>CM031237.1:377019725-378219725 GCA_018340775.1 Taxus wallichiana var. yunnanensis
CTGGATTTTGATACCTTTTGTACGGGGTTATAGTACCTCCAAAAAAACTATTTTCCAATATTAAAAAAAAAAATCAACTACCTTAACGTAGTGGATTATTATAACCCTTACAACCTTTAATAAAAATTCTCACAAAAAATCCCATTAAATTAGTAGCTTTTATTATGGTTTTGAATGTCAAAAATTATGAGCATTACACTTGGTATCAGAGCAAGGTTCAACACTTGGACCTTGGGCCAACACAAAACACAAAAATTAAACCTAGGTCAACTTATAACCAAAACACATAACATTGCATGATATTTTAAAATGTAGAAAACTTAAAAAATTGATACAAAACCTAGATGATGATAAACTAACTCCCATATTTGTTTGTGTAGGAGGTATGAACCAGACAAGGGGATATTTCACATGGAGTTAGACATACCACCTATAAAGTACACAATTTATGCTATATTTCCATAGATCCTACAGACATTACATGATGTCAATGCAGCTATATGAGGTGGAGTAGTAGGTGGATGATCTAGCCAGCATATGATAGAGAGCCATTAATAGAGGCTTGTATCCATTAATGACTCACTAATGATTATACATTACGAGATATCCCATGAAGAATCAGCTAGATGGGATTCAGCTATAGGACATAGAGATAGATCAAGGAGCCCTATTCTAAGAGAGGATCATGTGGATAGACCTAGAGGTAGGAAATCAAAAATGATGGATCATATTAGAGAGATATTAAAGTTACACGCACCCTATTTTCTTTGGAGACATAGGAGGATTTCAAGCCGAGGCATGGATGGTTAGCTTGAGCAGATGCTTCAAGCTATGTCCTTATACCAACAACACGAAAGCTTGTGTTTCCATCCACCTTCTGAGAGAAGGAGCCGGAGTTTTGTTGAATCAAGACCACAACCTCCATGTGGATTCTCGATATGGTTACTTCGGATCTCTTTGAGAATCATTTTAGGAGTAGATACATATCCAAGAGATTCATCCAAAAAAAATTGATGAATTTTATGATCTGCAACACACATCCATGATAGTAGTCTAGTATGAGATTCAGTTTTTGGCCTTGTTCAAAGATGTCGAGTACAAGCAGTGTCATCACAGGTTTGGGTACACGGGTTCATCAACAGACCTAAAATTTGATTTGGGAGGGGAAATGCGTATGTATTATCTGTAGACTTTAGAAATGGTATTTAAGAAGGCATACATCGCAGAGTAAAATAGGAGGAATACTCAAGCAGTGAGGGATAGAGTGAGGAGATGGATTCAAAAGATGTAGGGTAGTAGGTCAACAGGGTCATCTCCTCCTCGTGGTGGACATGGTTTAACACAATCCTCTTTCAAGCATCTACAATAGGAACAATATTAGAAACAACAAACTCGATCACCTTTTAGATCTCAAAAGCGCCGGGATGCATAGAGAGGTGGTAGTATGGGGCCTCCAATTAGTGGACCCAATATGAAATAGGATCCACCTTGAGCTTAGTCAACAGGAGTATGTCTACAACAACACCTAAAGAGGTATCTCGATGGGTTCATAAAGATCTACAAAATGTAATACTAGGGCACCATGAGGAGTATCCATTAATTAGAGGGGACCAGGTAGTTTCTTTGGGTGCAGTGTACATGGAAATCACTAGAGAGAGTGTTGTAGAACCCTGTTAATTATGGTAAGGCACCTATTTCAGATCCTATAATTGGTGACATGGTACCTAGCCATCATATTTATGTAGCATTCAAGAACCATTAGAAAGATCACTAGGGCATGGTGATTGAGACCATAGGTAGCATTGGTGGTATTTCTATTCTCATCTTATTTGATTATGGCTATTCAGATTATCCTATTTATCTATCATTAGTAGAGCGATGCGAGTTTGTCGGTAGTTAGGTAGACCCTTAGTTGGGATGTTGAGATTTCTTCCGGAGCTAAAATCTCAATCAAATGCTTAGTTAAGGAGTTTTTAGTGAACCTAGGACCCTTCTCTATGACCTTATATCTTTGTATCCTTACCTTGGGTTCATTTGGATTTATCGTGGCCATGGAATGGTTATCTCGTACATAGAGCTAGAGTTAATTGTTACATCAAGGTTATATCTTTTGTAGATGATTTGGTGGTTGATTCCATGATAGTATGATTTAGGAGACCCATTTGTATTCACAAAATATATTCTATGTAGCTAAAGCGGTGTGCGCAACGAGGTTGTCGGTTGTATGCCATCACAATTAGTGATCGATCGAGCATGATACTCATGGACTGTCACTTGATGATCACCATATTTTAAGGGATTTTTCATATGTTTTTCCAAGGGATTTTTACAGCTTACCTCCCCCACATGAGATAGAATTTCATATTGATTTAGTTCCCGTAGAAGATCCTATCTCACACACGTTATATACAATGACCATAACCGAGCTACAAGAGCACAAGTTATAGCTAGTGGGACTTCTTAAGAAAGGCCTAATCCATCCTAGTGTATCTCCTTGGGGTGCACCCGTGATTTTGATAAAGAAGAAGGACACATATTTTCATTTTTGTGGGGAATATAGATATCTAAACAAAGTAACAATCAATAATCGTTACCCCTTCCTCGCATAGATAATTTATTTGATCAGATGAAAGCGGGTATCATATTTTATAAGATTGATCTTAAGTCTAGATACCATCAGCTGAGGATTGTGGAATCAGATATCTAGAAGAAATATTGCACATGAGATATGGCCACTATGAGTTTATAGTTGTGTCATTTGGTCTAATGAATGCCCCTGTAGTATTCATGAGTTTTATGAATGGAGTATTCATGAATTTTCTTGACCATTTTGTACTCATGTTCCTAAACGATATTTTTATTTACTCATGCATGTATGAGGATCAAAAGGAACACCTTCTATAGGTTATGCAGTGTCTTCAAGAGCAACACATATATGTGAACCTAGAGAAGTGTGCATTTTCCGATAGAAGTTCAATATTTAAGTCACATTATTTCTAGGGAAGGTATCACAATGGATCCTTCCAAGATTGGAGCTATTATGGATTTGATAGCACCAACGAATGTGACTAAGGTACCTAGTTTCATGGGATTGGTGGGTGATTATAGGAGGTTTTTTCAGGATTTCTCTTGTATTGTGCATCCCATCACTTCCCTTCAACAAAGGGAAGAAGTTTGTTTGGTCTCATAAATGTGAGAAATCCTTCAGAAACTAATGGAATTCCTTATGAAAACACCTATTCTTACAAAGCTATATCCTCGGAGGATTTTTTCATGTCTCTATATGCTTCTTTAGTAGGGTTGGGAGGTGTTTTGATGCAAGATGGCCGAGTAGTAGCTTTTGTGTCTCAAAAACTCAAGGATTATGAACTCAATTTTCTAACTCATGACCTTGAGTTTGTAGGAATGGTCCATGTTTTCTTCAATTGGTGAAATTTCCTTCTAGTAAGGATTTTTATTCTTAGGATAGACCATTTGAGCCTACAATACCTCTTCACGTAGCCCAATCTCAAAGAATTGTGAATGGAATTAGATGGAGTTGTTATGTGAGTATGACATGGAGATTTAGCATGTAAAGGTGAATAAGAATGTTGTTGTATACACTTTGAGTCATCGAGAGAATTTGGTTATGGCTAATTCATTGGGTATAGACTTATGGAGTAGGATCTTGCGACAACCTCCACATGACAGCTTCTACCATTTAGTTAGAGAAGAGATTGAGTCTCACAAACCCTTGAGGGGAAGTTGGAGGGATTTACATTAGAGCTAGATGGAATTCTTAGACACGAGGTCCAATATATGTACCTAGGGATGGAGGTTCTAGATAGGATATTTTGACAGAGGCTCATCACGCACCTTAGTAAGCCCATCCAAAGGGTGAAGAAGATGCATGCCACATTGAGATAGTTGTAATAAGAGAGAGGAATTCAAAGAGATGTAGTTCATTTTGTGTGTCGATGTTTGGAGTGTCGAGGGTGAAGGCCGAGCATTAGCATCCAGGCTAGCCTTATATATCCTCATGTTATACCAAAGTTCAAATGGAAAACCATTTCCATGGCTTTTGTAGTATGGTTACCGATGCCGAGATACAACCACGACGCTATCATGGTCATGGTGGATAGATTGAATAAATTGTCTCATTTTTCTCCATTGATGACTGCATATCTGATTGTGGATTTACATGAGTGTACTTGGATGATATTGTTAGAATACACGGGATTCTACGGAAGATTATTTGTGGCTATGATCCCTTATACACCCCTCATTTTCGGACTACCATGTGGTATGCCCTTAAGATGAATATCAACATCAGTATAACTTATCATCCGAAGATAGATAAAAATACAGAGCGGGTGGATCATATTTTAGAGGACATGCTTTGGATAAACATTGTGGATCATTAGTTGAGATGGGAGGAGTATTTGTACTTGGTGGATTTTTCCTAAAACAACAACTTTCAGAGTTATATTGGTATGACACCATTTTAGGATTTATATGGCAAAGAGTGTAGGACTCCACTAAGTTGGGATAGGTTAGAGGATAGAGTATCTCTTGGGAAAGTTATGTTACATCACATTGAGAAGTAGGTTGTTTTGATCGGACAAAGGTTGCAGAAGAGGCACAAGATAGACAAAATAAGTATGCAAATCAAAATAGAGTTGGTTGCATTTATAAGGCGGGCATGGAAGTGTTTCTTCATTCCAGGACCTCGAAGAGCCCTATCCATTATGGAAAAGGCTCTAAAATAGCTCCTATATTTCTACATCCATTTGAACTCTTGGAGTGAATCACTTCCTTATATTATCACCTATCCTTACCACCTAGTTTGTCTCACATCCATGATGTATTTCATGTTTTTTTCTTAGTAGATACATTCCAGATCCTTCTCATATATTGGATTGGACCGCATTGCAAGTGCATGAGTAGGGGTAGGTGATTTTCGAGCCCATGCACATCATAGAGTGTAGGACCCTAGCCCTTAGAGGCTGCGAGATTGATAAGGTGTGAGTCTAACGGGATAGGTATGATGAGACTGTAGCTACATGGGAGGATGTTACTTTTTTATAGGCCCGATTTCCACACCTATTTCAGTGAATTCCGGAGGAAGTCAAGTCTACGGGAAGGAATATATAGTGCCCACTTCCCATCGACATTATTTCAATATGACTTTATTACTATTTTTAGATACATTGACATTTTGAGTACTATATATTTGATCAAAAACAATAGAATATACAAATATTTGGACTATGGATATGTTTTGATTCACATTTTGATTATGATATACTAGATGACACCGGTAGACAATTCTATATATGTTGATATCAATTATTCAGATTTTATAATGACACTTTATATTTTGGATGCATTGCTTATGTATGGAAGTTTTGAGTAGAATTATGATCTCATGGATGTTAGAATCAAATTATTTGATATGTTGATAGATGATATAATTACTTAGTTTTGGATGACGATTATTGATTTCTATTTTTGTTTGTAGGGAAATTATATCATTGTACATCGAAAGGGGATAGAGTACCAAGACAAAACAATGTTGGGTGTTTTCCAATATGGCCAAATTTGACAACTCATGTCTAATGAATATATTGTATTATTTCATGATAGGTTAAGATGTTTCCCATGGGGTGTAATTTTTCCATTCTTTAATTTTGTGTATTTTATTTTGTGTTGTATGTATTTAATTATTCGAAATTTTAAGCACTTAATTAACATTTGTTTTACTATTAATGGTAAATAGTTTTTGAAAGGGACTATAACCTTGTACAAGGAGGCTCGAGAAAGACACATTTAAAGAATTAACACATATCAAAATGATCAAAATCTAGATAAAACTTGAACACCTAGTAACGAAATTAACACCGCTCGAATATTACCTAAAACTAGTGACTTATAAACATAACAATTATTAATATACATCACACAAAAACTACTACCCGGTAAATAAAAGTGAAGCTATAAGGAGAAGTCAAAAACATTGGAAAACTAACTACGCAGAGAAGAAATTGTTAGTGTCACTTAATTAGCTAATTTAACTTAAATTTTAAACTAAAAGGGAGAGGTGACATGTGGGTAATAAATAAAGTAGATAGTCCTTTATTTTCTCTTGATTTGGAATAAATTTATTACATTTAGGTGGTGTGTACTCCCCTTTGTTCCCAAACTCGAATTTTTTTCTTGTAAGCCACTTGTTGAGACTTGTGGGACAAGTTAACCTTGTCCCTCGCATCTAAAACTATTCTACTAATGATACTTATGAAGTATGGTTCTTATTTTGACTATTTTATTTAATGCATTTGTATAATGTAAAAGGGAAAATAATCACATTTTTTAACTTACCACAAATAATTTTTATTTGAAAGGCATGGAGTGCATATTGGAGTGTAATGTGTCCATGTAATAAGTATTACATGTTCATTTATTCCATTTGGGTTGATGTGTTGACTTGTGAGTTGGAATGGAGGTATGATGAAGGGATGCTCATATATCCTCACCTCTACTTTTTATTTATTTAATGAATTTGATGGAGTTTGGGTTACTTATATTATTTGTTTCTCTTGCAATTTTGGAATGGGGATATTTTAAAGTTACTGTTATCTCTCGAAAGTGCACCCTATAGAGAGATAAGTGCAGGGGGTTATAAGCTTGCTCTAGATCTCTCTCTTTCGTAGATACAATGGAAACACCTCAGGTATGTGGGTATACCTATTGTTGAGGTGAGTCTCTGGTATCAAAGCCGGTTCCTTCTTTGATGTATCCTAAACTAATTTTTTGGGGTTGTGAGGGTAAAAGATAATTATAAATGAATTGAAAGTTGGTGTGATGCACCAAACTTGTTGAGGGATTTGATTGAGTACATGCACAAATATTTGAGAATGGATTCTGTGTGCACAAACCAATAGTTTTCAATAGAAAATTAAGGCAAAACACATGATGTATTGAGGGAATGATTCACAATAACGCTGTTAAGATAAACATGCACACTAATACTATGTGGAAATAACTAAATTTGCAGCAAGGTAAGATGATTAATCAGGGAATTTTGACATTCACAAGAAATCATAAACTATACACGACACTACAAATAATTTGAAAGGAAGAAATAAAATCTCATTCAAAATGAAATACTTGAAAAATATTCTTTACCACTCCTGCTTTCCGAAAAATCCTCCCTTTGTGCTTTGCCAATGCACACAATATATAATAAAATTATTCATCCCACCCTTCCTAAAAATAGACTAAAATTATACTCGCCCATGCATCTTATTTTTATCCTTTATCATGAATAAATAAAGGAATAAAAATAAGCATGCTAATACAATGAGGCATTAATAGCCTTGGTTACAAAAATACAACTTAGTCAAACTGCAGTTGACTATTCTATTTTTAATAAAGTTGGATGAATAATTTAGCTAACAATAATATTTTCTTGATGAGAAAGTCTTATCCAATGCATGCAATCTCTATCTTCTAGTTGATGATGTGACATCTGCAACTTGATCCACTTGCAATTGTAAAAATAGCATTTTAAACTCGCCCCTTGGATGCACATGCAAGAATAAATCCTTGTGTGTGAGTAAAATAATTTCTTTATTTGTAATACTTTGCAAAAAAATCCACCCATGCCTTCCATCATGATGAGGTCCACTTATAAACTCTGATGTTGAAAACTCCTTTGTTTTCTTGTGGTCACATGAAAAATTGCACTCCTGAGAAAATATAATTTGATCATTTTAAAACCCTCCCACTGTGGGGACCACCTATGATGTGTGCACACCTTGTACCATTATTGCATTGGTTATATTTCACTAAGGCATGTATATAATTGATTTTAAAGGTGATGGGTCTAATATTGGATGATGGCCACTTTTTTATTAGTTGGAGAATAAATTATCATTGCACCTTTGATAGGTGTCAGGGCATTTTAAAATATAACGTAGCATATACTATAATGCTTAGACCTTAGTAAGGTCAATGTAATAATGTTCAAATATCTGATCACCCTTATTGATTAATCATTAGCATATATTAGAATCGAGGCCATCAAATATTAATCATTTGATCCTTGGCATATGCTCTATTTTTTGTAGACCACCTTTGATTATTTTGAGGTAATAATATTATATGAGAACATTTTGAAAGGTCAATGAAATGATTCTTTTAAATAATATGGGATTACTCACCCCTCCATTTTCCATGCTGACAATTTGTATTTATTTCATTGGCATCTGAACGTTGATCCTTGTGTGTCTCAATCTGGGTAGATGTAGGTGGTTGATAGGATTTAATTGCAAACTGACTGACACCAATGATCTTTGTACTATGATCATACTTGAACCATTAATATTTGCTAGGGATTAGGGTTGTATTTATTTTGATGACTTCTTTGTGGCCATTAATATTGTATACTTTGATCTTATCCTCTGTCAATCTGTTAAACCTTGATGAAGTGGTAGATGGTTGTAGTTAAGTTTTTCGAACGTTGATTGTTACACGGTTTGATATTAGCCATTGATGATAACTCCAAATGAGTTATGTTTGTTAAAAGGCTTGATGAGATTATATTTTCTCATTTTTCCATGCTCGTTACGGCGTAGTAGCTCTAGAAAAATTTCTCCAGGAAGCCATTGTTACTGCTAGGATCTCAATTTATTCGTTTCATTTTTTCTGCAAATTGGTCTTATGAAGATCTCATGCATTCATGTGTTTGGATTCAGCCATTGTCAATGTTTTGAGTTCTATGTGATATTTCTGAAGTGGCCACCATGGTTGTGTGTTCAAGATTCGATTTTCATCTGTTTCGATCTCTTGAGTAGAATTTGGTGGAGATGACCATAGTTTGTTTCAAACTCTTTAGTTATGTGAAATGTGATTCGAGATATGATTTCTTGGTATTTTACTATTAGATAGGCATCAACATTGTAATCCATTGTATTCATGGGCACCTCATTCTCATTGTTTTTTTTTCTCCCGAACATGATTGTGATACTTGATGTTATGGTAAGTTTCGAGCTCCGAATTTAGTTCTTTTGATCTTTTACCTATCACTTATTTATTTCTTTCTCCTACTCGATAATATTCTAAAGAATGTTTTGAACTTCTGTGATTTTTGTGTGATTCTTGAGCCTGTGAACTTTCTGAGAGCATTTTTAGAGTAAATTCATTTATGGGTATATGAGATTTCCTTGCTCCTTCATCGAATCTCCAAGGTTTTCGGTGTATTCAGCTAAAACAAGTAAGTTTTATGCTCTTCCTTCTTATAAAATATGATTGTCTTCAAATGGCCTTGTAAATTGAGCCATTTTCTTAATTTGTACTTGCATTCTCGAGCTCATTCATAATCTTAGATCTGTTTTATATGGGTAATCTTGAAATCCCCTTGTATTTTCTTTGTTTTGATTAAAAATCAGTTTTTCTATTCTCCATTCAAGCTTTGTTGGGTTGATTCTAAAACCAGGTTCTCTCTATTCCCGTTATTCCAATCTCATGTCTCTTGAATCCGAGCATTCGAGTTGTAGTCATTTATTCTTGTCCTAATAGAGTGAGGTTTTTATATGAATACATAGTTTCATTTTAATGTTCTCTACTATATATTTTATGCTCTTCTCTAGATCTATTTGCATTGAAGGGTTTCATGTTTTCTATTTAATTTTCTTATTAGTATTCACCGTTGTTTCTCCCATTTGGCTCTGCACTTTGAACTTAACTAGAGTTATAAAAAGAAAATATTTTGATTTTCTTCATGTAGAGGCTTGTTTTAGAGCTCACTTTTCTCTCTAACCCTAGCCATAACTTATGTACTCATACTTCTTTCTTTTATCAAGATGACAGCTCTGGAAATTTGTTTCCCTAATCCCAACACTTTACAAGATGGAATGAATTTTGGAAATGAATTCTAGAAATGAAGAAATGAAATTACGTCCTTTTGAAAAAAAGTCCATTCCTTACGAGCTTTCATTTTTATTATTATATGTACTTCTTACAAAAATGTGTCAATGTCTATCCTTAGAAACTTCTGATTTGAAGCTTTATTTTGATGGGTTTGAGCATCATTCACTCTGTAACTCTTGTGAAAAGTAAATCATGTGCATGAGGTGGGTGCATTTTGATTTTTGTGACTCACTTTGCATGAGTATTCTATAGCCTTAACTTATACATCCTCGCATGAACATTTTGTTTAGATGAGATTGCCTTTCATTTTGACATTTATACTTGTTACCTGAGTTTTATTTTCAGAAGCTAGTGGCATACTTAAAATTTTGATGAAGACTTCTAAAATTTTTAAGGTTATACTTTGACATTCAATCCATATTGCTCATGTGGCTGTTCACTTTGTTTATTTCATATATAGCTCATAAATTCTAGATCGACACACTTTGTCCTTGTAGTAGTTGTCTTTTCATTGCATTCTTGATCTATAATTTTCCCTTTCATTTATAAGAACTTCATTCTAAATATTGATAGTCAATAATCCATTATGTATCTAAAAATTGTAGTTGTACTTTAATAAATGTATTGTTGAGATGTAAGCTTGAACCCTCTATTCTTTGTGTTCTAGAATGTTCTTTGATTTAATGGCTGAAGATTAGTGATCCTTCATTCTAGATTTGCACTTTTGATCAGGTGGTCTTGTACCCTTTTCTTGAGACTATGGAAGTTTGTTCCTTGTGATGTCATGATTCTCTGAAGTTGATCCTATAGTTGCACATTGAGCTAGTTGCATTGTGTATTTTATCTCTTCATCATGAATTACCCTCTACATCCTTAGTTATACTGTAACTGAAGTTGTTCTTTATCATGAAGTAACCTGCATTCATCTGAATTTGTAGCTTTGACTATACAATGTATTCTCTCCTTTCTTCTCCAAGTTGCCGTAATATATTATTTAGGTTTTTGTATACTCCTAGAGAATTTGTGTTTTAGCCTTAATTATTTAACATTCTTATTAAGTAAGAGATCTAAAAATGTACTTGATCTTCTCATAACCTATCTTGGCTGTCTTAATTCTTACCCGTAAATTTGTTGAGAAAAAATCTTCCTTTTGTAAAGCGAATTGTGTTAAGCTATATTTGTTTTCAATCATGCCTCAGTACTGAATCAAGATATTTTATTTGAATTTTGTACTTTACTTCTATAGTTGAGTGGTAGCATCTTGAAAACTTGTACTTTTTTACTTTGATCATTGCACAATGAGATGAATGGATTTTTCTCTTGTAGCCTTGAATATTGTTTGTGCAAAATTTAAATCATGAATTTTATTTCTTTTGCTGCAACCTGTACCTGCACACTTAAACAAACTAGTTAGAAAACATTAGGATTTTTGGCCTCTCTTATGTTCCATAGTGACTTTCTTTCTCTTTCTTTCCTGCTCTATCATGATTCATGTGAATACCATGAGATTCTCGCAAGATAGTACTTTTCAAATCTGAATATCCTACATTAATGTATTATTATCCTTTCAGTAGTCATGCCTCTTGATATCAAGAGATTCATTTGCAAGAATATAGATAGTAAAAGAACATGATTAAATCCCAAGATTGTGACTAACAAATCTTTCTATGTTTGTTTTTCAAGTATAGTGCGGTGTTGAATAACAAGAATAAAGATGGAGCAAAGATGGAGCAACAGGGACAAAAAAATAAGGCAATGATGGATTCCTTCATATTATTTTTCTTTTATTTTCATGCACATGCACCTTCTATTTTAGTAGTTATGATGTTTACTTGAGTCACATCCCACGGCTTGTGTGGGAAAAATTTGAAATTCCTTATGAATAAAACATTGAATTCTGAAACTGAGTTGTGTACTTCTTTTTCAACTTGTATATGGATTGTATAATGAATTAAACAACTCAATAACATAATTGAATGTATTTAATCATGAAGGAAAGAACTTTAAAATACATGTAACATTAGTAATGAAATTTGATTGCTGCGATATGCAACCTTAGTTGTTGTTCAAAAAATTAACATTTCATCTATTATGTATTTTCTATCTTCATAAAGAAAACAAATTTGTCCTTCGGGGCCTTTGTATTCTATTTTTAGAGAAAAACATGAAATTTCAGACTATGTGATTTGTTATGTTTTTGTAACAACACACATATATGTAAATTACATGTAGTCATTAATTAATCCAATAGAATAATAATAAAATGAAAGAACCTCCCCTAGTTTAGGTTCACTTCACCAATGCCATCCATCATAATGAAGTTTCAAGTTGACCATTTTTGCATAAGTGAAAAAATTGTCATGCTACATTTTGAATTGTGCTTGGTTTGAAGGTGTTGAAAGCTTATTGCGGTGAACAATTTTGGAATCTTGATGGAGAGGTAAGATCTCCACTTTTTTTAATTCTTTTATTTATACATTTAGATGTAATTTTTTTTTCTTTTATATGAGTGTTGTAAATGTGATTTATTGTGATTTGGTAGCTTACCTTAAGAAGGGTGTGGAAGATGGAAGTAGAAGCAAAGAGGGAGATGTGAGGCATGCATTTTGGAGGGAGTGTGATTAGGAGTTTCACCTATGGAGAGTGGAAAGGGAACATGGACCTATTTTTTTCATATTTGGAAGGAGAGATAAGGATGTGTTTGAATGTTTTGTATTGTAAACATGGAGGCTTTTGGGTGGAACTCCTACTTCACATGGTAGACAAAAGGATGTTGTTCCCATGTTCCTTTCTCCTTTTGGATTATTTTCAAGTCTATGTGATGTTGGAAAGTTTGTAAATTTTACATTGTGTGTTTATTTGAATGTGTGGTTTGTTTTGAGGATTGTATGTTTTTTTGTGGAAGCCATTTTTGTAAAATTATTCAAAGTTGCTTAACACTCACCATTGTTCTTTGGTTGGGTATTGGGGCCAATAAGGAGGATGGATTCTCCTCTTATTGGATTATAGGTTGGGCAGAGAGTGTCGCCTATACCCCTTTTTTTTATATTATGATTCAAGATTTGAAGAGTTGAAGAGGTTTATGATTGAAGCTATGAAGTTGGGAGAAGACATTGAAATGAAGATTGTGTTTTAACCATTGGAATCTCTATATTGTAGTTTGACCATATTGTTCCCACTTAGAGTGGAAGTCCGCTACTCTTTTAATATCAAAAGAAGGTATTGTATATTTCATTTATTCAAGTTTGTAATGTTATAACAAAAAGGAGAAAAATTAAGTGTATAGTTTGATGGAAAATAAAATCACCTAAATTTTGTATGTTATTCAAAGTTGATCTATGTATTTTTGGAAAAATAGTTGTGTTATTTTGTAAAGAAAAAGTTTATTGAGTTCTTTTGTTGTTTTGTTGGAAAAATTGAATATGTGAAAGAGAATGAATTGTAGTTGATGTTATACTAAAATTTTACATTTTACTGTAAAAGAAACAATAGAGAAATGATTTTATTTCAGTTTATTACTCCTTTTATTCTCTCCAACTAAATTGAAAGGAAAAAAAGAACTACTTGAGTTGAAATTGAGTTATAAAAGGAAAGTTTTATATTTAGTGGTTTAAACCCAAGAAATAATTATACTTCTTCACTTACAATTGGTTGAATAAAGATACTATCAATTTCAACTATTCCACTCATGTGACTATATAGAAAATTATAACTAATTGACCTTTAATTCATTATGCAAACAAACTTTATTCAATTGTTTAAAATATAGTAAAACAAGACATATAATTATAATTATATATAACTATATAAATATATATGTATATATATATATATATATATAAAATTGTGATATTATAATATATATATACATTTATTCATATTATAATAATAAATGAGTTTTAATATTTTAAAATGGTGTTCACCTTGGCCGAATGGAATCAGCTTAAAATAGAATTTATCTTATATATAAAAAAATGGTGTGGTTGAAATTTTATTTGGGCCGATTGGCCATAGGTTTGTTATACGAATATTGGGTTTGTGGAGGGGCACCTACCCCACCCAAACCCATATTAATATAGGCTGGGGTGGGGCAGTGCCCCTCCCAACCCATAAACCATCCATTTATACAATATAAACCTTGCCCAATAATGTGGGTCGAATACCATATGTGTTGGCCATATACTTTGTGCATAGGCTGCACCGGTTACAAACTTTAATAAAAATATAACATTGTATATATATATATATATATATATATATATATATATATAGAGAGAGAGAGAGAGAGAGAGTTTAATTAATCAATTTTTTTCTTTTAAAAAAAAGAGATGGAATAAATATGTATATATATCGAACCTGCAATAGAAATTTTAAAATGAATATAACTAAAATGGGGAAAATATACTCGACACCCTAAATAGGGTAAATTTTCCTCTTAATACCAGATAAGAAGGAAATCATATAAAATCTTGCAAGTTCGCAATAGGCATGAAAAAAAGAGAAATAATAAGAAGAAAGAGGAAACTCCATGAGGATGGCCTCAAGCTTCCATGGCTTCCATAACTCTCCCTCCCTCTCCCAAACATGTAAATAAAACAACAAATGAGATAAAATTAGGACAAATGGAAATAAAAGAGACTCTTAAAGAAATTTTACACAATCTAGATTCAATGGATCAAATAGATCAAATATAATGGTTGAAAATAAACCATACATCACTTAAGTGATGTGGATTTTGTGGGAATGAGATTAAATACAAATCGTATTTGAAATTGTTTAATGGGGCCACTTAGTGGCTAGGAAAGTTAAAATTTTGTGGTAGGAAATAAATTTAAACATTGTGGTTGGTATTTAAATAATGAACTAAATGAGTTTTATAAATAAATATTAGTAAGGTGTAGTTAAATAAATTAAATGGATCATGACTATTAAATAATTGAAAAATACCTTAATAAAGTAAATGAGCTTAATGGGAGAATTTTAAACCGCAAGATATTTTAGAGAAATAAATTAATAATATTTAATTATTAATTTAGTTGGTATCACCTTCCATTTGTGTAAAGTTTGTTAACATGAAATAGCTAAGTGTAGTGGATATTTATAACTCTTACTGACATTTTAAAAAATAAAAAATTCACAAAAAATTTCTCATTAAAGTAGTAGGTTTTATTATTGTTTTGAATGTAAAAATTGTGGGCATTACATTTTATGTGTCAAGTTAAAAGGTTTTAATTTTCAAAATTAAATGGGACACACTAATATTGTTTTTAAAAAGTTTATTTCTATGATTCATTATTTAAGTAATTTTGTAAAGGCAATATAATTTATTTTTGAAATATTATCTTACTTATATAATTGATCACTCAGCTATTTTTAGTTTTTAAAATGTTATTAATTATTTTGTTAACAATATCATGTGTTGTATACGTAACTTTTTTTGTTTCATTTATGATATGTAATTTTTTTATGAATATAACTTAAGATAGGTATGAATTTTTATGTAAATGAATTATTTATATAAATAAATTGTTTATATAAATTTTATTGGTTTTTATATATTTAAATATATTATATATTTCTCTCGATACCTATAGTGAAATATATATCTAAAATACTAAATACCTATCTTAAATATATCTATACAAAATATGCCGAGATGTATCATTCTAGAAGCAGTTTATTCTACCTATGAGATAAATTTTATGTAGGCGCCTCGAGAATGATGCGTCTTGACATATTTTACGTAGATTTATTTAAGATAGGTATGCTACTTATG
Organism: Taxus wallichiana var. yunnanensis; assembly: GCA_018340775.1. Lineage (NCBI taxonomy): Eukaryota > Viridiplantae > Streptophyta > Pinopsida > Cupressales > Taxaceae > Taxus > Taxus wallichiana. The sequence continues at coordinate 377,035,411 of CM031237.1, forward strand.
TTGAGAGGCATTATTAGCAATAAGGGTTGTAATATAGTGAGTTGTTCACTTTTATTTTGATGTAAAATCCATCTATAAATTTTACTTCCATTTAACTATCAAACACACACACACACACACACACACACACACACACACACACACACACACACACACACACACACACACACACACACACACACACACACACACACACACACACACACACACACACACACATATATACATAATTTTTTTTTCCCTTGGGAATGTCAATAAAAATAGTAGGATTTGTTGGTGCTACGATTTGTTTCACCCCATTTGCCATTATTTTCCTCACGATATGCATGTTCTGAAATGTTTCATCTCTCGATGTGGGTGTTATGAAAGCTTCTACCGTAATTTGAAATGATTCGAATTGTTTGCAGAATCGATTATCATGTCCCACCTTGAAGGAGTCTCTGAGTTTTCCTTGTTTTGGAGGTAGATAGGAGAGAAGAATGTGGAGTGAAATACTCTACATACCTTGATTTTATTATGAAGAAGCACGTACATTATATAGGAGAAATAATTAACTATATTCCCCTAAACTGAAGGAGGAAGATTTGGATGAAGGTGAGAGAATAATGGAATACACCAAGGAAGAGATAATAAAGGGATAAAATAGAACAAACACTCCTAAAATATGAACTATGCAACGTATGCTAACATTCCCCCCCTTATTACATTATTCTTGCAAATGTGACCCCTAAAAAGTTCAAATTTCACTTTTCCAAGAGATTTAGTGAGAATGTCGGCAACTTATGGTTCTATAGAATAGATCGAGCAAAATTTGATGGGTCAAGATATGCTCTCAAATGAAATGATAGTCAATTTCTTTATGCTTTGTTCATTCATGAAATACTAGGATTCGCACGAGCTCCAACACACTCTAATTGTCATGCATAGAGAATGGGTGATTATTTTTCAGAATTCCCGGTCATCCAAAATGTGACATAACCATATTACTTCACACACAGCTCCTCATGCGGCATGATATTCTACCTCTGTGGATGAGATAGAAACAACATTCTACTTCTTGCTTATCCATGAGATAGGTCTAGATCCAGATGAAATATGTATCCTATAGTTGACTTCATGTCATCAACAGATCCAGCGTGGTCCGATTTGATGTATCCCTGTAAGAAGAATTGATCATTCTTCTTATGTTCTAGACCATAATCATTTGTTCCTCAGACATATCTCAAAACATGCTTTGTTGCATTCTAGTGACATTTCTTCAGGCTCCCGCAGAACCTGGAAAGATAGCTGACAACATAGCGAGAGATCTAGTTTGGTATATGTCAAATAGATGAGTTGTCCAAAAATTGCCTAGAGAGTAGCATCTACTTGAGGTGAGTCCTGGAATCTTGAAAGTTGCAAGATTTTTTCCATGGGAGTGGATATAGGTTTACAGTCAAACATTCTTGTACTTTTCTAGGAGTGTCTTGGCGTACTTTGTCTAGGACACAAAAATGTGATGCTCTTTTGCCATATCTCCAAGCCAAGATAGTAATGTAGTAGCCCCAAATCTATCATGTCAAAGGTTATTTTGAGATCATTCTTTATAATATCAACCTAATCTTCTGAACTTCCAATGATCACAAGATCATCCACATATACAACAAGAATGACAATTTCTTTGCCTACCTTATTTATATATAAATTTGAATCTGAGGGGCTACGAGTGAACCCATGCTACAAAAGGTGATCATTGATCTTGATATACCATGCCCTGGGAGCTTGTTTCAGTCCGTAAAGTGATTTGATGAGATGACATACCTTCTTAGGCTGCTCTTCATCAACAAATCCTTCAGTTGGGTCATGTATACTTCTTCTTTCAGATCACCATTTAGGAAAGCACTCTTGATGTCCATCTTCTGAAGTCTCCATCCTTTATGTGCTACAAGTGCGTAAAATACTCTGATGGTCTTCATCTTCGCATTGGGTGCAAAGGTTTCTTCATAGTCGATGCCCTCTTTCTGATCATATCCTTTTGCTACAAGTTGTGCTTTATGTTTGTTTATGGATCCATCTACCTTATATTTTGTCTTGAAAACCCATTTTTAGCCTATGGATTTCTTTTCTATAGGTAGTTCGACAAGCTCCCATGTCCAATTTTTCATTAGTGAGTCATATTTTGTATCCATGGCTTCCTTCCACTGAGGTTGACTGAGTGCTTCACGAACATTATCTGGCTTGGAGCTATTAATCAGTGAACTCATGAGTGCAAAGTTTACCTCATTTCTTATTTGACTCCTTGTTTTGACTCTGGATGATGTATCTGGGAGTTGTTGCAAATGTGAGTCCTTGATAGTGCTTTGTACCCACTTTAGATGAGAAATTGGCTGCTTTTGAGAAGAAATGTGTCATTACCATGTGGATTGATGTGGAGTCACATTCTCTAGTTCTCCAAGGTCAACAAATAGCTCTCCAGAAACATTTATTTTCTCTGAGTAGTCTCCTCTAGCTCATCATCTGATTTAGAGACTAATCGGTGACATGTGGTTCGAAGTGGATCTTTTGTTGATACTATTGAGTCAAAGGATGACTCGTCACAAACCACGTCCTAACTCTCGTATATTTTCTTTGTCTTATGATCCATGGGACAATACGCCTTCGAGGTAGTACTTGTAGCCATAAAGGATACACGGGATTGTTTTTGGTTCTACCTTCTTTTCTTATGAGTGGACATGCATGTATGTTGTGCAACCAAATACTCACAAATGAGAAATTGATGGATTTATTCCACTCCATACCTCTTCTAGAATTTTTTTCTATAGAATATTTTTCGGTGCCATGTTGAGGAGATATAAAACCATTTGTACTTCTTCATCCCATTAGCATTCTTCTATCTTTGTAGTTGTTAGCATCCAGTGAACCATCCCCATCACTGTGTGATTGCGACACTCAACAATGCCATTTTATTGGGGCATGTAGGGAGCAATCAGTGTTTCTTAACACCATGTTTGTTTAGGAAGGCCAAGAACTTATTTGATGTAAATTACCCCCTCGATCTGAGTGAAGTACAAGAATTGGTTGTCTAGTCTCTTTCATAACACGATGATAGAAGTTCTGGAAATGTTAAAGAGCCTCACTTTTCTTCTTTAGGAAATATACCCACATCTTGCGAGAGTGGTCATCCATGAACAATTGGAAGTACTTGTATCCTAAAAATGAAGCAGGCAATGGGCCGTTCAGATCGGTATGAACTACCTCCAGACACTTCTTGGCATGGAAGGTGCTCGCTTGAAATGGATCTCTGTGTTGTTTTCCTACAAGACAGCCAAGGTAAATAGGCAAGGAAATAGATAATTTGGGTAGTCCACGGACCATTTATTTTGAACTCATCTGGTGCAATGAACTGACCGAAAAGTGTCCATATCTAAAATGCCATAAGGCAGTTTATTCTATTGTAGAAGTAGATAAATCTACTGCAGAAGATGAAACAATATCTAAAGCAAATAACTTATCTTTTACAAATTCTTTAGCAAGAATCATACCTTGTCGGGAGATTAAGCATGATTTAATGCCATTTTGAACAACGAATTCTACCTTAAGGTGATGATTCAAGAGCTGAGTAACTGACAAGAGGTTGCTAGTCAAGCCAAGAACATATAGTACCTTTGTAAGTGTACATTTTTGTGGTCCCAAAGGAATGGTGACATTCCCTATTCCTTCTGTAATGTACTCTTTGTCATCCACTATCTAAACTCAATCTCCAGTTGGTTCTTCATGTAGTCAATCAAATAGCTTCTTGTCACCTGAAATATGCTTTCTTGCACTAGAGTCTATCAACCAGAATTTCTTCATGGGCTGAGAAGTTTGAGAGACGAGTACAAGGTTCTTACCACAATGGGATCCTTTTGATGTCTCCTCATCAGATTCATCATCTTCTTGGGCTGCGAGATGTCCCTTCTGCTTTCTCCAGTGGGGACATCGTTTGGAATTTTGAAAATCTTCATGCCCAGATGTGCTTGTATGACTTGAAGACCCTGTTTCAAGCTATTATGCCAGCAATGATCAGTTTCGTGAGTATTGGTTCTGCAAATGTGACACCATCTTATTTACTTTTGATCTTTCCATGTGTTTTGGTTATGCTTGATTTAGCTTCTTTGGGGGACCCTTCCGATTCTTCTGGCCACTGTAAGGCTTTGAGAACAAGGCTTTATCATGAGACTCCTCATGGGATGAAGTCATGGCCTCTTCTGCGCTATAGCAAATTCAAGATCTTCAAATTTCACTTGTTTGTTTATACACATTCAATGTCATAATGAACACTTTAAATTGAGAAGGGAGTGCTCTCAAGGTGATTTCGATGAGATGTTTATCATCCACCATTTCACCCAGTGCTAATAACTTCGATCTCAGCTCAGCCATGTAATGTAAGAACTCCTCCACTTTCTCATCTGACCCCATAGAGAGGGTGTGCAGCTTTGACTAAAGATGAAGAATCTTCGTTTAATTTTTGGCTTCATAAATGGTTGCCAACTTGTCCTAGGCATCCTTTGGTTTCTCCGCATTCCAAACATGTGGTTGCACATTGTCACTGATAATGAACATTATCAGCATCAAGTATTTCACACTAGCGATCTCATACTTTATTAATTCATCAAGGGTTGTGGGAGCGGGCACAGACCCTGTGACAATGCCCCATAATCCTTCAAACTAAAGGATTGTCTTCATTTTTATTTCCCAGGCCACAAAATTGGACCCTTTGAGAAACTAAGCATCGGAAAGAAATAACTTCGGAGTAGACATCGTAATAATAATAAAATATTTATTTATTTATTTCAATATTTATTACAAATTTCACCCACTGATGAGAGTTATTGGTTCGTAGATGCTCATGATATTCGCGTGTTGTGAAATGACGAAACTTTCTCGGGGCATTCTTCTTTTCATCACGATCGGTGTCATGCCCATCTTCTAATTTTTCCTGTACTCACTTTTCTTAGAAGCTTTTGACGTAAAAAGAAGTATTCAGGAAGTCCTTCTCGGACTAGCTTGTTAAAGGCTAGATGGCTGGTATTCCGAAGCTCATTCAGCAAAGTAAAATAGAACCCAGAGCTCTCAAGAGCTTCTTCATGGTGTTCTCTCGACCTGGGTTAGCATGAAGTTGATGTTCTAGCTTTTAGCAATGGTGACTATGTTATTGACACTCTCAATCGAATTTTCTACACTCGACATTCGATGAAGTGTTGTAGAAACTCCACGTTTCCTTGGTAGAGTATCTCTTCATGCAGTACTCCACCATGCACCAGCAGCAACTCTAACTTTCTGCTGAAGACTTCACCGCTTATTTCTTCTTCTTTTATGTCCACATTTTTTGTTATTTAGCTTTCCAGTCTTTATCTCCCACGCAGATCTTTTTCAGCAGTATCCACGCATTGAGGAGCTTGAGGAGGTTGAAGAGGTAGCCATGCAAGTTAGCAAGGTATGATTTTTGACAAGAAATTGATCTAAAAAAATCCACGTACAACCTTCTTTCCAGTTTGGTCACTTCCAATTTCCACGCAGGTGTGCCAATTTCCACGCACGTAATTATATGCAAGCCACTTGCAGATTGGTTGTGGAAATTTTACCTACGTTTTCTCTTGCTTCACATAGGCATGGAATTTCTTATTTCCACGTAGGCATAGCTCTTCACACAATAAAAATATATTAAAAAAATAGCAGTAAAAGACAAAACGCAGGAGGTTATCCTTTCCACGCAGAAAGAATACAAATTCTTCCACGTATGCAGGTGAATGTCTTCACTCAGTTATATGTATAGAGATGCTTCCACGTTTTTCCTTCCACGCAACTTTTCACGCACCAATTTTATACTTCCATGTAGGATTAATGTAGAAAAGAGACAAAAGTGCATGTCGTTGTTTCTTCTACACACATTCCAACAGCTTCAGACCGCTCCAATTCCTCCACTCACTAGCAAACTTGTTGTACCACATTTTTGGTTGTTGAATGTCTCCAATCTTGCAGCAGATGATAGAAACAACAAAAGAAAAATAGTCTTGATAGTCCCCAAGCTCCTAGTCTCTCCACACAGGTCACTCCATGCAGCAAGATGGTCTACACCATCAAACGCATAGGTTAGAGTTGTTTGCTTCTTCAAACACACGTAGGTCAAAGATCATACGTGCTCTGATACCATAATGAAGGAGGTAGATATGAGAGAAGAAGTGAAATACTCTACATACCTTGATTTTATTATGAAGAAGCACGTACATTATATAGGAGAAATAATTAACTATATTCCCCTAAACTGAAGGAGGAATATTTGGAAGAAGGTGAGAGAATAATGGAATACACCAAGGAAGAGATAATAAAGGGATAAAACAGAACAAACATTCCTAAAGTGAGAACTATGCAATGTACGCTAATAGTTTTAGCTCTAATTTCTTTAAAATCCACGGGCTTTTTCCATTTTCCCTATCTTTCCCCGACCATGGAAGCTCGATAATGATCAATTTACATTTGTATGCCTTTGAAAATCTAAATTCATGGTCGAAAGATGCTCGAAACCATGACTCACTTGGTTTTGTTTCAAAAAATTCTCATCCTTAGCGATAAAATCAGGTTCTGGGCATGAATGGTGATTTTTTTGTGTTTTCGATAGTGATCTGATAATTTGTCTTTTTCCATCAAAAATTATTCCTTAGCGGTCGATGGTCATGAAAATTATTTTGGTTGGTCAGGGAACGATGGGAAAACTTTTTAACTTATTACTTTTTTCTTTTTTTTGGCAAAAAGGAAAATATGGTCCCGTAGCTCTGCTCAATATTGATTGGTTCTTTTGATGCTTACGTGGCTTCTTCTAATTGGATGGGGTGCGGTGGGTTTTTTCAACTTGTTCTTTTGGCTACTTTGGAAAAAAATTGAACCTGCCCGTGGCCCCACCAGGATTTGATTAAAGCAAATTTTAAGTGGCAGGAAAAAAGTCTTACTTTGACCCCACATGAGGACATGTGGCAAAGCTAATGGCGGAGGTGCAGCCTTTGGAGGTAAGTTGAATGTTTTGACCTTTTGGAAAAATGGAGTAAAATTATAAAATGGAAGCATACCCCGCTAAATCATTTTGATGCCATAAGGTTTTTTGAAGTTGCACCATAGCGACACATGGCAAGCTCGCGCTCATTCAAGGTCTCAACTTTTGGGGATAATCTCAAGATGTGCCATTATGACACATGGAAGTTTGAAAATTCAAAGGGGTGGGGAAGTAGACCATTAGAGGAAAATTGGATTTTTTGCCTCTTATCATCAAAAGGATTAAAATCTCAAAATGGCCCGCAGGCCCGACAAAAGGGAGCCCAAGGTTGGCTTTGAAAATTAAAATGCTTTGAGAAGTAGAACATCGAGGAAAATTAAATTTTTTTCCTCTTGTCATCAAAAGGATTAAAATTTCAAAATGGCCCACAGCCCGACAAAAGGGATCCCAAGGTTGGCTTTGAAAATTCAAAGGCTAGGGACGCGACCATCGGGGCAACTCGATTTTTTTCCCCTTTCTACCAAAAGGATTAAAACATCAAAATGGCCCGCAAACCCTATCGATAATAGTCAAATTTTTCCTCTTCAATGGCGGAGAGTGCGGAATCCTAGGGTAAAATTGGAAAATTTTCCTTTTTGTGGAGAAAGGAGTTAAAAGCAAAGAATGAGGTGTGTTTCTGCTAGGACCCACATCAGAGGCTAGAAGTGTAAGGGAGGAGGTATGGGGGAAACTTGGAAATTTTTCCCTTTTCTAAAAGGGAAGTGAAATATCATAATTTGGTCATCGTTCCTTTGGGACCCACCTCAGGACACATGTCAGGTTCATTTCTCAAGGGCAGAGGTGCGAAGAGAAATGGAATTTTTTTCCATTTTTCAAAAGGTTGTAAAAATTCAAAGGAATCCCCAGGGCCTATTTTAAAATTGAATATTCCATGTGGATGGCCCAAATTAAAAGTAGAGATCAATGGTAGCTATGAGTCTAAATCTGATTTTCCCCCCATTTTTAATGAAATGCTCCTAGAAGTGCGAGTCTTCATGATTTCTTGGTATTTCCTACATGCCAAACAGGGAGGGGAGTAAATTTTGATATCTAAGTTTGGTGAGGGAGATCTGGAGATGTATTTCACCATTAAAATGGTCTGACTATCGGGCTCGATTTGATTTTCCATTTTTCTTCTCCTAAGCACGCAAGGAACCAAATTTGATAGATTAGGGGTGGAAGTGGTTGGTGAATAGAAGGAAGAGTGATTTGTTAGAGGAAGGAGTTGAATGCGGGAGATTTTTGAAGAGATCTTCCCCCTAAGCACCTAGTAACTTTTTATAGATTTGATTCTGGGAATCACGATCGTGATCATGAAAAGCACTTGGTGGCACTCAATGTCTGGATTTTTGGGGGAAAAGGATCTATTGTAAATGTTATAAATGGCACAAATTTATCATGCAAATGGTTCGAGTGTGAGGGGTTAGGAATGATTTTCCTAATAGAATAAAGGCTTGATAGATCTCATCCTTTTTTAGAAGCTATTTGAGAAGCTTGTATATCTCTTTTGTATTGAATTTGATCATGTCAAGGTGGTTACGAGTGTACAACCATTGACAAGCTTTGAGATTTTTCTAGAAACTTTCCCTTCTGATAAATTTAATCAAACTCGAGTTATTCTGTGTGGATCTTATACAAAATGTGTGGCTTTACTACTTAATGTTTGCAAATAGTTTTTCTTGTTCCTGTTGCAATCTTGTGTCAAAATATGTCTCAATCACACAGTCTCAATCCTTTTGATAGTTTAGTGGCATTTGCAATTTCATTTCTTAGAAGAGATTTCATCTGGGAGTGAAATAAATGATTTAAAATCACTTTTCTCTCATCTGTTGACAAAGATTGTCTGTAAGCCTCTAGGTGTACCTTAGGCATGATTGGGCTCATATCTTGATGTTTTGTTGAGTCTTAACTCGAGCCTTCATGTTATAATCTCATAGGTTGTATGAAAAATTTCTAATTTGGGCCTCCATTGAAGCACATATTCGCTAAAGAAACATTTTAGCTACTTTATCGCATTTTGTTGGTTTAGTTTTCCATTTTGTAAAATTTCTCAAAGATTAGGTATAACCAAATTTATCTTGCTTCACCTCCCACCAAATTCACTCAAAACAACTAATCCTACCCATACTACCCCTGTTTTTCATGTGTGTATACAAATGAACAAATTTTACAAACAAAACATGCGAAACAATCAGATTCCAAATGTCTTTAGTAGCCTTAACCTTTCCTAGAGAATATCTCCACTATCTAGAGTGACAACTTGTGAGATTTATATTTTGTTGCATTGATCATATTTTCTTCGAGGTCTCCTTAAAAATTCATTAGGAAGGATATCTCGCATCTCCTCCATAAACAACAGAATACAAAAGGGTTCTCTTACCTTGGTTGGAAGGCACAACCTAAAATAGTGAGGATAGATCAAATCCTCTTAAGGGTGCTATCCATTTCTCCACATCTGATTGATTAAGGGCCAAGTAGATCCCATCCCCACTACAAAATGACTCATCATGATCTATTTGTCTCTAAGCTTCTTGCTAAGCCTGTGATGTTGCTCAGCTTCTAAAGGAGAATTAATTTGGGTACCAACACCTTATCGGCGCCATTTCTGGGACTAATTTGAGTTTCCGAGACAAATTTGATGATTCACGCCGAGCTTCATATCTATTCAGCCCATCACCAACAAGATCTAACATAAATAGATAGGTGTCCACCAATGCCATATTGAGTTCTAATAATAATTATACAAGTGACAAAGATATTTTAAATCATATAAATAGTATATTAATTTTAAACAAAAGGTATTATTTTTACTTGCCTAATTCACTTATGTCGCAAGCGCAATATAAATACCTCTAAGACAATATATCAACTTATATTTATATTAAAAATATTTAAGTAAATATATTTTCCTTAAAAATTTATTAATAAAATTATTTGGGTCACAAAAAAATTAAAAATCAATTCTTATCTTAAAAAAAACTCTACTCACATAAAATTATAAAATAATATTACCATGATTAATTTTTTATACACATGTATGAAATCATTTGAACAAGTCTTTAGCCAATTTGAATAGTTTTGTAAAGATGGTTTTATTTTTTTATTGTAAATATTTGTTTACTTATATAAGTGATTACTAATCTATTTTAAGTTTTTTTAAATTTTATTAAGTATTACATTAACAAGATAATGCATTGTATGTAGAACATTTGTTTCGTTTCATTTATGATATTGAATGTCTTTTATGCATATGAATTAAGATAGGTATGAATGTGTATGTAAATGAATTCTTTATATACATAGATTGTATTATATAATTTTAATTGGTTTTTATGTTTTCTACATTGAAATATATTATATAGATATCTTAAATACTAGCATATCTATCTTAAAAATTCTATGAAAAATATGTCAAACGATATCATTCTCAATGCATCTATTCTACCTATGTCTTATATTTAATGTAGGTGCCTCAAGAGTGATACCTGATCTCGACATATTTTACATAGATTTATTTAAAATAGGTATGCTAGTTATATTGAGAGGCATTATTAATCGTAGGTGTTGTAAAGGCGTGAGTTGTTCACTTTTATTCACATCTAAAACTCATCTTTAAATTTTACTTCCATTTATCAATATATATAATTTTCATTTTCTTTTGAAAATGTCAATAAAAATAGTAAGATCTAACATAATAAGATGTCTAGCTACTAACATATTGACTTCTTATAATTACGCCTATGTTAAAGTTGACGGTTTGACATGCCAAATGCGGATGTTTTCGTGTTTCTGATTTTTTTAATAGTTTTGGGGATTCCCGCATGCTCATCTCCATCTTCACTACTTAGCACCCATGGTTTGAGATCCTTTGCGTAGTTTCCATTGACTGGTCACGTTTTGTTTTACTCTCAATGATTCACCACCACATTGGCTCGGTGGCTATTGATGTCATCTAAGCTTACGAAAGACACACAAGACAATGCCTCAAGATCAAATCCATGGCCAGTGTGGGGGTTAGCTTTAAGGTTATAGGATTAAGGTTCATTCCTACACCGGGGTCCCACCTGGTTTCCTTTCCCGACTTGCGTTGCTATTGTTTTATAGATATTGGTCATCCTGAGGCTACAGGTTCAAGCCATGGAAGTGCGAGAGGGTGTGTTGGATATCCGTCAAGTTCCTCTTGGTGTCATTCTTGTTCAACTATAATGTCAATATTGCCGTGTCTAAAATTTCCCCTACATTAATTGTTTGTAACTTAGTTGTTTTAAAACCACCAACACAGGTAATATTGTTTCTCTATGTTTATGGAGATAAATCAATGGATTTATTTAACATAATATGGTTCCAGAGAGTGCAGACACACACTGATAGTTCAAGGCATTGTATCCTTTTACCTTTTCCTAAAGGGAATGCTTGGAATTTAGGTCAATCAAAAATGGGCTTATGATTTTTCATTTCTTTATTTTCGTAAGATTTATTATTTACTTTGAAGTCCACAATTATTCTTAGCCTAGCAAGTTGTGAGTGATTATTTAGTGGTTTAAGATTATTTATCAAAATAATGAAAGTATCGGTTTAGATTTAGCTCCTAAAATCAAGAATACCAATTTGTTGTATCAGTTCAAATTTAGCTGTCCCAAAATTAAGAATACCTAATTGAAGATAAATAGGTTATGGAACCAATAAATATATGTTTCCTTATGGTTATAGACCATCTTTTCCATTTGAAGGAAAACACATTTACAACAAAAGATTTTTGCATTGTCTTATAGATGTGGAGCATGTTGTATAAATATGTGCTCTTTAGGAGTCTATATTTTATTCATAGATTACAATAGAATTGAGGGTTTGTGTTTGTTCCCTCTTTCAAATATGTGTGAGAATGCATTTTTAAAAATAATAATAAGAAGCTGATCAGGTGACCGGCATTTGTCATCTCTTGTTGGCAGGATTTAGGTGTTCTTGAAAGTTTTATCTTCCTATAATATCTACTATGATTCTTGTTGGATGTGCATCAAATCCCATTTCAATCACTAGCACACTTTGTGAGGGATTATCTAATGGTTTTATGGGAAAAGAAGTAAGAAGAGGAATGCAATATGATGGAGTAATGGATCCTCAAAGTCCAAGTTGGCAATGCTCCTATCAAAGTCCTTATCAAAAACAATATTTGCAGAGCTTCTCCTCAAGGAAAGAAACAAAGGGGGGAGGGGGAATTGTCCGATATTATTTTTAGAGATTTTATTTAAAGTATGAAGGATCTTTTATTTTGAAATCAGTTTGGGAGTTAAGCTTGTTTTATATCTCTCGTGCTCTCTCAAATGGGGAAGAAGCACAAATTCTCTTAGGTTTATCTGTGGAATCTTTCCTTTAAGAATGTAAGGTTGGACAATATTAGAGGTTGTTCTTCCCTAGCATGGTCTAGGAAAGACATCAAGTGATTTGTAGATTTTTAGAAATGGATAGTGGTTAGAGTGGGATCAGTCGAATATTGGGTATAAGCTTCCTGATAGTTCCAAAGGAACTCACCCTTATTTAATTTAAAGCTCTCCCTAGAAAACATAATGATCTTGTTACTAACTAGGACGATGAGGAAGACTAGGCTAACACCAATTGGATGAATAACACTCCTCTACAAGGGATTTCTTCTAATGATCTTTATCAAGTTGTTTGTCAAAAAATTGGATTAGTACTTCAAACTTAATGAAATTGGCATGTGAGTGACACTGAACAAGATTGGGCTGGGAGTTTTAATCTTATATGGTCCTCTATTATTATATCAAATCAATCTCTTTTTAGATAGTAACTACTATGGCATAAGCTTGTTGTTTCCGTAAGTTCTGAGAAAGTGTGGAATGGTGGTTTCTAACTTCTCGGTGTATCATGTGCTTGAAAATATAAAGCACATTTTTTTGCAAAGAAATCTTGGAAAGGTAACATGTATAAATGGTCATGTTTTGTTAGAAGAGGGATTACATGGGATAATATTTGCATGAATTTTATTCATAATGTTATATATTTAGATGACTTATATTTATAATGTCATATATGGGGACAAATTTATTTCTAATGTCAAAAACACTCAAATTGTTTTTGTACTATTTGGCTTGCTTGTTGTACTAAAGTTTTGTGCTGAATTCATAACAAAAGAGATGAAGACTTGTTTCATAATGAGGGTAGAGACCTAATCATTGAGAGACAGAGAATGAAGGAGAAATAGAAGAGATTTTATATCTCATATTATTCTATATAACACAAAGCTCACGTACAGTATTTATAGGAAATAAATTATACTGGACTCCCCTAAATGAATGGAGAGGATCCACAACAGAAGGAGAGAATAATGGAATAACATAGAAGAAGAGATAAAGTGATAGGATAGACACCTAAGAAATATCAGTTATCCAACGTATGCTAACATTCCCCCCCTTATTACATTATTCTTGCAAATGTGACCTCTGAAAGATTCAAATTTCACTTTTCCAAGGGATTTAGTGAGAATGTCAACAACTTGTGCTTCAGTAGGATAGTACTGGAGCTGAATTTGATGGTTCAAGACGTGCTCTCAAATGAAATGGTAGTCAATTTCAATATGCTTTGTTCATTCATGAAAGACTGGATTCTGCACGAGCTTCAACACACTCTGATTGTCACAATAGAGAATAGGTGACTATTTTTCAGGAATTCCCAGGTCATCCAAAATGTGACATATCCATATCACTTCGCACATAGCTCCTCATGCGGCGCGATATTCTACCTCTATGGATGAGATAGAAACAACATTCTGCTTCTTGCTTATCCATGAGATAGGTCCAGATCCGAGATGAAATATGTATCCTGTAGTTGAATTCCTATCATCAATAGATCCAACATGGTCCGAGTCGACATATCCCTGTAAGAAGAATTGATCATTCTTCTTATATTCCAGACCATAATTAGTTGTTTCTCGGACATATCTCAAAACATGCTTTTCTGCATTCCAAAGTGACATTTCTTTGGCTCCCGCATGAACTCGGAAAGATAGCGATAGATAGCAGAGATTTAGTCTCGGTGTATGTCAAATAGATGAGCCCTCCAACAAATTTCCCAGTAGAGAGTAGCATCTACTTGAGGTGAGTCCTGGAATCTTGAAAGTTGCAAGCCTTTTTCCATGGGAGTGGATATAGGTTTACAATCAGACATTCTATACTTTTCCAGGAGTGTCTTGGCATACTTTTTCTGGGAGACAAAAATGTGATGCTCTTTTTGCCATATTTCCAAGCCAAGAAAATAATGTAGTAGCCCCAAATCTGTCATGTCAAAGGTTATTTTGAGATCATTCTTTACAATATCAACCTGATCTTCTGAACTACCAGTGATCACAAGATCATCTACATAAACAACCAGAATGACAATTTCTTTGCCTACCTTCTTTATATACAAATTCGAATATGAGGGGCTACGAGTGAACCCATGCTGCAAAAGGTGATCGTTGATCTTGATATACCATGCCCTGGGAGCTTGTTTCAGTCCGTAAAGAGATTTGATGAGACGACATACCTTTTTAGGCTGATTTTCATCAACAAATCCTTCAGGTTGGGTCATGTATACTTCTTCTTTCAGATCATCATTTAGGAAAGCACTCTTGATGTCCATCTGCTGAAGTCTCCATCCTTTCTCGTGCTGCAAGTGCACAGACTACTCTGATGGTCTTCATCTTTGCAGTGGATGCAAAGGTTTCTTCATAGTCGATGCCTTCTTTCTGAGCATATCCTTTGGCTACAAGTCATGCTTTATGTTTGTCGATGGATCCATCTGCCTTATATTTTGTCTTGAAAACCCATTTGCAACCTATGGGTTTCTTTCCTGTAGGTAGATCGACAAGTTCCCATGTCTGATTTTTCATGAGCGAGTCATATTCTGTTTCCATAGCTTCCTTCCATTGAGTTTGACTGAGTGCTTCACGAACATTATCTGGCTCGAGCTATTCATCAGTGAACTCATGAGTGCAAAGTTTACCTCATTTCTTGTTTGACTCCTTGTTTTGACTCCGGATGATGTATCTGGGAGTTGTTGCAAATGTGAGTCCTTGATAGTGCTTTGTACCCACTTCAGATGAGAATTTGACTGCTTTTGAGAAGAACTATGTCATTTCCATGAGGATTGATGTGGAGTCACATTCTCAGTTC
Organism: Taxus wallichiana var. yunnanensis; assembly: GCA_018340775.1. NCBI lineage: Eukaryota > Viridiplantae > Streptophyta > Pinopsida > Cupressales > Taxaceae > Taxus > Taxus wallichiana. The sequence goes on from CM031237.1 coordinate 377,050,624, forward strand.
TCCAAGGTCAACAAATAGTTCTCCTGGCAGCATTTCTTTTCTCCGAGTAGTCTCCTTCACCTCATCATCCGATTCGAGAGACTAATCGGTGAGATGTGTTTGGAAGTGGATCTTCGGTGATACTATTGAGTCAAAGGATGACTCGTCACAAACCACATCCCGACTCTCGTATATTTTCTTTTCTCAAGATCCATGAGACGATACGCCTTCGAGGTAGTACAGAGCCAAGAAGAATACACGGGAGTGTTTTTGGCTCTACCTTCTTTCTCTCGAAATGGGACATGCATGTATGCTTTGTGAAACCAAATACTCGCAAATGAGAAATTGATGGTTTTTTACCACTCCATACCTCTTCGACGTCTTGTTCAAGAGAATCTTTGTTGGTGCCCTGTTGAGAAGATATACAGCCATTTGTATTGCTTCAGCCCAATAGCGTTCTCCTAGCTTTGCAGTTGATAGCATGCAGCGAGCCATCTCCATCACTGTGTGATTGCGACGCTCAACAATGCCATTTTTCTGGGTGTGTAGGGAGCAGTCAGGTGCTGCTTAATGCCGTGATGGTTTAGGAAGGCCAAGAACTTCTTTGATGTGAATTCCCCCCCTCGATCTGAGTGGAGTAGAAGAAGTGGTTGTCTAGACTCTTTGACAACACGATGATAGAAGTTCTGAAAGTGTTGAAGAGCCTCACTTTTCTGCTTTAGGAAATATACCCACATCTTGTGAGAGTGATCATCCATAAACAACTGGAAGTATTTGTATCCTGAAAACGAAGCAGACAATGGGCCGTTCAGATCGGTATGAACTACCTCCGTAGACTTCTTGGCGTGGAAGGTGCTCGCTTGAAACGGATCTCTGTTTTGTTTTCCGCAAGACACCAGGGAAAATAGGCAAACAAATTGGACAATTTGGGTAGTCCACGGACCATTGCTTTTGAACTCATCTAGTGCAATGAACTGACCGACAAGTGTCCATATCTAAAATGCCATAAGGCAGTTGATTCTATTCTTGAAGCAGATAAAGCTACTGCAGAAGATGAAATAGTATCTAAAGCAAATAACTTATCTTTTACAAAGGCTTTAGCAAGAACCGTACCTTTTCGGGAGATTAAGCATGATTTAATGCCATTTTGAACAAGAAATTCAACCTTAAGGTGATGATTCAAGAGCTGAGTAACTGACAAAAGATTACTAGTCAAGCCAGGAACATATAGTACCTTTGTAAGTGTACATTTTCTTGGCCCCAGGAGGAATGGTAACATTCCCTATTCCTTCGCAATGTACTCTTTGTCACCCACTATCCGAACTCGATCTCCGGTTGGCTCTTCGTGTAGTGAATCAAACAGCTTCTTGTCACCTGACATATGCTTGCTTGCACCAGAGTCTATCAACCAGACTTTCTTTGTGGGCTGAGAAGTTTGAGAGACGAGTACAAGATTCTTACTACAATGGGATCCTTCTGATGTCTCCTCATCAGAGTCATCATCTTCTTGTTGGGCTGCAAGATGTCCTTTTTACTTTCTCCATCGGGGACGTCATTTGGACTTTTGAAAATCTTCACGCCCGGATGTGCTTGTATGGCTTGAAGGCCCTTGTTTCAAGATGTTGTGCCAGCAGTGATCAGTGTCGTGAGTATTGGTTCTGCAAATGTGACACCATCTCTTTGAATTTTGATCTTTCTATTTGGGTTGGGCTGGATTTGGCTTCTCTGGGGGACCTTTCTGATTCTTCTGGCCACGATTAGGCTTTGAGAACAAAGCTTTGTCCTGAGACTCCCCATGCGATGAAGTGATAGCCTCTTCCTGCTGCAACAAATTCACAAGCTCTTCGAATGTCACTGTTTGTTTAGACACATTCAGTGTTGTAACAAACACTCGAAATTGAGAAGGGAGTGCTCTCAAGGTGATTGGGACGAGAATTTTATCGTCTACCATTTCACCGAGGGCTAATAACTCCGATCTCAGCTCAGCCACGCGACGCAAGAATTCCTCTACTTTCTCGTCGCCCCCACTTAGAGAGAGGGTGTGCGCTTCGATCAAGAAGATGAAGAATCTTTGTCTGATATTTGGCTTCATAAATGGTTACCAACTTGTCCCAAGCCTCTTTGGGTTTCTCCGCATTCTAAACATGTGGTTGCACATCATCACTAATACTGAGCATTATAAGCATCAAGGCTTTAGCACTAGCCATGTCATATTTTATTAGTTCATCGGGGTTGTGGGAGCAGGGACAGACCCTGTGACAATTCCCCATAATCCTTCAAATCAAGGATTGTCTTCATTTTTGTCTTCCAGGCCACAAAATTAGGCCCTTTGAGCAACTGAGCATCGAGATGAAGTAACTTCGAGCATACATTGTAATAAAAAAATTATTTATTTGAAAATTTATTACAATTTGGACTCACTGTCGAGAATTACTAGCTCGTAGATGCTCGCGATATTCACGTGTTGTGAGACGGTGATGCTTTGTAGGGCGTTCTTCTTCGTTGTCACAATCGGCGTCGTATCCGGCTTCTAATTCTTCCCGTACTCGCTTTTCTTGGCAAAATGACGCGAAAAGAAAGTATTCAAGGAGTCCTTCTCGAACTAGTTTGTCGAATGCAAGATTTCCATAATTTTGAAGCTCGTTCAATAAAGCAAAGTAGAACCCGGAGCTCTCAGGAGCTTCTCCACGGTGTTCTCTGGCTGGCGAGTTGATATTGTGGCTTTCCGCTATGGCGACCGTGTTATTGACACTCTCAATCGAGTTGTCTACACTCGACATTCGATGTAGTGTTGAAGAAACTGTTGTAGACTCAAAACTACCTTGACAACACTACACAGGTTAAAGGTCTACACGCACAGAAATAAGTTCTCTCTCCCGGCGAGACCTCCACGTTTTGCTTTCCACGCAGACAGTCTTCTCTCTACCCATGTGCTGCCTTCCTTCACTTTGCAGCAAATCAGTTACGCAAGGAATTCTTCCTTTCCATGCAACAACAAGCTTGATTATCCGCAAAGAATGCCGAGGCCGAGCCTGTGCAATTCGAAAACAAGGAGGAGGACGTGGCGCTGTTCCTGCACACGTCAGGGACCAACGACCCTAACCACACTCTTCCACGCACAGCAGAGGTAGAATATTGATCCACGTTGTTCTGGGGGCTCCTTCGCATGAACTACTGTGACGTGCCTCCGCAGGCAAGAGGAGGCCTGGGACCTCACACAGACCACAACTTGATTACTGTAATGTACCAGGATATCTCTGGTGGGCTCGAGCTGAAGAGCAAGGGCGGTAAGTGGGTGGAACTGAAACCCCTTCCCAATTCCTTCGTTGTTTTCACAGGTGATTGTCTCAAGGCGTGGAGCAATGCCACTATTCACAGCGGTGTGCACAGAGGTAGAATATCGATCCACGCTGTTCTCATAGGATTGGCTGTGCCTGCACGTGCTTTCTCCTATCCAACGCACCAGTAGAAAAAGAAAACAGTTTCTCCTTTTCTTCTCATCAACGATGCAGAGCTTTAACACGCTCGATCCGGTGGGCAGGATTACAGTTGTGGAGCCGAGGGACCACCCAGACCTTGGGTGTGTTTCTTTTCCTCCACTTAGTGATATGCTTAAACTCAGCGGGTACTCACGCCTGACCTGGGGCCGCGTGGTCGCGTAGGGTATTTTTCCTGCTCAGTGGCACAAGGCTCTACTGCCACGCCGGCATGATGCACTCCTCCTTGGGTCTTTTTGGACCACCTATTGCTCCACATAGGCTACGCACAGTAGGAGCTTCTAAATCCATGCACACAAGTCAGAGGCTCTGATAGCTCTGATACCAAACTGAGAGACAAAGAATGAAGGAGAAATAGAAGAGATTGTATATCTCATATTATTCTATATAACACAAAGCTCACGTACAGTATTTATAGGAAAGAAATTGTACTGGACTCCCCTAAATGAATGGAGAGGATCCACAACAGAAGGAGAGAATAATGGAATAACAGAAGAAGAGATAAAGTGATAGGATAGACACCTAAGAAATATCAGTTATCCAACGTATGCTAACACTCCTTTCACTAATGAAGTCACTTTGTTCTTCGTTGTTGACCTCTTCTCTTTTGGAGGTGCATAATGCTAACTTGAGGCCCTTTCTTCAAACTGGATTTCTTCCATGAGCTAGCAGATGTAAGAGGTTTCGGAAAAGACTTCCACGATCCCCTTAGCCTCATTATGGGGTGCACGGTCATAGTTTTTAGCTTCCTGTTGATTCCAAGGAATATCTTGAATCTTTAAATGTGTTCCTTCTGGGTGAAAGTGGTCTTGGGACGGACATAGACAATGAGAGTGAACATGTAGGTAGGTCAAAGGGTAATGGAGAACATGTCCCTTTCTTCTTTTAGTCGTGCTAATAGTTTTCAGTTTCCAGAACAACCTCTTGTTCACATAAAGTGGATCGACAAAGATGGTAACTCAATTTCCTTTGACGAAGCCCTTGAGATGATTATGGGCAGAGAGGGAGACAAAAATCCTAGGAGGCCGAGGGTATCTAGGATTTTTAGATCTAATATTCATTTTGAGCCTGAGGATAAACAAGAAATATTTTCTTGTAAGATTGTTTTAGATAAAGAGGTTGACTCAGTTGTCTCCTACCCTAAACGTCTTACCCATGGTGGTCTAAAAGAGTGTCTTATAGATGTGGACCATGTTGTATAGATATGTGCTCTCTAGGAGTCTGTATTTTGTTCATAGATTACAATAGAATTGAGGGCTTTTACTTGTCAATTAAGTTCATGCTACTCTAATTGTGGTAACTCAGTTGTCTTTGCAACAAATAAAGTGTGTGTTGTCTTATAGATGTGGAGCATGTTGTATAGATATATGCTCTCTAGGAGTTTGTATTTTGTTCATAGATTACAATAGAAATGAGGGTTTGTGTTTTTTCCCCTTTAAAAGGTGTGAGAATGGATTTTTAATAAGATTAATAAGAAGTTGAGAAGGTAACGGGAATTTGTCATCTCTTGCTAGTAGAATTCATGTGTTCTTGAAAGTTTTATCTTCCTATAATATCTACTATGATTCTTCTTAGATGTGCATAAAATCCCATTTCAATCACTATCACACTTTATGAAGGATTATCTTATGGTTTTTTTTTTAAAGGAAGTAAGAAGAAGCATGCAATATGATGGATTAATGGATCCTTAAATCTCGGAGTTCGAAATGCTCCCAGAAAATTCCTTCTCTAAACAATATTTGTAGAGCTTGTAATGAAGGCAAGAAATAGTGGGGAGGGGGAATCTTTTTATATCCATTTTTGAGATTTTATTTAAAGTATAAAGGATCTTATATTTTGTAAATCTTGGTTCGAGTTAAGCCTTTTTATATCTCTATGATGTCTTAAATGGGGAAGAAGCACCAAGGCTTATAGGTTTATTTTGTGGAATCTTGCCTTTCAAAATGTAAGGTTCGCCAATATTAGAGGTTGTTTTTCCCTAGCATGTTCTAGGAAAGACATCAAGTGATTTACTGAGATATTTTTAGAAATGGATAGTGTTTAGAGTGGGATCAGTTTAATATTGGGTATAAGCTTCTTGATAGTTCCAAAGGAACTCACCCTTATTTAATTTAAAGCTCTCCCTACAAAACATAATGTTCTTATTATTGACTAGTACGATGAGGAAGACTAGGATAAAACCAATTGGATGAATAAAAATCCTCTACAAGGGATTTATTCGAATGATCTTTATCAATTGTGTGTCAAAAAATTGGATTAGTAATTCAAACTTAATGAAATCGACATGTGAGTGACACTAAATAAGATTGGGTTGGGAGTTTGAACCTTATATGGTCCTCTGTTATTATAACAAATCAATCTCATTTTAGATGGTAACTACTGTGGCATAAGCTTGTTGTTTCCGTAAGTTCTGAGAAAGTGTGGAATGGTGGTTTCTAACTTCTCAGTGTATCATGTGCTTGAAACTATAAAGCACATTTTTTTTGCAAAGAAAGCTTGGAAAGGTAACATGTATGAATGGTCATGTTTTGTGAGAAGAGGGATTACATGGGATAATATTTGCATGACTTGTATTGCTAATTTCAGATATTTGGATGACTTATATTGCTAATGTCATATATGGGGACGACTTCTATTTCTAATGTCAAAAACACTCAAATTGTTTTTATACTCTTTGGCTTGCCTGTTGTACTGAAGTTTTGTGGTGAATTCAGAACAAAAGAAATGAAGACTTGTTTCATAATGAGGGCAGCGACCCTACTCATTTCACTAATGAAGTCACTTTGTTCTTCATTGTTGAGCTCTTCTCTTTTGGAGGTGCATAAAGCTAACTTGAGGTAATTTTTTCAAACTGGATTTCTTCCACGAGCTAGCAGATGTAAGAGGTTTGGGGAAAGACTTCCATGAGCCCCTTAGCCTCCTAATGGGGTGCACGATCAGAGTTTACAGCTTCCTATGGATTCCAAGGAATATCTTGAATCTTTAAATGTGTGCCTCAGAGGTGAAAGTTGTCTTCATGCGGCATATAGACAATGATAGTGAAAATGTATGCAAGTCAAATGGTAATGGAGAATATGTTTATTTCTTATTTAATCATTCCGATAGTTTTTAGCTTTTGAAAAACCTTTGTTCCACAAAGAAGTGGCTCGACAAAGATGATAACTCAATTTCCTTTGACAATGCCCTTGAGATGATTATGGGCAGAGAGGGAGACAAAAATCCTAGGAGGCCAAGGGTATCTAGGATTTGTAGATCTAATATTCATTTTGATCCCGAAGATAAAAATGAAATATTTTCTTGTAAGATTGTTTTATATAACGAGGTTGACTCGGTTGTCTCCTGCCCTAAATGTCTTACCCATGGTGGTCTAAAAGAGTTTCTTATAGATGTGGACCATGTTGTATAGAAATGTGCTCTCTAGGTGTATGCATTTTGTTCATAGATTCCAATAGAATCGAGTGCTTATACTTGTCAATTAATTCATGCTGCTGTAATTGTTGGTAACTAAGTTTTCTTTGCAAAAAAATAAAGTGTGTGTCGTCTTATAGATGTGGAGCATGTTGTATAGATACATTCTCTCTAGGAGTCTGTATTTTGTTCATAGATTACAATGGAATTCAGGGTTTGTGTTTTTTCCCTCTTTCAAATATGTATGACAATGGATTTTTAAAATATTAATAAGAAGTTTGAGAAGGTAACGGGCATTTTTCATCTCTTGCTAGTAGGATTTATGTGTTCTTGAAAGTTTTATCTTCCTATAATATCTACTATAATTCTTGTTAGATGTACATAAAATCCCATTTCAATCACTAGCACACTTTGTGAGGGATTATCTTATGTTTTGATGGGAAAGGAAGTAAGAAGAGGCATGCAATATGATGAAGTAATGGATCCTCAAATCCTAGGTTGGAAATGCTCCTACAAAAGTCCTTGTTAGAAAAAATATTTGCAGAGCTTATCATCAAGGAAAGAAATAGTGGGGAGGGGGAATATTTTTATATCCTTTTTGGAGATTTTATTTAAAGTATGAAGGATATTCTATTTTGTAAATTTTTGTTCGTAATTAAGTTTGTTTTGTATCTTTGTGCTCTCTCAAATGCGGAAGAAGCACAAAGGATTTAGGTTTATTTTGTGGAATCTTGCCTTTCGTAATGTAAGGTTGGTCAATATTAGAGGTTATTTTTCCCTAACATGGTCTAGGAAATACATCAAGTGATTTGCAGATATTTTTAGAAATAGACAGTGGTTAGAGTGGGATCAGTCGAATATTTGGTATAAGATTTCTGATAGTTCCAAAGGAACTCAGCCTTATTTAATTTAAAGATATACCTAGAAAACATAATGATCTTGTTACTGATTAGGAAAATGAGGAAGATTAGGCTAACACCAATTGATGAATAACACTCCTGTATGGAGGATTTATTCTAATGATCTTTATTAGTTGTTTGTCAAAAAATTGGATTAGTACTTCAAACTTTATGAAATTGGCATGTGAGTGACACTAAACAAGATTGGGATGGGAGTTTTAATATTATATGGTCCTCTGTTATTGTATCATATGAATCTCATTTTAGATATTAACTACTATGGCATAAGCTTGTTGTTTCCGTAAGTTTTGAGAAAGTGTGTAATGGTGGTTTCTAACTACTCAATGTAACATGTCCTTGAAACTATAAAGCACATTTTTTTCGCAAAGTAAGATTGGAAAGGTAACATGTATGAATGGTCATGATTTGTTAGAAGAGGGATTACATGGGATAATATTTGGATGACTTATATTGCTAATGCCATAAATGGGGATGAATTTTAGTTCTAATGTCAAAAACACTCAAACTATTTTTATACTCTTTGGCTTGCCTTTTGTACTAAATTTTTGTGGTGAATTCATAACAAAAGAAATGAAGAATTGTTTCATAATGACAGAAGCAACCATACTCATTTCACTAATGAAGTCACTATATTATTCATTGTTGAGCTCTTCTCTTTTGGAGGTGCATAAAGCTAACTTGAGGCGATTTCTTCAAACTATATTTCTTCCACAAGCTAGCAAATATAATTCAGGGAAAGAATTTCATGAGCCCCCATCCTCTTAATGGGGTGCATGGTCAGAGTAAGCAGCTTCTTGTGGATTCCAAGGAAGATATTGAATCTTTAAATGTGTGCCTTTGGGTGAAATTGGTCTTAGGACAGACATAGAAAATAAGAGTGAACATGTAGGTAGGTTAAAGGGTAATGGAGAACATGTCCCTTTCTTCTTCTAGCCCTCGCAGATAGTTTTTAGTTTCCATAACAACCTCTTGTTCATAGCATGTGGCCGACAAAGATGCTAACTCAATTTCCTTTGACGGAGCCCTTGAGATGATTATGGGCAAAGAGGAGACAAAAATTCTAGGAGGTTGAGGGTATCTAGGATTTTTAGATCTAATATTCATTTTGATCCCGAGGATAAACAGCTAATATTTTCTTGTAAGATTTTTTCGTATAAAGCGGTTGACTCAAATATCTCTCACGCTTAAACATCTTACCCATGGTGGTCTAAAAGAGTGTCTTATAGATTTGGACCATGTTGTATAGATAAGTTTTCTCTAGGAGTATGTATTTTGTTCATAGATTACAATATAATTGAGGGATTTTTCTTGTCAATTAAGTTCACGCTACTCTAATTGTTGGTAACTCAGTTGTCTTGAATACCTGTTGTAATTAACATGTTGGCCTTAAGGAAATAATTGTTTCATGCATGTTAAGGCCTTTATAGCCTTGGAACCAATGTCCTTCACTATTCTTATGAAGAATGAGTTTCCTCAACAGCTCTAGGTATTCATTTCCTCCATCACATTACCAAGACAGATTCCAAGCCATTACAAGAAATGTTCTGAAACATAGGACCATGGATAGGATAAGAAAATGGAGGGTAAGAGTGAAAACAAATTTGAAGAACAATGAAATAAACAAGTAGGAGTGATACCTTCAAAACTCTAGAAAGAGGCCAAAAATTAATAAAAGAATATGGTATTCATCTTTGTCTTTGTTTTATATTTGGTATTGCTGGGTACCTTTGACACTCTAGAGAGGCATCACACCCCCACAAATGACCAGGGGAAAAAAACAATGAGAAGTGATTTCAGGCATATACATGATCAACTTGACAACTCTCAATGAACACAATAACTTTAATAAAATAGAGATGGATATTAAGTTCGATAAAATGATCCACAAAATGCTATCACTCATGATATAAGATTTGAAATTGTATATGTACGAATTTGTAACAAGTTTGAAATGAAGAGATGATACCTTTAAAAAAAGTGGTTCATCTATATTTATAAACTTACGAAATAACATTTTTCAACATACATGTTCAAATTTACCTTTTTACTATTGCTCGCTTCTTTATGTAAACAAAAAAATACATTTTAATGTGATCTTCATTATATCTACATACAAATACCTATAGTTTTTAAATGTCGAGAAAAACCATGCAATGTATAGTTGTTTCCATCCAAAGCTTTGTAAATTATATCACTTTTTCATATTGAATTGTTTTAAAGGTTAGACCTCATGTTTGTGCTATTTAAATGAAGTGGTTTATCTATATTTCTACACAACCAAAATCAATCACACCACTTATCAACATCAACTAAAAATTAATAACTATCCCTCTAACACAAATAACTTATACCATTTAACGTTCACATTACATTGTACACATGAAATTACTAGTAATTAAACAAGTGATAAATATAGTTTAAATCATATAACAAGTATATGTATTTTAGATAAATGTCTGTAAAAGATGTTAAAGGTATTTTTTTGTAACACATGCTAAAAACACCCGCTAAAGAGATTCAAGAACAACCTAGGTTTAGTTAGAAAAATTATGGAATAATTTTTTATTGGAAAGCGTGCCCACATATAGGCTTCAAAACTACAGTTGTCACAATAATGTTTCAAATTCAATTATATTTAATAAATAAATTTTTTCCATTATAACCAAATATTAAACCCACATTAAAACTAATGAGTAGATTTAGTCCAAGCAAGGTTTAGTTCACTCTAAGTGTTAATTTAATAAATAATTAAATTCCTACTATAGTTAATTATTCCATATTTAAACTTAGAGGATTAAAGGGGTCAAATTAAATAAATATTCAAGTTATTTAATTCCACAAGGTTAGAACAATTAACAAGGTTCTCATTTTACATGGGGTTAGAGTAATGAACACTTCCCTACCCCATAAAATAACCCGTTAAAAAGTCAACCCATAATTTTGAAATTAAACCATTTAAATTAAAAATTTAATTTCCACTCACCCACTCTCTACCTACTTTTTATAGGGATGAATCTCATGCCTTGGATGGATTCAATTTGGTCCCTTGATGTGGAAAAAGGGGTAACCAACCGTAAAGCATCCTTATGAAGTTTTCTTTCACATTTCACTTGATTCATTATTTTTCAGGTTGAAGGAGGAGGAATAGAAGCCATTAGAGACAACCTCACGCTCTTAAAGAGGCTTCCAAGCTCCATTATTTGTCTATTTTGTTGATACCCTCATTAGGGTTTAAAAATGTATTTATTCATTTTAATTAGTTCATTTTCTTGTATTTTTCCAAATGGGCTTGTGGGTATTTGCCCATTTTATTTATAAAACTACATTGGATCCATAATTTCATTTTGAGTATATGTATATATACTTTTAAATACTTGTGTATATAAGTATTTATTTTATGAAATCATTTATTTTATATTTATTTTTTTGTTTTTTTTAAATGGGTTAAAAGAAAACCTGAATTCAATATGTGTGTGTGTGTGTGTGTGTGTGTGTGTGTGTGTGTACAAACAAGCCGTGGCCACAAAATATACAGACTATAAAAAGGAAATTTGCGTAGGTTTCTATTGGTTTATTTGAGTGTTTAAATGTTTATGGGTGGGAAGGGGTCGGCGATCCCAACCCCACCCCGGGGTTGGTGTCTCCGACCACTCCCCACCCCAAATTCTTTGTACTCCCAAAGTGCAAGCCAAACTTACTCCCATGCCCACTCTAATTTTTTAAAATAATAAACATTGCAGTCAACGTAAACATCCAACGCATTTCTTCTTTAGGTTTTAAAATTTATTAAATTCTCTATTTTATATATATATATATATATATATATATATATATATATATATCCTATGGACATTTATTAAATATATTAACATTAATAACATATCAACAACTAATATGTTATCATGTAGTTAATCTCCCTTTCAATAATAAAATATTTTATTATTAAAAATCTTGAAGTGTATTAATACTATTAACTAAGCAAGAGTAAGGCAATATGTAGTAGCATTAGTAAGTTGATTATTTGCACTATCCTTTTGTTCTTATAACAATAGATAACTATAATATTAGAAGGTGAGGGAAATTCCCTTTTATTGTTTTCCATTAGTGATTAGTAGTAGGTATGCAATTGTTTCAAATGAGCATTACATACTAGAGTTATTATTGGAACTACTTCATTGAACCTATTTCAAGACTAATTAAAAACTTAAGTAATTTCCATTCTCTTGCATGAGTTTAACTTTCATTCAACCACACAAGAAAATGCAAGAAGATAGTCTACTTTTCAATGCATGCCTTTCAAATGACACAAGAAATGCAACATTTCCTAATACACTTTCCAACTTTCCAAAATAGAGATCAGAACAAAATTTTCACTAATATATTCTAAAAAAAGAGCAAGAACAACACACTTAATGAAGGTTGCCATTCCACTAAAAGAGTAACAAGCTATTTTCCAAATCACCCTTTTATTACATCAACTAGCTTCACTAAAAGAGCCTTTCATTTCCACATACATTACAACAAAAATAACTCTACAAAGACAAATATTTCCTTCCCCTTTTCACATACAATACAATTTTAATGTCCAAGAATCAACACAAATTTTTATTACAATTACTAATACAATGTCCTCCACTTTAAGTGGGAAAATTATACAAGAATGTAGCTAAAATGAAATGCAATAGTACAAGTTTCTCCACTCTAAGTGGGAATAAAAAAGGGCTTTTCACAAGAATGAATTTCTTAAGGATTCCAACAAAATCTCCAAGCTTCACAACACCAACAAGAGAGCTCCTTCATGACTTTCTTAATCAGTAAAACAATGGGGATAAAAGTAACACTCTCCACCCAACCAAAATATCCAATGAGGGGGAGAAGCCATCCTCCTCATTGGCCCCGAGCCCCAACCACATTACAATGAGAGGTGATTCCAACACATGGCAACAACAAGCTTCCACATCACAAACCAAGTATTTCACAACCATTCCAAATGCACATTCAATTCAACTACAAACACAAGAAGGAGAAACAAAAAAATATACAAGACTTCTAAAGGAAGAGCCAAAGGAGCAAGAACCTATGGGAAGGCCACTTATGCCTCCCAATGGGAAATGGTTGCCCACTTAAAACCTCCAATACAAATCTCAAATCCCGTACATAATCTTAAGCCTCCCTGAAATACCTCTTATACCTCCCACATAATCTTATTCCTCCCTCATTCTCTTATGCCTCCCTCATACAAGGACAACTAAGAAATGTAAGCATTCCTTGTCCAAGGTGAGGCACCCAACCCAAACTCCCTCCAAACATGAAATAACTCTTATGCCTCCCTACATGATTTCTCCCCATAGTCCCCTCCTACACCACACTTAGGAAATCTACCCAAGCACCCAACAAGCATTCCAAACACTCAACAAAACAAGAACATAAACAAAAAATAAACGAATGACATAAGAAAAGTAAATCTCCTACCTTTCTGTAGTAGAGCCTGTTCCAAAAGTCAACTTCCAAACTCCTCAAATCCAAGCAATCACCAATAAGATCTCACAAATTCCACAAACTTTCCAAAATCCTCTAACTCCAAGAAAATTAAAGAGCACAAAAAAATGAAGTAACCCCCAAACAAATAAAAGAAATTGAATAAATAGAAAAGGGGAGAGGAGGGTGAGGTGGCTCCACCTCACAAGTCAAACTTAAAAATTCAAATCATAATTAATAAGTGGTTGAAGAAATGACATTGTACTTACACACACAATCCATGCCCACACCCCTTAGGACTAAAAGTAATTACATGTAAGAAGGTGTAATAAATACTTATAGTTTGTCTTCCCAAAACACATAATGGGGTCTAATTTTGACCCCCCAACCCATAGGTAGGGTTGACATGGCAATTTAAGAGGTGTGGGACAAGTTTAACTTGTCCCACAAGCCTTCAAAATTTGCCCTTAAGGCCAAATTCGAATTTCCATGAGGGGGTAGAGTGTACAAAAATTAAAGTCACAAGCACTCAATCTTAGAACACAAAACTCAAGACCCATCTAGTCTAATAAATGAGACTTTTGGTCACATCCACAATTAGTTAATAACAAGATTAATTAACTTAAATAGGACACTAAAACCCATTAAGATAAAGGGGAAGAATACATCATTTTCTAAATAATTAAAACAAGGAAATTACATCACTAAAAATCACATACTACATTAAGTAAGGAAAACTAAACAAAATACAACACATAATCCCTTGGTCAAAATTTCCCCCTAACAATAATTCAAACACACACAAATACATGTTGCCATTGTGACCCTTGTTGAATTCACTTCGAATTTCAATGTGGTTGGTCTCCAATCCCCCTGATGTTTGTTGTGACATGTTTACCTGCAAAACACATAACACCTCCTTTGGCCTCATGGGTGCATCAAAAATATCTAGGATAAAATATACAATATAAATCCACAATCATCTATATATAAATCAAATATCATCTAGGAAAATACGATATTATTTACAGTTTCTAACAACATTTCTATTCTACATCTCATCCATGTCAAGATTCTCACAATATTAGTTCAATTATCAAAGGTCTACTCAATTTGATGAAATATCACATGTATGAAAAATAGATATATATAACCATGTCAACAAAGATATCAATATTAAGATAAAATGTTTCTAATAATCCACATGCGTCGTATATGAATCGAAATCAACAACAACAGATCTCTAACATCTAACATCATGCCAAATCAAAAACTACAATAATATCCATAAGTATAGTCGACAATATCATAATCAATAACAAAGAGGTGTTGAAGGGAAGTGGGCACTACATTTTTACTTGCCTAATTCAATTATGTCTCAACCGCAATATATATACCTCTTGCACGATACCTCTAGCCATCTTCTACAAAAATTTAATAAGGAAAAATATACTAATTAATACCTACAAGTTATATAAACTTATATTTATAATAGTAATATTTATGTAACTAAATTTTCCTTAAATACGTAGGTGTTGTAATGGAGTGAGTTGTTCACTTTTATTCACATGTAGTGTGTGTGTGCAATTTTCATTTTCTTTTGGAAATGTCAATAAAAATAATAGGATCTAACATAATTAAATAGGTGTCTAGCTAATGACATATTGACTTATTATAATAATTAAACAAGTTATAAATATAATTTAAATCATATAACTAGTATATGTATTTTAGACAAATGTCTATAAAAGATGTGAAAGGTATTATTTTTACTTGCCTAATTCCCTTATGTCTCTAGTGCAATATAATACCTCTCATACAATACCTCTAGCCATCTTCTACAGAAATTTATTTAAGAAAAATATACTAATTAATATCTACAAGTTATATCAACTAATATTTATCATAATAATAATACTTATTTAACTAAATTTTTCTTGAAAATCTATAAATAAAATAATTCGGCTCAACAAAAATTAAAAATCCATTCTTATCTTTAACAAAATCTCGGCCGAGAGAAAATTATTTTGAAATAAAGTTAACGTGATTACAATTTTATACACGTACGAAATCATTCAAATAAATCTTTAGCCAATATCTCATTGAATTTATCAACTTGCTTTTGTGTTTATTCCCCCAAAATTCTTGAAATCCCATTAGAAATTCCTTGGATACCACATAAATGAGTGGAATGTTATTTGCTTTCCTAATTCCCTAACCTCGTTTTTTATATAATAAAATTTGTACCCATTCTTAACATCACATTTTAGGTACTCAATTTTCTATTCCAAATGTTAGTATGCATAAATACTCAAATTTCAAGTATCGAGGGTCGTCCAAATCTTCGCTGTATATATAAAAAGATACCAAATAAGATATATGAAATTAGAGAATCACAAAGACATAAAAATCCGATGGACCCATTTTTAATATAAAGCTTTAAAAGCAAGATTAGATTGAGTGGAGCAGATCACTAAGGATTTGAGTTTAATGGCTTCGAATACAGCGGTGCAGTTTAAATATAGATCGTAAATTATAAGGACACAGACTCACTTCCATGTCTTAATATTAAAGAAGAAAACTATGACATTTCAAAATTTGCAGTTCTACAGATCTTCGTGTATAGTGAAGAGTTACAAGTTTATGTGTGTATTTTTAAAATGTGAACCTCTAACATAGAAATAGAGAATTATGGAAATGTTGCCAATTTTTTTATATAACAAAATAATAAATATTAATATTTTTATTATGAAAAATATTCAAACAAAATAAAGTTACTTTCCACATCAATCCGATAGATAAATTTTTTCTTTATTATTCTATTTTTGATGTACTTAAATTTTCATGTTTTCTGTACCAAAATCTTCATATATTCAATTACCACTATTATACTAAAATAATGCCATTTACATGTCTTCAGAAATGTAAATTTCAACAAGAAGAGGATTGACTCTCTTTTCAAATCGTCCCAAAAATTAATTGTATTAATAATAAAGACAAAGCGATCAATACATGCTTCTTATTTCTAAAACAAAATGACACCCTTAAAAAGAATAGAATGCAGATATTAATTAAAAGACTACAAACTTTGATGTATACTTTGATGCAATATATCACCATATCGAAACTAACAATCAACTCAAGCCCTTCAAATTATTTGTAACAAAATAAAGATAATGAATCAAATTACATATAAAAGAACATTTATTTCCTATGTAGATGACCAAAAAAGCAACAAGATGTTAGGTAGGGGAATCTTTGCAGTAGATAACTGCTCTTATGGAACTCCCTCTTAATGTATTTTAAAAATGCATTATCAATTTCCATTAAAAATCTCGGCTTGGAATATGTGATAGGACGTTCTATCACTAAAAATGACAAATCGACCACCACTTTATTCTTCTAATTGTTAATAACACCATCTTCCAAAGTAGCAATCTCACAGATTGGACCCACCATTGAAACTTAAGTGTATATCGTTCTCAACGCCATGATTCAAACATTCACTGACTCCACATTTCCACCCACCGCAAATTCCACTCCACAGATGGAACAGGCACTCATCAAAAAAGGATTATCAGATCAAAGATAAATAATATGCAATTGTACTTCCCTTTCGTCTCACACACCATTTCTATGCATGTTAACTGAAACTGGACTGTTGTCATGAGAAAAAAATGTTAACCACAAAATGTAATGAGAGAGAAAGAAAGACGTTCGGTCTGCAACCCCGTTCATTGATGAAGATCCAAATCCTAATGAATTAGATTGAAATAGAGTGCAATAATCAACATCTATAGAAATAGAAACATATGATCTTTCTTTTGTATGTGATGTTTACCTTTATATTTGTGGATTTAGTTGGAGAATAATTGCACTTTAATGTATACAAAGGCATTTAGGTACAATCGTTACTTTTTGTTCCTTCCCACTAATCTCACCTAATGGAGGAAAGGAAAACAAAAACAAAACAATATTGTACGAAGAGATGATAAACCGCGTGTTTCATGGGAAAGTTGATATGCATCTACACATAAACATTGGAATTAAAATTTCAGATCCAATATAAAAGTAATAGTAAACTTGATTATATAAAAAATATTGCTTAATTTCTAGTAATTTAAATGAATGAGATTAGAGGAATATCTAATTTATTGTAGTTTCCGACGTAGTAGTTACAAACAGATCATAACAGGTGGTTAAATTGTAAGATGAAGGAGAACCAAGGAATCAATGCGATAAAAAAATAATCTTTATGGTAACTTTTCAACTCCACTTCGCATACCAAAATGGTTCAACATTGGCATCTTTTTCTATGAAAACTATGATTGTACAACATTGGCTGTTTCCTTTGTTCGGAAATTGGCTAATCATGCATGCAACAAAGCAAAATAGTGAAGCAAAAGTAAGCATATCTAAATGAATAAATCATACAAAATAATATTGACACAATTTATTATACAAGTAATCTAAGTCTTTCACAAGTTCTACACCAACTTGTATTCAGCCATCTAGAGTTCTCAAAATGAGAGCATACATTAATTAAAAAAATATGTCTCTAATTAACTTTTATTGGAAAGAAAGCTAAATCCTAATAATAAGAATTCAATGCAGAGCCACTACTTCATACAATGAACCCACGTTACTAAACGAAATTAAATCTTCCACTATAATTCACTTCATACATTTTGGGAAATACAATGACATTCAAACAATCACCTCCTTATTTCCTTAATGTAGCCAAATTCTAAACAAACTTGATATACTACAAATAACATGAACTCCAAAAGAAAATAGATCTCCTTCTTCGTTATTCAATAATCAATTACAATGTTTCCTAAATAGGGAAACAACTCGCAACTCGAGTTGCCATGCAAACCCTAACTAACTTTGACTAAATGTACTCTAGCTAGGGGAATTTACTATTTTAGCAATTTACTAGAACCTGCTATTCTTAGTAAGTTCACATGCTTATTTTCAGACGGCAAAAAATTGCCACGCATCTTCTACATTCCTAAATTAGAGGAATTTCCAACTTTCCAACTCATAATGCAACTAATAGACTAAAATTAACTAATGCCCAAAAATAAGAAAAAACTGAACTACAACTTAAATTATAATTTTTGGCCTCAAGATGGTGGATTTAGGCCTAAAAATGTGCCAAAACTTTCCCCACTTGTAGGGCCACCACCGGTGCCTTCGGCTCATCCAAACATGTGGTTTAAAAAAAATGGACTCAAACAGACACCCAAAGCTCAAGTTATAACCTTGTCAACTTCTTGCTAATTTTCGTGCATCATTCTCCCTTGCTTGAAAAAAAAGTAGCTCCTACAAGTTGACTTCTTCAAACTACTTCCATTTATCTCGCATCTAAATTCTTAATCTCCCACTCGTGTCGCATGTATTCTCCTCTTGTTCCAAGTCCTTTCCAATGTACCAAATATTTGTTGTATTTCCCATGTCGTGTGTCCATTATTTTCTTATCTAGAATTTGATACACTTCTTCTTTCTTCGTTAAGCGGAACCTATTGCTTCGAATCTACTACTTCATCAATAACATCAACTTCTACACCATCCGAATGAAAAGAATACAAATCGAGACATTAAACATTGGAGAAATATAAAAATTCCTAAAGCAATTCTACCTCATAAGCATTATCATTTATTTTTTCACAATTTTGCAAGGACCAATCTTCTTGTACTTCATCTTGTTATAGGTTCCTTTTGGAAACCTTTCCTTCTGTAGATATACCATAACCAAATCACCAACTTTAAATACCTTTCTCTGTCTGTGCACATCTGCTATTTCCTTATACTTATCATTACTATTATGAAGCTTCTTTTGCACTTCTTCCTACAATTGTTGGATATGTTCGGAAAATGCTTCTGCATCATCACTGACTCTGCCATCAACTAGTAGTTGTACCAAATCTAACACCCCATTTGGATTACTCCCATACACAATTGAAAATGGAGACTTTCCTATGGATCTATTTATGGAACTGTTATATGCAAACTCATCTTGTGGTAATACTACATCCCATTGTTTGATTTTCCCCAATGATGCACCTTAACAGGTTTCCCAAACTTCGATTTACCACCTCTATTTTCCCATCAGTCTAAGGATGATAGGCACTACTGAATTGTAGTTGAGTTCCCAATTTCTTCCTTAAAGTCTGCCAAAAGTGACTTAATAACCTTGTGTCCCTATCTGAAGTAATGGTTTTTGGAACACCATGCAAACAAACTTCTCTGAAAAATAAATATGTTACGCCTGTCACATCACTTGTTTTCTTGCAGGCAATAAAACGAACCATCTTAGAAAACCTATCAACAACCACAAAAATTAAGTCATTACCTCATTGTGTTTTTGGTAATCCCAAAACAAAATCCATACTCAGATCTATCCACGACTTTTTAGGGATAGGTAACAGCATATACAACCTTGTATTTTGTGCATGGCCTTTCGAGACTTGGCAAATTTGACACCTCTCCACATATCTTACCACATCTCTCTTAAGCTTTGACAATAGTATTTCTCTCCTATCAAGGCTATCGTCTTATCATTACCAAATTTACAAGCCAATCCTCCACTATGCAACTCTTTCACTATATTCTCTCTCATAGACCCAACTGGAATACATAGTTGGTGTCCTTTGAATAGGTATCCATCATGTAAAATTTACTCATCCTAGACATCTCCTACATTGTCTAACAATGGACGAATTAACCTTTCAACAATATCCTTAAAATTAGAATCGAAGAATACAAACCCTTTATTGCTTCAAAATCCACCACCTCATTTTCCATAAAGTGGTAAAAAAGTCACACGCTTACTCAATGCATCTCGCAACTTGATTTTGTTTTCCCGATTTATGTTTTAGAGAAAAGTATAACCTTGCAAAAATGATACCCACTTTGCATGCATAATATTTAACATCTTTTGTGTATTCATATACTTCGTGGCTATGTGGTTTGTAAATAACACAAACTCCTTAGCACTAAGTAATCCCTCCAATGTCTTAATGCTTGTACAATTGCATAAAATTCCACATGATAAGTAGAGTAGTTCTTTCTTACCTCATTTAGTTTCTCACTAAAAAAATCTATTGGATTTCCACCTTGAATTAGAACAACACCAATACCTACATGTGAGGCGTCACAATCAACCTCAAACACTTTATCAAAATCTGGTAGTGCCAAAATGGGTGCCTCTATCACCTTCTTATTTAAGAACTAAAAATATCCTCGCTTTCCTTGTCCACAAAAACTCCCTTCCTTTTTGCAGATTATTATAGGTGCTACAAGATTACTAACTAACATTTTTAATAAATTTTATGTAAAATGTTGCTAGACCATGAAATCTTCTTACCTCTATTATACTCTGTGAGTATGCCATTCAATAATTGCATTTATATTTTTGAGTCCATTTGTACCCCATCTGATGAAATAATAAATCCCAAGAATACCAAACTCTCTTGCATAAATGTGCACTTCTTCATATTTGCATATAGTTTCTCTTTCCTTAACACTTCAAATATCACCCTTAGATGCCTCAAATGTTCTTCTTTAGTTTTACTAAAGATCAAGATATCATCAAAATAAACCACAACAAACTTACCATTATACTCCCGCAACACGGTGTTCATCAATCTCATAAAAGTACTAGGTGCATTGGATAACCCAAATGACATCACCAACCACTCATATAATCCATTTCCTGTCTTGAATTTTGTTTTCCACTCATCTCCTTCTCTGATCCAAATCTGATGGTAACCACTTCGAAGATCAATCTTGGTGAAATACCTAGATCTAGCAAGCACATCCATCATATCATCAAGGTGAGGTATTGGGAACCTATACTTTATTGTAATTTTATTGATTTCTATGCTATCCACGCACATTCCTCATGTTCCATCCTTCCTTGGTGTTAATAAATTTGGGGTTGCACACGCACTCATGTTCTCCCTTATGACACCCTTTCTCACGAGCTCGACACTTGCCTATTCAATTTCACATGCAATGTTGGGCTCATCCTATAAGCCGGTTGATTCGGGAGTGAAAATACCGGAATCAAATCAATATGGTGTTGAATATCTCTTTTGGGTGGTAATCTTTCTAGTAGCTCGTCAGAGTAACATCAGAAAATTCATGTATTAATTATTTTATTTCTACTTGGTATTTGTGCACTTGCAAGTTCATTGTTATTTATGAATAGTGCATAAAAAAGCCCAGCTTACCTTTGCCTCTTTCACAAATTCCTTTGCGAAAGCATATTTTTAGCCTTCCCCTCTTCGTTAAGAAGTAGAAAAACTATTTTTGTGCCATCCTTCCGTAAAGTATAATTATTCTTTCCCCGTCATGAATAAATTTCCTATCAAATTGTCATGGTCTTCCTAGTAGCATATGACATGCATCCATAGGAATAAAATCACACAAAATCTCATCCTTGTAACTATTCTCAATAGAAAAACTTGTTAAATATCTCTTATCAATAGTAACTTCATTACACTTCTTAAACCATGCTATATGTTAAGGGTTAGGATTCTTTTCACAATGAAGACCCAATTTCTTGACCTTCTCATTTGAAACCATTTTCGCACACCTACCACCATCAATAATAACATTACATACCTTTCCTCTTGAAGTGCATCTTGTTCAAATAATATTTGTACGTAGCCATGCATAACCCTTGATTACCTTTCTTGGAGAAATCATTGTCCTCTTGATCATCATATTTTCTACAAAATCGGTGGAATTTCTAGGTCATGTTAATCTTCTACTTGTTCACTTTAACAAGATTTACTCTTGGAGCATCTCCTTGCCTATTTTCATGTGTATAGGGTAAGTGCATGAAGTTGGGGGGCCAAAAAGTGGACAAAAACCCAAAAATAGATGAAATGCGTATGCGTTTTACTAAAACGCACTCGTGTTTTAACTCATTCGGCTCGGTAATCATGGAACCTATAATGCATACGTATTTTAAAGAATCCAAAATGCGTACATGTTTTGTGTAGTATGGACCATGCATATGTGTTTTGGTGGTTTATACTTACAAAAATAAATGTTCAAGTATAAGATTTCTTTTATTATTTCTAATACTTTTATTATTTCTTATACTTTAAATTTATTTTAGTAAATGTAAGAAATTAGGGTCACTCTGCACCTTATGGAAGTGGTCTCCTAGCTCCAATGGTTATAATATAGAAGATAGTTTTTCAAATTCTAATCAGTCAAGACTTACTCATTTTCTAGATTTCAGCAAGAAACGACCTAAAACTTTCAGGGCATATATATTTTATTTGGCCTTTGTTTTGGGAAAGCATATAGTCATTTTAAAGGTTTTTTTACCTTCTAAAATGGATTTTGGCCCTACCACTACTTGAATTGGTACTAATTTTTAAATTTGGTCCATAATTCATTTTAGTGACCAAGAATTAACTCTATTATGTTTGTCTACTTCTTACCAAAAATAGATCCTCACTTTGTAGATAGAGGGTTGTTCCTTGAATTAGATTCCCGTCCTATGGAAAAAATGAGGTGATTGTAATGTGCCTCCTCCTTAAGGTGTGATAACACTACTAGGTGTTGAATGAGATCTTATGAATTGTACCAAGTGAATTCCATCAAGTGAACCCAAATGATTTCTCATTCTTAGAAACATAGTGCTCTATATAAAGATCATCCCCTCACCTTTCCTAGATCTAAAATCATTCTTTCATGGAATCAAATTCATGATTCTCATACATGATTTTTCTCATCCTGTCTCTTATGGAGATAAACGATGCCTTAATACTTCACAAATAATGGTCCTTGATAACTTAGTGACATGACTAGATCATTTTAGCTTGTTCTGAAGGGTGTTCAATTAATTACAAAATGGCCAAAAACTCCTTTTAAGCCTTTAAAGGAAGTAGTCTCTCATCAAAACTAAATGAGTCGATCGATCACCTTAAACACTATTCCCTACACACTGAAACATGTTGAATGATATTTTTAGGACTTTCCTTTCGGTGAGGGTATATGATTTAGGGTTTAGGGTTTAGGGCTAAGGGCTTAGGACTCAATGTTTAAAGTTTAGGGTTTAAGGTTTAGTGTTTAAAGCTCATAGTTCATATTTTTGGGGATTAGGGCTTAGGGCTTAGGGTTAATGGTTTAGGTTTTAGAGTTTAGGGTTTATGGTTTAGGGTTAAGGGTTGAGGGTTTAGGTTTTAGGGCTCAAGGTTCAAGGTTTAGGGTTTAGGGGTCAAGGTTGAGGGTTTTGGATTTATGGCTCAAGGTTCTGGGTTTAGCGTTTAGGAATCAGGCTTGAAGGTTTACGGTTTAGGGTTGAGAGTAGAGGGTTCGGGGTTTAGTTTTTAGGGTTAAGGGTTGAGTGTTTATGTTTAAGGGTTCAAGATTTAGATTTTTGGCTTAGGGCTTATGATCGAGGGCCTTAAGTTAAGAGCTTAGGGTTTAGGGTTTAAGGCTCAAGGTTTAGGGTTTAGGGTCGGGTTTAGGTTTTAGGGTTTACGGTTTAGGGTTTAGGATTTAGGGCTTAGAGTTCGGGCTTAGGGCTTAGGGTTTATGGTATAGGGTTTAGGGTTTAGGGATCATGGTTTAGGGTTGAGGATTTTGGGTTTACGATTTAGGGTTTAGTAGTTAGGGTCTAAAGTTTAGGGTTGAGGATTTAGGGTTTATGGATCGGGGCTTAAGAGTTAGGGTTTAAGGTTTAAAGTACACCGTTTAGTGTTTAGGCTTTAGGGATCGGGGTTGAGGGTTGAGGGTTTAGGGTTGAGAGTTGATGGTTCAAGGTTTAAGGCTCGGGGCTTAGGGTTGAGGGTTTATGTTTAAGGGTTCAAGGTTTAGGGTTTTGGCCTAAGGTTTAGGACTTAAGATTTAGGGTTTAGGGATCAAGTTTTAGGGTTTAGGGGTCGGGATTTAGGTTTTAGGGTTTAGGGTTTAGGATGTTGGGCTTAGAGTTTAGGGTTTAGGGCTTAGGGTTTATGGTATATGATTTAGGGTTTAGGGCTTAGGGTTTATGGTATATGGTTTAGGATTTAGGACTCAGGTTTTAAGGTTTAGGATTGAAGATTTAGGGTTTAGGGGTTAGGGTTTAAGGTTTAAAGGTAAGAGTTCAAGGTTTAGGGAAAAGGGTTTACAGCTTTACGGTTTAAGGCTCGAGGTTTAGGGTTTGGGTTTTAGGGTTAAGGCTTTAGGTCACGAGTTCATAATTTAAGGTTTATTTTTAAGGGCTTAGGGTTTAGGGTTTAGGGTTTATGGTTTAGTGCTTGGGGTTTAGATGTTAGGGTTAAGGGGTCGGATTTATGTTTTATGATTTATATTTTAGGGTTAAGGGTTTAGGGACCTTTAGGGTTTTAAACATAGGCCTTAAGGTTTAGGGTTTAGGGTTCATGATTTAAGGTTTATGACTTAGGGTTCAGTTTTTAGAGTTACAATTTTAAGGTTTAGGGGTTAGGTACGGGTTTAAGGTTTAGGGGTTAGAGATCGGGGCTCTAGATTTAGGGTTTGGGGATGAGGGTTTTAGGTTTAGGGTTTAGGGCTGTATGATTAGGGTGTAGGGTTCAAGGCTTAAGGTTTATGGTTTATGGTTTAGGGATTAGGGTTTAGGGTTCAAGGGTCAAATTTTATGGCTTAAGGTTTGGGGTTTAGATTTACTAGTTTAAGGTTTGGGAGTTAGATATCGGGGCTTTGGATTTAGTATTTAGGGTTTAGGGTCTAGGGTGAAGGGGTTAGGGTTATGGGTTTAGGTTTTAGGTTTTAGGGTTTAGTATTTAGTGTTTAGGGTTTAGGATTTATTATTTTTGTTTTAGGGTTTATGGTTTATAGTTTATGGTTTAGGTCTCATGGTTGAGGGTTAAGGGTTTAGGTCACAGAGTTCAGGGTTCATCAAATTTGTAGGTAGAACATTCAAAGAGAGTCATCAAAATTTGATGTTTTTCATCTGTTGATATTTTGAAGGAGGGAAATGTCATATTCTGACTGTCCAATCCTTTGAAAGACCCCAGTAGTCCTCAATCCTTGGATTTATAGGGAAAAACTATTACTTGGCTTCCATTTATAATGATAGAGATATTTGTAAATTTGTTTTATTACCTCTAAATCTATATTAATTTCAAGTTGCTTAGAAATCACATCACACCCTTCACTGGGATTGATGACCACCCCTATCTTTTTGTTTACGGGATTTTGAAAACATCCATGGGTTTATCATATAAGGAATTATCAATGAATGGAATGTCACTATGTTGTAGGCCGTGTAACTCACATTTAGAACTAAAAAGAAAGATTTACTAAGCGATTGATAACCCCTTAGTGATCTTAGCCATTCCCTTGTTTCTATGGTTATTTTGAACACTTCAGAAGTTCTCACAAATTTACTATCCATTCCAAAGTAGAACACTTGAACTTTATATTTCTCTGGATGAGAGGATACTACAAGAAATTCAATTATGATCCTACACCTCAAGATCTTGATATATTATCTATGTTTCTTCTTATTCCTTTAATATTAATTTTTGTTGTGATGGTTTTTTTTTCCACTTCCAATGGGTCATCCGGCTTACATAATACCATACATGGAAATATGAGAAATGTGAAATTTGTTTCAGAGTGTGAATAAATTTACATTCAATAAGCGCAAGTATATGTAAGGAGAAACAAGTTTGGAAGAGATGTGTAATATATGCATTACAAGGCACAAGTTAGATGTCATATCCATTTAGTTTCTTTGCCCACCTTTCATAAACAAGGTATTTCTATAAGCAAACTTAATGATGGTTCTAGGCACAAGACTAGGAAATATTGATGAAATATGGTTTGGGGTTTAGGGATTTAGGGTTTAGGGCTTATGGTTCATGTTTTAAGGTTTATGGTGTATGGTTCAGGGTTCAAGGTTCAAGGTTATGGTTTAGGATTTAAGTTTTGGGTTTAGGGTTTAAAGTTTACTAATTAGGGTTTAGGATTTAATGTTTAGGGATTAAGGTTTAGGTTTTATGGTTTAGGGCTCGGGGTTTAGGGTTTAAGGTTTAGGGTTTAAGATTAAGGGTTTAGGGCTTAGGTTATATGGTCTAGGGTTTAGGGTTTATATTTTAGGGATCAAGGACAAGGGTATAGGGTTCAACGCTTAGGGTTTAAGGTTTATGATTCAAGTGTTTAAGGTTTATGGTTTAGGGGTCAAGGTTTAGGGTTTAGGATTTAGTTTTTACAGCTCAAGGTTTAGGGTTTAGCATTTAATGCCCATGGTTCATGGTTTAAGGCTTATGGCTTAGCATTTAGGGATTAAGGCTTAGGGTTTAGGCCTCATGCGTAAGGGCTAAATGTTTAAGGTTTAGGGTTTAGGGTTTAGGTTTTAGGGTCTACAAATCATGGTTAAGGGTTTAGGGTTTAGGGTTTACATTTTAGTGTTTAAGTTTATGGCCTATGGTTTAGGGTTTCGATTGTAGAAGTTAAACACTAAAATATGTAGGTTGAATGCTGAAATTCTTAAAAATTATCTATGTACTAACCAGATTATAATTTTAAAAACTATCTCCTAAACCATGACTCATGGAGTCATGAGACTAATTCCATAAGGTGCAGAGTCACCCTAATTTCTTATATTTACATAAATAAATTTAAAGTACAAAAATAATAAAATATAAATAATAATAAATGAAAAACTTATACTTTAAACTTTATTTATCTAAATAGAATCATGTCAAAAGAATACATAATGTTTATACTACACGGAACGTGTATGCATTATAATGCATATGATTTTTGCATTCTCTCTTTTCCCAATCCATGCCTCAAGGCTTGGGATCCGGCTGATCCCCAAGCTTGAGGCATGGACCTACACAAACACAACAAACAACGTGGTTTTACAAGAAACTGTAAAAATGTCACTTCCTCTATGATAAATCAAAATAAAACAATCGATCCACTTTAAAAAAATTATACCATGACATAGAGCAGAGTCTCTTCTTTCTAAAAATATAGTTTTTCAAATATTGTGACTAATATAAGGTTTCCATATTATTTATTTTCTAACTATGCCTTTTTATAGCTATTTTTTGAATCTTAATTATGTCTATCTTGCATGGTGTATCTTTTTTTTTTGGTCATCGAAATTAAAAAAACAATATGCGAACCAAAAATAGGCATAATTCTATACAAATTCAAAAACAAAAATCTAATTTTTGATATTTCTTTAGGTAGTTGGGGGTAGGGTCTCGATCTCCATTATTTTTCAAAACATAAAATGTACTAGAAAAATCATAAATAAAAAAATATTCACTAAAAAAATCTTTTAAAAATGGAGCCCAAACTAGATGCTCCTAGTTATATTTCTACCAAAGGGTTTTCAAAAATACTAAATGGTGCTAAAAAAATTGTGGGGGCACGAAAGTCACTCTATTATGTTTTTTAACAAAAACAGAGCATCTGTTGGTATTTTAGTATTTTTACCCACTTAAAATTATCCGTTTTCAATAAAATTTAGTCGCTTAGAAACAAAACTCAAAATGCTACGATTCAAATGTCTACAACATCTTCCAATTTAGAGTGTAACTATTTCTAAAAACTCACACAAGTTGAAGTTTTTAATAGATAAATGCTTCCACTTAAGACCCCGTTTGGCCCCCCAACTTGGTGCACTTACCGATAAGAATGCGGGTATTAAAAATATCGATGCCCCTCTTCACCACATCTATAAAAAATATATCGTATTCGTGGAGCCTCCCATCCTCTATCTCCAACATATCCTCCGCCCCTTGAAAATCCTCTGGCTCTTTGTTGATTCTGAAATATTGTCTCATATCTTCTTACTTTTCCAATCCGTGAGATGATTCTCCCCTACCATGGCAGTAAACCATCTCATCCCCAAAAAGAAGATGAGGCCCCCTATTCATTCCGGTGATCTCCTAAAAATTTGAGGATTTTGTTTTTCCTTGACCTTTAAGGCTAATTGATAGGAATCCTCCATGATCTTAATCCTATACATATTTATCTCATCTTGAATGGAAAATTTTAATCCATTTACATACCTTGCAGACATTTTTTCTTCAATTTCTTCATCTCTACATGAATGGACAACTTGTAGAACTCATCTATGTATTCTTGCACTTTTTTTAAGGTTTTTCTAAGATTATGAAACCTCTTGTAAAGGGTTTGGGCATAATCCACTCGGGAGAAATTTATCTTTTAGCTTATTCTCCATCTTACTCCACGTCCTAATTCTTTCTTTCCCCTTTCTTGACTTGCTCTTTCTGTAGGTGATCCCACCATAACATCACATGACCTTTAAATTTTGTGCATGCAAATTTTACCATCTTTTCTTCTCGACATGGCCTTCCACTCAAAACATTTCCCCATGATAGTCAAGTAGTCTATCAGCTCCTCCGGTTTTAGAATACCACAATACTCAAAACATAAACTCTTATCCCATCATTATTTCCTTCTAATGATCGAAGCATCCTTTCTTAAAAAGCTAATGGTGGCACTTGCATTTCTTCCTCTTCACAAACTTCTTCCTCATGTGTCATCACCACCTTGATTTCCTCTCTAGGTTATCATTGCAGCAAGTGCAGCAACTTTCCTCTGTAGATATTACATATTTCTACTCATCTAAGAAATACCGCATCCTCTTCCTCTTCCTCTTCCTGCCATTTAAAAAAAAAACTCAAACCAACTCGATACAAGATAATGTAGCCAAATTCTAAACAAACTTGATATATTGTAAATAACATGAACTCCAAAAGAAAATAGATCCTCTTCTTCATTATTCAATAATCAATTAAAATGTTTCCTAAATAGGAAAACAACTCCCAATTCGAGTTTCCATGCAAACCCTAACTAAATTTGACTAAATCTACTCTAGGTGGCAGAATTTACTATTTTTATCATTTTACTAGAATTTGCTATTCTTAGTAAGTTCGCATTCTTATTCGTACATGCACATAAATTTCCATACATTATCTACATTCCTAAATCGAGGAATTTCCAACTTTCTAACTCATAATGAAACCAATAGACTAAAATTAACTAATACCCAAAAATAGGAAAAAACCAAACTACAACTTAAATCCTAATTTTTGGCCTCAGGATGGTGGATTTAGGGCCCAAAAAAAGTGGCGAAACTTTCCCCAATCGGACAACATTCATCTCTTCAAAACATTTGGTTTAAAAACGGACTCAAACAGACACTGGAGCTCAAGTTATAACCTTGTCAACTACCTACTAATTTTGGCGCATCATTCCTATTCTATTAAGGACACACTAACACATCGGGAAACAACCATGAGTTATAAAGTCCATAGATTCCCAATACTAATCAACCTCCTTAGCAGAAATTTCCTCTTCAAAAAATCATCTACCTACATTATGTAATATCACATTTATGAGTTCACCATTACTCACGCTATTGTAATATATCTCGGTCTTGAACCTCCTCGAATCGCTTTCTTCAATATTGCTAATCATGAGGTTTCATAGTTACAATAAATCCAATCTAACTTCCTTAATATTTTCACAACCACTATAGAGGTGTTTTGAGGGATATTACTTCCTTGTCTTCACCAACATAAAGTAGGGGAAAATGTAGTCAATAAATCATGCACTTACTATATACATGATTCATATGCAAGAGAGCTACTCGTTAACACCTATTTATTTTTCTTTGACGTTGATTTTATCCTTTTCATATTTATTATATTCTCTCTAGTTAAGAGATTACAATTTTACAAACTAGTCAACATCTTACTCAACTCGATTTCATTGTATGTCCTTATGAGAACCATGTATAGGACCATCTGTTAGGGATAGGAGCATTGGGTGCTAGTTTCCTATTTCAAAAATGTGTCCTTATTACCTCTTTTCTAATCTTTCAAATCTCACTTCTTTCTTTCCTTATTTTATCACTCTTTTTCATCCTTTTATTTTGTTAATGACGAAAATAAATCAAGGGAACAATATATGTGTACATTTCTTATTTGACCTCATTAGGGGAAAAGCTTTCACGAGGCACATACTACTAGAAGGAGATAATACATTATATGTACTACATCAAGGACTACATTTTAGATTGCATACCTCAATGCATAGAAAGGTTTATTCTAAATTTCATAACACACATTTACATTTAGGAAAAATTAGTTGTATCTTGTTATTCTTTTTGTGACTATAACTAGTTCATCCTACCCACTATTTAAGTCACATGTACACAAAATTATTACATAGAGTCTGAAATTTACCATAGCACTAGGTGAAAATCACATTTGGTGACCATTAGAGGTCATTCGACTCGAGCATATACATTAATTTTTCATCTAATGTGTGCTCGAGTATTATGTAGTTATCTAGAGTTTATTTTACATGTTACATGTGTGACACGTCAAATTTGATGTGATACACAATAAATAAGGAGTGTCACTATGAAATATAGAAAGAACTAGATCCCGAGAAATTCAGCAGAGACATCATCTCCTAGACAGACTTTAGTGCTTGGGTGGGCCTCGCTCATACAAAGAGCTATTAGTGTCAAAAATATTCCTTTCTAACCTCTTCATCAATTGTAACTTAGTCAAGAACTATAGATACAAGATTATTCATTGTTTATCTCCTAGCTTTCAATCGTTCTTGCATTTAATTTTCTTGATCTCACTTTAATATTGTTATATCAATTTAATCGACATTTCTTGGATATCATATATTTAATATTATTAAATCACTAGTTCGTAGTTTCCAAGGGTTCGTAGAGTTTAAATATTATAAAGATAGTAGGAAAGACAATTCCATCCACAAAGATGATAAGAAAGGACCTATAGGGTATAGTAAACTAAGTTCATGAGAGTCAAATAGTGTGGTTTTGAATCAAAGATAGGAAGGAGGTTGTTTTACTTGAGAATACCCTACACAAGTCAAGAAGTAATTCCAAGAGAACATTGTAAGTTATATCATGGGAAAATACCCTATATTAGATACTATATTTTAATATATGGGATGATCTCACAGATTATATGCCACAATGCATAACAAAAAGGTAGAGGATCTAGCCACAATGATAAAGACATGATGTAATATTAGGGGTATTCTTATCTCCATTTTCTTTATTTATGTATCATCTGATTCATTTGTCGATGCATTATTAAATCAATCCTAAATATAGCTAGTTAGGTAGGAAACAAGATAGGATTTTGTATTCAATTTTGGATCCTAGATACATGTTAGTACAATTATTAAAGAGTGTGTCATAGCTTGAGGATATTTCACCACTATGGTAGACATATGATTCCTTCCCCTAGGATGATATGGGGATATTTTGGGGATGGATTTTCTCAAATCCCATAGATCTAGGGTAGATTTATACCACATGGTCATTGAGTGCCACAATGAACTTGGTGTTGAGGAAATTATAATAATAATTACAGAGACAACTTTCTATTCACATTATTTATACAATTAAAATTAAGTAGAGTATGTGGAAGGGATGTTATTTCTTTACTATCACAATAAGATATGGGTTATAAAATGTTACCAACACCATCATTGGATGACCACCACATCCATCAAGGGTTTTCCAATTTTTTTCTTACTGAGTTACTAGGTATACCTCCACAAAGATAGATTTACTTGCATAGAGACTTAATAGGTCTAGGGTAAAGATGATTTCATGAGAATCGTACAAAATAACCATACCTTATCTTTTGAAGATCACGATGTAGCTTGGGGTGTTCTTTGTGAGGGTTGGATTCATCTTATTGTGTCCCCTTGGGGTAAACTAGTCATTTTATAAAAGAGTAAGGATGGGTCCATGAGGATTTTTATCGACTACAAGTAGTTGAATAATGTCATAATGAAGACCAATTATCCTTTTCAATGGATTGATGTCATTTTTTATCGATGCATGGTTCCACCATGTTTTTTAGGATTGATATGATTTATATCCAAAATTATTTTAGGATTACAGACATATAAGCAATCTATTAGGAAAATTTTCAAACTAACCATGGTAAATATGAGTTCACAAAGATTACCATTTTGTCCGACCAATGCCCTAGTCATAATCATGATTGTGATGAATTTTGTGTTTATGAACTTCCTAGACTGCTTTTTACTTTTGTTACCAAATAACATTTTGATTTTATCACACACACTTTGGAGAAACATGAAGACCAAATTTAATATGTTTTTAACATTTGTACGATAATTAGTTGTATGATAACCTTGTTATGTGTTTTTATTTTATACTTAGGTATATTACTTGAAACATTATTTTACATGAGTGAATCATAGTAGATCCTTTGAAAATGAGAGTAGTTATTGATTTGCCTACACCTACTAGTGTTATAGAGGTGAATAGTTTTATTTATTTTGTAGGCTACTACAATTAATATTTTCTTGACTTCATCCCTATAACTCGGCCTCATTAGTTATTTATCCACAAAAGGAAGAAATTTTAGTAGCTAGAGAACTAGGAATAGTGCTTCAAGATGCTCAAGGATAATCTCATTACTACACCTATTCTAGCATTTCCTCATCCACACTAGGACTTTACACTTTCCATGAATATTTCAGTATTAGGATTGGCAAAATACTTGTGTAGGAGGTGTTAGCGTAACATATTACATTGGTTGGTTAGACAGTTTCCTGGAACCATTTCTACAACAACTGTATCTCTTTATTTATATCCTTCTCTTTGCTATTTTATATATATGAATAAAATACAAAATATTTTAATGTTCTGTAAACATTGGTATCAGAGCACAAAGTGATTGGATGACAAAGAAGGAGGACGGAGGAAAATGGAGGCTGGAGGAAATCCAGTGACCTCTTGCAAGCCGCAAGCGATGAGGCCGCCAATAGATATTGTGGTGAATAAGGTATTGAGGACCAAATTCCTCAATTTTTTGTTTGTGTTTATTTCAGTTTCTATTTTGTTTCATGTTCTGTTGTTTTGTGATCGGATGCTAAAAATGGATTATTCTGGAGCATAGTTGTTTGCTAATGGTTCTTCATTTTGAATTGATCCTCTGAGTGTCGTGCTTTGAAAATAAGATGGTTCACTTGTGAATACATTCACTTGCAACATGAACCATGTGCAACAAGGTCTAAGTGGCAAGATCCAGTCGATAGCATGTTTCTTGATGCAGTTTCTTTCTCAGTATTCATATTTCACATTATGGGCGGAAATGACTTAGTCAAGGGAAACATCCAAAGCGATAATTTTTTTCCTTTCTTTGTTGGATATTGGCTAAACGAAAATTGACATCAGTGGCTACAACTAAGAACATGATTGCTATGATTCTTAGAAGTGAATGTGGAATATTTATCAATATTGTTTGTTGTTTTCCTATGTTGTTTGGTTGTTTAATAAAGTGTAGATGGTGCATAGTTTCCTGTTTGGGACCTCCAAACTGAAGAGCGTCATGGGGAGTAGAAAAGCACTAAAAGCAATGCATGGTACTTACACTAGGTTCATGGTAAACCTGTAAAACCACCGAGGTAAAATCCTCTTGGTTCGTGGTCAGCCTGTAAAACCACCAAGGTATCATCCTCTTGGTTCGTGGTAAACCTATAAAACCACCGAGGTGAACAGTCAAAAAGTGCTCCTGTCCCTCTAGGTTTATGGTCAACCTTAGAAAAACCATGTGTATCGAGACCATGTAGGCACATGCTCATGTGAAGACCCTCTTTGCAGTGTTCTCATTAAGGGGGGGACATCCAATATCAGGAAATGTATGTTTGTACGAACAATGTAATAAGGGGGGGAATGTTAGCATAACATATTACATTGGTTGGTTAGATAGTTTCCTGTAACTATTTCTGCAGCAACTGTATTTCTTTATTTATATCCTTCTCTTCGTTGTTTTATATATATGAATAAAAGACAAAATATTTTAATGTTCTAAAACACGAGGGTCATGTGAAATATTTTGAGTCTTAGAAGATAAATGATTATGAGTTAAAATACCCCACCGATGACCTCGATCTTGTTTCATTAGTTCATGCATTATTTCATTGGTGGCATTTCTTCATGGGAGAAAAATTAGTATTGAGGACTGACCACTTGACTCTCGAGATTCCATCACATTTTTACTCAACCTAATGTAAACACCCATCAACTATATCAAATGGAATTTATCTATAAGTGTGAGATGGATATAGAGCATGTGAAGGGAAAAGTGAATTTTATTACGGATGTGTTTAGTTACACGTGGCATATAGTGATGGTTTTGATCATTCAAACTAATTTGATAGGATTGATCCCATAAAAACTTCATAGAGATATATTATACATGGAAATTTGGAAGTATATTGATGAAAACTGAGTGATTAAGGGAAAAATTGTGGGATATGCATCATAGGAAGATAGACTATGACTTAGAGGATGATATACTTTTGAGAGAAATATGACACATATATGAACCTAAACATGGTGATCTTAGTTGATTTTTTCTTTCATAGGCCCATTGTGTACCCTACTAATCCCATCCAAGAGTAAAGAAGATGCATGTAAAGTTATGATAGTTGTATCATTAGGTTGGTTTATGGAGAGAGATTATATTTTTATGGCATGTTGTTTGGATTCCTAAAGGGTGATGGATAAGGATCACCATCATATCACTTTTCCATATCTATATTCCAATCTAGATAGGAATTGACACACTATTTATATAGATTTAATTCTTCTTCTACATATATTTTTGTATCATCATGATGATATCATCTTCATGATAGAATAGTTAACCAAGGTACAACACATTTCTATAGTGAATACCACGTCTAACGTTAGAGTTATAGTACCTAGATGATATTGTGAGGTTTTATGGAATTACTCACATGAATATTTGTGATCTTGATCCATTGTAAAAATCTATATTTTTACCACCATGTAGGAGAAATTGGGAATAGATATTACTTTTAATCTTATGTACCACCCTCAAATAGATGGTCATATTACAATTTTCGATTACGTTTTCCAAGACATCTTTTATATGTATTTTATATTTCACTAGTCCTATTGGTAAGTTTTATCCCAATTTTGTACCCTTACAAAGTCGATAACCTTTTCAAACTTTGAAGTATGGGATTGTGACATTCGGAGGCCATAAAAATTTTAGCTTCAAATATCAAAAATAAAGCCATTTGGTGCTTTGCTCAATCGACTTGGTCTGAACTCATGGTAAAATGGTGAGCTACGAGAAAATGGTCGGTGTGGTTGAACACCCTAGTTAGATGGATGGGTTGGTTTGGTGGCATATGTATCAAGGGATTGGATGGGTTATAGTTACTGTCGGCTAGTTTGGATGAAGGAAAGGTTGGACAACATCTAACCCCTAGTACGGTAGGTGGGTTGGTCGAGTTGAGATGGTCGGATAGGTTTGTTGGCTAGGTTGGTCAGCTAAATTTTGAGGTAGTGTGATGTATGGATATGTTTTATGATAAAAGAAGAGACACATATTTGGTTGGGTAAAAAATTTGGTTAGTCTCGTAGTTGATCGACATATGGCAGAGTCAGATAGAAGGTCGTCCAGCTTGGTTAGACGGCATATGAAACAGAGGAGGTGACTCAATTTGATGAGTCATTTAGTTGAAAAACATCCAACCTTCCTAGTTGGATGGCATCTAACCCAACTGGTTGGATGTGTCCAACCCACCTGGTTGGATGGTGTCCAACCCACTTGGTTGGACGATCGACGGTGGAAAATCAATGGTTGTTTGGTTAGAAATTTCTTCAGAATTGTATGGCCGAGTAGTTAGACGACCATCAAACTATCCCTGGTTGGATGAAAAAGAGGTTGGAGGGCCTACTCAATTTGTACACCTCAATGGATAGATGGTCGACCAACCTAGATATGACAGCTGACCAATAGGTTAGATGGGCCATTAGGAAATATCACCTACAAGCAGTACGTTGATGGTGGTAGTTGAGGTTGTTTAAACACTTGTTAGGGATTTAATGCAGGGGTAGGTGCACACGATTTATCTATATAATGTTATCACACCTCTCATTTTTCGGGGATTTTCTAATAATTACATAACAACTCTGTCAAATTTGTTCCAGAAATGTTTGTGAGGTATAGGTCTCGAATCGGACATTCACAAAAGATTTCTTTCCTTGTATCTACTTTGTAATGTATTTTGCATCCTTTTGAGAAATAAATTTTTTATTTTGTGGCTATTTCTTCCCTAGCTTGAGTTGAGTTATTTTTCTTTCCTTCTATTACATTTGTAGATGTATTGTGCATACCTTGTTCTTTTGTAGGATCCAGATCTATTGTGCTCCATGAAGATGGGAATATGAATGTGGTTTTGGACTATGGCATATATGTCTGCCCTTCCTTGCTTTGTTTTTCTTCCATTTTCACTCACTAGGAATCTCTCCAACCCTTCTTTTGGTGTTATCACCTCCATAGTCTAGGATTTCATTTCATGCACTCTCTCTTTCTCCCTGGTCACTTGGCATCGAAGTTACATGCATTTCACTTCCTAGGAGTATTTTAGCATTAGGAATAGGTAGAGGAACCGACCTTCTCCAGAGGTCTATCTCCATTCAAGACCCACATATTAGAGAAAAAAACCATGTTGTCCCAAATCCCTAGTTATCTATGACTCGGGGTAGGTGCACATTTGAGCTCCAAACATTTCGGCATGCACTGTGGGACCACTTGAATTCAGATTTTGTATGTTCTATAAATTCATTATTTCTAAGTCTTGGTGTGTCACTTACTCGATTGGTAGAATTTTGAGGCTTTGTCGACACATCTGGTGACTCCATATTTCAAATTAATAGGTTTCATCAGATCAGCGCCTAATTTCATGAGAAGAATTTAGAGAAGGTAGAGAACAACAGAGAGGAGGGAGATTTTGATTATCTACGCTTATCACCTGGAATGGGAAGATGATGAAGAAATATCCATATGTCACCCTCACCACCAAACAACACCCTCTTCACTCCTCTTAATATGAATTTTTTACAATCTACTAGAGTTATCATAGCTATTACAATGGTAGCACAACAAAACTTGGGTTTTCAAAATTTTACTAGCAATAGTTCTATTTCCCTTAATGCCAAAGAATCTCATTCCAGCATCTACTCTTAAGAGCATCCCTTTCTTCACTAGTGAGAATCAGACTACTCTGGAAGAACATATTCAAGACATTGTGAATGTCTATGTTATTCATCAAATTATAGCTATTAGGTGTGCGGCCTCTTCATTCAAGGCTAGAGCTTTACAATGGTTCAAGACTCTTGCAACATGGTCAATTAATAATTGGATCCAACTTGGGACATCTCTCTGTAATTTATTTATAAAGAAGGAAGATAATATTTCCTTTCTCGAGAAACTAATGAATATAAAGAGGACTCCCAATGAGCTCATTGGGGATTTAAATTTCAGATTTTAGAAGACTTAGGAGAGGATTCCAGTCCTGGTAAGACCAGCTATTGAAGGTGCATTCATTTATTTTTTAAAGGAATTAAATTATGATATTGTTGTTATGATTCAATCTATGGGTGGTAAAACATTTCCTAGTGCATATGTTATAGCCATTAGGGTGGGATTTTATTTTATCCAAGCTCACAAGTTAACGAATAGGCCACCTATGTCATTATACCCTAAGATATCCCAAATAGATCACAAGTCCATTTACCATATTTCTAAGAAAAAGTCTTAACCTACCGCATCTACATCTTATTCTCCTGCACAACAAAAGAGGATGTAGAAATGAAAGCCTTGATAAGGAATTTTCTCTACAAGGTTATATCATTGGAAAAATAGTAGGCCTAGTCATATATAAATTATTAGAATCGGGCGTGATTCAAACCAAGGATTCAATCAAGGTTATCAACCTTAGAAAAATAATAAAAAAATCAAAGGTAAGGATAAAATCAATAGAATAATAGGTGGCAGGCTCAAAATTCCTCTCTTCCACTTGTACCAGTATCCCCTTCTCATCCATCTCCTGCTATTAGCTCTAGTCAAGCATTGGTTCCTATGCATAATAATGTCATTCAAGAAATAGAATGGTGTTTCCCTTGCAATATGCCACACAATTAGTTAATTTTTGAAAGGGAATTGCATGTTTAGGATTTTATGATTCAAAATTCCTCCAATCAGCAGGAGCCATTGGTAGAAGCACCCAATCCTAATGTGGAAGGAGCTCAGAGGCCAATCAGGATGTAAATATTATGTTCTTTGGAGCTAAATATTTTTGTGCCTTAAATAAGATGGTTGCCAATAATACCAGATCCAAGAAAAGAATGTTGGAATCAAAACATGCATCCTCCTCTAATAAGGGAAATGTTGTTAATAAGGAAAAGGAGGTTGATGGGAGAAAAATTAAAGCACCTAAAGCTCCTAGCAAGGAGGTAACTTCCCAACCAAAAGGGGTTGTTCCAACATTATAGCAATAAATGAAGGATAACATTATACCACAATCGAATAAATCTATAGGTCTTCCCTTCAACATTGTGGATCAGATGAAGAGTACGAATGTCAATATAAAAATGTGGGATGTTTTGGTTATCCCATCACAAAGAGAACTCTTATGTGAAGCTCTAAAGTACATTCCCCTCACCGACCTTGTAATTCAAAAGGCACTGTTGTTGTTAATACTTGAAATTCAAAGGAGGAACAAGTAAGTAAATTCATCAAAACCCCATGATTTAATATATCATTGATTGTGGGTAAGAACTTAGTTCATAGTTGCATGGTAGATTCAAAGTCTAGTACCTCGCTTATGAAAAAGAAAATTGTTGATGTCCTAGGTCAACAAATAACCTTGTTACTAAAAGTTTCTTGCAGATTGATTGATCAACATTACCATATTGGGATTCATTAAAATTATGAAACCCTTCATGCCGACCGAAGATGATGTGGGAGCATAAATTCCAGAGACCATAACTTTTGATCTGACCATTGGTTCATCTTGACGTTTTACAGGGTGGTAGATATACATTAGTACTATGCTAAAGTAAAATTTTCTTGCAAGGTTGTGCCAATTTGGCACATTTTTTGGCCTAGATTCCTTCATCTACTGGCTGAAAATTGGTTCTGAATTTTTTTTCCCTTTTTTCATATTCTAACAAGTGTAAAAAAAGTTATTATAACTTGTGGAGACCATAACTTTTGATTCGACCGTTGGATCATGTTGAAATTTTATAGGGTGGTAGATATACATTAGTACTATGCTAGGGTAAACTATTCTTGCATTTTTTTTTTCCATTTTGGCACATTTTCGGCCCCAGATTCCTTCATCTATTAGCCTAAGATTGGCTTTGATCTTTGTTTTCACTTTTTGACTAGTGTTAGAACTTTAATAACTTTTGTTGCGCTAATTATAATAAGTAAAAATTTCATGTGAGCCTTAATTCATGAAGTTATATTTGGAACATAAATTTTTTTGCCCATCCGAGTTGTTTTTCTAGCGGGTATGTTTTGGCATTTTAGGTTTTTTTGAAATTTAGGGTTT
The DNA here is from genome assembly GCA_018340775.1 of Taxus wallichiana var. yunnanensis. Lineage (NCBI taxonomy): Eukaryota > Viridiplantae > Streptophyta > Pinopsida > Cupressales > Taxaceae > Taxus > Taxus wallichiana. The sequence goes on from CM031237.1 coordinate 377,090,360, forward strand.
TTATAGTAGACGTGAAATAAAATGTGGATTATAATGATGTAAAATATTAGTGTGGATTCTATAATGAGAATAATTCTATTTTAAAACTCCTAGTTTTTATTTGTAAATCTTTTATGTGTGTTTTGGACGTATTTCAACCTTTTGCACTCGATTCACATTAATTGGTATCGTAGACGGATTTAGATCTTTTGGAAATAGTTAAGGTAACATATTATTTTTTTGTATGTAGTTTTTTCCTATAATTTATATAATCATGGATAGACATGGGAGGGGAGGTTATGCTAGATGAATAGGCATATGAAAGAGCTTCAAAGACAAGTTACTGAGCTCACAGGAGAAGTTACCCACCTTAGAAGGAGACATGAAAATAGGTATGTAGACCCGTATAATAACAATGAAGAAGTACCTCTGTTAATGAATGAAGGATGAGATGAAGAATAAAATGAGAGAGATGAAAAAACACTCGAATGCGAGGCCATTTGAGGAGATATTGATCCAGGATTTAGAGGGAAAGAATGATGGCATCAAGATTAATGTTCCTCATTATGGTGGAGCGTTTCTACCAGAGGAGTTAATTGACTAGTTGAATCACATGGAAAAATTATGTGAGTGGAAAAACCTTTCGAGAAGAATAATTTTAATTTTTCATGCACTATATTGGCTAAGCATGCATTGATCCGTGGGATCACCTACAAAATGAAAGACAAAGGAATGGAAAGGGAAAGATCGAATCTTGAATAAAATGGTAAAGAAGCTAAAAAGAAGTTTCTTCCCATATATTATACTCGACACTCTTTCGAATGTTCCAAAACCTAAGACAAAAGGATCTCAACAATGAGGAGTATACTAATTAATTTTACAAGTTTTCAATCATGTTGTAACAGGAGAGTCTCAAGAAAAAAAGGCTACATGATATATAAATGGGTTGAGATTTACCATACCAGATGAGCTCAGTAATCTTTGGATCTGTTTCATGTATGATGATTATCAACTAGCATTAAAGGAAGAATTAAAGAACAAGAAGAATAATTATAGAAGAGGTGTGAAGAGAGGGTCATCATCATCTCCAATGAGAGGCAAGGATAGATTTGAATCTACAAAAAGGGAATCCTCTAATGTAGAAGCACATGAAGATTCTAGTCAAAACCATGGTAACTACCAAAGAGTTAGGGGTTTCATAGGGAAGAGGTTATAATTGAGGATGAGGTTGGAATAGCCCCCAAACGCAATATACATGTTACATATGTGGTGAAGAGGGGCACAGATCTTTTGAGTGTCTGCACTATCCTACACAAGATGGATGGGAAGGAGAAAAACCATGAGTAAATATGGTTGAAGATTAAGAGGAAGAATAAATGGAGGTTGCTGTAGACTTGGGTGAAACCTTCATGATAAGGAGGGATGATTACTTCCCTAAGGAAGGAAAAAGATCAGGATGATTTTGGTGCTAATTTGTTGCTACAAACAAATATATTTCAAATAAGATGCACCTTTGGAGGAAAGGTATGTAAAATTGTTATTGATGGTGGTAGTTGTGAAAATATGGTTTCAAATGTGATGGTTGATAATATCAATTTGAAATATGAGAAGAACCCATATCCCTTTCGTATACCATGGTATAAGAAAGGGAATGAGGTAACCATAGATAAAATATGCCTTATAAAGTTATCTATTGAGAATAATAACAAGGATGAGGTGTGGTGTAATGTTATCGAAATGGATGAATGCCATATATTACTGTGAAGGCCTTGAAAATATGATAAAAAGGTTACACATGATGGAGGGAAAAATACATATATTTTTTCAAAGGATGGTGTAAAGGTGGTCTTATTACCCATCAAGGAAGAAGAGAAGAATGATGGCTTATTTGCTATAAAAGAATTTGTTACAAACAATGGAAGAAGTTGGTTTGGTGTTATGCAATGATGTCAAAGAACGTGGACATAGAGGATTTTAATATACCCGTTGTTTTTGCAAAGGTAGTAAATAAATACAAAGATTTCATACATGATGAGCTACAAGATGCATTACATACGAAGTGAGATATTCAACGCCTTATTGATTTGATCCCGTGTTCGTCCCTTACAAACCAAGAAGACTATCGATGAGTTCGAAACAAAGTGAAGAGTTGAATGACAAGTGACAGATCTAATACGAAAGGGTTAGTGAGAGAAAGAATGAGTCCATGTGTAACTCTAACACTATTGACTCCAAAAATATGGATACTATAGAATGTGTGTAGACAACAATTCCATAAATAAGATCACAAGTAATTATCGATTCCCAATTTAAAGATTGGATGATATGATGGATGTGCCAAAGGGAGCCCAATATTTTAGCAAGATTGACCTATGAAGTGGGTACTACTAGATCTGGATCCATGAAGGGGATGAACGCAAAATGACTTTCAAAACAAAAGAAGGATTTACGAGTGGATGGTGATGCCATTTGGGCTATCTAATGCACACAATACATTTATGAGGATGATGAATAGAGTACTCTAAGAATACAATGGAAAGTTTTTTGTTTTCTATTTTGATTATATTCTTATAGTCACTAAGACAATGGAAGAAAAATTGTTACATTTGCAATTGTTGTTAGAATTTTTACGTAAAGAGAGTCTATATGTAAACTTAAAGAAGTGTAGTTTTCTTCGGAGGAGTCTTGTTTTTCCGGGTTTGCTATATCATAGGATTGGGTGAGGAAGGATGACAAAAACTAAAAGCAATTTTAGAATGGCCTATTCCAAGGAATGTGATAGAGGTTCGTAGTTTTCATGGATTGGAAAATTTGTATAGGAAGTTCATCGGGAATTTTAGTAGAATTTTTACACCCATAATAGAGTGTAAAAATGGAGGGATTTTGCTTTGACCAAGGAAAGAAAAAATAGTTTTGAATTGTTGAAGAAGAAAGTGTCCAAGCATCTCTTTTGGTATTTCCATATTTTAGGAAGGTATTTAAGGTTGAATTTGATGCCTCACATGTCAGGATTGGAGTTTTACTAAGTCAAGAAGGATGATCTATGGCATTCTTCATTAAAAATATAAATGAAGTCAAGAGGAAATATTATACTTATGATGTGTAATTTTATGCTATTGTTTAGGAATTAAGGCACTAGAGACATTACTTGGTAGAAAAATAATTTGTACTCTTTAGTAACCATGAAGCCTTAAGGTATGTAAACACACAAAAGAAACTAAATAGTAGGCATGAAAAATGGGATTTATTTTTGCAAGAATATAATTGTTTCTTAAAGCATAAGTCGGGTAACATTAATCAAGTTGTTGATGTCTTAAGTAGGCATGTAACACTTTTGACAACAATGGAAAAGGATGTAGTAGGGGTTGAGGTAGTTATGGAATTGTATGAAAGTAATCCATATTTTGGTGATGTTGTGAGAAAAATTAAGGACTCCATAGTAGTTAGTTGTTCTTCAAATTATTTAATTCATGATGGTTATTTTTCTAGGGGGAACAATTGTGCATCCTTGCTGGTTGAATGAGAGAAAATATTATAAGAAAATTGCATAGTGGGAGGTTGGTGGATAATTTGTTATAAGTAAGACAATTTCTCTTGTTGTAGAAAAGTATTATTGGCCAAAGGTAAAGAGGGACATAAGTAGGATTGTAGAAAGATGTAGAGTGTGTCAAATGGCTAAGGGCCATGCACAAAATATTGGGTTGTATATGCCATTACATGTCCCTACAGACCACGGGTTAATTTGAGTATGGATTTCATGTTATGAATTCCTCAAAAACATCGAGGGAATGATTATATATTTATTTTTGTTGATATATTCTCTAGGATGGAACATTTCATTTCTTTTAAAATAACTAATGATGCTTCTAGAGTTGCAGATTTGTTTTTTTTTCGAAGTGGTTGGATTGCATGGAGTTCCAAGAACGATCACTTCAGATCATGACATGAAGTTTTTGAGTCACTTTTGGAATAATTTTTGGAGGAAACTGGGAAAAACTATAGTTAAATAGTGCATATCACCCCTAGTAGGATGGGAAGACGAAATTAGTTAATAGAAGCTTGAGAAATCTCCTACGTTGCATAGTTAGACAAAAGCCAAAACAACGGGACTTAGCTTTACAACAAGTTGATTTTTCCTATAATAGCTCAATAAATAGGTCAACAGGATGTCTCCTTTCTATATTATATATGATAGGAATCCCAAGGGGTTCCTAGATCTTATTATGGTACCCGGTGAAGATAAAACTAGTGATGATGCCAAATCATTTGTAGAACACATTCTAGAACCGTAGGATGAAGTGAGATTTTTTTTTCAAAGTGAGTAATGCATAATATAAAGTGGTTACAGATGAAAATAGGAGAGCAAGTTTATTTGATGAAGGAGATATGGTGATGGTTAATCTTATAAATGAGAGGTTTCCAAAAGGGACATAATATAAACTCAAGTATAAGAAGATTGGGATATGTAGGATTCTCGCAGAAAATGAGTGATAATGCCTACAAGGTGGAGCTGTCTCGACAAATTTTATATCTCACCGCTTTTAATGTTTTTGACTTATATAAGTTTCCAGTCATGATGAAAATGTTGCAGAGAGGAGGAATAAATAAAGTGGAAGCAAAGAAATGCCAAAAAAGAAAAAGGAAAGTGTAATGCGTGTCTTGGACCAAAAGAACGTCATTACTAAGCATGAATTCCTAAATGGGAGTTGAATAATATTAATAGTGTAAAATTAGATGAATTTCGTCAACTGAATTTGGAGGAGCTGAATTATTTTTAACTAGGGGAGAATTATGCGGGAGCATAACTTGCAAAGACCATAACTTTTGATCAAACCGTTGGATTGTGTTGAAATTTTTACAGGTGGTATATATACATTAGTAATATGCTGAGGTCAAATTTTCATGGAATTGTGTGGAAATTTTGACACATTTTTGGGTCTTGATTCCTTCATCTAGTGTTCTAAAATTTTCTCTAAACATTTTTTCACTTTTGACTAGGTCTTAGAACTTTAATAACTTTTGTTGCGCTAGTTAGAATAAGTCCGAATTTCACGTGATTCTTAATTCATGAAGGAATATTTGGCACACAAATTTTCGGTTTCATCCGAGTTGTTTTTCTAGTAGGTAATTTTTTGCATTAGGGTTTTTGGCAATTTAGGGTTTTGTGCATTTGTGGGTTTTTAGAGTAAACATGAAATAAAAGGTAGATTGCAATGATGTTAAATATTAGTGTGGATTCCAAAATGAGAAGAAAGCTATTTTAAAACTCTTGGTTTTTATTTTCAAAGTTGTTTATGTGTGTTTTTGAGGTATTTCAACCTCTTGTGAGTGGATTCACATCACAAGCCTAACCATAACTCATGATATATCAGTCATTGAATTGCCTCCAATTTTTTCCATTTGTTTATCAAGGGATTTTACTACCAAAGTGGGTGGTTATTTGTCTTCATATTGGACTAATATGCTTTTGAGAACTAGGTATGGTACAAAATTGACCATACATGTGGAGCATACATTTTCATATCATATTGAGTCATATGCCCCAACCCTATCCAAGAAAATTGTCTAATCCTATAAAATTAGGAACAAGATTCAGTTTCAGAAGAACAACTTACTCCTCCTCCCATGCCAGACCTATTACTAGATGAATGGGCTGAAAGAGATAATAAATTTGATCCCTATGATAAGGAACTTAAAACCTATGAAATTTTCTTAGGTACATACTATGTTCTTGAAGAAGAAGATTTCTTTCCTAACATGCTTAAATAGAGAGGAGAAGATTCTTTAGGATTATGGGAAATTTTTTTGATGGTTCTAGGAGAAGGAATGGAGTTGGAGCAGGCATTGTGTTGATTTCACCTAAGGAGGAAAAGTTTTTCTTTTCCCATAGGTAATAGTTTCAATGTTCCAATAATATGGAATAATACATAGCATTGGTCCATGGCTTGTTGATTGTAGTAAATAAAAAAAAATGCTACAAATTTTCAGGGATACAAAATTGGTAATTCACCATGTGACAAGAAAGTGTGCTGCAAAAAATAAGCTATTAAACACTTATAAGCATAAAGTTTGGGATATTTTGGAGAGATTTGATGCTCTTAATTTGTAGGTGATACCAAGGAATTTAAACAAAGAAGCATATCAGATTGAAGAACTTGGATCACAATTCTCACCTACTAAGGATTTGATCAAGGGAAATATGTAACACATTAAAATGGTGGTTAGGCCATCAATTCTAGATAATGAAACCAGCTGGAAAGTTTTTGATAGTGATGAAAAAATAATTTAGTTCATCCAAAATGAGGCTGATTTTTCTTCAAATATGTAATTTGATTTGCAAGAAATTTATGGAGAGTAGATAATTTAGTTGAAAACAAACAAATTACCAAAGGGTCTAATTACTTTGGAGCATATTTTTGGCTCGAATGACAAATTCTGAGGAACTTAAAATAGCATGGAATCCAAGAAAGAAGACGTTCAATCAATCACCATTGCACAAGGATAAGAGCTTCAGCTGGGAAAGGTATGTGATGAAAATGAGAAACAAAATTTTTTTTGGTTGTGTAAAAACTTAAGTGATGTATTTTATTAGGAATATGAGGATCTAAAGGAATTTAAACAAAATATTGTGCAAAAATCTATAGACCATGATCCCAATGTCAAACCAATAAGGTAGAAGAAAAGGTCGATAAACACTAAATTATTTCCACTCATGAGGAAGGAGTTATTGAAACTTGGTGAGGCCAAAATAACATTACCAATCAAATACACTACCTGGGTCACCAATTTGGTCCCAGCTTAGGAAAAAGAATGGTAAAATCAAACTTTTTGATTATTTTTCCCGATTTAAGAAAATCTTCGCTAAAGGACAACTACCCTCTTCCCTCTATGGACAAGATTTTGCAAACTGTTACAGGGGAAGAAATGTTTTCTATGTTGGACGGATATTTAGGCTTCACATTCTAGTTTGAGAGATTTCATAATGGGGAGGATATTAATGAGAAAAGAGTGGGATGATTGATAAAGATAATGGAATACGATTTGACTATTAAGGCTACAAATCTAGTAAGAGGGAGAGGGTCATGTGAGAAACTTTATTCATATGTTTAAGGTGATAAAGAGACCTCCTTTATGAACAAAAAAACATTGCATCATGCTAAAATTAATTAGAGTGAAGAACACACAAGAAATGGTCATAGTTGGATGAGTGATATGATCACTTTTTTATCTACAGGTGCATACCCTCTTGGTTTGAGAAAAATAAAAGGAGAAATTTAAGGTTATAATATATTCCCTATGTTTTTGTGGATGGTATTTTGTTCAAAAGAAGCATTGATGGAGTCTTTCTCGATGCATTGAAGGAGAACAAGTGGAGAAAATATTGACAGAATTTCATTGAGGATTATCTCGGTGGTCATTTTTCACCGAATCCACATCAATTAATATCCTAAGAGAAGGATATTTCTGCCTACATTGTTTTTCCGATTGTCACAAATGGGTCATAAAATGTAAGGATTGTGCTTTCTTCATCGGCAAAGAAAGATTGACAGCTTTTCCATTGCATCCAATTCAAGCATATCACCTATTATTCAAAGGTGATGCTTAGATTTTACCGGCATCATCAATCCTCCTTCAAGTATAGGGCAAAAATGGGTCCTAACAACTACAAATTATTTTACTAGGTGGACCGAGGTTGTACCATTGAAGGAAGAAACTAAATCAGTCATTCTTGACTTCCTTGAGGAGATTTTCACAAGGTTTGGTGTCCCACAAACCATAATTTCTAATAATGCAAAGGCTTTTCTAGGATCCAAAATTTCTGATTGGGGTCTAAGGCTTGGTATTTATTTGAAAAATCTTCCAATTATTACCCGCAAGGTAATGGTTTGGTGGAATATACTAACAATAACCTGATTCGGATTATAAAAAGGACAATGGATGTCAATCGAGGCAATGACACACAAAGGTGAGGAATTCTCTTTGGGCTGACAGGATCACCATGAAAAAGGCAATTGGTACTTCACCATACAATCTAGTTTATGGAAAGGAAGCAAGACTTTCTTTGTCATTGGAGCTTCCTTCACTTGAATTGGCCCAACAACTTGAATTTGAAGGGGCAGATTAGAGAGAAATCATAATTACAGAGTTGGTAGATATTGAAGAACTAAGTAAATCTATAATATCTAAGTTACAACAACATCAATATTTAACTAAAAACCAATTTGATAAAAAGGCTCGACTTCGGAGTTTCAAGGTTGGTGATTTGGTTATAAATTTGGATGTTGATCAAGCCAAAAAGGAAGACACTCCAATTTTGATGAAATTCAGAGTGGTCCATATACTATTACATCTTATAAGGAAATAAATTCCTTTTGAGCTTACTAATCTTGATGGTTATGTACTAGTAATCCCAATTAATTTGATTTATCATAAGCATTCTCATTAGGACATTTTGTTGCATCATTGTACATGATAGTTTAGTTTTCACTCCTTAAAGTGTTTGTAGCACATTGTTTTTTTGGAATTTTAAGTTTTCATTTAGATAAGTGCTAGTGCAAACTTTACATGTTCCATTTGCGGCATGTATGATCTTACATGTTAATATATAGTTGTGCCTTTTTTTCTCTTGCGCTTTTATTTTTCATGAAACGTTTCATGAAAGTTGCAAATAAGTACCAATCCATATAGTACTTCAGAGGAATTCGAGGGAGTGTTTTTAATGATAGGACAATTCAAGTTATATGCTGAACCCATGCCCAATAGATTCTTAGAAGTAGTTGGTCTCTCCATCCAATAGTTAGATGCTCCCTAGAGGTCTAAATTGTTATCCCAATTTTAAACCCGTGTAAATTTGGATAACCTCTTAAAAATTTGAATTACGGGCTTGTGAAATTCTTTTGGATGTCAAATGTTTACCTCCAAATATGAAAAGATAAATACAACTAGTTCTTTAGATCGTCTGAATTGTTCTTAACTCACAATGAAATGGATTACCATGGTGAATTCTCAACTTGGTTAGACGCCATGGTTGGACCGTTGGGTTGGTCGTTTGGGAGATGTATGGAGGGGTGGGATGGGTTGTAGGTATATCTTCTAGGTTGGATGCATGACAGGTTGGAAGATGTCAAAACCTTGGTACCACAGGTGGGTTGGTCGATTGAGATGGTCACTTGTTTGGTCAGTCAGGTTGATCACCTAACTCGTTGAGGTAGTGCCGCATACGTACAGTTGGAAGGTATGAGAATAGACTCATGGTTAGTTGGGTAACCAATTTGGTCAGCCTAATAGTTGGTTGGTGTACGAAAGAGACATATAGACAAATCCAACCTGGTCTCGATGACATACCGAAAAAATGAGGTAGATGGATTACATGGGTCATTTGGTTAGATGACGTCCATCCTACCTAGTTGATGACCCATAGTTGAAAATTAGTTGATGTTTTGTTAGTGATTACTTCGAATTATACGTCGAGTAGTAACACGTTTGTCTAACCAGCCCTAGTTGGATAGAAAAGAGGTTTGACAACCTACTCAATTTATACACTCAATGGATAAATTGTCGACCAAGCCGTGATACGAATGTTGGCCAATAGGTTAGACGGGCCATCGAAATATCACCTATGAGTGGCACATTAATAGCGATAGTTGAGGGTTTTCAACTACTTTTTAAATATTTAATGTAGAGTAGGTGGATAAACTTCCTATATAATGTAATCACCCCCTTATTTTTAGGGGTTATTTTATTACAGCTTTAGAGGAAATATTTCAAGTTTGTTCCATAAAATTTTGTGAGCTAAAGGCCTTGAATTTAGCCATTCAACAAATATTTCTTGCTTTGTATCCACTTTTTAATGTAGTGTGCATCCCTTTGAGAAATACAAATTATTTTTGTGACTATTTCTGCCCTAGCTCGAGTTGAATTTTTTTCTTGGTTTCTATTACATTTGCAGATGTATTACGCATACATTTTTCTTTTGTAGGATCCAAATTTTGTGTGGTTAGCGAAGATGGGAATTTGAACGTGGTTTTGGAATGTGGCATATATGTCTTCCCTTTCTTGCTATGCTTTTCTTCCATTTTCACTCAAGGAATCTCTCCATCCCTTCTTTTGTTGTTATCACCTTCATAGTCTATGATTTTATTTTATGCACACTCTCTCTCTCCCCTGGTCACTTGGCATCGTAGTTAGCTGCATTTTACTTCCTAGTATTAGTTTAGGATTAGGACTAGGTAGATGAATTGACCTTCTCTGAGGTCTATCTCAGTTCAAGTCTCACAACTTTGAGACAGTCCCATGTTCTCTCAAGTCCTGATTTGTCTATGACTAGGCGGGGTGCATAGTTGAGCTCCATCAATAAGACTATTTGTATTTAGTATATTTTTGTATAATAATAACTATAAAATTTCTATAACCATGGTTCCCTATAAGGAAATGCAATGGATGAGAAATATAATAATCCCTTGAGTTAGGAATGGGTTTATGATAGGGTCATGCAGGCATCTTGCCATGATATAATAAATGGAGAGATACATAGTTGTTATTGGATTAAGAAACTATTAAAGTAAATAAATTCCTAATTCTTAATATCTAACAACATTGAATATAAAACATTAAGTATCGATTTGACCCAAGTAAAATAAGCTAGGAAATATGAGACTATAGTTGCAAATGAAGTGGTAGAAAGAATAAGATGGTTTGCAATAATCCTTAAGGTATGTTAGGTTGGAAAACTACTAGAACAAGAACTCGAAGTGTCACAATTAGACCTAAAAATGCAAGATTGTCGGAAAATCCAAGACTAGAGCACCTATGGAGGGTTAGGGGTGTCTAGGGCACCCGAGATCTATTTTGAGTACCTATGACTAAAAAGAAGTTATAGACCCAAATTTTAAAGGGCCATGAGATTTTAACTGGTTTTTTTTTGATAATATGTACCTCATTGGAATTCATCGGCGTTCACCTTAAGCCTATAATAAGAAAGAAGCACATAGAAAATACTACAAATAAATATGAAAAATGTGGGGTGAGACTTTCCTTGTGTGTCGAAAAGTGAACTTACAATCGAATGTTTCACTACATCTCGGACCCGTTATAGTTCTCTATGTGTTTGTGTCAAAATCATGCCCTAGGTGGTACTTTTGTGTATCAAACTCTATAACGAGCAATAACTTGATGTAAAAGTTGTATGCAAGAACGAATTAACTTCCCCTCCTATGAAATGTATATAGAAGAATGTAGTCCCTTTCCCTTGAATGGATGTTAGATGGATGATTGAATGCTCTTGATAATGCATTTGGCTACAACGTTAGGTGTTGATAGCTAATGCTTGGAGATTGTTCTTTTGTTATGATAACATAGATTTGTATTCATATGATTCCTTTGTTTGAATTTTGTAATTAACCACTAAAATGATGATTAATAAAACATAAATACACTAAAACAGCTTGAAAGGACCCAAAATATGTGAGTAAAGTTGAAAGAGGTTGTGGCGCCCAAAGGGGGAGGGGGTACCTTGCACTTATGTCTTGACTAGGTACTGGTGTCATGAATGAGAAATGTCGAAGTATGAAAATACAGACTAGGAAAGAAGGAGTGTAAGACCAAAACTGGAAATAGAAAAAAAAAAAGATGGCCAAATACAATGGTAAATTAGTAATTTTCTTTCTTAGGAATCACATTAATAGTGGTATGTCATCAAGACTATAAATATACTCAAAGTGTGTGATTTAGTGTCTAAATTTTCCTCACTTTATGTTGTTCAATGAATGCTTGATAACATAAAGTAGATAAGATATGCGTACTGATAACTATGTAGATCAATGGTGAAAATCATGTTGAGTGAGATAAGAAAAAGTGCAGACTGTTAAAAATGTGTAGCGTGGTAGCTAGAGAAGAAGAAGTGAAAAATGATGATGATGACCCTAGGGTGAGAGCATATGTGTAGATGTCACATTGTCCCCGTTGTTGATTTCAATTTTTGTGTGATTCATGATGTCACTTATGTGACTACCAAATTGCAAAGGGATGATCCTCTAAATGAAAAGAATGAAACAATAGTCAAATATGTGTATAGATGATCAAAACATGTGAAAAGTGTCTAAAAGTATGTAAATAAATAAAAAAGGAACATGTGCACCTAATTGATGATAATTGAAAATATATAGAAAGGAACCTAAAATTGTTATAGAAGAATGAGTTTTTTGGGCGATCTCACTCCAAATTGTGATGAGTACAAGTTTTTGGGAAATATCACACCAAGTGTAGAAGAAGTGTAGGGAGAAATGTTTAGTGTTATTCTCCAACCTTTGAATATTTCCAATATTCTAAACACCACTACAAATGGTATATAAAAATCCAATCCGGTTCGATCCAAAGATGAACTTAGAAAAGAAGGTATAGTGCATGCATGCTAAGTGTTGAAGGATTGTGTGTCTTGTAAAATCCACAAAGTAAAAATTCTAAAAAGTGTACTAAAATGAAAAATGTTTTGTAACTACCCCCTGGTCATAGGCATCAAGGAAGGGTCAGCGACACCCGACGCTACTCTCTAGGTTTGGGTAGAAGTTACTATACTATGTCGAGGACGCAATTCAAGATCCTGGACATTATCGAGACTAAAGGTTGAGTTGATTTTGTGTTGAATTGTACTATGTTGTGACTATAGACTACTAAATTGGGTTTGTGTTTCACCAAAATTATGCCCCCTCATTTGGTGTGCATGCGACATCATGAGGAGTATGCGGTACAAAGGAGGACCAACTACTAAACCAGAATCGATGCCATGTAGGGGGATTGTGCTTTATACAAACCAAGTAACATGTAAGAAATGGCTAGGAAAAAAGTGTTAGTGAAAGAAAGTTAAACATGCTTGTAAAAGATGATAGGTAAGCTAGAAAACAATAAGATAATACAGAAGCAGCAAATGTAAACATACAATAGATCAAATAGAGTAAACTTGTAAAATGAGGTTTCAAACATGGGACATCACCCATGATGTCTTAAGACAATCAAGGCCGATGTGGCCAAAAGCATAGAGTTTGCGCACACAAGAAAGGGTGAAGCCAAAAAACAATGGCATAAAAGAGAAAACAATGGAAAATACTAACAAACAATGTATCGACAACCATGGAAGTAAATAGACCTGATATAAAAATGTTGCACATGAAGAACCTCGTTAGCTTGTTAGAAATATATAAATTATATCAAAGAATTTATAATCTAATAAATTAGTTTTCTATGAAAAATGAAACAATAGAACCTTTAGTGTATGAAATTTGATGCCCTAGAAGCCTTTGTGGTACCGGAAATAAGTATAGTTCCATGAATACATGTTGTGTCTATCGATCTATAAGGAAACCGCATCCATAACTAGAAGGAAAGTGAATGCACATGTGTATATATAGAGATAGTGATATACTTTGTATCTTTCTAACATGTGAAAACATGTACATTTAAGAATAAGTAAGAAAGAGTAAATGTAACAAGGATATGGAGTATGTTATGGATGATATGGAAAGGAATAAATTGTGAATGTGATAGGATCATTCGCCACGAGTGTATGTGTATCCATGTGATGAGGTTTATTTATAAATGACCCATCCACATTAAAAAACAAACCGTAGAACAAGAGTGCGTTATTGGGAAATGGTTTGAGCATGTGCACTAGAAATCTATGATCAATAAAGTGCAGAGCATAGTGTGTGAGTGAGATAATGTGAAGTTCATTTCAGGTTTAGATCCTCTACATTCACGTATGAAGCGTGAGACTAGAGTGCACCATCGTAATGAGACCAACATGTAGAAGTAGATGTAAGAAACATATGTCATGAATTTATACAAAGACACATTATGTAGAATGTGAAATAGAAACTATGAGAAAGAAATGTCATGAATTCTGTTGTGTGAAGTGTCTAGTTGATAGTGTCCGAGGTCCATGTGTGTAGTGGGTAAGTACATGAAGTTGGGGGAAAAAGTGGAAAACCCTAAAAATAGATGATACACATACGCGTTTTGCTAAAACGCACTCGCATTTTAATTTTTTTGGCTCTGTAATCACCGAAACTATAACGCGTACACGTTTCAAAGAAGTCAAAACATGTATGAATTATAACGCATATGCGTTTTGTGTAGTATGGACCATGTATATGTGTTTTGATGATTTATACTTATAAAAACAAATGTTTAAGTATAAGAAATGTTTAAAATTATTTTAGTAAATATAAGAAATTAGGGTCACTCTGCACCTTATGGAAATGGTGTTGTAGCTCCAACAGCTTATAATCTAGAAGATAGTTTTTCAAAATATAATTTGGTCAAGACTTACTCATTTTCTAGATTTTAGCAAACGACCTAAAACTTTCAGGGCATATATATTGTAGTCGGTATTTTTGGGAAAGCATATACTCATTTTAAAGGTTTTTTTACCTTATAAAATGAATTTTATCCCTACCACTGCTTGAATTGGTACTAATTTTTTAATTTGGTCCATAATTCACTTTAGTGACCATGAATTAACTCTATGATGTTTGTCTACTTCTTACTAAAAGGAGATCCTCACTTTGTAGATAGAGGATTGTGCCCTGAATGGGATTCATGTCCTATGGCCAAAATGAGGTGATTGTAATGTGCCTCCTCCTTAAGGCGTGATAACACTACTAGGTGTTGAATGAGTTGTTACGAATAGTGCCAAGTGAATTTTGTAAAGTGAACTCAAATGATTGCTCATTCTTAGAAATATGGTGCTCCATATAAAGATCATCCCCTCACCATTCCTAGCTCTAAAAACATCCTTTCATGGAATCAAATTCATGATTCTCATACATGATTTTTCTCATATGTCTCTTATGGAGACAAATGATGCCTTAATACTAAAAAAATAATGGTCCTTTATAACTCTATGTGACATGACTAGCTCATTCTATCTTGTTCTGAAGGGTGTTCAATTAACTACGAATGGCCAAAAATGCCTTTTTAGGTCGTCAAAGGAAGTAGTCTCTCATCAAAATTAAATGAGTCTATAAATCACCTTAAACACTATTCCCTACACACCTTTGAAACATGCCCAATGATTTTTTAGGACTTTCCTTTGCGTAAGGGTTTATGATTTAGGGTTAAGGGTTTAGGGCTTGGGGTTTAGGTTTTAGGGCTAATGGTTTAAGGACTCAAGGTTTAGAGTTTAGAGTTTAAGGTTTAGTGTTTAAGGCTCATAGTTTAGATTTTAGGGTTTATGGCTTAGAGATCGGGGCTAAGTGCTCATGGTTTAGGGTTTATGGTTTAAGTTTTAGGGTTTAGGGTTTAGGGTTTAGGGATCAAGGTTCAAGGTTTAGGGTCTAGGGGTCAAGGTTTAGGGTTTAGGGTTTATGGCTCACGGTTCAAGGTTAAGGGTTTAGGGATTAGGGTTGAAGGTTTAGGGTTGAGGATTTAGTGTTTATGGTTTAGAGTTTAGGAGTTATGTTTGAAGTTTTAAAGGTCGGGGTTGAGGGTTTGGGGAAAAGGGTTCATGGTTTAGGGTTTAAGGATCGATGTTTAGGGTTTAGGTTTTAGGGTTAAGGGTTTAGGTTACAAAGTTCATGGTTTAGGGTTTAGGATTTAGTTGTTGGGGTTTAGAGTTTAGGGTTTAGGGGTCAGGGTTTAGGGTTTATTGACCTTTAGGATTTAACATTTAGGCCTTAAGGTTAAGGGTTTATGGTTTAGGGATCAAGGCTCAAGATTTAGGGGTTAGGGATTAGGGTGCAGGGTTTAAGGTTTATGACTCGTGGTTTGGGGTTTATAGTTATAGGTTTAAGGTTTAGGGGTTATAGATCGTGGCTCTAGATTTAGGGTTTAGGGCTCGGGGTTTAAGTTTTAGGGTTTAGGGCTCAAGGATTAGGGTGTACGGTTCAAGGCTTAAGGTTTAGGGATTAGGGTTTAGTGTTCATGGTTCATGGTATATGGCTTAAGGTTTGGGGGTTATAACTCGGGGCTCTGGATTTATTATTTAGGGTTTAGGGCTTATGTCTCATGGTTTAGGTCTAGGGTCAAGGGTTTAGGGTTATGGGTTTAGGGTTTAGGTTTTAGGGTTTAGTATTTAGTGTTTAGGGTTTAGGATTTATTATTTTTGTTTTAGGGTTTATGGTTTATAGTTTAGGGTTTAGGTCTCATGGTTGAGGGTTAAGGGTTTAGGTCACAGAGTTCAGGGTTCATCAAATTTGTAGGCGTAAAATTAAAAGAGAATCATAAATTTTTTATGTTTTTCATCCGTTCATATTTTCAAGGAGGTAAATGTCATATTCTTGATTTTCCAATCCTTCTAAAGACCCCAGTAGTCCTCAATTCTTGGATGTACAGAGACATTGCTACTTGGCTTCCATTTATAATGATGGATATATTTGTAAATTCATGTTATGACCTCTAAACCTATATGAATTTCATGTTGCTTGGAAATAACATCACACCCTTCACTAGGATTGATGACTACCCATATCTTTTTATTCAGGGGATTTTTAAAACATATATGGGTTTATCATATAAGGAATTATCAATGAATGGAAGGTCACTAAGTCGTAGGCCGTAACTCCCATTTAGAACTAAACAAGAAAGATTTACTAGGTGATTGATAACCCCTTAGTGTTCTTAGTTATTCCCCTGCTTTAATGCTTATTTTCAACACTTCAGAATTTTTGTCAAATTTACTATCCATTCCAAAGTAGAACACTTGAACTTTATACTTCTCCTGAGGAGAGGATACTACAGGAAATTCAATTATGATCATACACGTTTGTATTGATATATTCTCTATGTTTCTTTTTTTTCCTTTAAGTTTAATTTGTTTTTGTGATGGTCATTTTTGGCACCTTCCAATGGGTCATCTTGGCTTGCATAAAAACATACATGAAAATATTATAAATGTGAAATTTGTTTCAAAGTGTGAATAAATTTACATTCAAGAGCGCAAGTATATATGTGGGAGAAACAATTTTGTAAGATATGTGTAATATATGCATTACAAGGCACAAGGTAGATGTCATATCCATTTAGTTATTTATCCCACCTCTCATAAACAAGGTAGTTCTATAAGAAGACTCAATGATGGTTCTAGGCATGAGACTAGGATATATTGATGAAATATGGTTTGGGGTTTAGGGTTTAGGGTTTATTGTTTATGGTTAGGGTTTATGGATTGAGGTTAAGGATTTAGTATTTAAGGTTTAAGTTTTAGGGTTTAGGGTTTAGGGTTTAGGATTTAGTTTTTATAGTTCGGGTTTAGGGTTTAGCATTTAGGGATCATGGTTCATGGTGTAGGTTTTAGGGTTTAGGGTTTAGGGCTTAAGGCTCTCGTTTAGGGATGACGAGTAAGGGATGAATGTTTAAGGTTTAGGGTTTAGGGATCAATGTTTACGCTTTTACTATTTACGTTTATGGCCTATGGTTTAGGGTTTCGATTGTAGAAATTAAACGCTAAAATATTTAGGCCGAATGCTGAAATTCTTAAAAACTACCTATGTACTCGACCAAATTATACTTTTAAAAACTATCTCCTTAATCATGACTCATGGAGTTGCGAGACTAATTTTTTAATGTCCATAGTGACCCTAATTTCTTATATTTATATAAATAAATTTAAAGTATAAGAAATAATAAAATATAAACAATAATAAATTTAAAATACGTAACACGTACATGTTTTGGGTTTTCTCTTTTCTCAAGTCATGCCTCAAGGCTTGGGATCTAGTTTGATCCCCAAGCTTGAGGCATGGACCTACGAAACACAAAAAACAAGAAGTTTTTACAAGAAAATGTAAAAATTCCACTTCCTCTATGATAAATAATAATAAAACAATTGATCCATTTTAAAAAAATTATACCCCGACATAGAGCAGAGTCTCTTGTTTCAAAAATATAATTTTTCAAATTTTATGACTAATAGAAGGTTTCCATATTATTTATTTTCTAACTATGCCTTTTTATAGCTATTTTTTGAAGTGTAAATATGTGCATCTCTCATGGTGTATCTATTTTTTGGGTGATTGAAATTTTAAAAAAATTATACTAGCCCAAACTAGGCATAATTCTATACATATTAAAAATATATATAATTTTGGATATTTTTTTAGGTAGTTAGGGGAGGCCACTGTCAGAGCTCAATTATTTTTAAAAACATAAAATTTCTGTACTAGAAAAATCATAAATACCAAAATATTTGGTAATTTTTTTTTTAAAAAAATGGAGCCCAAACTAGATGCTCTTAGCCATCTTTCTACCAAAGGGTTTTCAAAACTACTAAATGGTGCTAAAAAAATGGTGGGGCGGGGCACAAAATTCATTCTATTATGCTTTGTTAACAAAAACAGGAGCATCTGTTGGTATTTAATTTTTTACCCACTTAAACTTATCCTTTTCAATAAAATTTAGTAGATTAGAAACTAGACTCAAAATTCTACAATTCATATATCTACAACATCTTCCAATTTTTAGTGTAACTATTTTGAAAACATCATACAAGTTAAATTTATTTTTTTATATATAAAAATGCATCCACTTAAGACCCCTTTTTGGCCCCCAACTTGACGCACTTACCCTAGTATGGCATCAACAAAGTGAACTACAAATCGTATCATGATAGTGCATCATAGGTTAATGATGAAACTAATGTATCAAGATGTGTAATACACATGTTATATACTAGATGTGAAGTGTAGAGTGAACAAGTATAAATGTACAATAAATGATACTAATAAAGGGAGGTTGGATAAACTTTATGCCCCCAAGTGTATTTTGTTAACCATGATCAAGTAACATAATATAGAAGATAATAATTGTCATAGTCGAACCAAATGGTGATACATTTGATACATGTTAAGCTATAATCTGTGGTTAATCCCATATACAAGCATTGCATCATAAACTATACATTCCCATTTGATATTACTAGTTAGTGAATGGGTGTAATCGATATCCATGTCCATACCAACAAGATAGATTTTGTGAATAGAAGAAAATTAAGACAAAGTGTGAATGAAAAACATGTCTGAAAATTATGGGTAATGTGATGTCAATATTATTTGGATCTAAAGTTCTCCCAATATAGTCAATCCAAGATAGGCCAAGAGTAAGTGCTAAAAATGTGCAAAGTGTATGCACCAAAGACTCGGAGATAAAATACTCGTGAGGCCATAAGTAGTTGTGATGTATGCATGTCCATGATATAGATGTGGTGAATGAGGTAGAGGTAAAAAATCATCAAGTGTCAACCTAAGTCAACTTAAGCCATCGAGCTTGCAAATGGAGTTGGAGTAAGTGGGATCAAATGGCATGTGTGATAAAAAGAATTGTTTATTAAAAGAGTGCATGTGAAAAGAGGTATTGTACATGTAGGTTGCTCAGGAGGAGACAATGAAGGTGGTATGATGTCTATTGAGCGGAAAGACCACGATAAAGTACCATGGAAATAGTAGAAGGATGTGGTGATGTTAAATCAGATGGAAAAAAATGCAATGTCCAAAGTATTCTCTCAAGTGGAGGTAAGTCATCTATATAGTGTTAATGTCATGGAACAACGACAAGATGCACAGTAACAAAATTAGGAATATGTAATGCAATGCTAGAATCTATGTTGTAATATTTGAATGGTGTAACTTGTCATGATAATCTCATATTCAAATCCCTCATGTAATAATTTGATTCATCTATAGATCGTAGAAGACATTGCTTTCAATTGATGAAGCCTTGGCCTAAAAATAACGAATTATACGAAAGTAGGAGATCAACAAAAAATAATGCAACTAGAATAGTCTTTGGCCCAAATTTGTGTGGAAATGTGATTGTGCCTAAGCATGGATGCACAGTAGAATCATATTCTCAGACAGAGAGAGATGTTAGGTTAAGATTAACTGACGAAAGGCCTATAGCCTGAATGAATGAGAGAGGAAAATATTGAGCTCAGATATAATGTTGATTAAAGCATGCTTGATGCCTAAGTTGTTGATAAAAAATTGAATATATAGAGGAGGATCATTATCATATAAGAAATATTTTTGGCTATAACAGATGGAAAAGTATTTTTTGTGAAAATGCATTGACAAATGTTTATTAAATAATGTTTGGATGATTCATGGTGGGAATACGATAGGTAGCAAAAATTTTAATAACTTTAGCATGGCACTCGGGATGTGCTAGCAATAAATCATGGATATAGATATCCATGATGAGAGGATCCTATAAAAATTGATAGGAGTATACGTATGAGGACCCTAAGAATTTTGAAACAATATGGGTTCACCAAATGGTTAAGATAATATTGAAACAAATAAATGCCTAATTCTAACTATGTAATAGCGTTGAATTTAAATTTAGACATTTTTATTATTTTTAGGTACTGTACGATATTTTTACATTTATAATATTCTAAAATTCTACTTATGTCTAATGTAACTATATAAATGATCTTGGATGGAGGCCCCATATTTTGACGCATATATAAAAATTATTTTTAGTATGTAGATGAAAAGAAATAGATTTGTGTTAGTGAATGATATGCTTGAAAATTTATAGTAGATTGTATATTTCTAACAAAGTGGCGACCTAAAATAACTTGTACCCATAAAAGGGGCGGTGTTTTTGCACTATGGAAATCATAGAATGAAACAAAATTAATAATAACAATAGATAATAAACCACATATGTGATAACAAGACTAGTCTAAATGCATGTAAATACATAAATAATGAAACTAACTGAAAGAAGTACGTAAAAATGTCAAACACAAGGCATAAATATGGGAAACAAAAGAAAACCATAGTGTCATCAGAAAATCAAGAACAATAAGCCTACATACAATAGAGAGTAATAGAAGACATGAAATGCATCATGCCAAAAACGGTGAAACCTATGGTGTATTAAGACAATAAATACACATAGGCCACAAACAATGAAAAATTGAAAGTTGTTATATACACACAAAGATAAGCATGCATGAAAAAATATTGTCAAGACAAGATAAAATGATATGATAAAAATATATGAAACAAGAAATTTCAATGTTGTATAAGTCATATTTGTTAGTCCGGTCATCTAAGAGGATAACATGACAATAATATATGTACTAAAGAATAATAAGTAAGTAGAAAGGAACTATAATGGAACCATATCACGTAGATGTAGTGTAAAAATAGATTCCCGCATGAATACGAATGATAGGTAAAGGATCCAACTGAAAACTTTCATTGTGTAATGTTTTGTGTATATCTTGCATCATGATTAAAATAAATTCTGAATTCATATGTGCAAAGAGTAAAGAAATATCCTATTTATCAATCCAAAGAAACAAACAATACGTATAATATAAAGTGATAAAAACTCAAGAAAACTGTATAAGTCTTCATTTTTAATGTTACAACTATAAGATTATTTTTTATTTTGAATGTGGTTAGCTATGTATAGTAAATATGTGTATTATGAAGTTATCCAATGAGTACTTATTGAATGGTTTGAGCACTATCCAAAGCATACAAAGGCTTAGGCTTCAATTATGATCCAAATGTAAGTGTTACCATAATAGTACTAAGTAACAAATAATTATTATGAGATAAAGTAGCTTTCAAAGAAATATTTGAAGAATGGTATCGATTTAGTACACTAGAATAAGAAGTGTGTTGTGTACTAGGATGTAGTTAAGATGTTTTGTAGGTAGTATGTGCCCTCGGGGACTTCCAAAAGATCTTAGGGGAATGATTATTGTAAAGTGTAGTGCATGTGGCTATGAGACTCGAGAAGGATTAGAGCCTTGAGATATAGTGTATGAAACATAAGTCCTATTAAGATACCTAGTAGAACCAAAATGACTAGGGATAGGATAAAAGAGTATGAGCTTATTTTTTTAGATACATTACAGGTAATGTAAGGAATAAAATACCTATTAGTAGATGTGCTATGAATATAAAATGTAGGAGGGTGACCTCAAGAGGAAAACCTCTAGTTTTGATGACATATTGATTATGAATTAACTTGACACATTGGTAGACTATTGAGGGAATACTACTAATAGAACTTATCCAAGGGAGACATTGCCACAAGGCACCTAAAATAAAAGTAGAATCAACTAAGGATGAATCTATTGTATTGATACAACCAAAAATATAGTAAAAGTGATGCACCGGGTAGAGGGAATTAGTATCAATAACAAACTTAAAGTGATGCACTAGTAAAGAGGATTATTATCAAGTAAAATATTATATGTGGAGATGTAGAGAGATTGGATTAGTGAGAGAGAGAGATGAAATTATCCTTGTTTTGTGTATTTAACAAAACATCACATATATGTACATGATTAATATATACATGGATATGTAATGTGTCTAGAAAATGTACTAGCTATACCATACTCATAAAAACAATAAGTAGTTCAGAAGACTTTTTGTGAGTTACACTACCAATCATTAGATCTAAATGGTGATCATAAGAGGTTGGTTAAGGGATTGCATTATAATTTTTGTTCACTTTAGAAGTAGATTTTTAGTTTCATGCTTAGAAAGTGGATCTGTGAAGATTTTTAACTTAACATTATCATTGATTGGCTTGGAATATTTAATGATCTCATCCCATTTAATAGATTTGTAAATGATAGGATCTTGGAGAATGTAACAAACCTTAATACATTTATCATTGGGGTGACTAGTACATAGATGGTAATAACAATAGGTATTGGCATCAAAATGCTTATTTTGAATTTTTCTAATTTAAACATGTCAAATGATGGAGGGGGATATTTAAAATTGCATTCGATTAATTATTTCAATACAATGTCGGGATGGTTTGGAAAATGAATAAATTGACATCATGTGGGATGAAGTCATGCAACTTAATAGGTTAGAAACACCATTGATGGTGCCCATACAAGTGATCTTAATGCCATTAGTTTATTAATTTCGTGTTGGTTTTCTCGAAAAATTGTTATTAGATGCGGGGAAAAATCATACTCATTATTGAGTTTGTGATATGTAACAACTTGTCTTCACATACTTTCAAAGTTGTACATAGATGGTTACACTATCATAAATTGTCAAAAATTAAAAACTCTTAAAAATTACAAATATAATTTAATGTAAATATGTATTACAACTCACTATTAACTAAAATATTGTTTATTATGGTAATCCTAGTTTTGTATTACAAGAAATAATAGTAATTAATAGGTTCATTAGGAACTTGTTGGATTTTAGCCAATTGTGCATAACAATCTTTTTCCCCAATGTTGATACCAAATTGTTCTAAGAAGTAGATTTGAAAAAATAGTAAATGAGTGCATAAAATCAGCGGGTAAACCATAGAACCAATGGAATGTAAAGCCCTGAAGGATTAAATGCAAAATATTTTTGAAGTATATGTCATTATAAGAACAACAAAATAAGTCACTACAAAATGAGCGAAGATGATCAGTGTGATTCCATTTTACATCATGGATATGAAGCCTAGGAGAAACAAAACTAATAAGAAAAAAAGAGAAACCACTTTGGGTGTGAGTGTATTATGAAGCAGATATCTAGAATCCATTGTGTGTGAAGGCAAATATGTACCTTGTAGCCATAAGATTTGTTCATGTAAAATATGAAAAATGGTATCAAGGCCTTATTTTCCAGATGTAGATATATGCAAACCATAAAGAGGGGATGTTTGATATGTAGTGATCACTATGGTTATAGGTTTAGGAATAGAGACATTTGGTACTGATAGATGAGGTGCCTTGAAAGAGGTAGGCACCGAAAAATTATGAAGAAAATATGTTAGAAAAGTGGAAAAGGGTTAAGGTTATCCAATAAGGAACTCTTTACTAGAATTGTAATCATGAGCTAGTTGAGTAACTAGAGGGATTTTTATTTTTGGGGATTCTAATGATTTTAATTATGAAAATTCGACACAAGTTACACTTGATCATGGTAAATGATGTTTCCATCATCATGGTCAAAGTCATAATAATTCTCAAGTATGGGTTTTAATATCATGTAGTGGTACCGATTATCAAGGTCAAGGGTAGATCAATTGATACCAATATTCATACAAGATGAGGCCATGAGATTATGATGTTTATGAATAGGAGGATAAATCTCAATATTCTTAGTGGGTTTATTGGTAATCCGAAGACTATGCTAGAAGGGCATATGTGGACAACATATATAATAGTCTAAAACAATATGGGATAATGAATAAAGAACTATAACATAGCCCATAAGGAAACTATTGTTTTTATACCATTATGCATACTACACAAGGAATTAAGGAGATCTAAAATTAGGTAAAGGTTCTGATCAAAAGTAGGTTCACCGAAATATTGATGCACTTATTATATTAAGGAAAATGTTAATCTAAAATATTTACTGAAACCTATTTACACTAAGTTGATGTAAGGATAGATACAAATAGATAATTTGATTAATAAAATTGTGAAATTAATCACACAATATCATAATTATTCTCTAAATACTTTCAACACAAGATATGCACTTAAAACTATAAGAGGATGATTGTACTTAGCTATTTGTAGATGATTCTAACAAGTTCAAGGAATTCACAATGATGGAATAGGTAGATCTCAACCTAGAGGAGCTTCAGAAATGGAATTGTTACTAAAAACTATCCGGGGTAGGACCATAGTAATTTTCTATTATTTTACGATATGGTATAAACCCTTTTATACAGCTTTAAATGTGCTCTATTTCTAACTCTATAGTTTTTAGTGTTATTCATCCACTTATATTTTTCTTTTACTATCAAACCCTAGTTGTTGATCATGCAACTAAGATCTCTAAAAATACTAAAGATCATCTCAAACCCTATCCATATATGAAGAATATTGTAAAAACATTATTTGGGTTGTACGTACACCCATGCACCACGAATGTTGGCACTACTAGGAAGAGGCCTCAAACTACATGTTGCTATCCACCTAGAATGTGATATATATATATATATATATATATAGATAAAAAGGTTAGGAAACTTTATTTGACAATACATCCTTTAATTTTTTATCTTTATAAAATACGTGAAGTAGTTATATATGAGTTGCTATAAATAAGGGAGAATGTCATATTGAACTAGTAAGAAACTTCAAACCTAATGGTGGTTTTTCCATAATGACTATATATGTTTTTGTGATATTTTTAGAGTTGTGAGTACATTTTACAAGTGTAGGAAGTGAGTGTATCAATGCATTTCTATAGGATTTGTAGCTTAACAAATGAAGTAGGGTTTACTTACCTATATAGAGATATGTCGATTATTTATCTAGTACAATTTGACTCAAATGAAGTAGAAGACCAAATAAAACATATTAACTTGAAATAAAAGTTAGAATAGATGTTGGTCCAAGACCATACAAGTCATATAAGAATAGATAATAAATATTTACCAAACTATATGGTCTATCCCTATGGTAGAAAATATGTTAAATGAATTTTAGAACTTGATAGATAGTTTTTTACTATGCATTTTATGCATTATTCCCTCAACTTATTTTCCATATCTCAATGGAAAGATAAATTTCTAAAATTGAGAACTACGAAAGTTCTATGTGGGAATGGAGAGATGGTATTTATGATAACAAGAGTGCATTGTTAAGTAAAAATGTTGTCAAAGTGAAAATTACTAGATTTGAGTGTTTACACCATCCTGGTACCACCATTCCTTGACCGAATACTATTGTTATATATTCATGTTACTTATCATACAGTCAAATATATATTAGGACAATATGAGACTACCACCATGACTATGTTGTTTATTATATAATCCATAAACTTTTACCATATGAGAACAATTATAGGCCATTCAAAAATTTATGATTATCTTTAGTATTTTTGGTTGATAAATTATGGCAATACATGCGTAACATTGAAATAAAATTTATTATGAATGTTTATCCATTATAGAATTGATTATCTCATACACATATTTCTAATAGTATTGCATGATGGATCATGTGACTAATATAATATCATCTTAAATTTGTTTCTCAAAAATCTATTAAAGGTCGGTCATTTCTTACCATATTGTTAATCCTTCCTTTTTCGACCTATATCCTTTCAATGATGCCTTATGACAATACTTCACTACATGCAATATTCATATGGAACTTTACACTATGTAATTCTCCTACAAAAAGTATATATTTTAACCCTTTTAATATTTGATTAAGATTTTCAAATAAAAATAAATAAATAAATAGAGGATACATGGGGGATATTTTAATTTGTTAACTTCCAACATTCATCATTCAATACTCGAAAAACAAATTAATACGACAACAATTTTACACAATATTGTACAAGTTCATATATATATTAGATCAAGAGCACTTAGTTGATTATAGATTATTGTGGGAAAGTATAGGTGATTTGATCGATAGAACTAGAGGATTCAGAAATGAGAATGCTTTAAAATTATAACTATTTACATATAGTATTGACCTATTTATATATAGTATTTACCCTACCCAGCATTAGGATATGAAAATTTCAGGGTTTATTACTTGTCTAAATATCTTTGTCCCTCTTTATCAGTCACTATCACCACAATGTAGGAATCTCATATTTCTCTTCTAAACCCTTGAAAACCTATCCATCAATAAAGAGACTCGTGAATAAAATATTTATTGGGTTTTAGGGACCTCATATACCATCAACATTTGAAATATTATGAGTATGTCTCTAAACTCATTTTGTTATCCACCTAGCATGCGATATATAATTGTACTAAAATTATATTTTCCATTATTTCTTTGACAAAGCTTAACCGAGTTTATCTCCTACAAATATACTTGAGTGAGTGATTTTGGAATCTTGCAAATGTGGGAAGCAGTCCCCTTGACTTAGTAGGAATATTTAGAGTTGTCTATGGTCCTTCCTAAATGAATGTGGAAAGGTATTTATTAAATGAAGGGATTTTTAGGTGCCATTTTTTCTATCTTTTGTAATAGGTGTTTATAAGAGTGATAGGTACTAAATGACGTGATTTTTAATTACTTATATATGCTTTCAAATGTGATTTAAGTTACAAGGATGAATGATAATGATTAAATGAAAACAATAATAATGTGCAATAAAATTTTTAATAAATTAAAGTGGTCAAGGGAAAAATACACACTAGAGACAAGAACATATGGACGTTATTGCCCCTATTATATGTTTTTGACCCTAGAAAGAGAATCTAAAGTGTGAAGTTTGGAAAATTACCAATATAGTTTCTTAATGTATTTCATACATTCAGTTATCGAAACTATTGACATATAAGTTTGTATGATTAAGAAAGATATAAAAGAGAGCTAGATATATACTATATGGGATTGCTAAATTTTCTATAAGAATTTGATATTGTTAGTAACCAGTTTTTACAAGGTGATGCTGGAGTATCCAGTGTATGAAACCCAATACATGAACTCCAAAGAGAGAGAAGTTGAATGAGGAGCCAAAGTACCCAATGAAGTAAGTAGATAATGTATCAAAATCATTCAAAAACTATTATATCTACCCCTTTAATTATAATAGGAGAGGAAGTACTTTCTACAAAGAACATATATTTTTTTATACCTTCCATGACCCCAAAGACCAAAAAGTTAGAAAAGGATCTAGCCCCAATATTAAAATTTAGGAC
Organism: Taxus wallichiana var. yunnanensis; assembly: GCA_018340775.1. NCBI lineage: Eukaryota > Viridiplantae > Streptophyta > Pinopsida > Cupressales > Taxaceae > Taxus > Taxus wallichiana. The sequence continues at coordinate 377,117,960 of CM031237.1, forward strand.
ACATACTAAATCGCTTCAATACTCACCGCAAGTATCGCATAGTTGAGTATAAATTAAATGTAGACGAGATTTTATAATATGTAGCCAAAGAAAGGAAAATCATTCCCCCAATATCCCTAAAATTGAAACGAAAAATGAGTGTTGTAGAGAAGAAGTGATGAAACATTTCATGACCCCTGAAAAATGATCTCAATTGAGTCATATGAGTATGAAACTATGCCGAAAACCTATGTTTTCTAACAGAATTTTGAATATAAAGTAATTTTGTTGTAGCTGATTAAGAATAAAATCGGATAAATGTGTCAACAACATATTTATAGTAATAACTATACTATAATGTTTTTACCTTAATCTTTCTTTGCTCAAATTTTATGGTTGATGGTGCCTCTCGAGAAGTTTTTACATATTCCTTCTCGTCCCTAAGCCTAGAATTTTCTTTGTGTCTTTTTAGGTGTAGAATATACCCATATGAATTCCCCCACTATTGAGGCATGTGTGATTAAAAATTTGAATGCATGGATCAAAATAATAGATCCTTTGTTTAACCAAATCTAATAAGTATGATAATATACATTAAAAACACATGAAGGGTGTATGTGGTGGCCACCAAGAATAATGTGCACCTACAAAGGATATGTGCATGGTCAAGACCATGAAACTTAATTATAGAAATAATTTTAACAATAATAATACTATCAACAACCAAAAATAGTGCATATCTAAGTAGAAATAAGTGTAAAGATAATATAGATCATAATGTCACATAAAAGGATTAATTTTTGCAAAGATCGGACACCCATGGTGTGACAATATTATCAAGGCCCTTAATTTTCTAATCAAACGATTTCATATATGAATGCATGATGACGAGAACATGGGATATACATAGTGTCACAGGAAAAACAAGGCCATTATGCCACAATCATAGTAGTAAACAAGTAACTACATTCATAAATAACACATGTCTAGAAAAATAGATTATCATAATGTGATGAAATGACATACCAAGTGATACATAGAATCATGTGAAACATAAATATGTTATTCATGTTTTCTTACAATATCACAAAGATACTATATAAGTAATTAAGTGTGAAAATGAAGTAAAACACATACTATAATGAAATAATAGCAATTAGATTGTAAGGAACCATTATAGCTCCCATAATCATGTATCAATTTATATATGCTATCTTGCTCCATATATCAAGTAATAACATGTGGGTAAAGATGAAAATTTATATCTATCAAACAAAAATCTAAACAAAATGTATAATGTAAAGTGATAACAATGTATTCAGAGAAATTGGTCTCAATTTTTGCATTTTAAAAACTATTTGAATGTTTTTGCTTGTCGTGATTATATTAATGTTTTTGTAGTTTTATTACATATGTATATAAAAGAAAGGGGATATAATGAAATCTATCAAATGATAACTCACCATAAATGATGGAGGCTTAGGCCTTAAATATTTCAAAGATTGTAACTCAAGTTCTAATCAAAAAGTTGTAGTAATATGTTCCAAAGATGGCATAGGAGAAGAAAAATGTATAGAAGGGAAATGAGAAGTATATGATATATGAAACTAGTATGTTGGAATACAAGAATGAGAAATCCTTGAAGAGTGAGGAATACATATAGAGTGAATTTTCATATGAAAGTATCAACAGAGGATCCTATCATAATGTAATCCATTATATGCAATATGTGTTAATTAGTAGCTAGCTAGAGGTTTAGGAAGAATAGAGCTATTTGAAGTAGTGTGTGAAATTAAGGACTTATATGTAGGTTTACTAGTAGTAAGGATAGAAACTATAGGATAATTACCAAGCATTCTATGGTAAGGCACCATAAAAGGGATACCTCGAATAGTAACAACTTGCTGATTATGAATGAACTTGATACACTAGTGGATAAGTGATGGGATATCCTTGAGAACATGTAAAAAAGAGAAACTTATATGTAAGGTACTAGAGATACGAGAACCTATAACTAAAAATGAAATCGGTGATTTAATAAGACCAAAATTATAGTTAACCTGATACAATGATAACAAGGAACAAAATCATATCTAAGATTCCAAGTAAAGATACTAATATATTGAAACAATGACAAGGAAAAAAATTTGATGTCTGGATAAACCAATACACCATGTAAAAATACTTGATGAATAGATATACGAATAGATAATGTATCATAAATAAATGTTTCATTAATATCAAATTCATCAAAAGTAATTCATGGTGTAAAAGGTGACATACAAGTAATAGTTCGATCAGAATATCTAAGGGATGATCATAAAATAAAAGTGATATTACCACATAATGAGAATTATCCACACTAGAAGTAGATGTATCATTTATATGATTATCAAGTTTATCATTGAATATATTTAATAATTTTTTTTTTTTGGGTTAGAATATTTAGGGGGCTCATTCTATTCAATGGCATTAGATTCAGCATGGTCTTAAATAATATGATGAAGAATTATACATCTATCTATAGAATGCCAAATATATCAGTGATAGTCCTAATAGTTTTTTTCATTAATAATATTACCTAGAGGTTACTTGTAAGATCCTTAGACAAAGGATGGAGATACATGATATTGCACTCAATTAATTGTGTTATTAAATATGATGAGAATGTGGTAAATGTGTAAATTATTATCATAAGGGTTAAAATTGTAGCTTGGCAAGTTGATTTATAACATAAAAATGTCTTTAGAATAATCCTTAGCGCCATTACTATTACCCTTAAATGTATATTTTCTTTGAAATTTGACATGAGATATATTAGAGTGATAAAGAACATAATTAAGCTTATTCATATTCAAAAACATAGCTTCACAATATTTTATTTTATGGAAAATATTGTCAAACAATATAAATATGTCAAATATAATTAATTATTATAAAGGAAGAAGTAATATTTGTGTAAAAATTTTACAAGTCACTATCACCAAGCATATTACTCATCTTGATATGGATGCTCCAATAATGCAAGACATAATCATGATATGTTCATTGGAGGCTTCACATAACTTAGAAATTTGTGTATAAGAAACCTTATCCCCATTTTTATTAAAAATTGTGCCAAGAATCAATTTTGTAATATGTTGAAAGAATGCATGTAGAATGTTGAGGGAGATCATTAACCCATTTCAATAAAAATTCCTTAGGAATCCTAGCCAATGACTTAGTAAGCAAGATGCCATGAGAAATTACCTAAGATTATCGATGGGGTTAGATTTTTCATGATAGATAAAAAGGTTATGTAAAACAAAACCAAGAGGCAAAGGCTAAGTGGAAACCTCAAGAGCTAGTGGATTTTGTAATAATTGACTTGTGTTCATAACATTAGGAGCATTAGACATACCTTTTTATAATTGTAATATTTGAGCTTGTAAATTGTGAACAAGGGCTTCAAGAGATATTTTTCCATTTGAAGAAGCATGCAAAACATTAGATATATGAGGCATACAAAAATAGTGCATCGTAAATTTAGGTTCCCTCGAGAATGTGGACACTATATATACATGAATTTTACATGTATCTAATCTAGAAAATGGTTAATGTTTATGTATTAGATATTTTTGGTTAATGTTATCAAATGCGTAGAAAGTACTGAAACTAAAAAATAAGAGGATTTACCAATACACTGTGATGACATTCGCAATGTTAGGATGATGGAAGTTGGGAAATGAAAAAATGATCCTTTGACCAAGTAAACAAACCTATAAATGAAGACAACTAAATAAACTATATTAGATAGATAGGATAACAATTTTCTTAGTAAAGGCCGATCCCGTGAATCCAAATAAAATTCTTTGAAGGATGGCATCTCATTGATTCAATTAAGTTGATTTAGATAAATATAATATAGATCATAACACATAATGAAGGTAAAACACAACATGGATAAGAAGATCATGTTAATTTTCATAGGAGGCCTAGGCTAGGGTCATGTGGCGAGATTGAAGTCCTCCAAATAGTTGTACTATTACTCCTCGGTTGTTTCTTTTATCTCTTTAAGGATATCCAAATGTTATTTGATATCCTTGAAGGTTGTGCAAACATGATTACAAATAAAGTGAACTCATGGAAGATGTTAAAATTATCCCACACAAACAGCTTCTAGATGATTTGAATATCGTATATGCAAGTGATTGGATTAGATTGACCTTGAACATTCATCTTTATGGGATAAACCTCAAAAATAGAAATATTAAGTCGAGATTGATAAATAAAATATGAAAAAATGTAATTATTATTAGAAAGTAACTATATTAACAGTAACCATAGTTGATTCACTTAAATAGCAAAATATTTTTGATAATTGGAGGTGATTGAGGGAATAGTGGATGGTTCCTATGTAAAATTTGTTGTTTTGAGACAAAACTTAAATATATGGAAAGAAGAGACTAGCATATTTGTATTAACCTAATTTTTATGTGTAACTAGAAAAAAACAATAATAAATGGATAAACGTTACCTTTGATGTGAAAAACATTGAAAAATACTAGTAGGAGATTCTTGAGATATTGATGATGTCTTGTTGACTCGTATGATGAGTGGGGATTCTTGATGGTGTGGCACTACAAAAATGGATGTAGTATGCATTCCTAGAGCATCAAGACCTCATTAAATTGATTTAGATATAGTTAGAGTGGCGAGTTTTGCTAGAAAATTTGAAGATCCCTGAAAGAGGAGCTCTAAGATTTTTTTAATCATTGATGATTTGATAGAGTCTCTAGAAATTTGGGAAATGTCGATAAAACCTCTTGAAGTGGTTTCAACCACTTCCTAATAATTTTTTTTTGGTTATGAGGATGAGGTTAAAAGGTTAGGGAAGATGTTAGGCATGGTTAGGGAGTTAGATGGTCAAGATAAAAGGCATTAGGATGTGTTGAAAACGGTTAGAAAGTTATAGGAGCTTAGGGTAAGTAAGGATAGGTAAATAAGATTTACAGGGAGGTTAAAACTAATTTATGGGGTGATGGTAGTGACTTAGGTTATGTGATAATAATAAACTTAATAATTTAATGTGCATGTATATGGTGTAGGTTTGTCATGAAGGGTGACTAAAACTTGGTATCTACATTTTCCCCTTTTTTCAAGGGGTTTGTGATGGAAAAACTACTGGAAAACAATGATTGATATTTTTTAGTTGTACTTGGATGGGTAATTCCCCCTCAAACTAGGGGTAATTGTTACAAAGGGAAATAATCACCGGTTTGAAAGATTTTGTTGAATGAGAGGTTTTTTTATGTTTATTTTTCACTTTGAGATGCTCCAAGACTAGGCATGGAAACAAGATTTCCCAGTGTGGATTTAAACTATCACAGATTCAAATGATGGGGAACTAAATAGTTCATAACTCATGGATGTATGAATCATAACAAGCTAGGTCTACGAGAGATTATCCCGATCGCATATGTTATCCAGTGATGATGATGCCAAAAGGTAGAATTAGAAAGTTAGCCATTAAATTAATAGAGAAACCAATGGGTTTGTTTCCTATAGAAGTATGACTAACCGGTGCTAAGGATGCAAAAATATGAGGTGGATTTTGATCGGGGAAGGATTTTACAGATTGGGCTACAAGATCAATGCATGCTTTGATTTATTGTCTATTGTTGATTTTGAAATGGTCCTAGAGCCCTAAAAATGTATAATTTTGGCAACGAGTGATGAAAATGAAGGCTTGATGTTGAGTTTAAAATGATTTGGATGGTTAAATACTTTGTATTGATAATTTGGAGAGAATCATTGGTGATATAATGAAATCTTTGATGATTCTGGTGAGAAAAACAAATTCTCCCTATTAATAAGTAAAAATTACAACAATGATTTAATTTTTACCACGTGCTTTGAGAGAATTGAGGGTTCTGAATAAATTATTTTTAGTGAAAAGGAGGAGAATGGAGACCATAGGATGATCTATGAGACAGAGGAGGACCACACTAGAGGTAGGCCACTATTTTGTTTTTTATCTAGTTTTCAATTTTTTTCGATTTTGGGCCCATCTCAGGGCATGTTTTTGTAATCACATGAATATCCTAAGATTGTAGTGAAATTATAACGACTAATGAAATATGCAATTTTATTTGTATTAATGTTTTAGATTGATAAAATTTCAACCAAATTGACATTCTAATGAATTTTTTTATGTTGTGGATGTAGGCGAGGTAAAAATTGACTATTCAGGATAGGATTCCAATGATTTCAGATGACGTACATGAATCCTTATTAAATGATTATTGTGATCACTATTGGGATGTGGACCTATGTGTAATACACCATTAAATAAAAATCTCTCTATGGCGGGGTCATACTTACAATGTTGGAGAGATGGGATCATGTCATTATGAATTTTGGGTTTCGATGGGGAGATGATCGTATATCTTGGGGACATACACATGATTTCGAGATTTCCTATTTAGGGGGAGAAGGTATATTTGATTGATGAGACACAAAGGCCTAATTTTATTACGAGGTTTTATGGTGATGATGTGGACGAGGTGGAGGTTTCTCCAGTGTGTTTTTATATAGGGCATTGTATAGGATTAAGATAGAGGGTCAAGAACTTATGACCTTGACGATGATTCATATCAATTTTAATTATTTTCCCAACTCTTCTAGAGGTCAATTTTTATATATTTTGACAGGGGTGATAGAAAACATGATGGATCAAAGGACCATTTTCACATGGGCCCTACCTTACTCACACAAACATATAGAGAGTTGTGTTCATGTATGGTAGTGAGTATATTAAGTATTAATGTGAGATTCTTATCACAATGTTGGGCTTATGACCACATTGCATTGTTTGGAAGAGAGGACTATAATGGGGTTTCCAGTGATATTTTGGATGATACAACTATATTTTTATGATGGAGATCTTATAGGGATGAGGTGGAGGTTGTATATCATATTTCTAATGTGACAGGAGATGAGGGTGGGATCATAGTTAGCCAATAGGATACATGTGTGTAAGGTAGATGATCAAGTGAGTGAGATCTTGTCATATTTTTTCAGGTCAAGTAACAATTTTGATTCACTCATGATTTTCTTGAGGCAACCAAATCCTTTAAGGATGATGATAGTGACATAAATACACAACCTCTAATAGTCACAACACTTTGCACCATCGTGAATGAGTAGGGCGTGATGGGTGTGGATTATTAGGGTATAACCATGGTAGTGTAAGGTTCCAGAGTTATAGAGGCCTATGTCACATGGTGAAAGGCTTATATTTCTTGGGTACAAGATCATGTGGTGGTGACTCTTGAGAAGGTGAGGATCCTATTGAGGGTGAGGAGATGGAAGCAATGGAGGATATTATAGAACATTTAGAGGCTGAGAAGGCCACACTATTAGCTGATTGGATGAACTAAAAATTGGAGAGTGACACGTTGGTTTGAGATCGTGATGGTATGAACCACCATCTTGCCACTATACATGCATATATGAGATAGGTCGTATCTTAAAAATACCATTATAGATAGTAGTGAGAGGTAGTTTGAAAGTCCCTTTTGATCACCGATACTTCAATTTGAGGAGAATAGTTATAAGAAAATAGAGCTTAGGCTAGTGGTCATATGGGTCCACTTAGTAGTGTTAGCATGGATAACTACTAATCATTATGCGAGGAAATGAATTACCGTGAGGAGATAGTATGGTAGAGGCTACCCGATGTGCCGCACTACATATTATATCATGTGTGGAGATAGGAAGCACCTACAGGAAGTACATTAATTATGGGATAGTTACCATGGGGTCCAGATAGAGGGAGTCTTAGTATAAGATTAGACAGAGGTGTCGATGGTGAGTATGAGAGAAGTTCTCAAAGGGGCATATGACTAACAGATGTTCAATTTACTCAGTATATGTGATGTTTTTAATGTATGGGGATCTCTTCAATCCTATATTGATCTATATTTTTATATACTAAATTTTGAGAATCATGATGATGTACATTAATATACCCATATATATATATATATATATATATATATATATATATATATACATATGATTATGATTTTAGTTCATGTGTAATTGAAGAATTTTAATGTTTGATTGTTGTAATGTAATGGTGGGATAGATGTGATGATATTTAGACATAAAAATGTGTATCATGATGTTTGATGTGATATTGAGATAATTTAGATGTGTTTTTAGATATGTTGTTGACACATGATGATCTTGATATAACTTAAGAATATATTTGATTGTGTTATCGGATATTACGAGTATGGATTTTAATTTTGTTTTTGATGTGATGTTAATTCATATATAATGGTGTTGAAATATCATTATTTAATTCATGGTTGGGAATAAAATGTGAATTGTTTTCTTTTAGACTAGATTTGATATATGTGATGAAGGAATTCCACTTTACGACCTTGTAACAAAAGTTAACACATAACTAACAAAAAGTAGTCACATGTAGGATCTTGGATACATATGGAAATGAGTTTACATAACTTCATAGGACATGGGAAGGGTTAACATATGTAGTTTGTGTGGGAGAGAAAGTTCTCCTTTTTATGGCTTTGTAGGCTCATGCCCCAGTTATAATTTATTGACGCAAACTAAATAATGTAGGAATTTTTCTTTGATGGGAAATATGATTGATGTGGGATGCTTTCCTAGGATGTTTTTGAATTTTTGAAGCCCGGTCAATGTAGGAATATTTTTTATAATGACATAGGTAGCCATCGTTCGAGGGAGTGGTCTAAAATTTCTATTTTTTTAATTTTTTTAATTTTGAATAGCCATCCTTTGAGGGATTGGTATATATTTTGAGAGGTTGTTTCTTTCATGTGATCAATCTGTTATTGACAATATGATTTAATAGTTTTCCGTTAAGGGATCAATTGATATTTATATATGATACATCTATAGATATTCATTATTTTTATTTTTCCACTAAGGGGAGGAGTAGTAGAACATTTTGATGAGGAGAAAATATGTGTGTATAGACTACGCATGTGTATCGTGTAACATGTTTTTAGTCGGTAGAAAAAAGGTGGATGGACAAAATGATTGTAATGTTCCTGCTAAGGAGGAAATTTTCCATGTGAAATTTTTGATGAATAGATCCATGGTGCTCATCTTTAAGGTTTTGATCATAGGATAGTGGTGGTAAAATACATTCCTTTAAATCATTAAAGTGTTAAAATGATAGGTCGATGATGGAATGATATCTTTGATATGAATAATGTTATGATGGTAGATATGTTAATAGTAGAAAGGTTATAAGTTTAGTGTATTCAAAGGTTCCTTGTCAAGTATACAATCAAGGAAGGCTAAAATATAGGTTATCAACCCATACTTTTGAGTGATTACATATCGACCAATCTAGTTAGGTGAAAACATCCCACGTTTACTTTTTTCTAGAGTAGTGACATTTTGATTTTGTTTGAGGATGAGATCACCAATATTGAATTCATGTTCTTTGGAATGTTTATTATACACGTGTTTGATTCTCTCTTAAAAGACATTATTATGTTTGAGATTTGTTAGGTGACGTTCATCTAAAAAATAGAGTTGTACTAGATGTTCTTGACGATAATACTCATTAGAGATAAAAAAATTTGATGGATATGCGTAGTGATGGGAATTTAACTTCTAGGGGTAAAAATTCCTCGAGCCATAAAATGAAGAAAAGGGTGCAACACCTATAGGAATAGGGATACTAGTTTGATAATCCCAAAGAACAAACAAAATTCAAATATCCCAATTCCTGGTTGCTTGGATGAAATTTTTCATGAAAATCTTCTTAATTTTTTTATTAGAAGCTTTCGATTGTCTATTTTCTTGTGGAAAATAAGGTGATGAAAAAATTAGTTTCATGTTGAATGTTTGACATAATTTTTTAACTTCCTTTTTCTTGAAATATTTTCCATTATGATTGATTAGCTTATGAGGGATGTAGAAACCACATATGATATGTTGATAGATGAAATCAGTGATTTTATTATCTTTGGTAAAGATAAGGTAAATATAGTCTACCCATTTAGTGAAATATTTAGTTGTTGTGATGATAGAGTGATATCATTGTGATGAACGAGGTTCAATAATGCCGATGAGGTCAAGTCCCCATTATTATAATGGTCATAGAACTTGTGAATTTTATACAAATTGAGTGGGAATGTGAGTGAGATTGTATTATTTTGACATTTAACACACTTCTCGATGTATGCGCAAAAATATTGATAGAGATTAGGCCAGTAATAACCCATTTGTAAGGTGCATTTAGAAACATTCATACCAAGTTAAAGTGTCCACCACATATACCATCATGGAATTATTGAATAAAATTAATGGATTTAGGTGATTTTGTGCATCATGACACGAGGTCCTCATATCTACATTTGTATAAAACACAACCTAAGGACAAAAATTTGGTGGTGCATTGAAGAAAATATCACTTAACATTCTTAGATAAACCAGACAAAATTGTGGATTCTGAGAGGTATTCAAATTTGTGAGTGTAATAGAGGTCTGTTTGTTTATCTTTTTTGAGGTTGATAGATTAAAGTTCATTAACATTGGATGTTTGATAAATTATATGCACAAAAATATATAGTTTAAAATCATCAATTGATATGGGATGAGTGATGCAAGAGAAGCCATAGTGTCTACAAATTTGTTAGAAGATTGTGGAATAGTTTGTGTTGTGTACGGATCAAAGGATTCTAAGAGGAATTAAAAAATGGTTTAATATTTTTGTATAATTTCATTTTCACATTCATAAATTTGTTTTAATTTATTGATGACAAGATTGAGTGTCTCTATATATGTCTAGGGTTTGAACATCAAGTATGATATCAATTTAGATACCCATGCTAATATTTTCGTGAGCATGAACCACAAAGTGATAAGGTCATTTTGATATGGTTTGCAATGCATAGTTTTAAGGGGATTAAAGCTGATAAAAATGTAAGTTTTATGGATAAGTAAAAATAAAAGTTTAGAAGTTATTAAATATAAGGCACAACAAAAATTTCAACATTGGTATAATAGGTATCATAGTCATGAAGAGTGTGGCTTATAATAGACAACCTATTTGTGACCTTTCTCATATCGATGAGCAATCATAACACCCAAGGAACGATTAGTAGTGGATATGTAGAGAATAATGGCTCCTCGTCACATGGAGGTGTACAAAAAGGTAGTGATAAGAGGTATTTTTGAGGTATTCAAAGTAATTTTGAGAATCATGATCCCATTTGAATTGTATGTCCTTTTGAAGGAAATTTTTGAATGGTTGACAACAATCTAAAAGTTGCATTAGATGAAACTCCAAATTGATTGAAGTATTCTTTAAAGGCTGGAAGTTGTTTGAGGTTTGATGAAGGAGGCATCTCAATAATGGATTTGATTATGGCGGGGTCTACTTCAATTCCCATGATAGAATGATGAACCATAATTTTTTTCTCGGTGAGGATACCGAATATATACTTAGTAGGTTTGAGTCAAAGGAAATATTTTATCAATCGAGACAATACTATATCGATGATAGTGAGATGGTCCTGACGTTTCTTATATTTTCCTAGGATTTTTCAACATAATCATCTACGCTTTTGAGGATAATGTCATGGAAAATGTATGTCATTTCACATCGATAAGTAGCCCTTTTTTTAAAGTCCAAAGGGCATTACATCAGAATGTAAAATTCCCCCAAGGAGTGATGAAGGATGTTTTATGTTTATCATTGGAAACAATGAGGATTTTATTATAGATAGATAAACCATCTATATGGGAAATAATTTCGTGGCCAACGGTGAGGTCAATGAGATGATCGATTCTCAAAATAAAAATTTCATCTTTAGGAGAAGCGAGGTTGAGGTATAAAAAATATTGGACATGCATAACTTCCTATAGTCCTGGTTATGGGTATGATATTAGAGACCCAATATAGATAATGAATGGGAAGGATGAAATTAGTAGAAAGAATACATTGTAACTCTTATTTAATGGGAATGTGCACACTAGGGTGCATCCTATGTATATTTTGTTAGAAATCATTAGCATTGGGATAGGTGATAATATTCGGATGATGAAATGTTAAGACCAATACCTATTATGTCATTATACGACCATGTGAAATCTTGACTATGTTTGGAGAGGAAAGAGATGAAATCCTTCAATTTTTTTGAATGTAAGGATTGAAAAAAATTATGTGAAGATCCTTCGAGTTCCTATGTTAACATCAATAGTGGATTCATTGTGGAGTTTCAATGTACTAGGTGACAGTCTTTTGAAGAAAACTATCTTGGCAAGTGAAGGATGCCAATGTTAGGGAAGTCTTCCTTTATCATTTTAGGTAATACAAGTAGGAGGGTCTTAGTACCAATTTTAGTTTGATAAGTTTTTCTGAGGTGATCGTATTGATTAAAAAATTTAGGTGGAATGGAAATGGTTTCATCTCATGTGTCCATAGGTTTGTCATACAAGGTTAGAGAATATGGTTTTGGTTCTGTTATGGATCCGGATGTAATGTTTCAAGGATTTTGAGGTTATTTTTTTGAAACCTAACTGTATTTTTCATGACATTTTTCAGGAATTATCATAGATTAATTCATGAATTCCTTATTCATACAATCTGATACGAGGAAAAACCCTTCTAGAAATAAAGATGGAGGTATATATGTGTAAAGGATTTGTTGTATAGGAAGATGAAATTTGATATTAATGGTTTCACATGATATTTATTGTTGAAATGTGGGGAAGAAAGGTCACTCCCTCAATGAACAAGATTAGTTTTAAGATGTTCGAGTTAGAAGGAGATAACATCTCGGACATTGGGTTCATACATGGGTTGTTTTTCGGGTTTTATATATTTCTTCATCGTAGTAAAATAATTAAGGTTAAGGAGGAAAATATTTCCCAAGTAAAATACATTAAAATATTGTCGAAGAACATGCAATCTAGTAATATTTTTGCAGCAATGGAAGAACTAGTAGAGGAATCTTGAAGAGACCAAGTTCATTTTATTGAAAATCACATCGTTACAATGATATGTCATATGACATACTTTAAAGTGGTTTGGGTCGATGGAATAGTGAAAGTTTTACCCTCATGTTGGTATTTGAGAAAACGATGGAAGGTCGATGGGATTCAGTTTATAGCGTGTATCTAGGGTTGTCCTAATAAAATGTTATATTGAAACTCTCATTCTACCAGATATAAAATTTCAAGGAGGATCTTGATTCGACTTTGATGGGTAATATAATCTTTCCCAATGTGGGTATGACAATTTTTTTGAATGATCCTAGTATTATAGGTGGTTGGGCGATGATAGTGTTGGGTAATAGTAGTCTATCAAAAGCATGTGATGATATAATATTGATTATAACACCATTTTTTATCATAAATCTCTTAATGAGAGTATCATAATTTTTTGAGGCGATGAATAATCATAGGACATTGTCTTCGTGGTTGTAAGGATTGGATTTCAATGTCAAAATACATGGAAGTGGACACTTTGAGAGTATCAACCAATTTCATGAATGGTTATGGATCATCCGAGGGTAGTGACATTGATGGAGATAAAATTAAAAATAAAAATCATATATCTGACTATTAGGATATTTCAAAGAATAACTTCTTGCGGATTCGTATAAGAGGATCCAATATAAGCCTACAATGCCTAAAAACAATTAAAAATTTCTCATTATTTATACAATCTGAAAAATGTTACTAATATCTCATTTATAAAGCTTCATGCCCTGGATAAAACTCCTTGTTTCTCACTCTTCAATTAGTGTCACTTAGTCACCAATTATTTCAACATTCATGCCATGAATTCTTTCACCCATTTACCGCATCTTACTTTAAGTTTCTTATTGTCACTCCTTTGAAAATTCCAGAAACCTACCTTAGTCTCTCCTCACCAACCATTATGCCCTATTCATAAACCCACATCACTATTATATTCAATGAAGAAATGCATTCACAACTTCAAAAACTCTAGTCTACTCTTCCTTTGACAAACCTTCCCCTATATGTCCCTTGAGAGAAGGTTGTTGCCACAACAATGGATAGGAGGGTTTAGAGACACCCAAAATGTTTTACAAGCTTCATAAGCTCAAATTTACCAATCCCAATGTTTTCCTAGAGTTTTAGGACCCAGCCTCAGGGAAACTCCTATTAACTCACTTTTTCTAATTTTTCTCTTAAACCCTCTAATAGGTCATGGAAATTCTTGCAACTCGGTTAACTTCTCGTACAAACTGATAAGAAAAGATCTCAATAATTCCAAGCACCCATTACGATTTCTTCAAGAATGCAAAATTCTAGTTCTCAACTCCAAGGGAAAGTACTACTTCATTAACATAACAAACCACCCCTCTAGCATAGTCCATTCACTATGTTTACCAACCTCCTTCCATACTATCATAGAGAACTCAAAAACTAACCCTTGAAGAAAAAATTCCTCTTGAATCTCTCAGCGAACTCCCTTAACATTAATAGTTACAATTTTTAGGGTTTTCTGCATTCAAAAGCTAATCCCTAGCTCGGTCTGATAAAAACCTCACTGTTAAACCTACGAGAGGTTTTTGTCATAACTTTCATTAAAAATTTATACAAAGATTCCAACTATTTGTGGAGGTACATTTCTATGCTAGGTAGAATATTTCCTTACTAGTTGCTCATGAGAAGGGTGTGAGAATTTTTTTCAAGAAGTGATGACCTTCTAAATACGTTGGAAAACTAAGTGTCCACTTCTTGAAGAGAAACAATGAAGTTGTTATGGTTTTTATTGAGCAAAGAAATATTTCTAAACATGCAATGAAAATATACACATGTGTTTCAACTATCAACATACCCAAAATACTTCACAAAGGCTCTTTCTCACTCGATTCTTAGCTCATAGTCGGTTCGAGTTAGCTCTTTACAAATGTATGCAAGTTCAAGAAGAGTTTACCTCTTAGTTGAAACTTATTCTTCAAAAAACCATAATGGAGATTTTTCACTATACACACCCGCCTAAATACCTACATGTCACGGTTCATTGATCCCATTACATGCACATAGTCCAACATATCACAATTTGAGCACTCCTTCCCCTGCAAAGAAAGACATAAAATTAATTAATCAATTCACAAACCATATCTTTTTATAGGAATGCCATAGGTATGACAACCTTATTAGTAAGATTCAAATCACATCACAAATCAACACAAGTATGATCTTGAAAACAAAATTTCCATCGCTATTACTATGCATTTATATCAATATTACATTTCCAACCTTCCTTACATAAAAATCTCTATATTTTTCTTCGTTATTTTCTTCTTTTCATTCTCCCACAAGTATTAACTCCAAAAAAACTTTCCACACTCATCCTATCCTTGAAATTTTTGAGCATGCACCTACAAAAAGTAATGTAGCTGACATTTAGATTGTGACTCTTCACCTTCCCTCTCTCTTGGACCCATAATTGCCACTTTTAACATTATTTTGAGTCATTATAATTATGCACAAACACCCACAATAACTCAACACATGTAATTCATACTAAAATGACACCTAAAAGACTCTAACAACACCTAATGACACTTAAATCACATGTTTTAATACCATACACCTATTATATGTATATGAATTTTTGAATCCCCCCTTTGAGGGAAAATTAAAAAGAACAATTCAAATTTTTCATCTTCACATACTCTAGAATGATTCCATGACCTCATGAATAGTAAATTTGACACTTTAATGTCTCTTGATGATGCTCCTACATAATACTCCCATGGCGGAGAAAAAAAAACATTTATGTACTTTGTTTGCACAACTTAGTCTCGAGTTGAGTCTTCATTGTTTTTTATTTCCTTTAGTCTTCCTTCTTCATACTCATTGTTCTTTCTTACCTTAAGACCTCATGGGTCCCATAAAGTTTTATTTCTCCTTCAACTTTCCTTGATAATTCTTGTTTACTTCGCAATCTGCATCCTTCTTGTTTTCCTCGTTCTTTTCTTTTATCTTTCTTCTTGATCTTGTTTTCCAAAATGACAGCTTCTTCTTGCATCTACTTCATGTAATCTCTCTCAAGAAGAAATTATTCAATCACCTTTATCTCATTATCTATCAAACCTATAAAAAAATGTAAAACATAACATTAGATGAAAAATTTGGAGACCATTTGGTCTCATTCATGGTTTCCTCCATCACTTCTTTCTTCTCTTCATCCTTGTCTTCTTCTTCTTCATAGTTCATTTGCATTTCTTCTTTAATTTCGGCATCTTCAATTACTATCTCAACCTTTTTCTCATCATACTTTCTTCTTTCCCCATACAAAGCTTCTTCAAGAGATTTTATTTCCCTTTCTAACTGCTCTTCATCCTCATAAAAAAATTTTACTCTAAGATCTCTCCTTTTCCATCAATTTCCAAGTTTTCCAAATGGATCTCAAGTTGTCCTACCCATGCTATTTATTTGTTCTCTTTTTCATTTTCAACCTCTTCACTCATTTCTTCTTCATTTTCAGATTATTTTTCTTCTATGTAATCTATAAACCTTCCTATGATATCTTCCTCATCTTCTATTTGCATGCAATATTCAAAAATGAATCCCTTCCTTACCTCACTTTCCTTGTTTCTTAGCATATTATTCTTTTCTTCTCTTTTACATTTCTTGAGTTTATTTTTTGCTTCACATAATTTTACCTTTACCTACATTCTCTCTCTCCTCTCTACAAGTTTCTTTATGGGCCATTTGATCTTCTTTCTCAATACTATACCAACCTTTCTAATTTATTCTTCACTCATCAACACAATCAACTTTTCTACCTCTCTCATTAACTTACCTATCTCTTGTTGCATCCACAAGTCTGATTTCCTATTCTCTTTTATTTTCCTTTTCTCTCTTTCCTTTCTCTCTATCCTCTCTTTTTATCTCCTTTGGTGGCTTATCATCTCTATCAATCCCTTAATCACTTCTTCTCTCTTTTTGACAAGTTTGTTTCACCTTTCCCTTTCTCTACACATCACCTTGGCCTCACTAGCTATTATGGAGCCTTCTTCACTCCCTTCGAGTATCTTCTCACTTACTTCCTTCTTATCTCTTCAAGGTAAATCAAAACTCTCTTTATTTAATTCTTTCCTCTCAAAATCTCCATCCATCATTCACAAACAACTTATGGTTAGTAATAACAACATGAAAACTATATAAACTCTAAGATCTGATATCACATGATGTAGAGAAAATCAAAATAACAAGAATATATCTAACTATTAGGATATTTAAATGAATAACTTCTCGAGTATCTACATAAGATGATCCAATATAAGCTTATAATGGCTAAAAAATGTTAAAAATTTCTAAATCTATATATAATCTAAAAATGCTACTAAGATGGCATTTACCAAGATTTATTTCCTACATAAAAATTCTTGTTTCATATTACCACTCTTTATTTAATGTTACTTAGTCACCAATTAACTCAACGCTCATGCCATGACTTCTTTTACCTACTTACCTCAGCTTGCTCTAAGTCTCTTGTTCACTCCTTGGCGAATTCAAGAAAACTAACTTATTCTTTCCTCACCAGCCAATATCCCTTGTTCATACACCCAAAAACTATTAGAGTCAATGAATAAATGCATTCACAACTTATAAAATTCCACCCTACTCTTCCTTTCACAAACCTTCCCCTATGCATCCCTTGAGACAAGGTCGTTACCAAAACCATGGATAGGAGGGTTTAGAGCCACCTAGAAATTTTTATAGGCTTCATTGGCTCAAATTTACTAATCCTAGAGTTTCGGGCCCTAAATCCTTGTGAAACTCCTATGTCCTCACTTTTTGTAATTTTTCTCTTAAACCCTCTCATAGTCGGGAAAATATTGGAAATGTCCGAACTCCTCGTACACAATTGCAAGACACAATATAATGGATTCCAAGCACCCACTATTTAGTTATTCAAGCATTCAAAATTCCAAATCTCAACTCCAATGGGAAGTTCTATTTCCTTAACAAACCACCCCTCTAGCTTAGTCCTTTCACTATGTTTACCATTATCCTTCCAAAATATCATAGAAAACTCACAAACTAATACTTGTCGGGCCAAAATTCATCTTTAATATCTGAGCGGAGTCCATTGAAATTAATATTCCCAAGTTTTAAGGTTGTATTTAGGTTTTTTCACATTCAAAAGCTAATCCCTGGCATGGTCTAATAATACCCTCACCGGTCAACCCGAGAGAGGTTATTTGGTCATAATTTTCCTTAAAAATTGCTTCAAAACTTCCAAATTATTGTGGAGGTCTATTTCTAAACTAAGGAGATGAATTCTTTACTAGTAGCTCATAAGAAGGGTGTAAGATTGTTTTTCATGAAGTGATGGCCTTGCATATACATTGGAAAGTTAAGTGTCCACTTCCTCAAGAGTAACAGTGAAGAAGTTGTTATGCTTTGGCTTGAGTAAAGAATTATTTCTAAAAATTCTAATAATATGTAAAAGACTACAAAGAGGACCTTGCTCATTAATATTCTTAACTCACAATCAATTCATAGTTATCTCTTTACAAATGTATGCAATTTTAGTGAAGAGTTTAAATCTTAGTTAAAACCGATGTATTCAACTCAACATAAAGGATATTTAATCACTATTTGCACCCACCTAAATTCCTACAATCTATGGTTCATTGATCCCATTACACACACACTTTCCAACATTTCAGAGTTTGAGCACTCCTTCCCCTACAACAAATACTTGGAAGTAATTAATCAACTCACATACCATCTCTTTTTATAGAACGCCATAGGTATGAAAAATTATTACTAAGAGTCAAAGAACATAACAAATCAACACAAGTATGATCTTGATAAAAAGAGTTCCATCACTATATACTGTGCATTTATATCTTTATTACATTTTTATCCTTCTTTCTATTAAAATCACAATATTTTTCCTCATTCTTCTCATTTTTCATCCTCCCACGAGGAGTAAGTCCCCAAATCCTATCCCACACTCATCCTATCCTCAAACTCTTCATGCATGCACCTACTAAAAGTATTGTAACTGAAATTTACATTGTGACTCTTCAACTTCCCTCTCTCCTATACCTATAACTTCAACTTTAACATTATTTTGAGGAATCCTAGTGATGCAAAAACACCCACAAGGAATCAACATGTCTTTAATACTAATATTGCACCTATAAGAATCTAACAACACCTAATAACACTTGAATCACCCTTTTTAGGACCTTACACATATTAGATGTATTTGAATTTTGAAATCCCCCTTTTTGGAGGGAAAACACAAAAGAAGAACAATTCAAATTTCTCATCTCTACATACTCTAGAATTATTCCATGACCTCGTGACTAGGAAATTTTAGACTTGAATGTATCTTGATGATTTTCATGCATGAGATATGGATTTAAGTGTTTCAATCATGGCATGTCGGTCTTGTGGTAAGGCTTGCACAAGCTCGTAAAGGGACATATTTACTAGATCTTGATGGAGTTGTCGATGATGGTATTCTTTTTAGAAGTGGTCGACTAGGTATGTGGAGCATCAAGGATGGAAACTTTATCCTTGGCATGGGATGTTGGATTAGATGGTTTAGGAGAAAGAGATGAAGACCTTTGAATTTCTAGGATTTCCAAAGATTGGAGTCTTGTACATGATCTGTAGTAGTTATATGTACTACGCCAATTTTATGAAGAGGGATTTTCTTGATGAGGCCTCGCTTGTAGTAGATGCAGATATAGTAGTAGGTAATGAGTTGTTTGTAGTGGTTTTAAATGTCTCATTGTATTTTTTTGACTATATTTTATTGTTCTAGATCTTTGAGAAGAACTCATTTATTAACAAGGATTTAAATAAAAGTTTGAAGGTATTTCTGGTCCTTGGCAAAATTTCCTAGTGTTCAATGATAATGAAAAATTCTTCCGAGTTATACCAGGATGCTTTCCACCCCGAGTGCTAGATAGATTGATCGGATGTAAGGTTACCATAGATAGTTGGATGAACCTTTGAAGGATTTTTTACATGGTGTCATTTTTAGGCTGAGCTTAAAGGAATTGTTGTTTCATTAGATGATCTTGAAGTTGATGTTTAAGGGATAATTTTTATATTATGTACTTGTGTTTTGGCTCGGGATGATCCTAGATTATGTAAAAGTGAATTAAAATTTGGATGAGGTGTGTGAGTCTAAATTAGAAAGTAAGTAATTTGGATCCTAGAATAGGTTATCATATGATTTCATGGTGTGATTGTAAGTGGAGGGATTGGAGGTCGCATAGTGGATTTTTTGATATTTCAAACATAATGTTGGGTGACATGATTTTCATAAGATATTTTCATGATTTGTATGATAGGTTATTTTTTAAAGGTCTTAAAAATGTGCATGATGAGTTTGAATTAGTTGCAATGGATGTGGAAAGATTCATGGTATCTTCAGAGGAAAGGTAAACTAAGTCATGTGATTTAGTGGGTGTTTCTAGGGTAGAAACACTAGGTGTTGATGATGTGGATAATTCAAATGACATTTATATGATAGAAACAATAGGCGTGACGATAGGGATGGTCCTGCTGACTCTTCTATTATAGGGTTATTAGATTTTGAAGGTGTAGATTATTGATATTCAATGGTATTAATAGTTTAATAGAGTGGATGATATTAGAATGTGGTCGACTAGTGGGTATATCATGGTTTGGAAAGGGATATTTGAAGACATTTATGTATTGATTCGAGGTGCATTTGGGTTATCCAGTTACAACTCACCTTTATAAATAATATCCTGAAGGATGTTTATAAATGGGCATCACCTTTCAATGTCATGATCCTTGACCCGATGGTATTTGTAGTAATCATTTTCTTGATACAGGATTTGAAACCGATGTGTAGATGGGATGAATATTAGGAAGGGTGATGATACATTTAATATTTTTTTTTTCAAAAACCACAATGTAATATTTTCCAATGGGCATATAATTATGTTGAGGAGTTTGTATTGCGTGATCTGGACTTTCATTCAAGAAAATTTTACAAAAATTGTGTTTGATGATATTTTAGATTTTCACGACTAGAATTTGGTTTAAATGAGGAGTCAGGTTTAGGCATATTTGATTTGATTTTGACCCTACCATCCTTGATAGTGAAAAGTTCTAATTTTTGAGTCATAGTAAAGGCTTCGTGAAATGTTTGGAAAGATTGAAATTGTAACATCGATGATATTTTTTAGCACAGAGTGATAAAATATCTTAATTAATTATATTTTAAAGAGGGAAAAGGATAATTTATTAATAAAACCCCCATAGTGGGAAAATAAATAGGCAATAGATTTGTATTCGAATTGTTTGATCACATAAATATTAGTAATAATGACATCGGGAGAGATGTTGATCAAAAAGTGTTCTAGGAAAATATGTACAAGTTATGCAAAGGAGAAGAGTTAGTATTACAGGATACTATTATACCAATGTAAGGAATGTATAGCTAAGGACATGGGAAATGTTTTCAACATGAGGTTCTAGTCATTTACAATAAGATGATAGGCATGAAAAAATTACCAAATGTCTTGTTTAGGTTGTTATTTACCATAGAAATTAAGGAGCTTCAAGAGTTTTCAGTGTGATGGGTATGCTTTATATGGTATGAAGGGATGGATGGGTTCATTAAAAATATGTTTATAAGAGATATTGTATTTTTGGGACCCATAGATGCAGATTCTAGACTATAAATTTTGTTCATGAGTGCTTGTAAAGGAAAATTTTGAAATGATTTTTGTTAGGGATTGAATGATGAAGGGCCTGTAATATGTGTACAAATTTTTATTTTGATACCGCTGATATGGTAAAGGGATATTATGTTGGTTACGAACACTCATGGGAATGTTATATGTTGGTTTTGAAATTAAAGATAATGAGAGTTAGATATATTTATACTTGGATGGCGATTAACTTATTTATAAGGGTTTGTGACTATTGAGGCATTTGCTAAAAGGGGATATAAGTATGGATGAGTGGTTGAGAGTGTTGGGGTACATGTTGGAAGGGGATGGATTTATCTATGAGGGGTTGAGATTGTTAAATTATATATTGACAGGAATTTTTAAACATGGTAGTTGATAGTCATTGTGAGGAAGGATGTGTGCTAGCAATGGAAGTGGTGTTGATAAGGGGTATTGATGTGGGGATGGTCATGAAATTTTTTTCAACCACATAGGTGTGTTTTTGTGGTGAGAAAAGAGGGATCGGTCTATGGTTGGTAGTCAATATTACATGAGGTGTAGAAGAGACACTAAACACTATGGAGCTAGATGTGGAAGGGGATATGCTTTTATTGTTTTACAAATATGACGATCCTAACTCGAAGTGTGGTGAGAAAGATGGTTGTTTATTTTTAGTATCTTGTGATGAAACAACATTAAGGTCAAAGGTGATGATAGGTATTGATGATGCATGGGTTGTTTTTTATGTTCCACTAGCAATGGAAAAAGGGTGAAGTCATTTGGATAACCTACAAATGAAGACAACTAAACAAAATATATTAGATAAGAGGTTGTTGTTTAGGTGTGGGTTACCGGAGGAAAAATCCTTGAGTAGAAAGATATATATTTAAGGCCACATGGTTTGAATCTAGAATCTTTGTGAATATTTGAACACCTCTATTGAAGAAACATGGACTAGGTGTATCGGGGTTTTCTCGATGTGGCTGACTAATTATTAGGAGAGTGTGGGGGTTCTTGATCAGTTGTTGGAGGTGGTGATGAAACTCGATATTGTTCAATTAGTTGTGGAATGTCATCAAAGAGAGACTAGAAATTTTCTAAGGACTATGGGAAATGTTTAGTTATGTTTATAAATTCTTTCATACAAGACTCGTTGTTTTTTGTTAGGACCATGAAAATAAAAAAGCAATTAATAAAAAAAAAAACTAGATGGTTGATTGCGATCAACCATAAATGTCACACAAGAGAATTTTTGTTATCTTAATTAATTTATAAAAAAATGAAATGTGAAAAATGGTTAAGCGGTCCTAGGAAATTACAATATATGTCTCATTTTAGACGATGTTAAAGGATGTATTCCTTGATATACCAAAAGGTACATGAGGCCCAAATATTTGTTGGTTTTGATATGAAGCATGATAAAGGGGCATACCCTTCACTTAAAGTTACTATACCGATGAGGGTGTCGACTTCTTATCCAATATACCACCTAAAAAATTATTTATACTTGACCAAATTATGAGTCAAAGATCTCCTCTTGGTGATGAAATCTAATTAGGTCCACCTTGGAAAGAATGTTTAGATGTAAGTGGTACTTGATGTGGTTTGGTTTTTGTGAGGGGAGTAATGTGAATGTAATTTTTATACGCCCAATTAAACTATGTAATCAAGAAAATATAAACATTCTTTTTATATCCCAAAACAAATATTAATTTGATGAGGACTAACAAAAAAATGCAATTAT
Organism: Taxus wallichiana var. yunnanensis; assembly: GCA_018340775.1. Lineage (NCBI taxonomy): Eukaryota > Viridiplantae > Streptophyta > Pinopsida > Cupressales > Taxaceae > Taxus > Taxus wallichiana. The sequence continues at coordinate 377,141,405 of CM031237.1, forward strand.
GGAAAAGAAAACGATGAAAGAAGAAAAAATACCTCGTGATCGCTTTTCCTTTTTTTTGTTTTTTATTTTAGCTTACGGTTAATCGAGAAAAATATTATGTAGATTATAAAACCTACACTTTGTTAAGTGAAAAAAATTAAAAAATTGATGTAAAAAGGAAATCAATTGAGCAATCGAAACAATTCATAACAATCGTTGACGATTGTAGTAATCGCTAGAAATTTACTTAAATCACTACCGATTACATAGTAGAATCCAAAATGACAAAAATTTAAAATGTAAAGAAAATAAAGGGAATTGAGTCCCACCGTGCATGCCAAAAATGTATTAGGTAGTTTTGGTTATTGATATCAAATGCATAAAGTACCTAAAAATCAAAAATAGAAATGTTTACCGATACCTACACCGACAAATTGTAATGTCGGGATGTTGGAAGGTTGACAATGAGAAAGTTCTCCTCTTTTTCTCGAGTAAATAAACCTACACATGAAGACAACTAAACAAAATATATTAGATAGATAGGATAATGGGTTTCTCACCAAAGGCCAATTCCAAGAATCCAAAGGGACCTGCTTGAAGGATGTCAACTCATTGATGCAATCAAGTAGATTTTGATAGAGATAATATAGATGATAATATACAAGGAATATAAAACTCAAGATGGATATGAAGATCATGTTCAACTTTGTAGGTGGCATAGGGAGGGTTGTGGTGTCCTTGAATTCCTTGAAGTAGTCCTACTAGTACTTTGTTGCTTCTCGTATCTCATTAAGGATATTGAATTGTTCTTCAAGATATCCTCAAAGGTTGGTGCAAATATGATGGCACAAAAATTTAAATCATAAATGATGTCAAATTGCTCCCACACGAGCAGTTTTTAGATGATAAAAAGATCGTATATGCTTGTGATTAGATGGGATTGAAATGGAATAGTTATCTATATGGGACACATCTCGAAAAGAGACCTATTAAGTCCATATTCATTAATAAAAGATGATAAAATGTAATGAATAGTAGAAGTTAATTAGATTGACAAGAATCATAGATGATTCACCTAAATCTTAGGAGATTTTGGATAATCACTTGCGATTCATGTGAAAACATTGGTATTGTGACAAAATTATTAAAATGATGGAGAGAAGAGATATATTTTTTTACCCTTGTTTTTATGTGTAACTGAACGTAACTAATAATAAATGGACAGATCTTACTTTTCATGTGAAAAAGGTGACAATGTATTTGTTGGAGCTTGTTGAGATCTTGATGATGTCTTGCTAAATGTATGATGAGGTGGGGGCATTCTTGAAGATCTTGGGCTGCAAACACTTATGTGATATGGGTTCATGGAGTGTCAAGGTTATGTTGTATGGCTTAGGAGATTGCTGGAGTGGTAGATATTTGCTAGAATATTCAAAGATCCAAAAATAGGAGCTGTAAGATTATATATAATCAATGGTGATTTATTAGAGTCATCGGGGATCCAAGAAATGTGGATAAACCCATTTGGAAGTGGTTTCAACCACTTCCAAAATGGGGGTTTTGGGTATGGGGATGAGGGTAAATGGTTAGGGAAGAGGTTAGGTGTGGTTAAGGAGTTATATGGTTAGGATAAAAATTCTTAGGATGGATTGAGAGTGGTTACGATGTTTTAGTGAGGTTAGGGTAAAGATAGGTAAATAAGATTTAGAGTGGATAGAAATTATTTTATCGAGTGATGGTAGTAACTTAGGTTATGTTAGAATAATAGATTTCATAATTTAATGTGTGCATACGTGGTGTAGGAAAGTTGTGTAGGGTGATGAAAACCCAATTTATAAAAACTATGTTGATCCCAAGAAACACATAATAGGATATAAATTATAATGATATTATCTTGGAAAATTTATGGCAATTTCTAGGCATCATCATCGGTAAGGTCCCAGCTTATGATTAATCGAGTGAGTATTAGAATCATCACCTCATGCACGATCAACATTTATAGTTAAAATAGTATTAGAAAATATATCTTGATGGACTTGTATAGAAGATCTAACAATTGAGGCATAGGAATGAGAAGATGTGGGCAATCTACATAGATGCTCGTAGAGATCTCGAGATGCATCATGGTAAATAAAAAGTCTAAATACAATGAAACGAAATAGAAACCCTATGACAACTAGGGATTGGAAATACAATGTTTAGTTTCAGAGTTGGGTTTTTCTAAATTTTTCCAAATTTTAAAATTTAATTAATATTTACACCTAACCAAAAAGATATCGAGGTTGTTGTGATTAGTTAAATTCCAACATTCATCATTCAATATCATAATAATGGATTAATGATTGTAATGAATGTATAAGATATAATATAAGTTCATAAATACATGGGAATGAGTGAACTTATCTAATTACATATGATTTTGGGTAACTATGTGTGATCTAAATGATGGAACATGGGGATCTAGACAAAAACATGGTTTGAAACTAGAACTATGACCTTATGATGATCATAGGAAGGAACATATAGAGGTGAAAATAATTTTTGTATAGTCTTGACCCTACTTCAAACTAGGATCAGTAACTTTATGATTTTATCTTAGGTCTTAATATCTTGTTCACTCTTTATCAATCATTATCAAGTAACACTTTAGGAAACTCAAAATCTCTTCTCAACCATTTCAAACCCTATTCATGGATTTAGAGTTCTAAAAACAAATATTAGTTAGGTTATGGGCACCAAAATGTATCATCAATGTAGGAAGTACTTTGAAGAGGCCTAAAACTTCAAGGAATTATCCACAAAGAATGTTATATATAGTTGTAGTGAAATAAAATTTATAATTTTTCTTTGAAAAATATTTACTTGAGATTCACTCTTGTAAATCTAATTAACTGAAAGACTTTGGATGCTGAAAAATGTGGGAACCATTCCTCAAGACCTAGTGGGAAGCTTCAAACTTATATATTGTGTTTCACTAATCAAATTTTTAAGGTATTTGCCAAATATACCGAGATTTGGGTGCCTTTTTTATATCTTTTACAATATGACTCCATAAGACTGCTAGGTACTAAATGAGGTGATTTTCACTTGCTTATATATATACTTCTGAAGGTGATTTAAATTACAAAGTTAGAATGACAAGGACTAAATTACCCAAAGAATAATGTGTAACTAAAAGCTCCGGACCAAATTGAGTAGGGGAAAAAGCTGTACACTAGGGTCATGAACGTATAGAAATTCTAATCCCTATTGTGACGTTTTTTTCTCTAGAGAGACAATATGAAGTGTAAAGTTTTGAATCTTACCAATAAACATTTTTAATGGATTTTAGGAATTCAATTCTAAAATATTGTCGATAAATGAGTTTGTATGATCAAGAAAGATAGAAATGAGATGCGAGAGATGTACCAAATGGGAATGGGTAAAGTGTAGTTATTTGAGACATAAAGAAAGATAAAACCTAGTAGTGTCAAATAGTACAATTACTAAATTTGAGTGTCTAAAGTTCCACTAGTGCTCGATGGACATCATTTTTGTTTCCCTCATGATGAAACTATAACCTTTTCCTATCAATTTTGATTCTCATGTACAAAAAATATCATTGAATATGAGGCCTTAATTTAAGATATTTACATGAACCAAACGTTATAGGTACAACATTTCCAAACCTTTGGGGATTCATTACTCATCATTCATCAAGTCTAGGTTGTATATCACAAAATTGAGGAACATTTATTCCCATATAAAATATTTTTATACAATTTCTATCCAATTTTGTTTCATATGTCATCACTAATATTATTGTCAACGACAACCGCCATGCCAACGTCATGGCTAGTGTTTCCTTAGTCATCCCCCTTGAGATAGCCGACGATTCTCGCCAATTTTACTATCCATCATATTCATAGACCCTCTATCAATATAAATACCATCGAGGTTGTCAATTTTTTGGTACTCACATGAATCTCTAATAGCCTTGAATGCTATTATGAATCAATAATTTTCTCTCTCCACAACTCATTCCCTCTGTGCTTCACCTTATGAATGTTGGTGTATCCACTTTAGAACTAACCATTATGACATGCAAAGAGGATCTCTATTAAAGTTATTGTTTTATGGATGAATATTATAATATTTATGGGTTTTCGAAAAAAACATAAATCTTTCATTGTGTTGATAATATGGATCAATATCCTATTATTTAGATAATATTGCATAGTTATGACTGGTAGATCTCATACAAATATTGAGATAAAATCTAATAAATATTAAACTAAGTCCAATTCTAAGTTGAGGATTATTACAATCCAACATAATTTCACATGCTTACATTAATACTTCTAACATCACCCCCTTAATGTGAATGTGAGATGAGAGAGATATCCTATAAATAGTATTTTTGAAAACATTACATAGACCAACTAACACTTAATATTATTGTAACTAATGAACATAATTCCATTGAGGTTTTGGCTCCTTGAATTCCTGAATCTTCCTTGGATTCTGAAACACCCTTGAGTTGAATTCCTTGAGCTAGGAGAGCCTTGAATTCAAAATCTCTCATTGATTCCTAGAGTTTCATAAACTAACTATACAAGAAAAGTTTTACTTTGAAACATTCTTCAATCCCCCAACAGCCAAATTGATAGGTACATGCATCGTTCTGAATTTCACAACAAGGTTTTATTGAACAAAATATTAAAAAAGGAACACTAAATAAATGTTGAAAACAAACCGAACTGAAAGTAATCACAATTCCACTAAACTAAAAGCATCCCTATAACCAAAGTGACAAATGAGAGGTCATTTTCCACCACCTATTATCATTTCCACCATCCTCCAAAAGGATGGTTAGTACAAAAATCCTCGAGAATTATACCCAATAGCCTCATTCATTATATCATCCTCATTAGTTTGTTCTTCTTTATTGACCAAGTTAGCTTCATTCGCTTTTCCTTTAACATTTCCTGTGTGCAAATCATCCCTATAAATTGTACAATTCCATTATGTGTGTCCTTTTTTCCCACGATATAAACATTCAAGTTCCTCCTTTTTGTTGAATTAAATATGATTGTTTTTAAATAAAACACACTCTCTTCAATTATTTTTTATGCAATTCTTCTCTCTTTAGCTAAGAGATCTGAAATCACATTTTTGTGTTAATAGGAGGCATCTTTCTAAAAGTAAAAACAACCTTATATTTAGAAGGTAAATTGTTCAATAATATAGCTTTTGCATCCTAATCATCAACTAGAGCTTTGACTTCTTCCAGGTTATATCATGATGACCTAAGCTCAATGATATGACTTGATATAGTGACTCCATCATTCATTTTAAGTTTAACCAAATGCAATTTTAATCAAAATTTGACATTTATTTCTACAACATCAAATGTTATTTCGAGAAATTCCTACATTTTTGTAGATGTTTTCTCCATATCTATATGATCCGGTTCCAAAATTTTAATCCCAAAGCCAATGGCAGCTTAGACTTTATATCTCTACTCTTCCATTTCAACAAATTACTAGGATTTATTGGTTCTTTCAGTTTACCACTTAGTATTCCCCACAAGTTTTTGTTTATTAATTGTATTTGGATTTTCACGCTCTAACTGTGAAAATTAAGGCCACTTTTTTTTATTAGAATCCATGTTTTAAAAAAACACTAATGAAAAAAAAGATGTTGATTTACATCAAAAATATGTCCATACACACAAACACTTTTTAAATGTGATAATGACAAACCGACCTTTGCTATAATCGTTAACACAATTAAAAAGAAATATTGAATTGCATTTTAACCTAAACCAACAAATTCATAAAATGATTCTTCGTACTCATACAAATGTGATTCTAGAATAATAAAATTTACATATAACTCTAACGATAACAACTAGTGATGAAATTAAACAAATCACACTTGATAAAATTAAAATAAATTAAAAATACTTACATACTAAATTCTCCTTACCATCTTAACAACTAATACAAAATCATTAAATTTTCACAATCTAAATGTATAGTATGAAAGGATGAACATAATCCCTTTTTTAATCGGTTGACACACAAATCTATATCAAATGAATATTGATATACCCGCACAGGTTAACGTCTATTGGAAGATGACATATCTATGCAGGCGTACGATGCACATATTGAGCAGATCACAGAGTTGTAGACGTTGACAACAAATTTGTTGCACAGGCATTGAACGGTGTTATGAAAGATCAGACAATTTGATTAGAGTAAAATTAAAAATGAACCAATAGGAAATAGATCACACACATGTGATAGAACATCCCTCAACCATGCACCATTCACACTATTCACACTAGGTACGCCTTTGCAAAATGATTACTGTGCTCTCAATTATCTTTTGTATATGTAGATAACTTTTATTAAGGCATATCATAACGTCAATTGTTTAGAGCCACCATGCTTCCCCTAGTATAGCAGTGTAATATAAGAACTTCACTGGTGTGAAGGTGATGAAATACAAATCTCTTGCTAAAGCACCTCACTCTATTCTGAAAGATATTTATTGTCTTTTAAAAAGAAATCCTATCAATCCAAAACAATAAGAAGGGTGTGGCTTCTTCTTAACCATACATAAAAACTGCGTATCAGCTTGAAAATACTACTCAGAAACCAGTTATTAAGTATATGCATCAATATCCTATTATTTAGACAAAATTACATCTTTATAGCCTAGTTTTTCTCCTATAAAGTTGGAGATAGCCTGTAACAAATATTTAACAAATTCCTATCATAATTTGGATGTTGTAACCATCTAACGTACATTTAATAGCAGGGAAAATTGTAGTGGTGAATTTTCGTAAACTCACGAATATTAGAGATTTTGAAAATTTGAAATGGCTAATTTTCAGAGTCGGATTCTGCCCACCCGCCTAAAATTTCCACCGACAAGTCATTTATATGGGTGAATTCGCCTGCTATTTATATGTTAAATTAACTTATGCATGTATTTCGCCAACATTTCTTATCATTGTACCTCATCCAAGAAAATTGTGCTCTAATTGCCTTTACCACGAAACGTTTTCAGAAATTCACCATCGATTCGAAAGTTGATTTTGGAGATTCGCCACCTAATCTAAACTAATTTTTCAAGAGTTGTTCTTAAAATGAACCACACAACATGTTTACACTAACATAGGATTACTTCAACATCGAAATAAATGAAAGTAGATGCAAAGAGTAGCCATTTTAATGGGAAATCCATGTCTTAAGAACTTTTTCAACAAGGATATTGCTGGCCAATAATGGAACACAATTGTGATGAATACAAAAAATTGTGTGATCAATGTCAATGACACAATAATGTATACCATGCCCTATGTTATACGTTGCATCTGAATATTTCTCCATGGCCCTCGCCATTTGGGGATTTTACCATGTTGGTAACCTTATCCTTGAATCAACTCGGGGCCATAAATATATTATCACTACTACTGAATATTTTACTAAGTGGTTTGAAGCCATTCCCCTTGATTCCACCACTAGTGAGCATATCTAACATTCCTTACTAACATACCTTATTATTCACTTTGGAGTTATGTTGACCATTATTTCACACAATAGTCGTTCATTTAGAAACTTCATGGCCAAGAAGTTTTGTACAATATTTTACATGAAACATGCTTTTACCACCCCTTAGTATCCACATGACGAGGTCTAAGATGGAGCCACCAATAAAATTATTTGCAAAACCAGCAAGATTGTTACCAAATATGAGATTGATTTGCATAACCAAATCATAAGTTATTTGGAATTATTGTACAAGTTTTCATACATTCACCAATTCTAGCCCTTTCTCTTTGATGGGACAAGAGTTTTCATACCATTAGAGTTGGAAATCACATTACCTTGGAAATCATATTACTTTGCATTCCCCTCTAAAACATTATTAAACATAATTACTATAAAAGAAAATGACTCTAGATGAAATTGAAATGTTTTATCATAGATGTGTACAAGTTTTCGAACATTGATGTATGTATCACAAACATGTCTAAAGAAATTTTTTATCCATTACTGCACCCCCCTCGCAAAATGGATCAACCTATAGGTCTAGAAATTGATAGCTAATGGGAGCAATTTACAAGGTATCTCATGGCGAGCTTGCTTGCCATGTCAAAAGTTTGGAACAAGATTTGCAGTAATGGTAAAACTAGAAAAAGTAGGGATTTTCGCCTTGTTCATGCCCAACAATGCCTTTTCATGTCGTAATGCGAAAACATCTCTTCCTATCACATGTCAACACCTCTTCCTGTCGCGTGAAAACACTTCTTCTTCCTCGTCGCTCGACAATGCTTCTTCCTATCATGCGACAAAACCTCTTCCTATAACGTGACAATGCCTCTTCCAGTCACGTGAGAAAAACCTCTTCCTATCACAAGGAAATGCCTCTTCCGTCACGCAACAACACTTCTTCCTATCACGTGACAATGCTTCTTCCTATCATGTGACACCATCTTCTTCTTATCGTAAGTCCAATCATGCTTCTTGATGAGCGTCGGCCTCCTTTTTGTTATCACGCGTCAACCTCCCCTTGCTTTCATGTGACAACATTTCTTCTTATCATGTGACAAGTATTTCCCTCGTTAGTGATGAATCTTCCCTTCTTTTCATGTGTCAGCTAGTGGTTTCCGTTGGCAACAACAAAGAGTTTCAGATATGGCCAGACATTAATGATACCATACAAGGTAGCTCAACAACTAGATTAATGAGGTATGGCACCCCTGTTCGTCATGCAAGAAAAGTACCATTGAAAAGTGAACCATCATGGCTTCCCATACCTACGTATAGGCATTTAATGAAGGATGTTGGTTGGTAGCTCCTTTTCTCTATATATATGTAAATTCCCCTCATTTGAGGGAGAGAGATTTTAGAAATTGTAAAGGAACTCTGCCAAAATTGTTCCAGCACTTTTGTGAGTCGCAAGCCTCAAATTTATGCATTTTGCGAAGGATTATTTCCTTATGCCTATAATGTAATGGATTGTACATAATTTTAAGCAATAAAATTAGTGTTTTGTGACTCTTTTTCCTAGCTTGATTTGTATTGCATTCCTTTCCTTCCTTTAATTTTTGTAGGTATATTGTGTATATTATGTTCTGCTATCCCGATTTTGCCCCCAGTAAAATTTATCAAACATGACCCTGCACAGAAGATAATTGAAGGGTCAGCTTAGTATTGTGAGCCCACATTTCAAATCCTACAGTTAGGTTATAGAAGGGACTCTATAATGGATGAATAGGGTCGGCGAAGAATCAAACAACGTCAAAGGAGGCCAGAGGCTCACAGGCGGAAAATAGGGCAAGGCTCAAAGTTTTTGGACTTAGCCACATATGAGTCAACTCTAGACCAAACAACAGACTCGTAGAAGGTGCCACGTGTCAACTTGATGCAATTCGAAAAAGCACATCAAAAATTTAGGTCCCAAATGTGCGCTGAGCCTCCACATGTCTCATCGACGCAACTTCAAAAGTGAGACCCAAGGGATAGTCCCTAAATGAGCGCAAAGCTTCCACGTGTCCCAGGTCTAAAGGGAGGTCTCATCAGCCATTGAAAATTCATAGACCTGTAGAGGGCTCCACATGCCTCATAGGCACAACTCCAAGGATAGAATCCAAAACAAAGACCCAAAACAAGCACAGGATCACCACATGGTCAGAGTTTAGAAAGGGGGACAAAGCGGGCCCAAATCGGTTAAGTATAAAAGTACTGGTGGAAGCCTCCACGTGTCTCAATGGAACATCTTCATAGGCGTGGCCCAAAGAAGGACCCTAAAATCGACACCAACCCCCATGTGGTCAGATCCTATAAGTTGAACCAACCCCAAATCGGTTAATTATAAAAGGAATGGTGGAAGCCCCAGGCATCTCTTTGGCGCAACATCAAAGGCGCAACCCAAAGGTAGTCACCAAACATGCGCCAACCTGCCGTGTGGTGAGAGTCTGAAAATTTAAGGTCAACCGTTGAAAATTCCAAGCTCGGGACAAGCCAAAGCAAGCCTCCATGCATCGGTTCGGCACATCTTCAAAGTTAAAATCGGAGGTGGTAGCCAAACATGGGGTAGTTTATAAATGAGCGTGAAGCCTCCACGTGTCTCGGGTCGGCATAGGGCCTCTTTCAACGAGAAGGACTTAGGTATAATATAAAGGAAACAGAGGAGCCTGTGGAAGCTGCCACGTGTCATTCCAGTGTAACTTAAAGAGTAAGAAGAGGGGGCTGAATCTTCATCACACATGGGGCTACAACGTGGGGCTTCTACATATGGACTATTTTAAATATTGTGAGCCTCCGACCCTAATCTTAAGATAGCCATATCTTTCAACTAGAAGCTCATATTTGAGCAGGAAGGGACGTTTTGGAAAGCTCCCGGCGCCGACTTCTCACCCACCACCATTATGTTCCAATCCACCATTTTTAGGCTATCAAGTATCTCACCTGCCACCATGATGAAGAATAGGCCTCTTTTCTTGTTCAACAAGGAACAACACAAGGATGCATGGGTCTCATGGTAAAACCCATTACTATTACATGCATATTTCAATACTTTTTGGAGTGGTTGGAGTAGGTTGATTCAATGCTCTTGCCGGGGTGGTTGAAGCAGGATTCAAGTTATTCCCTCTCTTCTTCTCTCATTCTTCTATATATTATAAAGGAGAGGTATTTTCTAAAAGGTTGTTCATCTTTTCTCTCCTGCCCCCCTCTTTCTTTCTTCCTTAGGGTAGAATGCGGAGTCTAAGCCTCCTCTCATGGCTCTGTAATTGTATTTTCTTGCCTCTTGCCCACTGATGATGTACTGTGTGAACTTTTGGAGCAATAAAATATGTTTTGTGATTCTTCTTCTCTGTCCTTGCTTATTTTTTTGTCTCTTCTTTCCTCTCATAATTTCAAGGTATACCGTGCATACTCTAATGTTTATTTCAGGTTCTAGGAGCTTTGTTTAATGGGTTTTGAAGTGGTGTTCCGTCTCCGAACTTCATCTCTCAGTCACGTGGTGCATCTTTTCTACCCTCTCCTTTTCTCACCTCTCTCCACTTCGGTAGTTGGATTTGTGATCAACCACTTCCTTTTCTTGTGTATCATCGATTAGTCTAGGATCTATTTTTATGCATTTCTCTCTCTCTCCTTATCTCCTTGGAATGGTTAGGTTAAGAAAGATTAGTTTTACCTACACTAGAGTACCTTATGGCAAGTAATTTAGGAAGAAGGAACCAACCTTCTATGGAGGTCCATATCAAGTCCGCAAGTCCCACAGCTTGAGAGATGGTCCAATGTTGTGTAATCACACTGAATTGCCCACAAAAAAACTAGGACATTTAGGGTGCTATGATTTTGCGCTAATTTTTGGCACACCAGTGGGAGGCGAGGTTAGATTTTTCCATCTTTTCAAGGTGTCTCATCATAACATCAAATCTTAAGCCACTATGCGACCCCAACAGTTTTGGCATGCCGATAGGATAGGTCTGAAGCACCTTACCACTTCATCTTAGCAGGTTGGTGTGTTCCTATTAAGATTCATCCTTTTAAGGCACATGCAAAGCACATCTCGCAACTCCATCTTGTCAAAAACCCATCTCTGAATTTACTGGACCTTCTCCCATCCATTTCCACCCACTTTTTCTTTCCAAATATTTCATTTTCATCCATTCCATAAATTTGTGCAATCATGACTTCATTTCCATCTTGGAATTCACACTTGCAGTAGTAGTGTTATTCAAATCCACCTCCAGAAAGGTTTCACAATGAAAATCAGCACTATGGATATCCAACTGAGCTAGATTCAAATTAGTTTGGTCATTTTCCAAACCATATATAGTTTTTACAAAACATGGACATAGAGATTTTGGAGGTAGTTTCACACACCAAGAGGATAATTTGTACATGGAAACTTTGAGAATGGAGGCTCGTGTGGTATAATCAAGGGCCACGGCTCGGATGAAAGCATTTAGAATTAGCTATAGGGCACCTTGTCCATGGGCCGACCCTTGGCCAATACATTACAACCTCCGGAGAAGGTTCACTTCATGGTTGAAATGATGACTCACCTTGCACAAAGTGGATTAAGGATATTGAGGCATATGAGTAAAGTGTGAGACAACCTTGTTAATGGGTAAGTCAATCACCACTCCTTATACTCACTTTTCTCCATCCCCAAATTTATCATTTCATCATGGTCAAGAGTCAAGCCCCTCACTTTCTACCCCAAATGTTGTTTTCCCTTCTCAATCTCCTAGTCTTCCATCCCACCTCAATTCCTCTACCCTTTTCCTTTCCAAGTAGTCATCCCCTCGAAAAAACAAGAAAATCCACTTCCCTCTCCACCACAAACAATAACAAAACTTGTTGAATCCCAACCTACAACTCCTCCTACTTTCCCAAGTCCATGTTGGGAAGAGACTCAAGAATCCAGTCAAGGAGAGCATCAAGAAGAAAAACCCAACAGAGAAGAAATGACGAGAAAATATGAAGAGTTGGGCTACTGATTTGGATTTACAAAGATCCCTTTGATGGTTAAGCCAACAGAGAGGTCATGATTGAAGAGCCAATGGTGGTTGAGGCTAAGTTTGTAGGAGAAGAAGAACAATAACAAGAGGAAGAAGATCATCAATCTGTTTTCTCTGAATGTAGTGTGCATAATGGCACTTTGTCTAAAGATGATGTTGATCTAATCCAAGCTGCAACACAAGCGAGGAAGAAGAACCAACTCTAAGTCCCATTGAAGAGGATCAACTAGAGGAGATCAAATCGAGTTGAGGCCACTTAATGAAGAAAACATCATTGAATATTTTTTTCTTTCATTTAAAGGGCCTGATTTGATTGATGAATCCATGAGGGAAGAAGAACAATCAAATCCAAGTATAGTTAAAGAGGAGCATATGGAGGTGACCAAGATAGATTCAGAGGCACTTTGAATCATGAGCCAGTTGCACAAGAGTTTACAGATCCCTCTCCCAATTAACCTCTCCAAAAGTCTAATTTTTTGGAAGAGTTTTAACTCACTAGGTTCATGTTTGGAGATGAAGCTTCATATGGTGAAAACAATGAATATTTTAAGATCACCATGCAAGAGGGAGAGACCTTGCTATAGTAGGATAGGGAAGATTTTGATTTACTATCGGACTTAAAAGAATTTTTGATAAGGAAGAGCCAGTTAAAATTGTAATCTTTTCTCCCCCATCATTCATCCTTCAACCACAAGAACCTCCTGCCATAGAAGAGAAAGTGCAAGCACAACTTGTAGTTTGCAACATGCCTCTTGTATCAAATTTGGAATATTTTGATCTTCCAAAAGCCACACATATTCTAGAGGAAGGGAAAGAGTATGAGGCTATCATCCCTCTCACATCATCCATCCAGGAAGATCTGTAAGAAGAATCCATTTTTGGAGTTAAATATCAAAATAGTGGGAAAATTCAAAGGACTAGACCTTTCCCAATCAGATACTTGTCTTCATTGGAGGAAAAGGAGAAGCCACAACCAGTCATGCTTGCTTTTAAGCATGAGGGAGAACTGAAAGTATCAAGGATCAGCTATAGTTCCTCTTCAATCCAAATACAGAGCAACTAAAAGAGGTATTTGTCTTGTTTTCAGTTGACACCTTGATGATTTGGGTGGAGGATCGGCTTATGGTCAGTTTTTCACTCATACAAGCAGCCATATTCAATGTCAAATCATTTACATGGCTGCCCCTTTTGAGGAAGGGAAGCTACTTCTCCTTGCCAGTTGTAGGATTTTTTTGAGTCCCCTTTCTCTCTAGTTAGTGTAGGAGTAGGAGTAGATTTTGTTTTCAGCAGAAGAAGTGCTTTTGCACACTCTGCATGTCTTATTTGAGGCATATATGATTTAATATTTGTATATAATTTTTTTTCTTATTACTCTAGAGGTACAATATGTCGGGACCTTCATTTTATGACAGAGAGACCCATAGTTTCCTGTAAAAGTTGCTAATTTCAAATGAAGTAAATAGAGAGCAACTAAAATTGGGTTTCAAGGAGTTCATTTCTAGAGAAACGGGGTAGGTTCGGGATCACCAAGTGTAAGTAATCGGGATCACATTTTTATGGACTTGATCGATATCGGGCTATCAATTATGACTCTATGCCGAATAGATGCAACAAGAATACTTGGTCTCTTCATCTAGCATGCAGATGTCCCCGTGAGTTTCAAATGCTATCCCAATTTTGCCCCTAGGTAAAATTGATCAAAAATGACCTGCGCATAGGTGATAATCGAAGGGTTAACTCGGTATTGCAAGGAAACATTTCAAATCCAACAGTGAGGTTGCGGGAGGACTCTATAATGGAGGAGTAGGGTCGAAAAGAATTGAACAATGTCAAAAGAGGCCGAGAGGCTCATTGGAGGAAAATGGGGCAAGGCTCCAAGTTTTTTGGACTTAGCCACATATGATTTGACTCTAGGCTAGGCAACAGACTCGTGGAAGTCATCATGTGTCACTCAGTGCTATTCTAAAAGCTCATAAAAATGTAGGTCCCAAATGTGTGTTGAGCCTCCATGTGTCTCATTAGCACAATGCTAGAAGTGAGACCCAGTGTGACAGAATAAATGAGCATGAAGCTTGAAATGTCTAAGGTCTAAAGGGAGGTCTCATCAACCGTTAAAAATTCACAAACCCGTGGAGGATTCCATGTGTGTCATAGGCACAATTCCAAGGATAGAATCCAAAACGAATACCCCAAACAAGTGTAGGATCACCATGTGGTCGAGTTAAAAAAGGGGGATAGAGTGGGCCTAAATCGAGTTAAGTATAAAAGGATCAGTGAAAGCCTCCACATGTCTTAATGGCACATCTTCGAGACACAGCCCAAAGAAGGACCCTAAACTAGTGCTAACCCACCATGTGGTCAGATCCTAATAGTTAAACCAGGCCTAAATCGGCTTAAGTATAAAAGGAATGGCGGAAGCCCCCACGTGTCTCCTTGGTGTAACTTATAAGGCGTGACCAAAAGGTAGTCCCAAATGAGCACCAACCCACCACGTGGTCAAAGTTTGAAAAGGTAAGGTCAGCCATTGAAAATTCCAAGCTCAGGATAGGCCGAACGAAGCCTCCATGCGTCGGCTCTCGGCATGTCTTCAAAGTTAAAATCTGAAGGTAGTCCTCAAACATGTGTCACCGCCATGTGCCTCGTTTGTGTAACTTCAAAGGTAAAATATGGGGGTAGTTTCCAAATGATCGTGAAGCCTCCACATGTATTGGGTTAGGCATAGGGTCTCTGCCAATAGGAAGGATTTAGGTAGTATATAAAGGAAATAGAGGAGCCCATGGAATCCACCTCATGTCATTCGATGTAACTTCAAGAGCGAGAAGAGGGGTTGAATCTTCAACATGCGCGGGGCTGCCACATGGGTCTTACATGGATGGACTCTTTTAAATATTGGGAGCTCGTGACCCTTATCTACAAATAGCCATATCTTTTTCAACCGGAAGCTTGTATTTGAGCTAGAAGGGACGTTTTAGAATGCTCCTAGTGCTAGCTTCATACCCACCACTATTATGTTTTAGTCTGCCATTTCGAGGTGTCAAGTCTCTCACCTTCCGCCATGATGAAGAATGGGCCTATTTTCTTTTCCAGCAAGGAACAACACATGGAGGCATGGGTCTTGTAGTAAAACCCATTACTTTTACAGGTGGATTTTAATGCTTTTGGAGTGGTTGGAGTAGGTAGATTCAATGCTCTTATAGGGTGGTTGTAGAAGGATTCAAATTCTTCCCTCTCCCTCTCTCATACTTCTATATATTGTAAATTAGGGGCATCTTCTAAAAGTTTATTCATCTTTTGTCTCTTGCCTCCCTCTCTTTCTTCCTTAGCGTGGAATGCGGAATCTAAGCCTCCTCTCATGGCTTTGTATTGGCATTTTCTTGCCTCTTTCCCATTGATGATCTACTATGTGAACTTCTAGAGAAATAAAATATGTTTCGTGATGCTACTTATCCATCCTTACTTATTTTGTTGTCTCTTCTTGCCTCTCATCATTGTAGGGTATATTGTGCATACTCGATGTTTATTATAAGTTTTGGGAGCTATGTTTAATGGGTTTTGAAGTGGTGTTCCTTCGAACTTCATCTCTGGTCTTTGGTGTATCTTTTCCACCCTCTCCTTTTCTCACCTCTCTCCACTTTAGACAGGTTGGATTTGTGATCAGCCACATCCTTTTCTAGTGTAGCACCACTTAGTGTAGGCTCTTCTTTTATGCATTTCTCTCTCTCTTCTGTCTCCTTGGAATGGATAGGTTAGGATAGATTAGTTTTACTTGGACTAGAGTAGCTTATGGAAAGTATTTTAGGAAGAAGCAACCAACCTTCTCTAGAGATCCATCTCAATTCCTCAAGTCCCACACTTGAGAGATGGTGCAATGTTGTGTAATCACATCGAATGCCCCACACAAAACTAAGCCATTTGGGGTTAATGTTGTTTTGAACTAATAATTCCTTTGCATGGCTTAAATTTTTGTGCTCCACAAGATTGGAGGTTTGAATGTCTTTAGGGACTGTGGAATTTTATCTTCCTATCCTTCCCCATTTCCATCCACTCTCACCCACTAGGAATCTCTCTAGTCTTGTTTTAGTGCTATCATCTCCCTTATTTTAGGATTTACATTTATGTATTTCTCTTCCTCTGGTCCTTTGGAATTGGTAGTTGAGGAGTAGATCAGCACTAGAATAAGTCAGGAACCAGCCTTTTTGGAGGTTTATCTCAATCGCAAGGGTACCACACCTTGATACAATCCCATGTTAGTCAAAAGTAGGGTTTTTAATGTGAAAATCCTAGGGTGCTACTTTTCCAACATAATAGTTCTAGCACGCCCGGTGGGACGGAAGTCAATATTTTCATTTTTATCAAGATTGGGTGTGTGTCTTGGTGAAATTCTATCCTTTGAAGGATTTACAACAACACATCTTGTGATTTCGTCACTCAAATCCAGTGGTTTCATGTAGCCAAATTTTATCAATTTCATGAGAAGAATCGAAATAATGTCAAGAACTAGAGAAGAGGGACTATTTTTTGATATACACTTATCCTAGATAGAGCAAGAAGGGGAAGAAGAGCTCAAAGGTATGCATCCATCTCCACCAAATAGAACTTTATCAACACCTCCACCAGGAAGACCCTTTCTTCAATTGACTAGGGTTCTCAGGCCACTCAGGATGGCTCATCTACAACCACCAAATCAGCCACCCCCAAACCCATATGCAAATTTCATAGGCAGCAGTCCACTTGCCCTTAATGCAAAAATCTGGTCCCGATAGTAGCATTAAAAAATATCCCATACTTCATTAGAGAAAATCACACAACTCCCATTGACCACATTCAAGACATTGAAAATGTCTATGCCATACATGAGATTTTTGAGATGGATGTTATGGTCAAGTTGTTGGATTCTTATTTCAAAGGAAAAGTGTTGCACTGGTTTAGAGGCTTGGGAGAAGGATCGATTCAAAATTGTGATCAATTTTGAACAATTCTCTATTTCCAGTTCAGGGAGAGGGATTACAACTTATCCCTTTTGGACCAGATGACTACAATCAAAAGGGCACCAATTGAGAAGATGACATACTTGAATTCTAGATTCTAAAGAACATGGGAAAAGATCCCAATTACAATCACACCAATAGTTGAAGGTGCATTTCTCTATTTTCTTAAATCTCTAAATTGGTATATATTTTTTATGATACAATCTATGGGGGGAGTAACCCTACCAAAATCCTATGCCATAGCCATTAGACCTAAGAATTGCCTAATTCAAGTCGACAAACCCACACCTAGGACACCTGTGCCTCTCTATTTAGATATGGGGAATCCTAATCCTAATCAAATGCCTACAATAGCTCCCATCCATGCTCCAAAAAATAAGATTTGAAATGAAGCTTCCAATTCTTCTTCTAGTCCTTCAAATTAAGTCCAAGACATTATGAAACAATTGCAAAACTTAGGAAACGAGTTGGTAATTCTTAACAGGAAACAAGCTCACAATTCTAAAACTTATCAACCTTAGTTCCAATCTAATAAACCTCCATATCAGCCAAATAGGCCACCTATTGAAGCTGCTAACTAGAACAAAGGACAACCCCAAGCTGCTATGCCATTCCAAGAAGATAAACCTAATGAAGTTTCAACATCTAGGTCCTTAGCTCTAACTCAAAATAGCATAGCACAAGAATATGAATGTTGTTTCCCATGCATCCAACTGCATAATCAAGCAACATTCTTAAATGGTGCTTTAAATCAAGAATTGATGGTGACTACAACGGGTGTTCCTCAAGAACAAAGCTAAGAAGAAAGTAAATAGTAGGTAGCTAATCGGAAATCACCTCTAAATGAGACCACTTGTGAATTAGTAAGCTCAGGGACTTACATGGAATAAATCACCCCTTCTCAAAGTGTGACAACCAATACAAGGTCTAAGAAAATAAATATACAGGAAGGGAAGTCATATAATCCAATTACTTCTTAGCCTTTTATCACACTTTGGGATATCAACAATCCAACCGCAACCCCAAACATTCAAGATCGGTCAAATTGCCTTTTAAGAAAACTCAAAGCCGATTACAGCAACCCATGTGCAGGATAAAGTCATGTCGAGTAAAGGGAAAAAAAAGGATAATCAATCTCCTTTTAACATTATTGATCAAATTAAGAAGAAAAATGTAAGTATTTCTATGTGGGAATCATTGGAAATTCCGGGCCAACAGGATTTGTTACAAACAACAATGGAGAATTGGTCACCATCAAATGAGTTGTCCAAGAATCAAGAGAAGGTGCTCACTAATGCAGCTCCAAAAGAGGAAGTTCATGGAGGATAGAAAGGTAAAAACATGAATCCTCCTCCATTCTATATATCTTTGGCTATTGGGAACAATATTTTACATAGTTGCATGATTGACTCGGGGGATAACAATTTGGTAATGCGAAAGAGATTACGAGATCAGTTGGACTTGAAATATGACTTGGTTTACAAAGGAGTGGTATAGTTAGATGTGATAGCAGTGGGGACTATTGGGATCATTAAAAGCTTAAACCTTACGTTGCACGCATGTCTTAATCTCACATTTCAAGAACATATATCGGTGATTGACTTCCCACCACTCTTTGCAGTGTGTTTGTGAAGAGACTTCAACACCAAAATTGGAGGCAAATTATTAGATGATTGGTCACATATGATCTTTAGAACAAGGTATGGAGCTAAGGCTACAATCCGGTCTGAACCTATTATGAATTTCGATATTGAGCCTCATGTACCAAGATCAATCAACATAAATTGTTCATCATTTGATCAAGAAGAGTTCCCAAACACTCAAGAAACAAATACAAAAGTTAGGGACATCCTGGATTTGACTCTTGATGAATGGTCAAACAAAATTCATGGATATGATCCATATAACGAAATAGAGGAGGCTTAGTTGGGAGTTTATTGTTTGCACGAGGAAAACATACCCCTTCCTAGCCTCACCAAACTAGATGATAAGGGTGATAATGAAGTATGGCAGCTATTTTTTGATGGCTCAAGGAGTAGGCAAGGCATTGGAGGAGGAGCAATGATTTTTTCACCACAAGGTATGAAGTAATACTCATATTTCCATTTTTAGTTTACTTTTTTAAACAATACCACTGATTATAAAGCTTTGATACATGGATTGAACTGGGAAAGAAAGAGGGGTATACAAAACTTGCAAGTGTTTGGGGACAAGGTGAATTAATTGTCAACCGAGGGTAGAGGAAAACATACTGCTAAGAATGATCTTCTCAAAGCCTACAAGTATTGGGTATGGGATGAAATTGATGATTTTGAAGTGTTCAATATTCAATCCATACCAAGGAAGAAGATTTAGCCTATGGATAGGCTTGCAGTAATTGGAGCAACATTTGATGTTGTGGAAAATATTAAAAGAGATAAAGTGCAACCACATATTGATATAATTGTGAGGCTAGTTGTGCCAGACATAATAACATGAGATGACAGGTATTTGAGAATGATCAATATATCATTAATTTATTGTAGGAGGAGGCTAAGTTCTTAGTTAAAAATCAGGATAAATTGGAGCAATAGTATGGTGATCAAGTGGTTCAACTGAGGAAAAATAAGCTACCAAAGGGTTTAGTGACTCTAGAGTCAATATTCAATCCTAATGATTAGTTTTGGAGGGAAAGAGAAAACATTCAGGTCAAAGGAAAGGATTTAGAGCCAATTTCAGTTGGAGAAAGAAAAACAATTCAAATTGGAAAGGTAAGCACTGAACAAGAAAAATATGAATTTATACAACTTTGCCAAGAATTTCCATATTTTTTTCTTGGATCTATGAAGATTTGAAAGGATTTAATCCTAAGCTGGCACAACACATGATTGAACTAGATTCAGGAGCTAACCCCATTAGAAAAATTAAATGCCATTCAATCCTCATATCGATCCTCTCATGAAAAGAGAACTGAACAAAATCATTGAAGAAAATAACATCTATCGAATCAAACAGTCTTCATGGGTAGCAGGTCTGGTTCTAGTTAGGAAAAAGAATGGGGAAACCAAGTTATGTCAAGATTTTTGAGACTTGAATAGGGCCTTTCTCAAGGACAACTACCCACTTCCTTCCATGGAGAAAATCCTCTAGGTTGTAGCCATTTTTGAAAGTTTCTCATCACTGGATCTCTACTCAGGCTATAATCAAATCATGGTGAAAGAAGATGACTATTTCAATATAGCCTTCACCATGAAGTGGGACACATATGCTTATAAGAAAATTTCATTTAGACTGTTAAATTCTGGAGAAACTTTACAAATGGCAATGGATATGGCATTCAAAGGACTGATCAATAAGATAGTTCTTGTATATCTAAATGATATTACTGTATTCTCTAAGAATGAAAGAAGTAATCTCTTTTATCTCAGACATAGCATTCCGATATGTCAGAGATTTGGAGTGTCTCTGAATCCAAAAAAGTGCATATTCTTAGCTCATGAAGGAAATATCTTAGGCCACATTGTGTCTAAGGGAGGGTTGGAAATTTATACAAAAAGGGTACAATATTCGAGCATTGCCATTATCAAGTCACAAGAAGGCTCTCCAATATTTTTGGGAAAATGAATTTTTTTAGGAGGTTTGCTCCCAAATTTTCTCATCTGGTCAAGCCACTAATGATAATGCTAAGGAAGACCATGGTTTTCATATGGACTACTGAAGGAAAATAAATCTTCGAAGCTATAAATTAGGCCATTACATAGGCTCCAAACCTTGTAAATCCATATTTCTCGAAGGACTTTATTTTATACACTTTTGGGGAAAGATGCAATATCCACCATACTGGTATAGCCAAATCAAGAAGGATTGGAGTAACCTATCACATTCTTTATCCAAATCCTTCAGGATTATGAGGTGATATATTCATTCATTGAGAAGCATGTCCTTGCTATGATTAGAATTCTAAATAAATTCAGACATCTAGTTTCAAATAATAGAATTCATCTATTAGTTTCATATGTTGGAGTAAAATATTTCATTATAAACAAGGACCTTAAACTCCATTACCCTAGTTATATATCCAAGGTCATGGAATATGATACTCGATATAAATGTGACCAAATTAGTTAGGGGAAAAGGGTTGTGTGAGTAGCTAGCTTCTAACTAGCATGCCGAATCAAGAGAGGAGGTGGAAGCTGTTATGATGTTGCAAGATAATCAAGAACATGCTGCAAGGTATATACCCATTCCTTGTTGGACTCGGGATATTGTACATTTCCTTAAAAAATTCAAAGTCCTCATGGATTTATTAAATCCAAAAGGATATATTTCAGACCTCATTGCATCCCATACGTGCTTGTATATAATATTTTGTTCAAAAGGGATGTGAATGGTCTCATCCTAAGGTGCATCAAGATAGATTAGATAGAGAGGCTATTACACGAGTTTCATGATGGAGATGCAGGTGGTCATTTTTCCCCAAAAGTAATAGCCATTAGAATCATGAGGGATGGTTATTATTCGCCTAATATTTTCAATTATTTCTACTCATGGATCAAAAATGTAAGAAGTGTGCCTTCTTCACAGCGAAGAAAATATAGTAGCCCTCCCACTCATTTATATCTCAGTTGACTAGCCTTTCATGCAATGGGGATGGATTTTACTTGGGATGATCAATCCAATTTCCATCCTAGGTCAAAAATGGATTCTTATAGCCACGAACTAATTCACTAACCTGGACAGAGGCAATTGTACTCAAGGAAGAAAATGAAGATATCATTATGGATTTCTATGAAGGCATTGCAACAAGGTTTGGTGTTCCTTCCACTATAATATCAAATAATGCCTTAGCTTTTCTTTTGAGAAAATATATCTAATTAGGATGTTAGAAATGGCATCTACTTGAGAAATTCTTCTAACTACTACCCTCGGGTAACTTGAAAAGTAGAGTCCACAAATAAGGACTTGCTGAGAATCATAAAAATAACCCTAGATGAGAATAAAAGGACTTGGCATACCAAATTGAAATCAGCCTTATGGACTGATAGAATTGTTGATGTGAAATAACAACACCCTCAAATGACCTAGTTTTGTGTGGGTCATTCGGTGGGATTTTCACAACATTAGATCATCTCTCAAGATGTGGAACTTGCAAAACTTGAGATTATCCTCCAGAGAAAGTTGGTTCTTGTTCCTAAACTACCTTCCATAAGCTACCCTAATGTAGGAAAAAATAACCTATCCTAATCTAACCATTCCAAGGAACCAAAGAGAAAGAAAGAGGGAAAAAGAGCCTACACTAAAGCGGTGATACACTAGAAAAGGGAAGAGGAAAGATACTCTTATGAGGGAGGATGAAATAGGGGAAAAGGAGATGAGGGAAGCCATATAGAAGTAACATAGATCTAGATCCTTATCCACCATCAAAACTACATGAAACATGACATCTTACACTTGAAAATGTGAAATACATGAACATGAAGCAAACACGAAATGGAGAGGCACAAAGAGGTAAAAAACATGAGAAAGGGTTGAAGAACACCACAAAAACACGGTTTTATTTCTATTGAAGGTGCAAAACCCATTACATTTCTATTCGAGGCATAAATACACTTACTAGGGATAGGAGAAGGCTTACAACTCAAATGCATTTGGGAAAAAAATTAACAAAATTCCCCACATCCCGAGAATCTCCTTTTTTCAAATGAGAAGTGTTTTTAATATATAGAACGTCGAGGCAAGAGAGAAAGAAGGAAAAAAGGATTCCACTCTGAAATCTCAACCAACAATCATCAATGCCTGAAAATCTACCTAAAATCTATCAATTTTGGTTCTCCATATCTATTTGGTGTGTTGGAGAAGGAAAGATGGCAATTTAGATCAGATCTGGGTAGTTGAAGCAATCGAGACCATACAATAATGGCATGAAATACATTTTCCCATTTTCACCCACCAAGTGCTGCTAAAAATAATAATTTATGCTTCCATGGCATAGAGGAGGTTGAGACCTTTCCAATGGTACCAAATTTGTCAAATTTCGAGCACTGGATCGAAATTTATGCCCATTTGAATATTTGAATTGAATCCGCACAAAAATGGCGAAAAAAACCAGTTTTGCAAAATGGATCCGTGGGCCTGAAATTCACTTTGGCGCCTTTTGCACAAAAATAAAAACTTAAAAAAACTCCCATATCCTCGCAAGCCCAAAATCCACCTTATTCAAAAAGCTTCGCGGGCCCAAAATTGAATTTGCACTTTTTGAGAGAGTTGCAAAATTTTCCAAAATTTTCCCGACGGCCCACTTCCTTGTAGCTAACAAAGGCTTGTCACATGGATTCTATGGGTGTCATCGGAGGTGCATCTTACTTTTATAATTTACACCTTTTAAAAACAAAAGGCCAAAGAATTCAAACTACCTCCGGCAACACGCCTTCCCGCTTTGACTTGAAACATGGCCACATTTCCCTTTGTGGGCCTTAGGCATTTTTCTTTTATTTAGAGCAAATATCCTCCATGGGATCGAGGGCCCACAATTGTAAATTGTTCCTTTTGCAAAAATTGCAAAGTGTCAAGATATCTCCCAGCCCCATCGGTCTGTAATTTACCCCTTTTGGAAAAAGTCTTCCCAGCCCGTCACCGCTTTTGGTCAAAAATCCTTCCAAGGCCTACCGGTAGCCATTTACAAAATATCGGGAGTTAGAAGGACTTATTTATATTTCTGGAAACAAGAAGAAATTTCCTATCTAATGGAAATGATTTTAGGTGACCTTAAATGCTAAAAATATATAAAAATCTAGATTGAAGCACAAAAGGGGGAAAATGGGGTTAGTTGACCAAAAATAAGTGTGGGCTTATTTTGGTCAACAATTTAGCGACTCATGGGGATCACCTGCCTGCTAGGTGAAATGATCAGTTTCCTTGAAGCATCCATTAGGCATGGAGTCATGAATTATAGCATGATACTAATCTTTAACTTTGAAATCTGATCCCTGAGCCACTTGGAACACCACTGAAACTGGAGCTGATAACACCAAATGCCATTTCCAATGTAGTGTGCACGAACAACAAAATGCCACCACACAAACTATGTACAAAATTGGAAATCATACACACCCCAAGTGGGATATGTAGAGTTTCCACAAGAATGTTTTCTGCTAAAATCAAACCTACCTACTCTACTCTAACTAGAGAGATGGGAAATTTCAAACAAAACCTACTACTTGGTGATGAGAAATAACTGCCCTTCCTTACAATTGGCAGCCATGCAAATGATTTGGCATTGAATATGGTTGTTATTAGGAGTGGAAGGTTGACTACAAATTGTTTCTTCACTCCCTCCATCAAGGTATCAACTATAAACAAAACAAATACCTCTTCATTCCACTGCTCACTTGGTTCCAAAAGGTATTGTTGTTGATCCTTGGCCCTTTGAGACTCTCCTTCATTCTTAGAACAAAGCATGACTGGTTGTGGCTTCTCCCTTGGATCTAATGAAGCCAAGTACTTAAGTAGGCAAGGTCTGATCATTTGAATTTTCCCACTAATCTGATATTAATCTCCATAAATGGATTCTTCTTACAGATCTTCTTTGATGGATGGTGTGAGAGGGATAATTAGAGCCTCTTTCTCTTTTCCTTCCTCCATGGTAGCATGAAAGTCCTCTAAAATCTGCAGCTCATTTTTATTGATTACAACATCCATTAAATTTTCCTTTGCATCATTATAATTTGTTGCAACACATTGTTGGCTCTGGAGTTCCTTCGTTGTTTCTTGAAGACCAACTTGCTCTTGGGTAGCCTCTTCCTCTAGCATGAAATTTGTCAAATCAAAATCTTCAATTTTCTGCTCTAGAGGACTATTTGGGACAACAAGGTCTTCTTGATAGCTCTCCTCCATCATGGATTCATCAATCAAATTAGGCCCTTCAAATGAAAGAAAAAAATATTCAATAATGCTTTCTTCATCAAGTGGCTTCAACTCTGATTTGATCTCTTCCAGTTTCTCCTCTTCAATAGGACTTGGAGCTGATTGTTCTTCTTCCTTCTTGACTAATTGTGCAGCTTGAATTAGATCAACATTTTCTTCAAATAAAGTGCCAACATGGGAACTACATTTAGAGAAAATTGATTTCTAATCATCTTGGTGGACTACTGCTACAAAATCAGCCTTGGCCACCACTGGCTCTTCAACCTTGACCTCCTCTGTAGGCTTAACCATCAAGGGATCTTTGTAATCCCAAATTTGAGAGCCAAGTTGACAAAGATTTTAATATTTTCTTCTTTTCTTGGCTCTTCTTCTTTCTTCCCTTAGCTTTTTGTCTGATTTTCATTCTCCCAACATGGATTTAGGGATGAAAGAGGAGGGGTAGGTTGGGATTTAACCAAATTTTCTATTGTTTTTGGTGGAGAGGGAGGTGGAACTTCTTGTTTTTTTGGAGGGAATGACTGCTTGGAAGGGAAAAGAGTAAAATAATTAAGATGAAATGGAAAATTAGGATATGGAGAAGGAAATCGAATCTACACAAATACCTACCAAATTTGTAGATTAGCAATGGATCGAAATTTATGCCCATTTAAATATTTGAATCGAATCCGCACAAAAATGGCAAAAAAACTAGTTTTGACAAACAAATATGTGGGCCTGAAATTCACTTTGGTGCCTTTTTAACAAAAATACAAAATTAAAAAAATCTCTCATATCCATGCAGGCCTAAAATCCACCTTAGTCAAAAAGTTCCGAGAGCCTAAAATTGAATCTGCACTTTTATAGAAAGTTGCAAAAATTTCCAAAAATTTCTGACGGCCCGCTTCCCCACTTTGTTGATAAAGGCCTGAAACATGGCTTCTCTAGGCATTGGCAGAGGTGCATCTTAATTTTATACTTTACACCTTTTAAAAACAAAAATAAAAAAATTTCAAACTGCCTCCAAAGCAACCCACCTTCCCGCTTTGACTTGAAAAATGGCCACCTGTCCCTTTGCGGGCTTTAGGCATTTTTCTTTTATTTGGTGCAAAGATCCTCAACAGACTCGCGGGCCCAAAATTGTAAATTTCACATTTTGCAAAAAATGTAAAGTGTCAAGATATCTCCCCAACCCCTCCATTCCACAATTTTTCCATTTTGGCAAAAATTCTTCCCCAAGCCCGTCGGCCCACTTTTGGGCAAAAATCCTTCCAAGGCCCGCTGGTCTGCCATTTGCAAAATATGAGTTAGAAGGACTTCTTTATATTTATGGAAAGGGGAAGAAATTTCCTATTTGATGGAAATGCTTTCAAGGGACCTTAAGTGCTTAAAATATATAAAAATCTAGATTGAAGCATAAAAGGGGAAAAAAGGGGTTAGTTGACCAAAAATAAGTGTGAGCTTATTTTGGTCAACAAGAATCACTCCCAAGAAATCAAATGGTTATTCTCCATTCAATTTGATTTAATTGTTTCTATTTCAATTTCTATTTTCGGGAAGGATCCGATGATAAAGTAATGTCTCAACAGTTTTCCTAGAGAAACAAGAGGTTTCAGACATTAGACTAATTTTAGCAATCAGAATGACTACATGCCCAATGGATGAAAAAAATGGTATTTTAGATCTATTAGGCATATCACCCCATAACTTGCCAATTGTTATCCATTTTTGTACCCACATGAAAAATGGATCAACCTACAGGTCTAGCCATTGATAGCTAATGGGAGAATTTTACAAGGTATCTCACGGTGATCTTTCTCTCCACGAAGAAGATTTGGAGAAGGATTTGCATTAATGGTAAAAATTGAAGAATATTTGGATTGTCACATTTTTGATGTGTGAAAATTACTTTTCATGTCGCGTGACAATGCCTCTTCCTCTCACATGACCACACCTATTTCTATTGTGTGATAATAATTCTTCCTATTGCGTGACAACACTTCTTCCTATCACGTGAAAAATGCCTCTTCATGTCGCACGACAATGCTTCTCCCTATCGTATGAAAATACCTCTTCTTGTCACACGACAATGCCTCTTCTTTTCATATGACAACACTTCTTCCATTCACATGAAAATGCTTATTCCTATCACACAACAACACCTTCTTGTTGTCACGTGAAAACCATGCTTCTTGAAGCATTTTACCGTTGCCTCCTATCATGCGTCACCTCCTTTTTTGTTGCATGTCAACCTCCCTCACTTTGTCATGTGACAACATTTCTTCTTATCATGTGATAAGTCTTTCCTACTCAAGAACGGATATTCCCTTCTTTTCGTGTGTCAGCTAGTGGTTTTTCTAGGGCAACAATAAAGAGTTTTAAATACATCCAGGACATTAATGATACCGTATAAGGTAGCTAACCAACCAGATTAATGAGGTATGACACCCTTGTTAGCCATGTAAGAAAAGTACCATTGAAAACTGAACCATCATGGCTGCCCATACTTACGTATAGGAATTTAATAAAGGATGTTGGTTGGTAGCTCATTATATATATACATATATATATATATATATATATGTAAATTCACCTCATTTGAGGGAAAAAGATTTTTGAAATTGTAAAGGAACTCTGCCAAAATCATTCCAACACTTTTGTGGAGTCAAAACCTCAAATTAATGCATTTTTGGAAGGATTCTTTCCTTGTGCCTATCTTGTGATGGATTGTGCATCATTTTAATCAGTAAAATTAATGTTTTGTGGCTCTTTTTCCCTACCTTGATTTTTATTGCAATTCTTGCCTTCCATTATTTTGTAGGTATCTTATGTATATTGTGTTTTTTTTCAAGGATTACATTTTTGTGCTCCACGACTTTGGAGGTTTGAATTTGTTTTGGAACTGTGGCATTTTATTTTCCCTATACTTCCCCATTTTCCTCCACTTTCACTCACTAGGAATCTCTCTAGTCTTATTTTGGTTTTATCGCCTCCCTTAGTTTAGGATTTACATTTATGTATTTCTCTTCCTCTGGTCCCTTGGAATTGGTAGTTGAGGAGTAGATCAACATTTTAATAAGTAAGGAACCATCCTCATCTAGCAGTTTATCTCAATCACAAGGGTCCCACACATTGAGACAATCAAATGTTAGTCAAACGTAGGGTTTTATAATTTGCAAATCCTAGGGTGCTACTTCTATGACATAACACAAATACCATAAGAAAATCCATACTCATGAATATCATGTTGGTGACTTGGTTCTCAAAGAAAATTATTAAACGTCATTGTATAAATTACATTAAAAGGAAAGTTTAAATTCAATTGGTTGATTCCTTATACCATGACTGAATGAGTTATTCCTAGTGTCTATTTTTGGATACACTTTAAAGTAAACCTATAAATGAAAATTTGAATATCATGCACTTATGCCTATGTTAAATTTAATCTCCACCCCGCTATTTTATTTGTACATAGCTACATAATTTAAAATCAAAACATATTACTTAGTTGCAAAATAAAAAAACATTCAAATATTTGCAAAAATGTAAAATTAGAACTTGTACACTTAGATTGAGTACTTCACATTTTAAATTAATATGAATATTATTTTTCATTATTAGTTTGATAGATATCATATCTCTTTACTATTTACACACATGAAATCATGAGGTACATTTATCTTGATGCATGATACTTAGATTGATACATGCTCAAACAAGATCCTATGATTCCTTACATTCTTCTTGTCTATAAATAGCTCTTGACATTGTAAAGGTGATATTGTTTCACTATAGTATCCTTTTACTTCCTCATTACACTTGAATGCATACACTGTGTACTTTATTTTTTTGAACTAATTAGAATAACACATATGTCCTATGTAACATTGACACCTCTTGTTGTTGATCTGCATTTCCAGCTTCCTATCCAGGTGAGTGTATGAGTAATCAAGAAACAAGATACCATGTCAAGTATACAAGGGCTTAGTACCTTGGAGATGGAGATGGATAATATGGGTGCAAAGAAATTAGATGCATGATACCAAGAATCTAGATCTGCAAAACAAAACCAGATAATATTAGAACACAATATAAGGGTATTTCCCGAGATGGTGCTAGTTCCAAGAGGATTTCAAATCCCTTGGATCATGTCAACCCCGTGTCGACAAGATAATAATGGGTCGTGAACAATAGTAAATATGACAAGCAACTGAAATAACAAGAGTACTTACCTTATGTCCTGTTATGGAAATGAACCAGGCATCAAGATGGTAAGATAACAGATACTTAGAGTTGTTACCATCTTCTTTAAAATATATTTTGTCCATATGGTCCATGAAAATCCTCTTTTTTTTATATATTCTCTCCTTTTTCCTCCTTTAAAAATATATATCCTTTTGAAATATGGGGAAAACCCCATATTTATAGCTTATATATGAGAATAAACAACAGTTAGATGATACCCGGGGTGTAGTAAAGTAACCCGAGTTAGGGATGTCATGTGATCATGTGGGTCCCATAATTTGACTAATTAGGCAAAGTGGGGGACATGATTAGAATGGGGGATGAGATAAATATTTCATTTTTAAAAAGAAGGTGTCAAAGATATGCATTATGAATTAAATAATTTGTGAGAGATGGGGCATGATGCCAAAAATTGAATTATCACATGGGTCCATATGGAGCCCATTGATAATCAATCAAATAATGTGAGAAAATAGATAGGATTTTATTTAGAGAAAGAGATGCGATAATGGAAACTAGATGAATGTGAAATGATGAAGGGGTGCTATACCAAAAATAGGTGTCTACATTTTCCCCTTTTTGTTGAGCAGTTTGCGATAGCAAGCCACGAGATAAAAACAAAAAGGGTTAGATGAAAGATATGTCCAAGGATGGATAAAGACATGACCAAAGGAAAGATTCCCTAGGAAAAAAATAAGATCACAACAACAATAAATAAAATTATGGTGGTGACTCCAATATCACATCGGTAGAGGACAATTGTTGTCTCAACAGAGACACACAAAAATGTTCTACAAAACTAGCGAGTCAGTGAAGACCATTTTAGTATGGATGTAAACCCAGATGACCAATGGGTCATAGTAAAACATCCAAATATGTGCAAATAAATGCGAAAGATGTGTGCAATCCTTTGTTTGCAAGGATTTGTGAAAAAATCATGCTTCCACAAAAGGGAAGTAGATAAAGATAATGATGTCCTAACACAGGGCACAAGGACACAAGGTGAGTTATATGTGTTGACAAGTACAAAGATCAAAAGGTACCCCAACATAAGACATAGATAGATGTTGAAATAAGATATCCTATGGGGATTACTCACAAATTTGGATATGATGAGCAAACATGATAGAAGGATGAGATAAAATTCCCTAAAAGGATAATAAATATGATGGAAATCATGTTTTATAGGAACGATGCATAAGTGTTAGCAAATTATCAGGTGAAGAAGATAAAAGAGTCTTATTTCTTCGGTAAGTTGGATAGAGATAATTTTTCATCAAAACAAAAGAAAAAAAAATGTTCAAGGAAGAGAACAAGATTAGATAAGTGATGGCCATTATGGAATCTTCCAAGAGAAAATGTCAAAATAATATGGGAAGAGATTATTACAAATCGATATGATGATGTCCTGTAAGAGGACTGACAAAGATAAAATATATGACAGGGTTGTCAAAAAGAGAAGATATCAATGTGGCAAATAGAAGAACAAGAAAAGTAATGAAAGGGATAGATAACGATACATAAATGAAGAAACATTGGCATTGACTATGAATGCCGGATGTAAGAGATGTTGAGAAAGAGAAAAGAATGGACATGAGGATTGGTTGATTATGAGAAGATAAATAAATATTGAATATGAAGGTGACAGGATATGGAATAGAGGGATAGAGTTGGAAGAGGAGAAAATAAAGAGTGAAAGGGGAGGAAGAAGATAACAAAGAAGGATTATGAAAAAGGACAAACAAAGAGAAGACAAGAAAAGAACAAAGAAGAGGATGAAATCATGAAAAAGGGAGATATTTATTCGAGATGAAACACGTGATGAAGGTTGGAGTAGAGGAAAATAGAGAGGTCATTGAAAATGAAAGAGATAATAGACCAAAAAAATTTGAAGGAAATAGATCATAGTGAGGAAATCCAAGTCAAAGAATATAGAACTAACCGCATGGAAATGCATGTGGATGATGAGATGATAAAGGAAATGGGATAATGTCAAGAAGAGTTAGGTTTTCAACGGGGAATTAAGGATGAAGATCAGAAAGGAGGAGAAGACAACGAAGAAAATTATACTAAAGGAAGTGAACCAAGAATGAAGATATTTGGTAAAGAGTGGGAAGCATAAGGAATGTAAAGAGAAACTGAGGGAAAGAATGAGATCAATTGGAAAAGAAATGAAGATGCATGAAATGAGGATATGCTGATGATGAGAAAATAGAGAGAATTTGTATGATGAAGCAAATGAAGAAATTGGCAAGGAAGAATGGAAGATAGAGAGGTGGCGAGGAAAAAGAAAGGATGGGATAAGAGAGGTAATGCCGGTGAATGGATGTTAGGATAAATCCACTGATAATGATCTCTAGGAAAAGATTAGACAAAAGATAAGGCAATGGAGAAAGTAAACAAAGAATGGGAGGAGGAACACCAATGAAGGGACGTTACGAAGTCCTCCGATAATGATCGAGAGGACACATAGGAAGGAAGGAATTAAGATAGAATGGAGGAGGTCAAAGAAAAGGATTTAGGATATGCGGAATGGGGATGAGTGATTTTTAGAAGAATTCCACCGATAATTACTAACACGGAAAAGGAAGATGATGATGAAATAATGTTAGAGAGCTACCAATTACAATGATGGGTAAACATGGGAGTAGAGATGTGGGAGAAATCTAGAAGATGGTGTGGGAAGAGTAAAGAAAGGAGGGATAACGATGTTTAGGAAGATGAAGGCAAGGAGAGGATCTTTGTGGATGAGAATGAATGAGAGATAAATGAAGAAACAAGACATGAAATGAATGGAGAAGTAACGGTTAAGTAAGATTACCCAAAGGATGATGATGGAGATGAAAAAGAGACCAGTAGGAAGTGGTGTTTGTGAGAATGAAAGAGGAAGTGAGAGGATGTGATGATGGATAATGCCAATAAAATGTAGATGAAGAGAATGTGGGGTAGTGCGAGAGTGTAGGATGAAAAATCATTCTTAAGAGGTACTCTTAAGTAAGATCACCATGCCGCAGGAGGATTTAAATAAGATCACCAAACCGGAAGTGACAATATGGAAGGAAAAAGACAACATTGTATTGGATGGAGGTATGGAAGGGTTAGTTAGAATGGGTGAATATGATAAGAGATGAGAGACAAGATGAGGAAGAGATGACAGGAGATGGAAGGATCGGATGACCAACCATTCTTAAGAGAAACTCTTAAGTAATATTTCCTGCGATGGAGATGGTTAAGTAGGATCAGCAAACCGAAGAAGAAGAAGAATTATACAAAGAATAAGCAGTGTATACCAAAATGGAACAAGAGATGAAAGGAGGTGATAATGATGTGATAACAAGGAAACAGAGGAGTGTGACATAAAAGGATGGAGGAACATATGCGGTGTAGATGGAGAGTGTAAGGGTAATCTTTAACTAGGATGCCCACGCGGTGGTAGTGATGACGCAAGAGTCTTAAACGGAAAAGGAAGAGTGGAAAGATGTTTGTGGTGGTGATTTTTGTCCATTGAAAGAGGAAATGGTGGAGAATCTTCTATAGTGGGAGGATCCCAGAAGAATATATACCTTAACTAAGGTTCTTTGGCTATATGGATGGTTAAGTAAGATTGTCAAACTGAAAGTGGAAGAGTAAAAGAGAAACTCGAGAGGAAAGATGAGTAAGATATTTGGCGTCATGCAAGGGGATAGAAATGTGAGAAGGATGATGTGGATACAAATGGTGATGCTTGGACATGGAGAGCGAGGAGCAATGGATCAAAGAAGGTGTTGAACATGTTGAGAGATAAGGAGCTAGGGATAATGAACTTGCCTTGATAAGGAACCTCAAGTAGGATTCGCAAACTGCAATGGTGATCAAGTATATTTTACAAACTGAAGAGTGTATTTGAAAATGCATTCATGGAGATGATAAATAGATATAGAATTCATAGTGTGCAATATGATATGATTTTTATAAAAGATGATCTGGATGAGATGAATGGAACATAGTTGTAGCAAGGGCATACATGGAAACTATGTTTCAAACTGGATTAGAGATAAACAACAAAAATTTACCACTCAAGGCATTGCACTTGTAGCCAATAGCTGGTGTTAATACATAATGACCGATAGTTAGTTACAAAAGATAATGAGGGAAATATGGATGAAAGATTCTTGTAATCCTAATGTTGACATGAAAATGGATCAAAGATGTGACTTGTATGCGGAAGAGGGATCTCCAAATGTAGACACATATTTTTGGTATAGCGCCCCTTTGTCATCTCACATTCATCTAATTGTCATTACTGCATCTCTTTCTCTAAATAAAATCCTATCTATTTGCTCACATTATTTGATTGATTATCAATGAGCTCCATATGGACCCATGTGATAATTCAATTTTTCACGTCATCCCCCATCTCTCACAAATTATATAATTCATAATGCATATCTCTGACATCTTCTTTTTTAAAATGAAATCTTTATCTCACCCCCATTCAAATCATGTCCCGCACTTTTCCTAATAAGACAAAATATTGGAACCACATGATCACATCACATCCCTAACTCGGGTTACTTTACTACACCCTCGGTATCATCTAACCTACAGTTTAGTCTCATATCTAAGCTATAAATATGGGGTTTTCCCCCATATTTCAAAAAGATGTATATTTTTAAGGAGAATATATTTTTGAAGGAGGAGAAAGGTAGAGCATATAAAAGGGAGATTTTTCAAGGACCTCTAGACAAAATATATTTTAAAGAGAAGGAGGATATATTTTAAGAGAAGAAAGAGATTAACCAAGTTCTACCCATTTGAAGAAGAAATCTTTTCCTTAATTCATCATCATTATCTTGCCATCTTGATGTCGGTTCATTTCCATAGCAAGACATAAGCTAAGTACTCTTGTTATTTCAGTTGCTTGTCATTTTTACTACTATTCATGATCTATTATTATCTTGTCTGACATGAGGGTTGACATCCTCCAAGGGAGTTGAAATCCTCTTAGAACCGGCACCATCTGGGAAACCCCCACATATTGTGTTCTAATCTTATCTGAATTAGTTTTGTAGATCTAGCTTCTTGATATCATGCATCTGCTTTCTTTGCACCCATATCATCCATCTCCATCTCCAAGGTACTAAGCCCTTGTATACTCGACATGGTCTCATGTTTCTTGATTACTCATACACTCACCTGACAGGGGATCTAAACATAGATCAACATTTGGCACGCCCGGTGGGACCAGATCCAAGATCTGGTCATTTTTGTTTTCTTTGTTCCTTTATTTTCCTCGTGCAGGTTTGGTGTTATCTTCATCCGTAGCAGAGGTTTGTGTTGTCTTCAAAGTAATTGCTCTTCTTGTGTTTAACCGACCTTGAGTTTCACCCACATGGGAAATGAATCCGAAATTAACCTTATCATTTGGCTATGTTTTCAAGTTTGATTGTGTAATTTATTATTTTCCTAGCTGTCATCACATGATATCTTTTGCAAATGTTTCATTTTTCGACTCACTTGTTTGCAGGGTTTTAAGATAGTCTCCATTAGTTTGGTACGTTACGTACATTCAATGGTCTATGTCATCTTGGAGGTAAGTGGTTTTCTTGCTTTCAACGGGCTTGTTATTTTGTTGTTTGTAATTAGTATAAATTTTATTTTTTTATAATTATATAAATGAATTTTTATAAAAATACTTTTTTAATATAAAATTTAAAATACAATTCTTTTTTTTATCGTCCTAAGACCTAACCTTCTCCCATTTACCTCACCTCTCTCTTCCATGACCCAACTCACACCTCTCCCAACTTCCAACGCCGAGATCCTATATCCCTACTCCTGATCTACTGCCCCCACATCCCAATAATCCATCTTCACCTCCAACTATCCACACCTGTCCTCAGCATCTCTCTCCCCATCGACATTCTCCCCACGTCCCTTCTCTCCTCTCCACCCATCTCCCTTCCTTTCACCCATCCCATCTCTCCTCCTTCTCACATCTTAGCTTCTCCACAATCGGATCACCCTCTCTATCCACCTCGTACACATTTAAGCTCCACACTCCTTCCTCCCACACAGACCCCCATTCTACACAACTCACCTCCTGGGCTCGGCTCCCCACTACCCATCCAACGTCGAGCCACTACACAACTCCTTACATATCTACTGGATTCCCTCGAAAAATCCCTTCCCTATCTCGGACTCAACTCCATCCCCACTTACCTCGTCTCCTTTCTCTCCTCCCAAGTCACACACTCCCTCCACCTAATCCATCCTCTACACCGCCAAATTTCTCTTCTACCTCGAGCCACATGCTGCCTCACTTTCCACCGACCTCACTTTGCTCCCACCCATCATCTCCCTTCCTCTCCCCATGACTCCTCACGAGTCCTCCACTCCACCATTCCTCCCATCTAATCACCCATCTCCCTTCCCTACTCAGAGCTCCTCCCCACACCCCATCTTCATCGTTTCCTTTCTCTCCACTTCTCCCACTTCACTTCACCACCAACCTCCCTCTCCTCTCTCACACCACAGATCAGATTGCTCCACTTGGTCGCGTCCCTTCTTCCCATCTCCACCGACCTCCTTCACCATTATCCCTCTACCCAAGCACCCATATCCCCATCCACTTGAAGCTCTCTCCTACGCCGACCGAGATCCTTCCTACGTTGAGATATTTCACCTCCTATCCAATCCATGAAATTCACTCTTTTAATCCCAGATCCTCCTCTATTCTCCAAAGTACTAGTGAAATCAATAGCATGAAACAAAAAAATAGAAATACTACGTTTAGTGGTATCATGATCTCCGTTTAGCGATCAACATACAATTCTTTCACATTGCGGTATAAACATTACACAATTCGATGCTTGAGGCATCCAACTAAGTGTTAACTTCATGCGAAAGCTTTGTTGTAGTGATCTGCAAGATCTCTTTAATGTGAATGATTTCCAATTCTTTAGAATGCATTTAGTAATATAATCTGTTGACTGTACAAGCACTTTAACGAAATTATTTAGCAATCATTTACAATCTGTTTATAAAATTTTGATACAATTTGGCAATCGGATTATAATTCTTTACAATACAAATAAATAGTGCATGTATCACAGTGGCTAATTAGATATTTCTTGATTTTTATATCATTCATCATGTGAGAAGAGCCACATTTATGTGCAACATAACTAACCAGTGTTTCGATCTACCAGTCCTCGATCCAACTCATGACTTTGTTGTTCCTAAAATTTCACATTAGATTTGGTTTGCTTTTCCATGAAATGATCCATCATCTTTATAAATTGATCCGTCTTTTGGAAACACTCTTCCCCACATAGAATGACCCCGTGGTGGTGGGAAGTCAATTTTTTGGTCCCGCATATGTGGGTGAGTAAATTTGAGACACTATTTTGCATGATTGAGAATTCCTCATCTCGAGTCGATTGAATCGCTTAATCTATTCCAAATTCTTTTTTTTAAGATCCATTTCATAGTTTCTTGCATAGTTTATTATTATTATTATTATTATTATTGCAGATAGTTTATAATATATCTTAGCATTTAATCATTTATTTCACCGTGTGTTTTAATATTTATTTAATTCATAGTTTCTTTAATCATTTATTTTAATAAGAAAACCGGTCTTTAGTTTATAGTCTATTAATAAACTATAGTTTATAGCATTTAATCGTTTATAGTTTATTAATAGCTTTCGTAGCTTATTTCCTTTCATTGTATATGAACAATGATCTATAACTCTTTTTTTTTAATTAGTTTCATTATTATTATCTTGCTTCTTTTTGATGAAGTAACTTTTGATAACATCTATATCTTCTTTCTTAACCATATCAACTGATTATATTTGTCTTATTTTCCAGGTGAAATCAACAAATTCACGATCATCCAACAACGCCGTTAGATATCACTCGCTTTGCAAAACAAAAAAAAACTTATTAGCCTCATCTGCAATTTTAAATGGTGCCATTTTAGGTTACTCGGTGTTTCGGGCCACTAAGTGGTGTTTAAAAACACCATCATCAAGTCTGATCAATAACCAGAAAATTGTTTCTCCAGGTATTTATCATTTTTCTCTATTTTCTCTTTTATGCATCGAAATTTCCCTTTCCTGAGAGTGTCTGTATAAATTAAACGTCACATTTCATTTTGGTCTAAAATGAACCTTCTACATCCTTCCTGATCACATAGCTTAAGTAAAGGATTTAAGCCTCTGCATTTAACTTATCACACACTTCCTGAGACTACACAAACATAATTAACACATTAAAGCATTCCACTCACTGTTAGCTGTTTGGGACTTAAACACCCAACAAGAAACTGCCTTAGACATATCCCAATCCACAACTACCTGAAACCAGCATTAGACTCCTTTAGGCACCTTTGTTACCTACTTTATTTTCTATTCACATCCTATAAATTAATCATGATGTTAAAAAAACTTCTTCTTGATTTTTTTGTCAACAATATACACAAAAGGATGTTCCTCTATTTGACACCTATCGTCACTCTCTCCAAAATTGAGATGAGACAACAATCTTCTCTATCCCATGATCTTACTTCCTCTAATGATCTCACTCAACAAGATTCTAAACTCAAAACCATGTCGCCAATCACTCAATCTCCAGTCTCCATGGTCTCACCTCATGAGAACCATTTCAT
The DNA here is from genome assembly GCA_018340775.1 of Taxus wallichiana var. yunnanensis. NCBI lineage: Eukaryota > Viridiplantae > Streptophyta > Pinopsida > Cupressales > Taxaceae > Taxus > Taxus wallichiana. Next base: position 377,179,685 of record CM031237.1, read on the forward strand.
ACAAAATTCTCCCACCTTGGCACCAACCCTCATATCCCTCATCAATCCAGTCTTCCTAAACCAATCACACCACCATCTCTTGCTCCTCTAGATAGACTCAAATCTCCTCCTAACCCCATGTATGACTTCTTGCTCCAAAAATCCCCTACAATCTCTCAATCCTCCCAATCTCCTCAATTGGTGGATCACATTCCACCCACATCCATTTTTATCAATTCTATCTCATCCGCCACTAGTATGCCCATCAAACAATCTCGGCCTTTGAATACATACATTCCTACCCATCATATGCTCCAATAGTCTCAACCCCTTAACACTTATAATCTACTTACAACAACCCTACCCAACTTCAACAAACACACCATATTCCTTATTATTCAAAGTCAACCTATGCAACAATCTCAACCCATGACAAATGTTCATCCTTACCAAACAACTCCTCCAACATCTACATATCCACAAATTAATCAAATGTCTTATCAAACCATTCTGAAAACATCCTATCCACAAACTTATCAATCACCTTATCAGATGCTTCACCAAACACCCACACCCCACATCATTTTCCTTATCAATCTACTTTTCAAACCAAACATCCAATCCAATCTCAACCTTAAAACACCTCGATGATTCGATTTCACGCTTTAATGAATCGATTAGCTTGATTTAGAAACCCTTACCATACCACCCAAAGAACACCTTATCCTATGAACATCATCGTAATGAACCCATTCCTCCATCGGTTCCAATTAAACCCTATCCCCCTCATTGGAAACTTCCTGCATTTAATAAGTTCAATAATAAAGAACATCCCCAACAACATCTCCTCACATTTAAACACACATCTTGTCTTATTGCAAATGATCATGATTTACTTCTTCGCACTTTCCCCATGTCTCTGTCTGGTCCTGCGTTGGACTAGTACCACATGTCGCATCAAATTACTTATTCTCTTTCACTCAACTTACACAATTGTTATTAGATTAATTTTCTATCAATATCACATGAAAAACTACTATCGTTGATCTATATACCATTCGAAAATGAAAATGAGTCCATCGCCAACTTCGTCGCACAATCACATGATATTATAAATCAACTATCCTTCACTATCCTACAAACCAAACTCATCGAATTATTCTGATGTGCATGTGCCAAATATATATCATCCACTTTGCAGATCCAATCATTTTGAACCTTTGATGAAGCTTTCACAATGGATCACAAGCTTGAAACCCGTGTCGTTGAGTAGTATCATCTTAAACTAAGTTTAACTAAATCAAAAATTGAATCCACCAAACCATTCACACATAATGGAAAGTTAAAGACTATGGCCAAAACTATGGTAATTGAACCCTCATCTCCATCTACACCAAGCACATGGTCTCAACAACGATCTCCTCAATCGACAGCCAACTACACTCCTTTACGAGAATCATATAGTTCTATATTTGATAAGTTGATCAGCGTAATCTCTATCCAAATTCCTCCCATACAACCCATAGACGACTCAAAAGACAAGCCTATTTCATTTCACGAGGCCCACTTTTGTAAATATCATCGAGTCAAAGGTCATGACATTGAGAGATGTCATTCCTTCAAAGATCATGTCCAACAACTTGTAAATCAAGGGGGTATCCAAATTGATACCTCCACCGCATGCATACTAATTAACCACCAACAAATCATGTTGCCCTCTTTACATCTCAACTATCAAACGCTTGTATGGTTGAAACTGTCAATCAAGATCCCATCTTATCACCAAATCTAGATGTTCCCACCGTGGACATTGTTCCCAACTCTTATTCGTAGACCTACACACCTACATCAACTTTCACTACTATCTTGAACCTGTACCTTCTCTATCCTTGCCACATCAACATTAAATTCAGCTATATCATCCATTTCCGCCGCTTCAAATACATCCCAATCTACCACATTAGATTCATCCTTAGCATTTATTTCATCCCCACTCATATCCACACATATCCCTACATCTCTCCCATCTATTTCTTCACCTACATCTGCCTCAAACTCACCTGTTACTACATCTACATTACTCATAACCATCCCAACTAAACTCAGTTCTACTACGTGCACCCTTGCAACCACATCTTCAACATCAATCGCTTTAGCAAACATATCATTCTTACCACTCAAAACATTTATTAAACAACTAGTCCTTTCTACCTATACATCCAAAAATGTCCCTACACTTGGTACATTACCATTACCCATGAGGTCTACTCCATCATTTATCACATCACTCACATATCCACATATTCCAAAAATGCCTACATATTTACCTATCCCAACAACCCCAATACCTATCATATTAGAAAATCCACCTATCTCTACCTTGTCATATACCTTTCTTCACGTGGTTACATCACCTAGTCTACCCCCCAATATTCTTTACCCAATTCTCTTATCATGTCAATCCAATCTTGATCTACAACCCTATCAAATATAACCCTTGAATCACCTACTATACTAACACCTCTACCTAAGTCAAATAAATATGCTTTACCTTCTCCCTTAGAAAATCATCTCTTTCCATGCCTAAATCAAAACAATCCATGTCTCCCATAGATATCATTAATCGCATCATACAAAAACACCTATATCTTCATTAACATCTTCATCTTGTTTTAGAACAATTTCTCCATTAATAACCAAACCACCACTATCGGATCCTCCTGATTGAAATTATTATCATCCCTACTAGAGGTAAATATTCTTGGTCAAAGTCTAAGGCTTGGGAAAACATCCCGAAAGTCTCTGCGTATCCTCGAAACATTCAAGCTTTCCCTCTTCTCAACAATCCAATGCCACAACATCCACGTCAGGATCAGTTTTCCATCTACAAAATATTGCAATAATCAATCCACATCCAAACAATATCATCCTTCAACCAAACTTGATTTGTCCTTTAAAACACAAAATTCACACATCCATCTACATCTACATTTTCTTCTAACTCCAAGCTGAGACACCCTATCAAAACCCAAAAAATTTACCTTCCCCATGACACTTCAATAGGGTCATGCATAGAGATCTTTCGACATCTAACTATAAAATCTGCCATCAAAATTCCTCTTATTAAATACTTTAATCCATGTGGTCCCAATCCATCATGGTTTAATACTAATTGTAGTTGTGCACCTATCATCGTACCCCAGGTCATGACATCAAACATTGTAAGGCCTTTAAGTCAATCATCCACAATCTTATAGAGAAATATGATTTCCTCATTCGGGAAAAGTTCCTTCTTCATCAACTTTGAATCGAATTCATATCTCATCTTTCATATCTCCCATGATCCCTCCATCCACATCATCCCTTAATATTCATCCAGCCCATGTCATTCCTCCTAAAGAATGCCCACCATTGTTAATCAATGTTGCTTATCTTGCTAAACACACTTTGGTCTCTGATCATTTACCCCATCCAAATATAAAACAATCTCATCTAGTCTCTTTCGATATCCTTTACCTCCTTCACATTTAACTTGTTGGGAGAATAATCTTCCCTAGCCCTTGAACACATCATCTGTAAAAATCCCTTATTCTTAGGGGGAATTCGCTCTTTGACATTTTTTTATCTACCTTATTCACATCCATTCAATCTAAATTAATTATATACAAATTCTCATCTCATTCTAAGTCCTCCTTTGAGGCCTTATTTGTTATTTTATGTTTGTGCTCATTTTGGGAGTATCATCTTTTTCATTGAAGCCCTCCTTTGAGGCCATGTTTGTCTCTCCATTGAGGGACATTTTTCTACATTTGTGTCTCTTCTTGGGCACCATCTATTTTCAAGTCCACCATTATGGCTATATTTGTGTCTCCTTCGGACATTGTTTATTTCGTAAGCCCTCCTTTGAGGCCATATTTGTCTCTCTATTTAGGGACCTTTTTCGCTAAGTCCACCTTTGTGGCTATATTTATGTCTCTTCTGGGGCACCATCTATTTGGGAGCCCACCATTGTGGCTATATGTGTGTATCTTTTAGGACATCATTTATTTCATCAAGCCCTCCTTTGAGGCCATTATTGTCCTTCCATGTTTTTGGCTTTCTTGGGGCACCATTTATTTTCATCTAAATCCACCATTGTTGTCATATGTTAGTTTTATTTCCTATTTTCCTATCATCTCATCTTATTGCAACTAGACTATCTTATCTCTCGTGGTGGTAAACCGAGAGATGGAATCTCTTAATGCATTGCATTTGAAACCAATCTCTCATTAGCATATCTACCAATGAGAAATTAGTTACATCCTTAGATTGTTCTGTCATCTTTAGCCCCTTCCATTTTTCATTGTAATAATCTAAATTATGTGGTTCACCTTCACTACTTTGATGTGACCCCATCACCTTCTCATTCACCTATTGCAGCCATGCGAAGGGTCCAAGGTGTCTCTTGTACATTCCTTATCCCCTCTTAAGTGGTTTACTTAGCTATTCCCAACTCTCCCCCATGTGAAGCTCAAACTCAAGTATGCAAAAGGCAAAATCAAAGTTATCAAAAATAGACTGATCCCTCGAAGGAAATTTTTCATGCAAATAAAAGAAAAGTATACAAATCAAAATCCAAGCAAAATCAAAAGAAATAGACCGATCCCTTGAAGGAAGGCTATCATATTATTTTTCCATCCATATTATGTATAATTAGACCATACCCTCGAAGGATGGCTACTCTGTTATTATGGCATCTAGAAGGTTTTCCGCATTGATCAACCTTCCTTTATCAACATTTTCGAAACTTTTTGATCAACTTTGTTTTCTTTCCGCTTCCCAGAGCTAGGGCATAGACTTAAGGAACACCACTTTTGGATATCCCTCTTCCCACATACAAGTCACATCTTGATCCCTTTTTCATGCCAACATTAGGATTACGATCATCCTTCATCCATATTTCCCTCATGATCTTTTGGTATAACTAACTATCATTGGTTATGTATTAACACTTGATATTGGCTACAAGTGCAATGCCTTCGTGGTAACCTTTCTTGTTTATCTCCAATCTAGTTTGAAAGATAGTTTCCATGTACACCCTTGCTTTACAAATATGTTCCATTCATCTCATTTAAATCATCTTTTATAAAATCACATCAAACTTCACACTATGAATTCTATATCTATCTGTCATATATGAATGTGTTTACAAATACACTCTTCGGTTTGTGAATTCTAGTTGATCATCGTTATGGTTTGTGAATCCTACTTGAGGATCCTTCTTAGGAAAGTTCATTATCCTACTGCTCCTTATCTCTCAACATGTTCAACACCATCTTTAATCCATTACTCCTCGCTCTCCATGTCCACTCATCACCATTTGTCTCCACATCATCCTTCTCACCTTTTTGTCCCCTTGCATGATGCCATATATCTTACTCGTCTTCCTCTTGAGTTTCTCTTTTACTCTTCTTCTTTAAGTTTGACAATCTTGCTTAACCATCCATAAAGCGATAACCTTAGTTAAGGTATATCTTCTTCCTTAGATCCTCCCGTCATTGTGAGAAGATTCTCCACCATTTCCTCTTTTAATAGATGATAATCACTATCACAAACATATTTCCACTCCTTCTTTTCCGATTAACACTCTTGCATCATCACTACCACCACGTGGGCATCCCGATTAAGGATTTCTGTTAAATTCTCCATCTACATTACATATGTTCCTCCATCCATTCATGTGACACTCCTCTGTTTCCTTATTATCAATTTCATATCACCTCCTTTCATCTCTTGTTCCATTTTGGTATACACTTTGCTCGTCTTTTCATCATTCTTCTTCTTCTTCGATTTTGTGATCCTACTTAACCATCTCCGTCGCAGGCAATCTTATTTAAGAGTTTCTCTTAAGAATAGTTGGCCATCCGATCCTTTCGTTCTCCCATCATCTCTTCCTCATCTTTTTCTCTCACCTCTCATCATACTCATTCATTCCAACCAGCCCTTCCACACCTACATCTAATACAATGTTTTATTTCTCCTTCCATATTGTCACTACCGGTTTGGTGATCTTACTTAAATCCTCCCGCGGCATGGTGATCTTACTTAAGAGTCTCTCTTAAGAATGATTTTTCATCTTTCACTCCACCACTATCCCACATTCTCTCCATCTACATTTTCTCAAAGCATTCCCCATCATCAAATCCTCTCACCTCCTCTTTCATTCTTGCAAACACCACTTCCTACTAGTCCCTTTTTCATCTCCATCATCAAATCACTTGGTAATATTTCTTAATTGTTGCTTCTTCGTTCATTTCATGTATTATTTATTCATTTTTATCTCATTCATTCTCATCCACTACATCCTCTCCTCACCTTCATCTTCCTACACATCATTATCCCTCATTTATTTACTCTTTCCATTCTCCATCTTCTATATTTCTCCCACATATCTACCCCCATGCTTACACATCATTTTTATTGATCTTCCTTTAACATTCTTTCATCTTCCTCTTCTATTTCGTGCTAAGAATTATCGGTGGAATTCTCCTAAAATCACTCATCCCCATTATACATAGCTTGAATCCTTTTCTTTGACCTCCTCAAATCTATTTTCATTCCTTCCTTCCTCTATGTCCTCTCGATCATTATCGGAGGACTTCTCCTAATTTCCCTTCATTGGCATTCCCCCTCCCATTTCTTCATTTACTTTCTCCCCTTTGTCTTATCTTTTGTCTCATCTTTTCCTACCAATCATTATCGGTGGATTTCTCCTAACATCCATTCACCGAAATTGCCTCTCTATCCCATCCTTTCTTTTTCCTCACCACCTCTCCATCTTCCATTCTTCCTTGCCTATTTCTTTGTTGTCTTCATCATACACCTTCTCTCTATTTTCTCGTGATCAACATTTCCTCATCTCATGCATCTTAGTTTCTTTTCCAATTGATGCCATTCCTTCCCTCAAGTTTCTGTTTACATTCCTTATGCTTCCCACTCTTTACCAAATATCTTCATTCTTGGTTAACTTCCTTCAGCATAATTTTCTTCGTTGTCTTCTCCTTCTTTTGATCTTCATCTTTTTTACTTCCTCTACATCGTCCTCTTCCTCATTTTACCTCACACTACCTTCTTACTTCCCATCAAAAACTCTTGACTCTTGACATTATCCCATTTCCTTTATCATCTCATCATCCACATGCATTTCCATGCGACGGTTCCATATTCTTTGCCTTGGATTTCCTCACTATGATCTATTTCCTTCAATTTTCTTTTCTCTATCATCTCTTTCATTTTACATTACCTCTCTATTTTCCTCTACTCTAACCTTCATCACGCCTTTCATCTCAAATAAATATCTCCCTTTTTCATGATTTCATCCTCTACTCTGTTCTTTTCTTGTCTTCTCTTTGTTTTCCTTTTTCATAATCCTTTTTGTTATCTTCTTCCTCCCCTTTCACTCTTTATTTTCTCCTCTTCTGTCTTCGTCCCTCTACTCCATATCCTGTGCTTCTTCATATACAATCTTTCTATCTTTCTCATAATCAACCAATCCTCCTATCCATTCCCTTTTCTCTTTCTCAACATCTCTTACATCGGCATTCATAAATCAATGCTAATGTTTCTCTATTTATGTATCATTATCTATACATTTCATTACCATTCTTGTTCTTCTCTTTGCCACATTGACATCTTCTCTTTTTGAGAACCCTATCATATCTTTTATCTTCATCAGATCCTCTTGCAGGGGACATCATCATATCCATTTCTAATAATCTCTTCCCATCTTCTTTTGACATTTTTGTCTTAAAATATATGATAACGACCATCACCTATCTAATGTTGTTCTCTTCCTTGAATATTTTCTCTAATTTTGTTTTGACGCAAAAGTATATCTATTACACTTACCAAAGAAATGAGACTTTTTGTCTTCTTCACCTCCCGATTTGCTAACACTTATGCATAATTCCTATAAAACATGATTGCCATCATATTTATTATCCTTTTAGGGCATTTTATCTCATTCTTCTATCATGTTTGCTCATCATATCCACATTTGTGAGTATTCCCCCTAGGATAACTTTTTTCAACATCTATCTATGTCTTATGTTGGGGTACCTTTTCATCTTTGTACTAGTCAATGCATATAACTCACCTTGTGTCCTTCTCGTGCCTGTGTGTGGGAATCATTATCTTCATCTACGTCCATTTTGTGCACGCATGATTTTTAACACATTTCTCCCAAACTAAGGATTACACACATCTTTCACATTTAGTTGCACATATTTTGATGTTTTCCTATGACCCATTGGTCATGTGGGTTTACATCCATACTGCAATGGTCTTCACCCACTCACCGGTCTCTAGCAGAATGTTGTCATCTGTCTCTCCATTGAGACAAAATTTACTCTACATATATGATATTGAAGTCACCTCCATACTTTTTTATTGTCATTGCGATCATTTTTTTTTCCCGGGAATCTTGCGTTTGGTCATGTCTTAATCCATCCTTGGACATATCTTTCATCTAACCCTTTTTTTTTTGTCTCGTGGCTTGCTATCGCAAACCAATCAACAAAAAGGGGAAAATTTAGACACCTATTTTCGGTATAGTGCCCCTTTGTCATCTCACATTCGTCTAATTTCCATTATCACATATCTTTCTCTAAATAAAACCCTATCTATTTGCTCACATTATTTGATTGATTATTAATGGGCTCCATATGGACCCATGTGATAATTCAATTTTCGACATCATCCCCCATCTCTCACAAATTATTTAATTCATAATGCATATCTCCGACACCTTCTTTTTAAAAATAAAATATTTTTCTCACCCCCCATTCAAATCATGTCCCCCACTTTGCCTAATAAGTCAAAATATGGGACCCACATGATCACATGACATCCCTAACTCAAGTGACATTACTACACCTTGGGTATCATCTAACCTATAGTTTAGTCTCATATCTAAGCTATAAATATGGGGTTTTCCCCATATTTCAAAAGGATATATATTTTTAAGGAGAATATATTTTTAGAGGAGGAAAAAGGGAGAGCATATAAAAAGAAGGGAGATTTTTCAAGGACCGCCTAGGCAGAATATATTTTAAAGAGAACAAGGATATTTTTAAGATAAGGAAGAGCTTAACCAAGTTCTTCCCATTTGAAGAAGAAATATTTGCCTTAATTCGTCATCATTATCTTGCCATCTTGATGCCCGGTTCATTTCCATATCAGGACATAAGCTAAGTACTCTTGTTATTTCAGTTGCTTGTCATTTTTAATATTGTTCACGATCTATTATTATATTTTATGACATGGGCTTCACATCCTCCAAGGGATTTGAAATCCTCTTGGAACCAAAGCACCATTCGTGAAACTCCCACATATTGTGCTCTAGTCTTATCTAGTTTAGTTTTGCAGATCGCTTCTTGATATTATACAGAGGCTGGAAATGTAGACCAACATTTTGATTATCAATGGGATCCATATGGACCCATGTGATAATTCAATTTTTGGAATCATCAACCCTCTTCCACAAATTATTTAATTCATAATGCTTTTCTCTCGATACCTTATTTTTAAAAATGAAATCTTTATCTCACCCCCCATTCAAATCATGTCCCCCACTTTGCCTAATAAGTCAAAATATGGGACCCACATGATCACATCACATCCCTAACTTAGGTTACTTTACTACACCCTGGGTATCATCTAACCTATAGTTTAGTCTCATATCTAAGCTATAAATATGGGTTTTTCCACTATATTTCAAAAGGATATATATTTTTAAGGAGATAATATTTTTAAAGGAGAAAAAAGGGAGAGCATATAAAAAAAAATTTAAAGGACCATCCGAACAAAATATATTTTAAAGAAGAAGGAAAAAGCTCGATAAAGGTCTCTTATCTTTCCATCTTGATGCCTAGTTCTTTTCTATAGCAGGACGTAAGCTAAGTACTCTTGTTATTTCAATTGCTTGTCATTTTTACTACTGTTCACGATCTATTATTATCTTGTCTGACACAGGGGTCGACATCCTCCAAGGGATTTGAAATCCTCTTGGAACCAAAGCACCATCTGGGCAACCCCCATATATTGTGCTCTAATCTTATCTAGTTTAGTTTTTAATATCTAGCTTCTTGATATCATGCATCTACTTTCTTTATGCTCAGTATCATCCATCTCCATCTCCAAGGTACTAAGCCCTTGTATACTCGACATGGTTTCGTGTTTCTTGATTACTTGTACAATCACTTGGACAGGAGATGGAAACACAAATCAAAATTTGGCACACCCAGTTGGACCGAGATCCAATATCTGGTCATTTTTGTTTTCTTTGTTCCTTTATTTACATCGTGCATGTTTGGTGTTATCTTCATCCGTAGCGAGGGTTTGTGTTGTATTCAAAGTAATTTCTCTTCTTGTGTTTAATTGGCATGGTATTGAGTTTCACCCATATGGGAAATGAATCCAAAAATTAACCTTATCATTTGGTTATGTTTTAAAGTTTGATTTTGTAATTTATTATTTTCCTAGTTATCGTCACGTGATATATTTTGCAAATGTTTCATTTTTGACTCACTTATTCGTAGGGTTTTAAGATATTCTCCGTTAGTTTGGTATGTTACATACATTCAATGGTCCATATCATCTTGGAAGTAAGTAGTTATTATTTATTTCAACGAGCTTGTTATTTCGTCATTTTTTATTAATATAAACTTTATTTTTTTATAATTATATAAATGAATTTTATAAAAATATTTTTTTTATAAATATATAATTTAAAATACAATTTTTTTATATTATTGTCCTAAGACCTAACCTTCTCCCATTTACCCCACCTCTCTCTTCCACGACCCAACTCACACCTCTCCCAACTTCCAACGTCGAGATCCTATATCCCTACTCCTGATCTACTTCCCCCACATCCCAATAATCCATCTTCACCTCCAACTATCCACACCTGTCCTCAACATATCTCTCCCCATTGACAATCCCCCACATCTATTTTCTCCTTTCCACCCATCACCCATCCTTCCACCTATCCCATCTCTCCTCCTTTCATATCTTAGCTTCTCCACACTTGGATCACCCTCTCTATCCACCTCATACATGGTTAAGCTCCACACTCCTTCCTCCCACATAGACCCCATTCCACACAAATCACCTCCACTCGGCTCCCCACTCCACATCCAATGTCGGGCCACTCCACACTCCTTACATATCTACCGGCTTCCCTCAACAAGCTCTCTCCATGTCCCACTCAACTCCATCCCCACCTACCCCATCACCCTTCTCTTCTCCCAAGTCACACACTCCTCCAGCCTAACCCCATCCTCAATCCACCAACTTTCTCTTACGCTTTCGACCCACCCACGCTGCCTCACTATCCACTGTCTCCCTTATCCTACCCATGAGCTCCCATATCACTAATCACCTGTCTCCCTTCCTCTCCTCACGACTCCTCACTGATTTCTCCACTCCACCATTCCTCCCAACCGATCACCCATCTCCCTTCCCTTCTCGTAGCTCCTCCCCACTACTCCCAATCTTCATCGTTACCCCTTCTCTCCACTTCACCACCTCCCTTCTCTCTACTTCAACACCCACCTCCCTCTCCTCTCTCTCCCCACACGACCACACCGCTCCACTTGGTCATGTCCCTTATTCCCATCTCCACCGACCTCCTTCACCAATTCTCCCTCTTCCGCCCAAGCACTCCGTATCCCCATCCACTTGAAGCTCTCTCCTACGCCGACTAAGATCCTTCCTAAGTTGAGATATTTCATCTCCCTATCCAATCCCATAAAATTCACTCTTCTAATCGCAGATCCTCCTCTATTCTCCAAAGCACTAGTGAAATCAATAGCACGAAACAAAAAAAAATAGAAATACTATGTTCAACGACTGTACAGTCTCCGTTTAGCAGTCGAATTACAATTCTTTCACATTGCATGTATAAACATTACACAATTCTGACGATTGAGGCATCTAACTGAGTGTTAACTTCACGTAAGCTTTGTTATAGTAGATCGCGATCTCTTTAATGCAAATGATTTCCAATTCTTTAGAACACATTTAGTAATATAATCATTGACTATACAGTGCTTTAACGAAATTATTTAGCAATCATTTGCGGTCTATTTTATAAAATTTTGATACAATTTGGCAATGGGCTTATAATTCTCTACAATACAATAAATAGTGCGTGTAGCACCATGGCTAATTAGATATTTCTTGATTTTTATATCATTCATCATGTGAAGAGCCACGTTTATGTGGAACATAACTAACCGGTTTCGATCTACCAGTCCTAGATCCAACTCTTGACTTTGTTGTTCCTAAAAGCACACATTAGATTTGGTTTACTTTTCCATCAAATGATCCATCATCTTTATAAATTGATCCATCTTTTGGAAACACTCTTCCCCACATAGAATGACCCCGCGGTGGTGGGAAGTCAATTTGTTGGTCCCGCATATGTGGGTGAGTAAAGTTGAGACACTTTTTTTTTGCATGATTGAGCATTCCTCATCTCGAGTCAATTGTGAATCGATTAATCTATTCCAAATTCTTTTTGTTAGATCCATTTCATAGTTTCTTGCATAGATTATTATTATTATTATTATTATTATTATTATTATTATTATTATTATTATTATTATTATTATTATTATTACTATTCTTTTTATTGCGGATAGATATAATATACCATTTCATCACTTATTTCACCGTGTGTTTTAATATTTATTTAATTCATAGTTTCTTTAATCATTTATTTTAATAAGAAAACCGGTCTTTAGTTTATAGTCTATTAATAAAACTATAGTTTATAGTTTATAGCATTTAATCGTTTATAGTTTATTAATAGCTTTTGTAGCTTATTTCCTTTCATTGTATATGAACAACGATCTATAACTTTTTTAAAAATTATTTTCATTATTATTATCTTTCTTCTTTTTTACGAAGTAAATTTTGATAACATTTATAACTTCTTTCTTAATCATATCAACTGATTATACTTGTCTTATTTTCCAAGTGAAATTAACAAATTCATAATCATCCAACAACGCCATCAAATATCACTCGCTTTGCAAAAAAAAAAAGAAACTTATTAGCCTCATCTGCAATTCTAAACGGTGCCATTTTAGGGTACATGGGCATTTCGGGCCACTAAATAGTGCTTCTAAAAACACCATCATCAAGTGCAATTGAATAACTAGGAAAAGTGTTTCTCCGGTATTTATCATTTTAATCTATTATCTCTTTTACGCATCGAACTTTCCTTTCTGAGTGTCAGATACATTGAACGTCACATTTCATTTTTGTCTAAAATGAACCTTCTCGCATCCTTCCCGATCACATAGCTTAAGTAAAGGATATAATCCTCTGCAGTTCACTTATCACACACTTCCCGAGACTGTATAAACATAATTAACACATTAAAGCATTCCACTCTCCTGTTAAGCTGTTTGGGACTTAAACACCCAACAGAAACTACCTTAGACATATCCCAATCCACAATTGCTGAAACCAGCCTTAGACTCCTTTAGACACCTTTGTTACCTACTTTATTTTCTATTAACATCCTATAAATTAATCATGATGTTAAAAAAATTCTACTTGATTTGTTTTTCAACAATATACACAAATAGATGTTCCTCTATTTCACACCTATCGTCACTCTCTCCAAAATCGAGATGAAACAACAATCTTCTTTATCCCATGATCTTACTTCCTCTAATGATCTCACTCAACAAGATTCTAAACTCAAAACCATGTGCTTGAGTCCACTCTAATCTCCGGTCTCCATGGTCTCACCTAATCGAACCATATCATACAAAATTATCCCCACCTTGACATCAACCCTCATATCCCTTGTCAATCCGGTCTACCTAAACCAATCGCACCACCATCTCCTACTCCTCTAGATATACTCAAATCTCCTCCTAACCCCATGTATGACTTCTTACTCCAAAATCCCCTACAATCTCTCAATCCTCCCAATCTCCTCAATTGGTGCATCGCATTCCACCCACATCCATTTTTCTCAATTCTATTTCATCCGCCACTAGTATTCCCATGAAACAATCTCATCCTTTAAATACCTACATTTCTACCCATCCTATCCTCCAACAGCTTTCAACCCCTTAACACTTATCATCTACCACAATAATCTACCCACTTCAAAGAACACACCATATTTCTATTATTCAAAGTTAACCTATGCAACAATCTCAACCCATGACACATGTTCATCCTTACCAAACAACTTCTCCAACATCTACATATCCATAAATTAATCGGATGTCTTATCAAACCATTCTCAAACATCCTATCCACAAGCTTATCAAACAACTTATCGACACTTCACCAAACACCCACAAACACATCATTTTCCTTATCAATCTACTTTTCAAACTAAATAGCCAATCCAATATCAACCTTACAACACCTCCAATGATTCAATTCATGCCTTAATGAATTAGGTAGCCATTTTAGACATCCTTACCATACCACCCAAGAACACCTTATCCTATGAACACATTTGTAATGAACCCAGTCATCCGTCGGTTCCAATTAAACCCTATCTCGTCATTGAAACTTCCAACATTTAATAAGTTCAATAATAAAGAATATCTCCAATAACATCTCCTTACATTTAAACATGCATGTCGTCTTATTGCACATGATCATGATTTATTTCTTTGCATTTTCCCCATGTCTCCTTACGGTCCCGCGTTGACCGGTAACATAGTATCCCACAACATTCCTTATTCTCTTTCACTGAAGTTGAAAAACTATTCTTAGAACACTTTTCTATCAATATCACATGAAAAATGACTATCATTGATCTATATACCATTAAACAAGATGAAAACGAGTCCATCATCGACTTCGTCACATGATGACATGTTGTTATAAATCAACTATACATAAATATCCTACAAACCAAACTCACCGACTTATTCTTACATTCGTGTGCCAAACATATATCATCCACTTTGCAGATCCAATCATTCTAAACCTTTGATGAATCTTTCACAATGGCTCACGAGCCTAAAACCCATGCCATTGAGAAGGATCATCTTAAACTAAGTTCAATTGAATCAAAATTGAATCCACCAAACCATTCAAACATAATGGCAAGTTCAAAACTACGGCCAATAATGTGATAATTGAACCCCATACCCATTTACACCAAGCACATGGTCTCAACAACGATCTCCTCAATCAACATCCAACTACACTCATTTAGGAGAACCATACGGTTCTATATTTGATAAGTTCATGAGCATAATCTCTATCCAACTTCCTCCCATACGACCTATAGACGACTCAAAGCCAAGCCTATTTGGTATCATGAGGCCCACTTTTGTAAATATCATCAAATCAAAGGTTATGACATACATAAATGTCATTCCTTAAAAGATCGTGTCCAACAACTCGTAAATCAAAGGGGTATCCAAATTGATACCTCCATCGCAAAACTAATCAACCACTAACAAATCACATTGCCCCCTTTAAATCTCGACTATCAAACACTTGTATCGTTGAAACCGTCAATCAAGATCCCATCTTATCACCAACTTCGTATGTTCCCACCATGGACATTGTTCTTACCTCTTATTCAGAACCTACCGCACCTACATCAACTTTCACTACTTGTCCTAAACGTGTACCTTATGCTATCCTTGCCACATCCGTATTAAATTCAGCTATATCATCCATTTCTTCTCGCTTCAAATACATCCCAATCTACCACATTAGATTCATCCTTAGAATTTATTTCAGCCCCACTCGTATCCACACATATCCTTATGTCTCTCCCATCTATTTCTTTAGCTACATCTACCTCAAACTCACCTACTACTACATCTACATTACTCACAACCATCCCAACTAAACTCAGTTCTACTACGTGCACCCTTGCAACCCCATCTTCAACATCAATCCCTTTAGCAAACATATCATTCTTACCCTTGAAACATTTATGAAACAACCAAGATTTTCTACCTCTACATCGGAAAATGTCCCCGCACTTGCTATATTACCATTACCCATAAGGTCTACTCCATCGCTTATCACATCACTCACATCTCCACATATTCCAAAATTCCTACATCTTTACCTATCCCAGTGACCCCTATACCTATCATATCAAAAATCCACTTATCTCTACCTTGAAAACCTTGCCCGTGGTTACAACACCCAGTCTACCCCAATACTCTTTACCCAATCCTCCTATCACACCAACCCAATCCTCTCGATCTGCAACCCTATCAAATATACCCCTTATATAACCTACTGTAACAACACCTCTACCTAAGTCAAATAAATATGCTTTACCTTCTCCCTCTAAAAAATCATCTCTTTCCATGCCTCAATCAAAAAAATTGATTTCTCACATAGATATCATTAATCGCATCATGCAAACACATATCTTCATTAACATCTTCATCTTGTTTTAGAATAGTTTCTCCATTAATAACCACACCACCACTATCGATCCTCCAGGTTTAAATTAGTGTCATCCTCGCTAGAGGTAAATCTTCTCGATCGAAGTCTAAGGCTTGGGGCAAACATCCCCAATAGTCTCCTACACATCCTCGAAACATTCAGGCTTTCCCTCTTCTCAACAATCCAATGCCACAACATCCATGTCAGGATCAGTTTTTCCATCTACGACATCTTACAATAATCAATCCACATCCAAATAATATCATCCTTCAACCAAACTTGATTTTTCCACCAGAAAATGAAATTCACACATCTAATATGAAACTACATTTTCTCCTAGCTCCAAGCCGAGACATACTATTAAAACCCATAAAATTTACCTTCCCCATGACACTTCAATGGGGTCATACATAGACATCTTTTGACATTTAACTAGACCATCTGCCATTAAACTTACTCCTATTAAATACTTTAATCGCTATGGTCCCAAGCCATCATGGTTCAATCCTAATTGGAGTTGCACCTATCATCGCACCCAGTGTCATGACATTGAACATTGTAAGGCCTTTCGGTAAATCGTCAACAATCTTATAGATAAACATGATTTCCTCATTTAGGGAAAGTTCCATCTTCATCCACCTTGAATCCAATACATATCCCATCTTTCGATCTCCCATGATCCCACCATCCTCATCATCCCTTAATATTCATCTAGCCCATGTCATTCCTCCTAAGGAATGCCCACCATTGTTCATCAAGGTCACTTATCTTGCTAAACACACTTGTGGTCTCTAATCATCTACCCCATCCAAATCTAAAACAATCTCATCAAAGCTCTTTCGACATCCTTTACCTCCTTCACATTTAACTTATTGGGAGAATAATGTTCTGTAGCCCTTGAACACATCATCTGTACAAATCCCTTATTACTAGGTGACTTCACTCTTTGACATTTTTATCTACCTTATTCACATTCATTCAATCTAAATTAATTATATCCAAATTCTCATCTCATTCTAAGTCCTCTTTTGAGGACATATTTGTTCTTTTATGTTTGTGTTCCTTTTGGGAGTATCATATTTTTCATTAAATCCCTCCTTTGAGGCCATGTTTGTCTCTCCATTGAGGGAAAAAAATTTCTCTTCTAGAGCACCATCTATTTCTAAGTCCACCATTGTGGCTGTATTTTTGTCTCCTTCGGGACATCGTTTATAAGCCCTCCTTTGAGGCCATATTTGTTCTTTTATTTTTTATGCTCCTTTTGGGAGTATCGTTTTTCACTAGAGCCCTCCTTTGAGGCCATATTTGTCTCTCCATTGAGGGACCTTTTTCTCCAAGTCCACCTTTGTGGCTATATTTGTGTCTCTTCTGCGACACCATCTATTTCTAAGTTGACCTTTGTGGCTATATGTGTGTCTCTTTTTAGGACACTGTTTATTTCATCAAGCCCTCGTTTGAGGCCATGAATGTCCTTCCATGTTTATGTCTCTCTTGGGCCATCATCATTTATGGTGGTCATATGTTAGTTTGTATTTCTTGCTTAGCTATCATCTCATCTTATTGCAACTACACTGTCTTCCCTCTCATGGTGGTGAACCAGAAATGGAATATCTTAATGCATTGAACTTGTGACCAATCTACGATTAGAATATCTACCAATGAGAACTTAGTTACTTCCATAGATTGTTACGCCATCTTTATCCCCTTCCATTTATCACTATAATAATCTCAACTTATGCAGTCCGCCTTCCACTACTTCGATGTGATCCCATAACCATTACATCCATTACCTTCTCATTCTCCTATTGCAGCTATGCGAAGGGTCTAGGGTGTTTCTTATACATTCCTTATCTCCTCTTAAGTGGTTTACTTAGCTATTCCCAACTCTCCCCATGTCAAGCTTAAAATCAAGTATGTAAATGGAAAAATCAAAATTATAGAAGAAAAAAATAGAATGATCCCTCGAAGGACAGCTTGTTCAAGAAAAATAGAAAAGAGAAAAGAAAAAGAAAAGTATACAAATCAAAATCCAAGCAAATCACAAGAAATAGACTGATCCTTGAAGGACAATCATATTTTATTCTTGTCATCCATATTATGTATAAAGTATACCATACCCTCGAAGGATGGCTACTCTATTATTATGGCATCTGGAAGGTTTTCTCGCATTGATCAACCTTCCTTTATCAACATTTTTCGAAAGAATTCTACTATTGTTCTTTCCCTTTCCCAGTAGCCGGGCCATATACTTAAGAAACACCACATTTGGAGATCCCTATTCTCGCATACAAGTCACATCTTCGATCCCTTTTTCATATAAACATTAGAATTATGAGCATATTTCATCCATATTTCCCTCATGATCTTTTATAACTAACTATCGTTGGTTATGTATTAACACCTTCTATTGGCTACAATTGCAATGTCTTGAGTGGTAACCTTTTCTTGTTTGTCTCCAATCTAGTTCAACACATAGTTTCCATGTATGCCCTTACTACAGCTATGTTACATTCATCTCATCTAGATCATCTTTTATAAAAATCATATCAAATTACACACTATGAATTCTATATCTATCTGTCATTTCCATGAATGCATTTACAAATACACTTTTCGGTTTGTGAATTCTACTAGATCACTATTGCGCTTTGTGAATCCTACTTGAGGGTCCTTCTCAATGCAAGTTTATTATCATACGAGTTCCTTATCTCTCAACATGTTCAAGACCATATTTTATCCATTGCTCCTGGCTCTCCATGTCCACTCATCACCATTTGTCCTCACATCATCCTTCTCACCTTTCGTCCCCTTGCACGACGCCATATATCTTACTCGTCTTTCCTCTTGAGTTTCTCTTTTACTCTTCCACTTTCAATTTGACAATCTTGCTTAACAATCCAAAAATTCGAGAGAACCTTAGTTAAGGTATATCTTCTTCCTTAGATTCTCCCATTGTAGAAGCTTCTCCACCATTTCCTCTTTCAACGAGATGGCAATCACCACCACAAATGTCTTTCCACTCTTCCTTTTCTACTTAACACTCGGCATCATCACTACCATCACGTGGGAATCCCGCTTAAGGATTACCCTTACACTCTCCATCTACACTCGCATATGTTTCTCCATTCACTCATGTAACACTTGCTCTGCTTTCCTTGTTATCACATTTTTATCACCTCCTTTCATCTCTTGTTCCATTTTCATAAACACCGCTTAGTCTTTTCATAATTCTTCTTCTTCTTTGGTTTGACGATCCTACTTAACCATCTCCATCGCAGGGAAATATTACTTAAGAGTTTCTTTTAAGAATGGTTGGCCATATGATCCTTCCATCTCCTATCATCTCTTCCTCATATTTTTTCTCCCACCTCTCATCATATTCATCCATTATAACCAACCCTTCCACACATGCATCCAATACAATGTTGTCTTTCTCCTTCCATATTATCACTGCCGGTTTGGTGATCTTACTTAAATCCTCCTGCGGCATGGCGATATTACTTAAGAGTCCCTCTTAAGCATGATTTATCATCTTACACTCTCCCACTACCCCACATTCCTTTTATCTACATTTTTGGGCATTCTCCATCATCACATCTTCTCACCTCCTCTTTCATTCTCACAAACTCCACTTCGTATTGGTCTCTTTTTCATCTCCATCATCCATCACTAGGTTATCTTACTTAACCGTTGCTTCTCTATTCATTTCATTTCTTGTTTCTTCATTTATCTCTCATTCATTCTCATCCATTGCATCCTCTCCTTGCCTTCATCTTCCTACACATCGTTATCCCTCCTTTATTTACTCTTTCCACTCCGTCTTCTAGAGTTCTCCCACATATCTACTCCCATGTTTACCCATCATTTTCATTGTTCTCTCTCTAACAATATTTCATCATCATCTTCAATTTCGTGTTAGTATTTATCGGTGGACTTCTCCTAAAAATCACTCATCCCCATTCCACACAGCCTAAATCCTCTTCTTTGACCTCCTCCATTCTATCTTCATCCCTTCCTTCCTCTCGTGTCCTTTTATCATTATCGAGAAGACTTCTCCTCACATCCCTTCATTGGTGTTCCTCCTCCCATTCTTCTTTTACTTTCTCCCTTTCCTTATCTTTTGTCCCATCTTTTCCTACTGATCATTATTGGTGGATTTCTCCTAATAACCATTCACCGACATTGTCTCTCTTATCCCATCCTTTCTTTTTCCTCACCACCTCTTTATCTTCCATTCTTCCTTGCCAACTTATTCATTGTCTTCATCATACACTTTCTCTCCATTTTCTCATCATCAACATATCCTCATCTCATACACCTCTGCTTTCTTTTCCCAATCTATGTCATTCCTTCCTCAAGTTTCTCTTTACGTTCCTTATTCTTCTCACTCTTTACCAAATATCTCCATTCTTGGTTCCCTTCCATCTATATAATTTTATTCATTGTCTTCTCCTCCTTTCTCGATCTTCATCTTATTTTAATTCCTCTACATCGTCCTTTTCCCCATTTTACCTAACACTTCCTCCTTACTTCCCCTTCAAAAAATTGAATCTTCAGCATTATCCCATTTCCTTTATCATCTCATCATCCACATGCATTTTCATGTGGTCAGTTCCATATTCTTTGCCTTGGATTTCCTCACTATGATCTGTTTCCTTCAATTTTCTTTGCTTTATCATCTCTTTCGTTTTCCATTACCTATTTGTTTTCCTCTGCTCCAATATTCATCACATCTTTCGTTTTAAATAACTCTCTCCCTTTTTCATGATTTCATCCTCTGCTTTGTTCTTTTCTTTTCTTCTCTTTGTTTTTCCTTTTTCATAATCCTTCTTTGTTATCTTATTCCTCCCCTTTCACTCTTTATTTTCTCCTCTTCCATCTCCATCCCTCTATTCCATATCCCTATCGCCTTCATATTCAATCTTTCTTGCTCTTTTCATAATCAACCAATCCTCATATCTATTCCCTTTTCTCTTTCTCAAAATCTCTTACATTTGGCATTCGGAGTGAATGCCTATGTTTCTCCATTTATGTATCACCATCTATCCCTTTCATTACCATTCTTGTTCTTCTCTTGGCCACATTAACCTCTACTATTTTTGAGAACCCTGTCACATCTTTTATCTTTGTCGACTTCTCACAGGGACATTATCATATCCATTTCTAAGAATCTCTTCCCATCTTCTTTTGACATTTTTGTCTTGGAAGATACCATAACAACCATGACCTATCTAATCTTGTTCTCTTAAACATTTTCTCTGATTTTGTTTTGATGTAAAAGTATCTCTATCACATTTACCAAGAAATAAGACATTTTTTTCTTCTTCACCTTCTAATTTGCTAACACTTATACATATTTTTTCTATGAAATTTGATTGTCATTATATTTATCACCATTTTATCCTATATTTCTGTCCTATCTACTCATCTTGTCCACATTTATGATTATTCTATCTATGTCTTATGTTGGGGTACCTTTTCATCTTTGTACTTGTCAACGCATATAACTCACTTTGTACCTTTTTGTGCCTTGTGTTGGGGCATCATTATCTCCATTCTCGTCCCTTTTATGGACGCATGATTTTTCACATGATTCCTCACAGAAAAATGGATTGGGCATATCTTTCGCATTCAATTGCACATATTTTGATGTTTTCCTAGAACCCATTGATCATCTTGGTTTAAATCCATACCGCATTGGTCTTCACCGAATCACCGGTCTATAGAACATTATCTCTCTCTCTGTTGAGACCACAATTTTCCTTTACCGATGTGATATTGAAGTCACCACTGTACCTTTTTTATTGTTATCGTGATCCATTTTTTCTTGGGGCATCTTTCCCGTGGGTCATGTCTTCATCCATCCTTGGACACATCTTTCATCTAACCCTTTTTTTTTTGTCTTGTGGCTCGCTATCACAAACTACTCAACAAAAGGGAGAATGTAGACAACTATTTTCGGTATAGCACCCCTTCGTCATCTCACATTCATCTAATTTCCATTATCATATCTCTTTCTTTAAATAAAATCATATCTATTTACTTACATTATTTGACTAATTATCAATGGTATCCATATGGACCCATGTGAAAATTCAATTTTGGCATCATCCCCATCTCTCACAAATTATTTAATTCATAATGCATATCTCTCGACACCTTCTTTTTAAAAATGAAATCTTTATCTCACCCTCATTCAAATCGTGTCCCCCACTTTTCCTAATAAGTCAAAATATGGGACCCACATGATCACGTCACATCCCTAACTCAGGTTACTTTACTACACCCTGGGTATCATCTAACTTGTAGTTTAGTCTCATATCTAAGCTATAAATATGGGGTTTTCCCCATATTTTAAAAGGAGGAGGAGGATATATTTTTAAAAATAAGAAGGAGAAATCTCTGACAATGTCTCTTATCTTGCCATCTTGATGCCCGGTTCATTTTCATAGCAGGACATGAGCTAAGTACTCTTGTTATTCCATTTTCTTGTCATTTTTACTACTATTCACGATCTATTATTATCGTGTCTAACACGGGGTTGACATCCTCCAAGGGAATTGAAATCCTCTTGGAACTGGTACCATCTAGGAAACCCCGCATATTGTGTTCTAATCTTATCTGGTTTACTTTTGCAGATCTAGCTTCTTGATATCATGCATTTGTTTTCTTTGCACCCATATCATCCATCTGCATATCTAAGGTACTAATCCCTTGTATACTTGACGTGGTTTTGTGTTTCTTGATTACTCGTACACTCACCTGGATAGGAAGCTAGAAATGCAGATCAAAACTTGTGTCACATGCTTTATTCATTCATTACATTCGATACTTTTATTTATCATACATTATATCTTTTAGCAAGTGTTACTATGTGTGTTTGTCTCACTTCATGTCACCTAATTTTGTTGTGTATTTTGTGATTCCATGGGTGTCCCATATTTTTGTCTCTATGCCCATTTTTTTGTTACATTGTTTACAGTGCCTAAAGTTATTGATTTTTTTGACATCATATGTGTCCCATGATTTACTCTATATTCCCATTGTGTGACATTGATTACATACTCCTGTCTATGATTTCACAATTCCTCTATCTCTAGACGTTATTTCTTATACATTTTCCATTATTACTCTTCCTAAAAAAATTATTATTTCTATTGTTGTGTGCCATGGTTTCCACCATATGCATCCAATTTTATAGGTTTATGATCCAATCGGTAGAGACTGCCATGAAATTACTTCTATGTATTCTTATGAAAATTATCGACTTATCGACATGGTTACACATATATTATTTTGAGAAGCAGACTCAAATTCTTTATCGATGCAGTGTTAAATAAGGGACATCCATTTGGATGTATTCTACACTTACAACAGAAAAAGGTACAATTATTAGTTCATACATACGTAGATAAATACCTTTCCACTATTTAAAATGTTACTAAACACTAAAATCATAAAATATTGCACAATATAAAAAATTTACAGCTTGGTAAGGACCGTACATGTTGTTTATGCCACTTTCACATAGTTTTTCCCACTAGTAGTTACACCAAATTTCTTAGTAGGTGTATATTTTCAGATTCAAGTGCTAATTCTTGGACCATTTTAAAATTCATTTGACTACATAGGGCATGAAGTACTTCACTCCATTTTCAACATGACATATTTTTGTAGTTACATGTTTTAGTGATCTTGGGGCATTCAAACCTCATCTCTCCATCTAAATTTAAGTGTGTTGCAACTTTTATTATATGTTATGTAACACGTGGGAAGTGCATGGGGATACTAATTTTAATTTCTACTAGTTTCTTACTTTGTAAAATTGCACCTAGATCCATCTACACTAGATTGTTCGTGGGGTTGCGAAAAATAGCAAAGGAGTTGAGTTCCTCATAGGAATTATTTCCTTTCCTATTACATTTAAGGAGAAGATATAACATTTTTTTATTGACTTTGATATTGCTAGAAAATTTAAAGGATATATAATGTTACAAATTATAGATCCACAACATAAATTTCTAAATATTATAGTTTATGAAGTGCAATAATTAAAACATAGATTAAGATGTTTATATTGCATATTATAGTATGTAAACAACATAAAACTGAAAGTAAATGAACACACTGACACATGATATAAGTGGGAAAACCATTGAAGGTAAAAAACCAACTGAAAATCACATATAAATATTTATTGACAATAATATTTCACCCAAAACTCGCACTATTTTTCTATCACTTGCACATATAGCTCGTATAAAATGTTACCATATTTGTAATCGATCTCTAATGAAAATACCTTGTTATATACAAGGTGGGTGGTCATGACCCACTCCTAAAGCCAACTCACTTTATGGTATATAATACATATATGTTAAATATAATATATAAGCCAAAAACATATAGTATATGACATGTTTCTAAATAAGAAGTTTTTTTCTTAATATTATAAACCCAACACTCCCTCTTAATTATAACTAGGTAAACATGTAAAATGTATTTTACATGTCAGATCTTGTTCCAAATAACACATGTGAATTCACCTTTTTCTATAAAAGGAATTACAATCCATAAATCAAAAACTAAGTTAGAATAGCATGCAAAAACACTTGTTTTCATATTTTACGCCCCATGATTCACTAAGCAAAGTGTCCCACATGTATTTCAACTCTTTGGTAGAGTACCACATTGTCCCACCTAATTATACAAGGCACGAAAAACCATACATGCATTACAACTTTTAGCAAAGCTGCAAAGTAAAGTGTTTTTTCGTGGTTGGAAGAAATGTTTTACAGATTCTTTGACAACTACAATACAAAGGAACATTACAAATTATCAAGATAAAATTATTAAGAATGAATTATTAAATAATACTATGAAGTTAATAAACTCTTCATATATAATGTTTCACTGGGAATTATAAGAAAAATTCACCTACATGACAATTTACTTAAATAACATGGAGATAGTCTAGGAGTATCCATTTTGACACAATCAAGTTGTTAAGAGATGACATTGCAAAATAAAACCATACAACATGATCATTTCTTATTCACACTCAAGGGGATCTCTAAAAGGCCAAAAACCTTATTATTTAGAGATGAAGATCAATCTCGTTCACATGATCATAAGAGCTAATATCTTAAATGCCCAACATATCATGGAATTTTTAGAAATTTCTAGCACTCAGGGCGTAGTAAATAAGTGTTCAACCTAATATTTATTGGAATAAAAGATGATATTTATATCTCCATTTAAATAATTCTCCTGGATGAAATGCATATATATCTCAATATGCTTGGTTATTTGATGTCTAAATCACATGTTTATAAGAGCCATAAAAATTTGGTAGTCGCATTGAAGTAGAGTTATTCCTATGACACCCATATGAAGTTATTCCAAAATTATTTTGAGCAATATGGATTTTTTTTTCTTCTATAACACTTTTATAATGTGCTTCAATAGAAGAGATATGTATTGTTTGTTTCCTCTTGTTGCTCCAAGTTATTGCACCTACACTTAAGTTTAAAACATATCCAGGAGAACATTTTATTTCAATAATATCACCATCATGGTCAAAATCAAAATAACTAAATAAAATTACATTATCACATGAAGAATAAAACAAGCCATAATTGATTGTACCTTTTATATACCTTAAAATAATATTTTACATTTATAATGGTCCTCATAAGGAATATGAATGAATCTATAAAAAATCCAATCGCATCAAACATATCGGGCATAGTAATAGTTAAATAAATAAGAAAACAACACAATTGTATGTATAAAGTAGGATCAAATTTATCACAAGAAGGTTTTGGATCTAATTTAACACCAAACTCTATAGGAGTAGACTCGAAGGATTACGATAAATCATATTAAACCTTGTAATAAGGTTAGAAGCATATTTTTCTTTTGATGTAACAATGGATTTATGATTTTGATAAATGATCATGCCTAGAACATCACTTAATAGTCCCGAATTAGCCATTTTAAAATTATGTCTTAACTTCTATTTGATTCTAACAATCAAATTCTTATCACTACTATTAATCAAGATATAAGAAACATATAAGATAATAATGATAACATGACTATTTTCATACTTTAAAAATAAATTATTATCAAAAATAGTTAGATAAAGCAATTTCATGAAAGAAATTTTTATCTTAGCATACCAAACTTTAGGGGCTTGTTTAAGACCATACACAAAGTTCTTAAGTTCACACGCATATAATTATTTTCCAGGTTCTTCAAAACCTTGAGGTTGGGATATATAAATTTATTCTTTCAAGTCATCATTAATAAACAAATTTTTAACATCCATTTGATGAATCGTGAACCATGTCAAAAAGCTAAATCTAGAAGAATTATAATAGTGCTCATTTTGGCAATAAGAGAAAAGATGTGAACATAATCCAATCCATGTTTTGAGTAAACCCTCTAGTAACTTATCTAGCCTTGAATTTATCACGCTTATAAATAAATTTATATATTATTTTATAAAACAATATAGAGCCTATAATGCTTCTTTTAGGATAAAAATGGACTAATTCCCACGTTTGATTCTTGATTAGAGGATTATTTTAAACTTCCATAGTTGCATGAAATCTTTCATCAAGGCTGGATTCTTCAAAATCTGTGGTTCAACCTCTTATACAATTGATAAGGCATTATAATAATTGAGAGACAGCGAATGAAGGAGAAATAGAAGAGATTGTTTATCTCGTATTATTCTTTAACACAAAGCTCACGTACGGTATTTATAGGACGATAATTTGTACTGGGACTCCCTAAATGAATGGAGAAGATCCACAATGAGGAGAATGATGGAATAACGAAAGAAGAGATAAAGTGATAAGATAGACACCTAAGACAAATCTATTATTTAATGTATGCTAACATTCCCCCTTATTACATTATTCTTGCAAATGTGACCTCACGAAGATTCAAATTTCACTTTTCCAAGGGATTTAGTGAGAATGTCAGCAACTTGTGCTTCAGTAGGATAGTACTGGAGCTGAATTTGATGGTTCAAGACGTGCTCTTGAATGAAATGGCAGTCAATTTCAATATGCTTTGTTCGTTCATGAAAGACTGGATTCTGCACGAGCTTCAACACACTCTGATTGTCGCAATAGAGAATAGGTGACTGTTTTTCAGGAATTCCTAGGTCATCCATAATGCGACGTATCCATATCACTTTACACACAGCTCCTCGTGCGGCGCGATATTCTGCCTCTGTGGATGAGATAGAAACAACATTCTGCTTCTTGCTTATCCACGAGATAGGTCCAGATATGAGATGAAATATGTATCCTGTAGTTGACTTCCTATCATCAACAGATCCAGCGTGGTCCGAGTCGACATATCCCTGTAGGAAGAATTGATCATTATTTTTATATTCCAAACCATAATTAGTTGTTCCTCGGACATATCTCAAAACATGCTTTGTTGCATTCCAGTGACATTTCTTTGGCTCCTGCATGAACCTAGAAAGATAGCTGACAGCATAGCAGAGATTTGGTCTAGTGTATGTCAAATAGATGAGCCCTCCAACAAATTGCCTGTAGAGAGTAGCATCTACTTGAGGTGAGTCCTGGAATCTTGAAAGTTGCAAGTCTTTTTCCATGGGAGTGGATATGGGTTTACAGTCGGACATTCTATAATTTTCCAAGAGTGTCTTGGCGTACTTTTTTCTCGGGAGACAAAGATGTGATGCTCCTTTTGCCATATTTCCAAGCCAAGACAGTAATGTAGTGGCCCCAAATCTGTCATGTCGAAGGTTCTTTTGAGATCATTCTTTACAATATCAACCTGATCTTCTGAACTACCAGTGATCACAAGATCATCTACATAAACAACTAGAATGATAATTTCTTTTCCTACCTTATTTATATACAAATTTGAATCGAGGGGCTACGAGTGAACCTATTCTCGCAAAAGGTGATCGTTGATATTGATATACCATGCCCTAGGAGCTTGTTTCAGTCCATAAAGATATTTGATGAGATGAAATACCTTTTTAGGCTGATTTTCATCAACAAATCCTTCAAGTTGGGTCATATATACTTCTTCTTTCAGATCACCATTTATGAAAGCACTCTTGACATCCATCTGCTGAAGTCTCCATCCTTTTTGTGCTGTAAGTGTGCAAACTACTCTGATGGTCTTCATCTTTGCAGTGGGTGCAAAGGTTTCTTCATAGTCAATGCCTTCTCTCTGAGCATATCCTTTGGCTACAAGTCGTGATTTATGTTTGTCAATGGATCCATCTGCCTTATATTTTGTCTTGAAGACCCATTTGCAGCCTATGGGTTTCTTTCCTATAGGCAGATCGACAAGTTCCCATGTCTGATTTTTCATGAGCGAGTCATATTCTGTTTCCATAGCTTCCTTCCATTGAGTTTGACTGAGTGCTTCACGAACATTATCTGGCTCGGAGCTATTCATCAGTGAACTCATGAGTGCAAAGTTTACCTCATTTCTTGTTTGACTCCTTGTTTTGACTCCGGATGATGTATCTGGGAGTTGTTGCAAATTTGAGTCCTTGATAGTGCTTTGTACCCACTTCGGACGAGAACTTGACTGCTTTTGAGAAGAACTGTGTCGTTGCCATGAGGATTGATGTGGAGTCACATTCTGCAGTTCTCCAAGGTCAACAAATAGTTCTCCTGGTAGCATTTCTTTTCTCTGAGTAGTCTCCTCCAGCTCATCATCTGATTCAGAGACTAATCGGTGAGATGTGTTTGGAAGTGGATCTTCTGTTGATACTATTGAGTCAAAGGATGACTCGTCACAAACCACATCCCGACTCTCGTATATTTTCTTTGTCTCAGGATCCATGAGACGATACGCCTTTGAGGTAGTACTGTAGCCAAGAAGGATACACGAGAGTGTTTTTGGCTCTACCTTCTTTCTCTTCTGAGCTGGGACATGCATGTATGTCTTAACAACCAAATACTCGCAAATGAGAAATTGATGGTTTTTACCACTCCATACCTCTTCCGCGTCTTGTTTAGTAGAATCTTTGTTGGTGCCTGTTGAGAAGATATACAGGTTTTTTTCTTGCTTGACCCCAATAGCGTTCTCTCCTAGCTTTGCAGTTGATAGCATGCAGTGAGCCATCTCCATCACCGTGTGATTGCATCGCTAAACAATGCCATTTTGCTTGGGCGTGTAGGGAGCAATCAGTCTTCGCTTAATGCCGTGATGGTTTAGGAAGGCCAAGAACTTCTTTGATGTGAATTCCCCCCCTCGATCTGAGTGGAGTAGAAGAAGTGGTTGTCCAGACTCTTTGAAAACATGATGATAGAAGTTCTGAAAGTGTTGAAGAGCCTCACTTTTCTGCTTTAGGAAATATACCCACATCTTGCGAGAGTGGTCATCCACGAACAACTGGAAGTATTTGTATCCTGAAAATGAAGCAGGCAATGGGCCGTTCAGATCGGTATGAACTACCTCCAGACTCTTCTTGGCATGGAAGGTGCTCGCTTGAAATGGATCTCTATGTTGTTTTCTGCGAGACAGCCATAGGAAAATAGGAAATGAATCTGACAATTAGGGTAGTCCATGGACCATTTCTTTTGAACTCATCTAGTGCAATGAACCGACCGAAAAGTGTCCATATCTAAAATGCCATAAGGCAGTTGATTCTATTGTTGAAGCAGATAAAGCTACTGCAGAAGATGAAACAGTATCTAAAGCAAATAACTTATCTTTTACAAAAGCTTTAGCAAGAACCATACCTTTTTGGGAGATTAAGCATGATTTAATGCCATTTTGAACAAGAAATTCAACCTTAAGGTGATGATTCAAGAGCTAAGTAACTGACAAAAGGTTGCTAGTCAAGCTAGGAACATATAGTACCTTTGTAAGTGTACATTTTCATGGCCCCAGAGGAATGGTCACATTCCCTATTCCTTCTACAATGTACTCTTTGTCATCCACTATCTGAACTCAATCTCCGGTTGGCTCTTCGTGTAGTGAATCAAACAGCTTCTTGTCACCTGACATATGCTTGCTCGCACTAGAGTCTATCAACCAGACTTTCTTTGTGGGCTGAGAATTTTGAGAGATGAGTATAAGATTCTTACTACAATGGGCTCCATCTGATGTCTCCTCATCAGAGTCATCATCTTCTTGTTGGGCTGCAAGATGTCCTTTTTGCTTTCCCCTGGGGATGTCGTTTGTACTTTTGAAAATCTTCACGCCCGGATGTGCTTGTATGGCTTGAAGGCCCTTGTTTTAAGCTGTTGTGCCAATAGTGATTAGTGTCGTAAGTATTGGTTCTGCAAATGTGACACCATCTCTTTGACTTTTGATCTTTTTGTTTGGGTTGCGCTGGATTTAGCTTCTCTGGGGGACCTTTCCGATTCTTCTGGCCACGATTAGGATTTGAGAACAAGGCTTTGTCCTGAGACTCCCATGTGATGAAGTGATAGCTTCTTCCTGCTGCAGCAAATTCACAAGCTCTTCGAATGTCACTGTTTGTTTAGACACATTCAGTGTTGTAACAAACACTCGAAATTGAGAAGGGAGTGCTCTCAAGGTGATTGGGACGAGTAGTTTATCATCTACCATTTCACCGAGCGCTAATAACTCCGATCTCAACTCAGCCACACGACGCAGAATTCCTCCACTTTCTCGTCAGACCCCATAGAGAGGGTGTGCAGCTTCGACTGAAGATGAAGAATCTTTGTCTGATTTTTGGCTTCATAAATGGTTGCCAACTTGTCCCAGGCCTCCTTGGGTTTCTCCGCATTCCGAACATGCGGTTGCACATCATCACTGATACTGAGCATTATCAACATCAAGGCTTTAGCAAAAGCCATGTCATATTTTATTAGTTCATCGGGGCTATGGGAGCAGCAGGCACTTCACGTGACAATTCCCCATAATCCTTCAAACTAAAGGATTGTCTTCATTTTTGTCTTCCAGGCCACAAAATTAGGCCCTTTGAGCAACTGAGCGTCAGATAGAAGTAACTTCGGAGCAGACATTGTAATAAAAAAAAAATTATTTATTTGAAAAGTTATTACAATTTGGACTCATTGTCGAGAATTACTGGCTCGTAGATGCTCGCGATATTCACATGATGTGAGACGGCGACGCTTTGTAGGGCGTTCTTCTTCGTCATCACAATCGGCGTCATATCCAGCTTCTAATTCTTCTTGTACTCGCTTTTCTTGGCAGCTGACGCCGAAAAGAAAGTATTCAAGGAGTCCTTCTTGAACTAGTTTGTCGAATGCAAGATTGTCGCAATTTCAAAGCTCGTTCAGCAAAGCAAAGTAGAACCCAGAGCTCTCAGGAGCTTCTCCACGGTGTTCTCTGGCTAGCGAGTTGATATTGTGGCTTTCAGCTGTGGCGACCGTGTTATTGACGCTCTCAATCGAGTTGTCTACACTCGACATTCGACGTAGTGTTGAAGAAACTATTGTAGACTCAAAACTACCTCGACAACGCTACAAAGGTTGAAGGTCTCCACGCACAGAAATAAGTTCTCTCTCCCTGAGATCTCCATGATATTTCTTTCCACGCAGACAGTATTTTCTTCACTCATGTGTTGCCTTCCTTCAGCAGGTGGCTAAGTAAGTCTCCACGTCCAGCTTGTGTTTGATCCTTAGATTATTTCCACATCTAGCAACAGCAGTCTTCAACACGCTCAGGCAGTCACCATGTCCAACAGCAGTCTTCAACATGCTCAGGCAGTCTCCACATCCAGCAGCAGTAGTCTCCATGTGAACTTCCACATTTTTCTCCTATCCAACGCACCAGAAAAAGAAAACAGTTTCTCCTTGTCTTTAATGTAGTCGGTGGAGGAACTGGATCTGGACTGGGTTTGCTTCTATTGGAATGCCTTTGCTAGGTTTCACTATATATCCTTAGATTGTTTCCTCTCCACATAAAGAATAAACTGTCATCAACACACACAGGCAGAGAAAATAGAAGACTAAACGCTGAAGTCTTCACGCAGCAGCAACAGCAGGACTCCTCTCCCTTGTACGCAAGACAATAGAAGATCAACGACCACACTCTTCCACGCTATTTTTCTCCTCTTCCTCTGTGGTTATTTGAACTCACAACATAGCAACTGATGCGCATTTCACATATTGTTGCACCGTTCAGCTCACTTAGTGGACGAAGCAAAAGTTTCAGGCGGTCTGTAATGGCACGTTTTCGGAATTGGAGGGCGTGACCTGCAACAACGAAAGGGTTTACAAGCTCAGCTTTGTAGGCTTTGGCCTCACCAGAAAGATCTCACCCTACATCTCCAACTGCACCATTTTGCAGTCGCTCTGATACCAAACTGAGAGACAACGAATGAAGGAGAAATAGAAGAGATTGTTTATCTCGTATTATTCTGTCTAACACAAAGCTCACGTACAGTATTTATAGGACAATAATTTGTACTGGACTCCCTAAATGAATGGAGAAGATCCACAACAGAAGCAAAGAATGATGGAATAACAGAAGAAGAGATAAAGTGATAAGATAGACACCTAAGACAAATCTATTATCCAACGTATGCTAACAATAATTCTAACTATGCGTCATCTTTTTTAAATTATAATCTTCAAAGTTTGAAACCAAGTTTTTGCCCCATTTAGGAATCCAAGATCAAGAAAAGGATTGTGAAGACTCCCCCTCAATATATAAAACCATAATATTAGTAGTATAAATATTAGTGTATTGCAAATAATTTCCATATTGTCTAGAAGCAAGGATTATAATTGAAAATATATTTTTCACACTTACGAAAATCAGAAGAGGGAAGATAGAAATATTTGTAAATAAGGTTTTTTAAGAACATGCACATTCCTATTTTCTAAAATAACATGATTAACTACATCATGGAATCTTAATCATTTTGTCTTACTACTATACCTAAAAAATATGTAAGAGTAAGAGGTAGGATCAATATTTTGTCTTTTAACTTTAGGAATAAGAAGAGAAGCAGGGCTTCCAAATATATTTAAATAAGAGATATCAAGTTTTTCCTTATTCTATAATTCATGAGGTGTCCTTTGATGTTACACAATGGTAGAATTTCTATTTCAAATATGAACAAAACATTTCATATATTCATCTAATAGAAACATAGGTACATTAGAAGCATGAAGTATAGTCCTGGCCATTTCTATGATGGTTCTATTATTCCTTTTAGGTGTGCCATTTTTCTAAGAATAATAGGGAGTTGTTATCTCCCTTTAAATTACACTAGATATAAAAATCATCAAACTTATTATTAACATACTCACCTCCATTATAAGTTTTGATTCCTTTAATTTTCAAAGTAGCCACATTTTCGAAAAGGGATTTAAACTCTTGAAACTTAGATAAGACATTGTACTTTTTCCTAATGTAATAAGACCAAGTCATTCTTGAGAAATCATCAATAAAACTAACAACATATAAAGCACCACCAAGATAAGGTACTTTCAAATGACCTCTAATATCACTATGAATTAACTCAAGTAAGCAGGAGGAATTAGACTTATGGTGTCCGTGAAATGGATGTACACATTTTTACTACGCAAACAAATTTCAAAAGACCCATGATCTAATTTTAACCATGGAATACATACTACAAGGTTAATGTGGGACATCTCAAACAAACTCTTAAATTTTACATGTCTAAGTCTTTCATGTCAAAATCAAACAACATTATAAGAAGAAGTTGAAAGATTAGATTGAGAAACAAATCCATCAAAAAAATACAATCCATTATTTTGTAAACCAAAAACAATTACTTTACCAAGATCATTCTTAGCATACTATTTATCTTCTAATAACAAAAATTTGCAGTCATTATTTATTTAATTCTAAACAAGATAAAAGATTATTCTTTAAGGTAGTAAAAATAACTCATTTCTAATTATTCCATTGCCACAACATTCAAAATTAACACCAAATTTACCTTATAGATAAATATTTTGATGAAACTCAACAAGATAATGATTAATATCATGTATATATGTCATGTCTAGATGAACCACTATCTAGGATCCATTCATTGTGATTAGAGGTTGAAAGGGAAGTATAAAGAGAAATAAATTTCTCAACATTATTATCTTGGTTGTTAGTATGTGTCTTATTTTATTCTACTTCTTATTGTTGTTGTTCTTATTATTAGGATTATTATGAGACTTGTTAACATGACAATTAACTACCTTATGAAAAAATTTACCGGAATTGTTATAAGTGCCAAAAACTCTACTATAAACTTCTGATTATTCCTATTGTTCTTAGGTTTAAACTTGGATCTAAAGTTTGATTAAAAATTTGTATTTCTATTATTTTGATTTTTAGAAGACTATTGAATTTGAGAGAACAATGCTTGAGATGCATTGTCTTTGGAGTTAAATTTTTTCATGATAATCTCTTCTTGAATAAGAAGAGAAGATGATGTGTCTATTTTAGGTAGATCATCTTCATTTTTATAAATAGATTTCATAATAGAGATGAAGTTACTAAAAATTTTCGTGAATGTTAATTTAAATAATAAAGTAAAGAAAATTATTGTGAAATAAATCACAATTACATCCATTTAATTAAGACTTAATTTCCTTAATTTTAGCTAGGTAATTAACAACATTTTGATCAGCTTTCATAGAAGTTGTAAAAACTCCATGATTAACTTAATTACCTTAAAGAGGAGGCTACCCTCATGCATAGATTGAAATTGATCCCATGTATCAATTGGAGATTCCTTATGTTCAATATGTAACAAGACATCATCTTTGATACTTTGAAATATGATGGACATAACCTCTTTGTATTTTTGAGAGAAAAGAATTAAATTCTAGAAGTAGCTTATCTCTCGAGAGGGTTTCTTCTCAACACCAATAACAAAATACCATATATTTCTAGCCATAAGGAAAATATTAATTTTAATTATCCAAATATTGTAATTAGTTCCATTTAAAATATGAGATTTATCCATGGAAAAACTAGAAGAACTAGCCATTTTAAAGGAAAGCATCTAGAATTTTTTTAAAACAAAGTGTTAGCTTGTTTTGCAGAAATTCTGAGAGATCCATGGTACAAAGGAACAATCTACAATAGATTAAAACTCAAATAAAATAACTTGTAACTTGATGAAAACACACAAACAAGGTTCTAATACAAATATGGAGGTTTGAAAAACAAAAATAAATAGTCATGAGAGGCCTCAAGCTCTAAGGAAAATACATGGCCCATTTTAAAATAATTGACAGTTGTGGTACACTAAAACATTCCTCTGTGGGTTTTAGTGTTTCATGGAAAATAAAACCAACATCCATGGAACAAATGAAATTACGTGAGATACTAGAAGTCTGTGGAATAAAGGAAATTTTCAAAATAGAGGAAGACCTTCAAAATAATTAGTGAAGCACAAAACAACATGTCGTGAAGGTCTAAAATGCAATGCTTAAGGAGAAAAAGCACGTGAAAAAGTTTTGAGGCCGTGAAACAAAGAATCTACGCAACAAATAAGAGATCCGCATAATAGTAAAGTTCATGTAACACATAAGAGATCAGTGGAACACATGGGTCCACGTAAAATAATGAAGTTTCAGATAAAGAACCCATTTAAAAAGTAGGTGAAAGAGGTGGAACAAGGAAATAATGTCATGCAAAAGACCATGAAATACTTAGAAAGGTCACGCAACACTAAGAATACCCACACAAGCCTAAAAATACATGTAAAACTAAAAATATCCACGCAACCCTAAAACATAGTGTAATCCTAAATAACCACTCAACACTAAAAATACTAACACAATCCTAAAAAAATTTCACAATACTAATTATATCCTTACAAACATTAAAATTCATGCAATACTAAAAACAAGAACTATTCAAATACGTCACACAATGGTTGTATAAAAATTATAAAAGTCTTGAAACATTTAAATAAGCCATGAAAAACTAGAAAAGCCAATAAGGACTTAAAAACTATCAAAAAGGTCTGGTAAAAAAGAGGAAGCACGTATATGGTAAAAAACACAGATCCCATAAAAAAATGTTGTGGAGGCTAGAAACAAGTGAAAAATAAAGTTCTAATCTCCTTGAATTGATTTAACACTTGAGATCATTGAATTTTTTTGTAGGAATTGGATTTTTAAACCCGATAAACTTGATTCACCTAAGCTAGGGATTCACATATCTTTAAATATTCAAGATTCTTAACACCTTCAAGTCAAAAACATCCAAATCTAGCGTCCGGATGCATAAATGCAAGATCTGATATCATGTTAGGAAATTTAATGGACAAATAATGTTACAAATTATAGATCAACAACATAAATTGTTGAATATTATAGTTTATGAACTGCAAAGAATCAAATCATAGATTAAGAAGTTTATATTAAATATAATAATATGTAAACACCATAAAACTGAAATTAAATTAACATAATGACACATGATGTAAGGGGGAAAACATGGAAGGTAAAAAACCCAATGAATATATCTTATCTTTATTGAGAATAAAATTTCACCCAATAGTTCGATTATTTCTCTATCATCTTGCTAATAATGCTCACATAAAATCTTACTATATCTATAACCAATAGCTCACAAGATAACCTTGTTATATACAAGGTGGGTGATCATGATCCACTCTTAAACGAGACCTACTTTGGGGTCAATCATGATTTAATTTTAAATTTAAGTGATAAGCTAAAAACATATAGTCATTGGTGGGTTTCTAAGAAATAAGTTTCACATTTAATATAATAAACCCAACAGATACATGATCTTCATCCACCTGCGGGGTGCATCGCACCTCATTATACCTCATTCTTTCTTATTTAATCTATGTTTAGTTTTATATATATAATAATCTAATTTATCCTTGGAATAATTAGAAAATGATCACCCCCAATCCTTCCACAAGTTTATCAATCCAAATATATAAGTCCGACAAGAGAATGGGAGCATTTTCTCCCATAAAATAAAAATTTGTATTCCTTACATGTTGTACCATCTCTTTATTTTCACTTTTTATATATGTGTAGACACAAAATCCATGCACTTGGCTACATTTGTAGCTCCTAGAGCATACTAATATATACATGAGTCATAAGCAATAAAACTAGTAATTGAAAATGTCTTTTATACCTTTTGTTTTGTCTCTTATAATTTTATCACCTTACACACCCTACAACCATGTCGGTATTCAACTCGATTTATATTTTATGGCCTCGGACATGTGCACCCATTTATGACATAATTCCCCAAGTGTTCTTGTCCCTTTTGGGTGCTCCTAACCCTCTCTAGCCCTTTCTTACTCTTTTGGATCTCTTTTACTTCTTGGGCATCTTTCATACTTTTACACTTTTGGGTCATCTTTCAGTTGTTAGTTATGAAATTAAAATAAGGAAGTCATATATATAGATAGATATATCTCTCAAATAAGGGGAAAAACACTAAGAATTACCTATTTTCAATGAATCTTTAATTCAAATCTATAAGATCACTTCAAAGGCATTCGTCTTGCACACTCATACAAGGGAAAAGGGTTGATTCACTTTGAATACAAAACATAGTAGGGGAATGTATATTCTATTCCATCACACAACTTTTATACATTGCTACCTTTTACATCTAGCATGATATCACCGTGTAACTTGCAAAAGGACAGCCTAGAGCATAATTACATAGAAATACATGGAGCCTAATATGTAGTTTAGTGATCATTCGTAAGTTGACTCTTCAGTGACCTTTGGGATCAGTCCGACTCCACATTCTATATCTATTTTATTATATTTGATGTGGTTTGTAGGCATATGAAGCTAGGTATATATTTTACAGGTTTACATGTATGACTGAAAACATTGGAGTGATACCAGAGTGATAAAACGAACAAATAATGAAGCTCCTCTTACACAACAAAGGACATAACTTGGGCACCAAACTAGAAACTAGCACCCATATCATTCACTAGCACTTAGGAACTGTTATCATCCCACAAGCACTTCTATCATGTACATTTCTGAGTTCCAATTCACCTCCATTGATTCTTAAGGACAATTATTCTAGTTTGTTTCAATTGTTCTCATCCCTAGATCATATCTAGATTTTTTCAAATTGTCTAAGTTACCTTATCTCTCTCTTACTTATATTTTCATATTTATTTTTTCTTGTTTCTTGACCATGTACTATATTATATCATTTTTTATCATTCATTTCAGTAGTTACTTTTAAATATACATTTGATTAAATCAATAGTAAATCATTTCGTGAAACCCCACTCTTAATCGAACACCCCGATCCTAATTTTTCATATCCTACTGGATTTTTTCCTCTCCAAACCCAAACCCTATTTGTACCATGGATTGTAAGGTTCCTTGAGTCTACTTATATGAATTACTTCAAGTGCCCTAACCTTACAAATATGTTCTCTCAAAATCTGAGACACTATGTACCTCTCTTGGAATATGCCACCTGCATAAGTAAGTTCCATATTCTATCATCTCTACAATGATACTATGAGTCCTAATACCACACACAATCAATCCATAGTCAATTGCATTAAATATTTGCACCATTTATTTCAAAATTAAATTGAAGCCATGCAAAGCACGATTACATCCCTCACACTAAAAACCAAAATCTCGAGGATTCTTCTTAGGCCAATGCTAGTTCTCCTTTTGCACCTCATTTAAATCCCATGTCTATCGCATGTGCTCATACAAACGAGGTCAAATTCTTACCACGTTAATAACCTCTCCAAATCGATCGGAATGCTAGAAAACATGATATATTATTCACCCTATTTTATAATAACCCAATTAATTTCTTACCTAATCATCACTTCCCCATCATCGAGTGATTCATTAAAAATAGACCATATTGTAATATCCATGGGATTAATGGACATTGTGATGAAAATTACTATCCTTTAGAAAACAAATCTTACATTTGAAGCTTAAGGGTCTCATTTTATTTGGTACACATCCTTCTTCCTCACACTCATCTCCAATTACTAAACCCCAATGGGCTCCAAAATCTTATCCATCCATGTCTAGTGAGCATCATGCTATAATTACTAATATTCTTTCTCTAGAAAATCAAGAACCACCTATCCAACCAAATATTATATGAACTTAATAAATATTTTCCACATTATCTCCTCCAATTAAGTCATCTACAATGTCACTAATCACAAATAATCTACCACCATCTAAAAATTCACAACCAAATCACTCGACACAAAATGTGGTCCATCATGTACTTACTTCTCCTTCGTTAGACCAAAAAAATAATGTTATTCATACTCTTTACCCCGCGTATATCATTATGAGGAAAATATATTTTCTTATGACACATTTCAAAAACCGCCACATTGGAAATGTATTTCTCACGCCATTTCATATATCTCCATTACTAAAACACTTGGGGCATCAATATTTCTCCCCCAACAATTCTAGGTTGTCTCTATGATCTACCTCGCAGCTTGTCTACTACAATGTATGCTTTGTGTTTCATGATACATCTTTCCTAGCATATACTCTTAATTACATACATAACAATCATCACCCAATGACACACTCTAGTATGATGGTTGACACTTGATTGTTGAAGAAAGACTTCATATTTGAACCTCACATCATATACTCTCACTACACTTTGAGCTCAATACTTCATGATACATCTTTAATAACATTTGTTACTCTCTCTCGGTCTATGCTTCATGATTATATTTCTAAACCTCACCACATCATTGGTTCACAAAATTTCTCATCATTACCCAATGACGCACTATAGTGCTATGGTTTACACTTGATATTTGAATGCATACCTCATCTATGAACCTTACACCACATACTATTCACACACAACACTCCATGATACAACTTTCCTAGCATCTACTCTCACAAAAAAATACATTTCGTGATGAAGCACTATTATTCTATGGTTCATTCTTGACTGTTGAGGGAGCATTTATAAATGAACCTCATCTCATACACATCCTCTAGGGGAAATGTGTCTCATAATCTCTTCACATCTTTCACATCGCAACACAACATCATACTCACACAATATTTTCATATCTTGGTTGTATTTACACTTGTCATCTTATTCTACTTACATATTGCACTTTTATTACTATAATAGATAGATTATTAGTTTGTCATTATATTTTATCGTATACTCATATGTGCTCGGTTGGTATCTTCGGTAAATGTAGGAAATTTCATAGATGCATACATGATGCATGATACTCAAAACCACTCTTTACTAGTCCCGTCAAGGCTCATGGGGCATCTACTTTGACTTCTATTATACTTTACACATCATAGGTTCTATCAATTTAGTAGTTATAATTTCATGTCACTATCATTTCATGTCACTATAATTTATACATAATTTCAAATACTATTTATATTTCTAATATGTTAACAGGTGCTTCATTTGTAGCATTTGTCTTGCAGGATCAATACAACCATGGCTATCTATCACTTCTTGTTTCCTATTTTTGTTATTGGTTGCAGGTTATGCCATATGCCTTATTTTTTTATTGTTTTCTTATGGCCACTTCAGATCTGATATTCTTGTGACATTATGAGTGATGTACCATGGATGAAACCCACTTTTGCAATCCATCCCATCTTCCTAGTTACTTGTTACATTGTCTTCAATTGTGTGCTAGCTAGATTTTTACTAAATCTTGTTACTAGTCTACTTTGTTTGCATGTTCTTTTATTTTTACCATGCACATCCCCTACCCCTTATAGGTATCCACTCCATATATGCATACTAGTATCAGGTCTTCTCATTTAGACTGCATTCTTTTATAGTCATCGCATGCACCCAAAATAAGCAGGGGCATATATTAAATGAAAAAAATATCCGATATAGTAGCATAGAGATTCAGAATAGATCGGTATGGTATAGAATAAACAAATTCACATAGTTATAGATTGGATTAGAATCATACTTGGGTCCACAACATAGAGAAGATAATAGAACCAAATCTGAGATAGTAGAAGTGGCCACTTTTATCCACCCTAGGTGCTTGTGTCCTGGGGAAAAAATAGTGATTTTCTCACTCCAACATATTTTACTACAGTTCTCATATAAGTTCTTTAGTAACATGAACTTGGTTGCACTTAAATAACTCATTATATAAATTACAATTTGAACAAAAAAACAAAAAAACAATAAGAACATATCGAGATGTACCATATGTAGCCATGCTTATCGGGAAGCATCATGGAAGGAGAGAAAATCTATACATCTCTCACAAAAACAGAACAATTTTATATCCGATACTCTCTTACATATCGAGTACATACTATCCTTTTACATACATGTACACACATTACTTACTTATACATGCATTATCCTGATTTTTCATATACGGAACTTTCACTACTTTCTCACTCTTATTTTTCAGGTTTTTCCTTAATATGCAAGAAGTAACTCACATCAATAAAGCAAAATCTCTAGCAACACACTACTAAGTATACACTTCACCAAAGGTAGGGTATACTTCTCTTTCCTAGTCTTCACTCTTTACATTGTGATCACATCACGCTTCACTTGTCCACTTGGCATGATATCAAAAACACTCTTCTCTATAGGATTTCAAGGTACATATATTATATCTATTTCATGTTATCGAGTATTTTCTCCGCAACATAAAGTGGGGGGGAAATGTAGACACAAAATATATGCGCTTGGCTACATTTCTAGCTCTTAGGGAATACTAATATATACATGATTATTATGCAAGAAAACTATTAATTGACAATGTATTTTAGGTGTTTTTATTTGTCTCTTACAATTTTATTGACCTTATACACCCTACTACAATGTCGATATTTTATTGATTTATATTTTTGACCTCGACACTAGATCCCTTTTAGGATAGAAGAAAGTATGTGCTTGTGTCCCTTCTAGGCACTCTTAACCCTCTCTAGCTTTTTCTCACTATTTTGGGTATCTTGTACTTCTTGGGATCTTTTACACTTTTGGGTTAGACTTCAAGTTTTCAATTATGAAATTCAAACAATGGAATCATATATATACATAGCTACATCTCTCAAATAAGGTTCAAGCACTAAGCATTACATATCATCACCTAAACTTGCATTCAAAGAAACATGAGCACTTCAAATGCATTGATCTAGCACACGCATACAATGGACAAGGGTTGCATCACTAATCATACATAATATAAGAGGGGGAGATTTCATTCTATTCCATCACACACAATCTATACATTACTACATTGTAGATCTATCCCGGTATCACTCTACAACTTACATAAGGCAAACCTAGGGCATAATTACACACACTAACACATAGAAGTACATGGAGTTTGAGATGTAGGGTAGTAATCAGTCATAAATTCAATCCTTGGGTGATCAGGGGTTAATCCGACTTCACATTTTGCATCTTTTTTATTATATTTGATTTTGTTTATGGGCATGTGAAGCTAAGTATCTATCTCGCAGGTTAGAGTCATGATTGGTGAAATTGTAGTGAAACCATAACGACAAAAGGAAACTAATAAAAATATCCTCCTACACATAAAAGGTTTGAACTTAACCACTTGGATGGATACTAGCGCCCGGATCTTTCACTAGTTCCCGTGCACTCCTATCCTCTCGTGGGTGTTTCTATCTTGCACATTTCTAAGTTGCAAGACCTCCAAAGAGTCTTGAGGACACTTCTTCTCGGTCTATTTCAATAGCTCTCCTACCTAGATACTCTCCAAAATTTGCAAAATCAACTAAGTCACCTTTTCTCTCTCCCTTTCTTAGATTTTTGTATATTTCTTTGTTGATGCTTTTGCATTTACTATATTATATCATTTTTTATCATTTATTAGTGTAGTTACTTCAAAATATAGATTTAATTCAATTTATATTAAATCAACATATAAGTATTATATATTACACTTTATAGTTGAGTTAATGTTTTCTATTATGGATGTTGAGTATGGTCGTGTTGTAGGTTTTTGTCATGGAGAATTCCAATACCAAACACAATGGGATGACTACAAAAACATTTAAGTGAAGATAATTTTTTTCTATGTAGTCTTGTATGTTTTATCAGAAGTGTAATTTTCATTTCATACTTAAGCGAGGGAAATATAGAAAATCTGATCTTGTAATTTACTTTTTTACATTGTTGGTTTTGATAATGCACTCTTATTATGATAAAAACTCTTTCTATCACCACTTAGCTCATCTCAAGTCCCTTCTCCATATTTCCTATTCATACACACTTGTATGGTAACAAATTATGTGAGTTTAATACATTAAATCCATTGAAAATTTTGTATTAAATAGATGCAAACATCAATTTTCATGTTAATCATCCTTCTACAAAATCATCTAGTTTGGTCAAGTGTTGTTATCCATTGTTAGTTGACTTGTATGGTTTTGAGTTGATACATCTTCCATCTTTAATTTAAGTTTCATATTCCTCTTCGGTCCTTTAATATCTCTAGATTGGCCTTTCTTTTATAATTTACTTTCATAACCTTATATAAACAAGTATAGAATCTCTCATTTACACATCTATGAATTATATGGTGTTAGATTGACATATTGTCTTACGAAACTTATAAAAGGAACCGAATGTTGCATAAATCTTGCCAAATATTATGCACATTCATTTGGACAATAACCACTACATGTCAAAAGCATCATATGAGGTCCATAAGGAAAGTTTTCTCATTTGTGAGAAATCAAACATCCCTTCTCCAAGTATTATAGCAATGTTTAAACTCATCTCAATTTTTTCAAAGAGATTTCAATTGCCAAACTTAAATTTATTCATTCATATATCACATGATAGGAGGAGAACAACACGCAGGTTGTGGCCTCTTCATAGTAGTGCCAAAATCAGAGGTATACATGGATTAACACTATACACACCTACATCCGACTACACAATTTTAATGTTAAAATTTAACTATTTATCCTCTTTATCTTCATTTTTATAATTAGTGATTTCCCAATAATTATCTAACACCTCCTTCATCTTGGTCAATTAACGATGCTTTGTTAATTAACTAGTCTCCTACTTCATCCTGGATTCTAATTAGTGACACTTCGTTAGTTATAATTAATTTTTAATTAATTAATTAATCAATTAAATCTCGTAATTAGTTAATAAATCCTCTTATTGATTAATTCCCCCTCTTAAACCCTTTAAATTCTACTAATTTCCCCTAAATCATCTCTAAATGTCTTCTATAAGCTTTACATGGCCTATTAATTAATCCTAGTTGCACTAACTCCAATTTCTTTCTAACAGGGAAAGTTTTTGTGGTGAATCTTAGTTAATTCACGAATATTTTGGTTTTTGAAATTTGAAATTGGTTATTTTTAAGGGTAAAAATTAGAACCATGTCTCCATAATTTTCTCGCGTATGTTAAGTTTAGGGGTCAATTCGCCATTCCTGTGAAACAAAAATTTACAAAATTCACCTTAATGTTGTCTGCATCGATAGCATTTTTTATCCTATTGACCAAATGCATAATATTTGTTGTTGGTCGGTAGCATAAAATATGTTATCAGA
This sequence comes from Taxus wallichiana var. yunnanensis, assembly GCA_018340775.1. Taxonomy (NCBI): domain Eukaryota; kingdom Viridiplantae; phylum Streptophyta; class Pinopsida; order Cupressales; family Taxaceae; genus Taxus; species Taxus wallichiana. Next base: position 377,224,647 of record CM031237.1, read on the forward strand.
CAGTAGCATTTTTTTATACTACCAGATGGCACCATAATATATGTTATCGGCATTATGTTGTGGGATGGTAGCATAAAAAAATTCTACTAGTCGGTAGCATAATTTATGCCACCTTTTGGTAGCATATAAAAAGCTACCTTCTCTGGGAGCATTTTATAGTGATGTCATTAGACTAATTTAAGGGATTTTATTTTTGTGCGCCATATTTTAGGAGGACCAATTTCTCATTACGATGATCATTTTAATTTTGAAAATAAAAAAATCCCATACAAAATTAGTGAAATCTGTATTTTTTCACAAAAATCACTTCTTTTAATTTGTTTTGTACACCATTTTTAGGAAAGATTTCTCGTCAAGCTTGTCATTTTAAATTCTATTTTTAAACTTTATTTTCCTAAAATTTACATATATTTTTGGCTGACATCATATTCTATCATCTCGATAGCATAATATATGTTGTCGGCCAATAACATAAAAAATGCTACCAACCGACAACATAGTTTCATTTTCTTCATATTTTCCATTAGTACGAAATTCAATTTTAAGAGATTTGCCAAATAATTTGTACAATTTTTTTTGGTGGGGTTCTTAAAATTTTTCCTAGTTTCTAATCACAAATTAATCTCTTTTAATTGTACTTATCCCTTTCGAATTCTGCATTTCCTTTATCGCATATTTATTAGGATGTAATCATCTCCTAAACTATAAAGCTATATAAAGAATTGTTGACCAAAATAAGCTCACACTTATTTTTGGTCAACTTACACTATTGTCCCCCTTTTTGTGCTTTATTATGAATTTATAAATATTTTATGCACTTAAGGTCCCCTAAGATTATTTTAATCGATAGGAAATTTATTCCCTTTCCAAAAATATAAATAAGTCCTAACTCCTCATATTTTGCAAGTTATGGGCTGGCAGGCCTTGGAAGGAATTTTTTCCCAAAAGCGGACCAGCGGGAGTTTTTAAGGATTATTGCCAAAGATGGGTCGATGGACCTGGGGAAGACTTTTCGCCAAGTGGAAAATTATAGTTGCAGGGCCGAGGAGGAAAATTTTCCCAAACGAATTTTGGGTTGGCGGGTTTGCGAAGAGTTTTGGAACTTTTGTGCTTTTTGTAAATAGGGCACAAAATGAAGTTTGGGCCATGGGATCTTAAAGCCAAATGAAGAAAAATTCCTATGGCGTGCAAAGGGACATGTGGCCATGTTGAAAAGTGAAGGCGGGTCATTGGAGGTAATTTGAAATTTTTGGCTCGAAGGGTGTAAAATGAAAAAATGAGCCGCACCTCTACCAGCACCAGAACAACGCTTGAAGCCTCAATTACATGCAGGCCGGTAGGGCCTTGGGTGACATTTTACTCAAATGGAAAATGCGGACCATTGGGCCTGAAAATGATTTTTTACCAAAAGTGAATTGCAGGGCTGCGGTGCAATTTTTTTCATTTTGTATTTTTTATGCCAAAAGGCACAAAGTGAGTTTCGGGCCCACGGACCCATTTTGTTAACTAATTTTTTCCATTTTGTATGGACCCGACTTGAAACATTCAAATACACATATCTTTTGACTAGTGCCCAAAACTCAACAAATTTGGCACCATTGGAAAGTTCTCGACCTCTTCTACGCCATGAAAGCCCGAAACTTTAATTTTGAGGATGTTTGGTGGGAAAAAGGGACACGTCTTCATGTGATTAATATGCAATCTGATTGTCCCCAACAGATAGATCAGATTTGATTCGATCCGCCATTCTCCCTTCTTCAACATGTCAAACAAACAAAGAGTGATGAACTAGTAAGATTATGGGGGATATATGCGGTGAAATTGATGGTCGGTAGTTGAGCTTCAAATAAAGTTTACCTCCTTGTTTCTTCTTCCCACTTCACTAAATCTATAAAAAAAGAGAAAAAGAGACTATGAGAATCGTATCGGCAACGATGCACCACGAAGAGGTTGCACTCCAACGGAATCGAATGGCTCCAACGTAATTACAAGGATCGATCAACAATGGAAGATTTGTAAAACAAAAACAAAGTTGCTCATAAGGAAAAGATAGCGGAGTGTCTTGGCATGCTCATAAATGAATAGTAAAAGGGTACATATAGGGTGTTAAGTAACCCTAGTGCATGACTCAATAGCAAACCCTAAACCTAACCCTAAACCTAACCCATGTGAGATGACCCTCCAATATGAGAGGAGGACACATAGGATAACTCACACTAACACCCCCCTTCATCGAAGCTGGGGTAGCAGCTATGAGATAGATAGAAAAAGAAGAAACCCCTAAATAACTAGGAAAGATGTGTCAATGGGGCCTGACAACTAAAGGCCTGATAAGGTGACCATATACAAACACAATCTTCCTAGAAGAAGAAGAAGAGGAGGACTACAAAGCCTCGAAGAGGATGAGTAGTTGCGAAGACCTCACCCCAAGAAGAGACCGTAAGTGAAGAAACTTCATCTCAGTGAAGGGCTTGGTAAATAAATTTGTAATATGATCAATTTGTCTCGAATATACTGAATGTTGATGATACCATCATGAATAAGATCTCGTATGAAGTGCATATGGATCTCAATGTGCTTCGTCTCTTGATGTTGAACTGGATTTTTGCAAATAGAGATAGTGCTCTTGTTATCACAATAGCTAATGGTAGGCCACCGAAAGTGGATGCCAAACTTTTTCGAATACCACGTAGCCAAATAGCTTCTATGGCGTGTTAATCGCTCCTCTCAGTATTCTTCCTCTTTAGATGATATCATAATTTCATTTTACTTCTTGCTAGACCAACTGATACGACTGAACCCATAGAGAAACTATAGCCAAAGGTAGATTTCTAATGATCTAAGTCACCGCCCAATAAGAATCTATGAACCCAATCAAGTCAATATATACCCCTCCATGATAGTGAATGCCATCAAGCATAAGTGCCATGAATATAATAAAGGATTTGTTTAGCTACTTTCTAATGCAGCTCATGTGGCCCTCCCGCATGAATATGGACACGAACCCAACAACATAAGATAAATCTAGTCGAGTGTGAGTCAAGTAAATCAAGCTCCCCACCAACTGTCAATAAAGAGTACCATCAACCAAGGGAGTAGAGAAATCTGAAACCAAATTAACCCCGAAATAAAATGAGTAGGAGAAGACTTGCAATTGGACATTTGAAAATGAGCCAAAGAAATAAAGATCATACTTAGGTTGCAAAATCAAGATTCCCAGGTCAGATTGTGAAATCTGGATCCTAAGGAAGTAATGAAGTAGACCTAAGTCACCATGGAAAACTTGTTGGCTAAGGCTATCTTCACGAATCAATAAAAGAGGAAGCGTTGCCTATGATCAACAAGTCATCAACATATATAACAAGAATTAGTATGGAGTCATCTTTCCATAGAATATAAACATTTGGATCAAAATGAAACCTAGTAAACCCCGATGTAAGTAAGAAGGAGCCCATCTTGGAATACCAAGCCCGAGGGGCTTGTTTAAGGCCATAAAGAGACTTCTTTAACTTACAAATGAGGGAGGGATCCTGGACATAACCCAAAGGTTGTTCCATATAGATATCTTCCTATAGGTCACCACGAAGGAAGGCACTCTTAATGTCCATTTGATGGACTTTCCATCGATTCCATTGCGGCACTAGCTAAGGTCACTAAATAGAAGTCATCTTCATAACCGAAGAAAAGGTTTGAATATAATCAACCCCAACTATCTCGAGAGAAACCCTTTGTTACTAATCGTGCTTTAAAATTTTTGACGCCTCCCATCTACTCCATACTTTGTTCGAAACACCCACTTACAAATGAACGATTTTTCTTCCTTTCTGAAGAGTGGTGAGATCCCAAGTATCGTTCGTCATAAGAGAGGAATACTCCTCATCCATGGCAGAATCCCACTCAAGAATACTAGAATCTTCCCAGAAAGACTGTGGATTAGAAGTAGATGTGAAGAAAGAGTGGGGTCTAATGAAATCTAAGTGAGTACGTCTTATATCCGAAGTATCTCCAACTAAATCTCCCACTTTGCAAAGTTTTCCTAGCCCAAAGACGACCGGGAGGATCGTGCTCAGATTCGAAGATTTTTCACTTGAGTGAGAAGGTACATAGTCCTCATCATCACTACTGTCAGAATCAGAAGACTCTGAAGTTTGATGGTCGAGAGGATCTGGAAGAGGAGCACACTCAATAGTATCATCATTTAATGAGTCATAATCTGAGTCGGTAAGAAGTCAAGAACCTCAATAGGCGGAGAATAATAATTTAGAGAAGACTCATCAAACTTAACACTTCTCTCAATATATAACTCATGAGAAGTAGGATTCATCAAACAATATCCCTTCACGCCATCAGGATACCCTATAAAGATACAAGGTTTGGATTGTGGTTCCAAGGCCTTGCATTTCTTCTTGGGAATCTGAGCCATAGCCTTGGATCCGAAGACTTGAAAGTGCTCAACATCAGGCTTGCATCCAAACCAAGCTTCAAAGGGTGTCATCCCTCTTACTACCTTGTGTGGAACATGGTTCTGAATGTAATTTTCACAATTCACTGCTTCGGCCCAATACTGCGGAGGAAGAGACTTCGAGTGAATCATACAAGTGGCCATCTCCTTAAGAGTATGGTTCTTTCTTTCTGTGACTCCATTCTCTAAAGGGATATAAAAAACTGTATGCTACAAATAGATACCTTCAGAAGTACATAAATCCATGAACCTATTGTTTACATATTCACCTCCATTTTCAGTTCGAATAACCTTGATAGACCATTCCACCTGTTTCTCAGCAAGAGCCTTAAAGTCTTGAAAATGTTCAAAGACTTCAGACTTAAGCTTAAGAAAATATACCCAAGTATATCATGAATAGTCATCAATGAAGGTTAGCACATAAAGAGCTCTAGTAAACGAAGGAGAAGGAAATGGACCAGAAACATCATTGTGAACAAGATCCAAAGGATGAGTGGCTCTCTAGGCTTTTCCTTTGTCAAATTTATTTTCAGGATGCTTTCCAAGGGTACAACCCTCACAAATACCCTTAGAAAACTTGACACGAGGTAACCTATTGACCATTTCATTTTGGCTCAATTGTTCAAGGTAGAAATAATTTAGATGTCCAAAACGCTCCTGTCATATAGCTTACTAAGCTCATTTACATGAGTGATCAAGGCAGTGGGCATAGAATCAAAAGTAAAGTGGGAAAAGGTATATAACCGTGAATGGTGATCAGCATTTCCCTTAGCCACCGTAGTTTTATTATTAAGCTCACGAATAATCACCGAGTTAAGACTAATTTCCACTCCCATTCCTTCACCAAGGTGAGTAATTCGGTAAATCGATAGGAGATTGGTAGAGAGATCAGAACTCTTAACACTTGGTTAAATGTTCCCCATCCATCTCTACCGATCCACTCTTTGAATCGACATATTGTCGTGTCATTACCCATCGTGATTTGGGACATTCCACAAGGTTCGATGTTGGAAAACTCAACATGTAAAGAACCCATATGGTGTGAGGCACCGAATCTATAATCCATGTCAATGAAGGAGCAACTCTTGCTACAAGGTCCTTTCCTTTCTTCTTATCATTTTTAGCACCTTTTGTATCGAAGACTCATCCTTCAAAGAACTTTTTTTATGGATTCAGGAACACTTCTTTTATTCTTCTCAAGTAAATGAGATAAGTGATCAATTTGTTTATGAAAATAGTGTTTCTCGTCATGACAAAAATTCTTGCAATAGGAACACAAAATCCTATTTTTCTATGCCTTAGGCTCAGAAGTCAAAGTGTTTGTGTCATTTTTAGGTTTGGTCTTGGTTTCTTTCTTAGGTTGATCCTTTGTTTCTTTCTTCTTTTTAGTCTTCTTTCCTTTTCTAGTACTTGCTACAAGGGCATGTGACTTGGACTTGAGAGACCCCATTTGAATGAGTTTGTCCTATTCTCGAATGAGTTGGGATGAAAAATAGTCAAAGGAGGGCATAGTCCAAGTATTTCCCAAAGTAGATTTTGTAGCGTAGAAAGTTGACATGAAGACAGAATATTCGGGACCTAGCTTAGAGAGAATCGACAAGATCAGTTGATAATATTTCTTCTCTACTTGACATCCTTTTAACAAAAATATAATGTGGACAAATTTTGATAAGAAATCTTGTAGGTTTTCAAAGTCACTCGGATTTAACCCTAGTAGTTTGTTTTCCAACTCATGCACTCTCATGTGATCTAGTTATCCAAACATTACATCCAGCATTTTCCACACATATTTAGGTGTTTCGGATGCCTCAATGTGAAAGAGAAAATCGGAGAAATAGACATGCAAAGAAGACCTAAAGCTTCATCACTACGGTTTTACCACTTAGTTATTTTAGGTTCGTCATCTGGTTCAGTCTCGGTTCCCATGGTGATGTGAAATAACCCTTTACCCCTTAGTTTCATTATCATTTTCAATCTCCATTCAAAAAATTTGAACGGTGTAAGAAAAGGTATTGAAAGTACATCCATAGTGAGAGAGAGAAAGTTATGCAAAAATAAAAACAACCACCCAGGACAATATAACAACCCCCTACTTTCGGCACTTTATAGTTTAGTGCATTGATTACAATTGGGTTCGTGCGTGTAGTTTGAAACACTTGGTAACTCATCTTGCAATCAGTGTAATAATGTGTAAGAGAGGACACCACAACAAAGGGGTTCATGGAGTGCAACAAATAGGACGTCGTAAACAAGCACACGCAAAAAACAAGGAAGGAGGCGAAAGACAATCCTGGTTGTGAGAAAAAGTGTCTCATATTGCAAAGAATACCCCTTGCTTTGCAGACTATGGCGGACGCGCTCGCTCAAAGTCGCAAGCAATAATAAGGGTGAAAAATAAAAACTTGTGAACTCGAAGGCATTTAGATATCTTCAAAACGCTGGAAAAAACACGGAAGGGTAATAAGAGCTCAAAGTGTCACTGCACACTTGAGCGCACGATTAGTAAAAAAATCGACAATAACGTTAAAAAATTACTATTTGGAAACGTCCAATCTGGCTAATTTGAGAGCTAGTAGAGTTAAAAAAATGATTAAAATGTTAATTTAGACACCGATAATTAATATGTTACTAATCGTAATAAGGAAATTGAAATTAATAAACTAGATTTAATTAAATTAAATCTAATTAATTTCTACTAATTAAAATATATTCCCGTTTACAAATTTCCACTCTTTTGAAATAATATAAAAGGATAGAAACTTGCTATATATATTTTTTAAAAAAATTTCCACTTGATAAAAAAACTACCAAAAAAGGTAATTAGGAAACTTTCTAAATAAATAAAAACACAACTTACCAAAGAACTCCCACTCTTTTTTTTAAAAAGATTTTTAAAAGGCTTATTGTATTTTACAAATAAGAAAGTATTTCTACAAGATGGAAAAATCTTTTATTGCTTTTGTTGATTTAAATAATTTGGGAAAGTATTTAAAAATACTTTAGCAACAAACTTTTAGAAACCTTAACAAAAAAACTTACCGTAAATCTCTGGTTTAACCATTGAAGAAAACACAAGTTTAATGGAGGGGCAGCGTGGATGGTGTGCGGGAGGCTAGGGAGCGGCCAAAGCACGTGGGAGGGGCACGCAGGCGTTTAATGTCCATGAGAGAGTGGCTAGCACGTGGCGGGGGGCATGCAGCAGGGTAGACTCGGTGCGGAGAGGCCGTCGTAGGGTTAGAGCGGTCGCAGCAGGGAGCAAAGGGTAGGGGCATCCACGAGACAAAAAAAACATAGCCACGGGATAGCCAAATGGAGGGCATGAGTGATCCAGCCACGGTACATCCAGCCGAGGGCACGGGATAGTTAAAAAACACAACCACGGACAGCCAAAAACACAGGGTGGCCAGGGAATATAACAACAAATACGGCTCAACCATGGTAGACACACATAGGCTGAAAAAACAATCCATGCACAAAAACAAGAAGCTCGGATAGCGCACAACACGAGGAGAAAAATACGCACGGAAAAAGCATTCAAAAGGCAGGAGAGGTCAAAATATAGGCCAAAAAAACATAGATTTCCAAAAAAGATATTAATATATTTTGGTAAAAATCTGAATAAGACCGTAAAAAGAACCAACCTCAAGATAACGTTTTCCACTAAATATGACTATAACCAGTGAAATCTAGTGGTGAAAAATGCAAACCTACATACATGCACAAACCCCAAAAAATGCACTTCCAAAAGAACAACTTGTTAAAGAGATTAGCAAAATAATTCCACAGTAGTAATGATTGAAAAACTTACACGAGGATTAAAAAAACGAGACCAAGAGTAATCACAACTCAAATGACGAATGCATGTTTACCCGATCTCAGCTCTGATACCATGAAAGAGACTGCGAGAATCATATCGGCAATGATGCACCATGAAGAGGTTGCACTCCAACGGAATCGAATGGCTAGAACATAATCGTAAGGATCAATCAACAATGGAAGATTTTCAAAATTAAAAAAAGGTTTCTCATAAGGAAAAGACAGCGGAGTGTCTTGGCATGCTCATAAATGAATAGTAAAAGGGTACATATAGGGTGTTGAGTAACCCTAGTGCATGACTCCATAACAAACCCTAAACCTAACCCATGTGAGATGACCCTCCAATATGAGAGGAGGACACATAGGATAACTCACACTAATAGGAGATGGGCTCATTGTAAAGGGTTGGATGTTTTTGTTTTACACCGTCCCTTCTCCTCCGGCTCGTAGACAAGTTCATGGAGTCCAAACCTCCCATTCAAGTTGTAATACAAACTTTTTCCTCTTGGCTAACTATAATGTACCGTATCAAATTTCGAGCAATAATATATGTCTGTTGATGATTATCAACCCTCTCATGTGTTTTTTGTTATCTTTTGGTCTCTCATTGCAGTTTGGTTATCTATGCATGGTGGTAGTTGTATTGCATTTCTATTGTATGTGTTAAAGTTACAAAATGTTTTTTTGACATTCCTTTAGTGCATCACCTTGTTAGCTTAGGTTTATTTCTTTTACATCTTCTCAACCATGTCCTCTTGGTAAGATAGATTAGGTTTAGATTATATCCTATGCAATTTATTTATGTGCACCTGAACAGAGGAATAGGACCTGATCTTTATCTAGAGAGCTCTCTCGATTTCAAAGTCCCACACTTTGAGAGATGATCCATATTGTGCAATCACACTAAGAGTCTCCACTCATCGAGTTGCAGGCACTCAAGGGTGATGTGATTCTGTAGTAAAATAACCTAGTATGCCATGTTTCAATTTATATCATGTCCTTGTAATATATTACACTTGAGAAGAGAATTTTTATGTTATTGAAAATATTATTCAGTCCTCATTTATATTTGGGAAAGATTGGTAAGATAAGTACCAAAAATTGCAATTAATCCATATTGGTGAGATCTCTTCCTCTTCCGTGGAGAAATACTTTGATCATGCATACTTTAATTTGAAAATCGAAGGAGAGGTTACCATTTCATTTTTTGATTTATTGTGTTATGTATATTGGCCTATCTTTTTCTTTCATGGCTTTATCATGATATATTAATTTGACTAACTAAATTGTGAATCTATTTTGTGTTAGGTTATTTTCATTAACTTAGTCTTAATCTAAACATGAACACATATGGGACACCCGCTGATACTACTCTTTCTCTCATACGCATTCATTTCTAGTTTAAAATTTTCACTTTTTCATATTTTTTACATGCATGTGCATTTGATTTTTAAAAATTCTTGACTTTCCAAAGCATGTTTATTGGTGTTTTCTAGTTTTGATTATTATTTTTAGGTATAAAGGAGGTTATGTGGTATCAAAATTAGATCTTGGTGAAAAAATATCGGGCTTTCTTTACGTATTCATTTAAAAATCTTCATTTTATATGCTAAGTTCTTCAATTTATATAAAATCTTTAGTGTTTGAGAATATATGTTAGTGTTTGATAGTGTTCATATTTTTACACATATAAAAGAGGTGGGTAGCATTAAAAATTGTATCCCGTAGAATTTTTTTTTTTTTTTACCGTTTTTGGGACATTTTTAGAAATTTGTTGAGTACAAAGTTAATTGTGTTCTTATTACTATATGAGCGTATGTCTAACCTATCTTCTAGAGGCCATAAAATTTTATTATTAACTCTAAACAACTCCATTTTTGCTAATGTAAAGGTTCTCGATATGGACTATACAATGAATATATAATTTTTGTATTTAACCTTACGGAAAATTTAAGGTTTCCTTTCTCCTAAAACTTATAATTTTATGTACACAAGTAGTATCATTTTCCCCTCAAAATACTAAATCTTGTGTGTATGTTTCCATGTTCACTTTCTAGAGAGAGGTTTATTAAAATACTAATAAGATTTCAAATATTTGTGTAAACATCCATTTAGTTTGATTTAATAAAAATTATGTATGATCTTCTCTTACACTTTCAAAAACATTGAGAATCCGAAACGGATATGATTGTGGATGTTGTAAACACCTAATTTTTCATACCTATTACTAAAATTTTATAGTTTTAGGTTAGAGGTTTCTAATACATTTATTTATGGGAACATGTGCCTTAAGGGGCTTGTTCTAGGATAGGGGCATGGTTAATCACATAACCATTTGGTTAAGGATGATACATGTATAGAGAATTTCTTTTGATCCTATTTATGCACCTATTTTTCTCTTATCTTCTTAATTTTCTTTGAATTATTCGACATCCGACATGACCATGAATATATTATTTTTCCTTTCAGTATTTTTTTTCCATCATAACATATTACACACACCATTATTCACTTCCTCCCAACCGATGCCATAACACGGTGATTACGTCAAGCGTTATTAAAAATCCTCAATGATGCCTTCGCTTGCAGTGGATGACATCGGTATAAATGAAAAACATACATGCCCAATAATGCAAGAGCATATCCTATATGATTTAAGAAAGATGAATAATCCATACAAGTCATAAATAACATGTTTAGGTGTTCAAACAGGTTTCCCTCCAAAAATTTATATTTTAAAATTCCAACTTGGATGTAAAACTTCATAATTAGATGATTAAAATTCAAATGTTAGGTGTCAAGGTAAATATGAGTTGTTTCATGATTTTTCTACTTAGTAAAGGATATTATGTTCTATAATATACATCGTAGATTATATGGGATTTTTATAACTATGAACAAGTTGACATAATATGTCTTAAATAGACTTTCATATTCTTGTAATAAGTTAAGATATATCTCAACAAGATGAGATCATAAGGCTCATGATAAGAATAGGAGATTACAAAAATTGTATGGATGTATCTTGCAAGAGATAGGTTGAGCTAGGATCTTAGGAGAGGATCGGGGATGGAGTGAAGGATCGGTAGAAGAGGAGGATAGAGTGTTGAAAGGATGACATATGTAAGACTGCAAACTTTGTAAAGTCATGGGTAAGAAGATAAAATATTATGAATGCATGAATTTTTTGTTTCAATTGGCTCCTCAAGTGTATATGGGATAATTTTCAATGGTATGAGTTCATGTTTTAATAATAATGTTCAAATTTTCATAATCTACCTCCAAACAACTTGTACTGTGTTGTTTGTTCATTACTTCCTCACAATAGGTGTTTGGGATATTCATGATCAATTTTTATTTCGAAATCAAAATGATCTCGACATTTCGTATGTATGTACCAAAGGTCATTATCTATATGGTTTTTTAATATTTTACATTAATTCTGATTATTTTTAGAGTTGCAAAGTATTTTTCTATCTAGACTTAGAATTCATACAAACTGTTTGATATAATTTCTATCTAGGAAAACAATAATAACTTTCAAATTCCTTAATAAAAATGTATGAAATTTATAACATATGTTATTGTATACAATTATAAAATCTATAAAAAATTTAGATAAATTTTACTTTTGAATAAAAATATATACATGAGATAAGTTTGTTGCAAAAACCACTTTCTCTTGAAAAAAAAATTACATGATGAAGATGGAGGATCAAGTCTTACTTTTCTATAAGAAATGAGAAGCTTAGTGAAGGATATCAAATCATGAATTTCAATCTAGGTTTTTAAATAGAAATAATTTAGTCAAGATAATATTAATTTCAAGGTAATCTTTCTACAAAATTTCCCATAGTGGATACCCTTCATGTTAGTGATCAATCTTGATGAGTTAGAAGGTAAGAATCATGCAATGAGTAAATTAAACTTCATAAAGGCATAGTGCACACCTATCCAATTTAAAACACACAATGTTATAATCATGAAAAGACAATTTGAATAATGTTTTAGTATAACATATATAGGTTTGAGAGATTGACAAGATTTAGAATGAAGAATGATAGGACTGTGGGTTAGTGAAATTAATATTTTGTGTTGATATGAGATAAAGATAGGATAAGATTGGAATAATTTTGTTATTAGAGCGTGAATAACCTCTTTTAAATTCATATTTTTGGTAATATTTAATTATATAATTTAATTTTTACATGACATGCCTTGATGAAGAATATTGTTTGTTGTGAGCCTTGAAGATTGTATCTTTCTTGAAAACTTCCATTGAAGAATGTTAAGCTTTGATGATTGAATCTTTCTATTTTATTTTTGAATGAATTAGTCTTGATGAGCCTTGATGCATGTGTATACTAAATTTTTTTAGAGTGGTGAATGGTTGATAGGTTGAGAAGAGGAGTAAACAAATTGTCCAACAAAGGGACAAGCTGAGGTATTGGTGACCCTAGTGAGGCACCTAAGGAGAGGTGGAAAACTATAAAATAAGAATCCCTATAACATTGAATCTATTAGACAAATACCCAGAGATTAGGGTGAAAAATACCTAGGTGAATTATAATAGGATCCTGGACGAAGGTGGAAAATACTTGGGTGATGATCTTAATGAAATGGAGAAGATGAGCAGATTAAAGGGCTTAGAAGAGGGAAAATGCCACAAGAGAATTAAGGACATAGTTTCAGATGAAGAGATATGGGAACTAAGAGAAATAATAGATAAATTGGGATCCATGATAGAGACTATGATGATCTAAGAAGTTGGATAAAAATATAGAAATAAGGTGAAGTTTTCAATTAAGCTACCGATGGAGAAGAAGGAGAGGAAAATCTGATTGCCTTGAAAAGAGAAAGGAAGATAGCTACTCATAGAAGATTGAAGTGTGAGTTAGCTTTTGAAGAAGTGAACATAGCTCTCATTGTGGAGAACATGAAGAAAGAGGTGTCAAAAGGGGCATTTGAGAAATAAATCATGAATAATGATAGAGTTCCCATGAAGAAGACATTATTGATGATGTTTTGGTATATTGCTATGCTATCTAAATTTTTGTTTCAATTTGTATATACATGAACAAAATACGGTCTTAAGAATATCAAAGATATGACCTGAAGTTAGCAAGAAGTGAGTCAAATCAATCATCCATGAAGAAAGATGAAATAAATTGAGAGCTTGTGACAACTCATGATGAATAAATGAAATGCACTTTACATCACCTAAAGGAGAAGAGTATGTTGATAGGATGCTACTGCAAGTAGATGAAGAAGAGGATAAATCATATTTCCATGATGCCTTTGAAGATGATCCAGAAGAGATAGATCAAGTACACCAAAAGGAGATGTTGGTGAACCATGAAGACTTGAAGAGAGATGTCATCATAGAGCAGCCTATGGGAAATATGGAAAAGAATTCAAAAGTTGATTTTAGTCATGCATACAAGGAAGAAATTACGCAAAGTGAATCCATGGAGAAACATGCATCACACCAAAAGGTTAAAACAAATGAAAAATTCATTTATAAGTCTTATTTTACTCCTATTTATAATGCATATTCAAATGTACAACATGGTCAAAGGAAAAGAATGTTGATCTCTCAAATTTGGCACAAGAACATGGCTAGAAGTTTCCTAAATGGCTCAGAAACCATATGCTAAAATGAAAAATCATGTATGGATGGCTAATACCACAAGAAGAAATGGGGATACATCCTAGAAGGTGTATGTGATTGTGGCGAACTTGAGAAGGTGATGATATCACCAATAATCCAATGGATGAAGATTGAAGAAAATACAAGCAAGCAAGAGAACACAGGTTAAATGATGAGAATGCAAGAAGAATTCAATGAGCATAAGAGGCATAAAAGGGAAATGAAAGGTAAACAAGTAGTGTCGATGATTTAAATATTGATACTTGTGAATCATTATCTCTAAATAAGTTTAAGTGATAAAACATGGAACGAAATACTTATGATGACTAAAATGCACTAGGGAGAAGGATATTACTTGGAAAGAAAGGATCATTGTTGTCATGATGTGATGGAAAAGATGAGAATAAATTTGGTGAAAAGGATTCATACCTATTTAATGGACCTAATGAAAACTTCTTGAGACAAGAAGTGATGACACCATGTATTGATGAAAACCATATCCTAGAGGAAGAAAACTAAGGTGAAGAAGTATCATTAGAACCTAAATTTGATGAAGATGATGATGATATTGATGATGCTACATTGAATTAAGAATTAAAAAGGATCACGGAGATATTAAATCCTTCTAAGGGGATGTATACTATTTCATATAATATTGAAAACATCATGGATCGTAATGAGGATGAGACAAGAAAAGATCCAACCAAGTTGATAAAGGAAAATTGGACCAAATTCATTAAAGAAGCAAATAAAAATGAAGAGAGACAACAACATGAAGACACTCAAGGGGCTGTATAGCCTCAATTTTTTGCATCTAACCTTTCCTTTGATGTTTTAAATGCAGGTCTAAAAGTTATGAGGGTGAATGAAGTACATAAATCCATGAGAGAGATCATAGAATATGAAGGTCAAGAAGATATTGAATACATGAATGATGATGAAAAATTAGTTGATTCTGATTATCCTCCCGAGAACATGGTGGCTATAAATGATGTAAGGCATGTTATAGTGTACATAGAACCTGAATATCCTCCATCATTTCAACCTATGAATCACATAGTCCTTATCCTCGTGTCATTCATAATCATACTCCTAAAGTAAAAGTCCATCTTACACAAATCTCATTATCCCCTTTAAAAAACTATTACGGGGTTGAAGGTGTCTCAAACTCTTTGTCCAAGTATACACACCTTTACGTGACCAATGGCGGTGAGCATAAACAAAAATCAATTTATGAAGTGACTTTAGTTACTCCTCCTTCGAGACTTTTTTGAAAATCCTCAATGCTCTCGACTACTTCTTATTTAAGCCACAATGATTTGTATCCGTTAGAAGCACTATCTCAAATTTCAGGTCCACTCCCCTTCTTAGTACTCATCTACACGTCACCTCACCATCATGAGCATATCATGACTATGTTTGCTGACATGAATGTCCCTTTCCATCCTACCTTGGGGTAGTCTCCTATAATGCACAGTTCCTAAGAAATATTATGTCATCAATGTGAGGATATTTCCATTTTTGCAGACAGTACCATAAACACTTAAACTTGTATCCATTTCCCGTAGGTTTTATTACTCCTAGTCAACTCTTTTTTTTTTAAATACAATCCTCCACTTTTCATCGTTGTACAAATGATTCAAATCATAGTTAAGTGTACTCTCATTGAAAAATGTGTAAGTAAATGTGTAGCCTATTTATACTTCATCAAGTCCCTAGGTTACGCAATAGAGAACCAAAAAAACACACATACGACCTATCAATGGTATTATCATCACTAGATGCCTCCTACAGGTTTCCTTTGCCTTCTCATTACTTTTCCTCCAGAAACATTTGTGTAAAAATAATGGTTTATAACTTCCCCCTATCTTATAATAGCATCCTCGGTTGACCTTCGACCCATCATATACCCGTGGTCAACTCTTCTACATATCAATGTGTCAAGTTTACAAGTCAAGGGTTTATCTTTAAAATTCAAGGTGACCCAAATCCTTGGTATTTCGACACTACGTATAAAAAAGTGAACATAATAAACCCCGACCCTTCAAGAGCTATCTCCTATTCCATTCCGTGAATATCAGCACTTCAACTATCCTATTGAGTCTCTTCATGGAAATGTGGGTCATCCAGAATTGGTTAGGAGCATACCTCCCAATCTCTTGGATTTTGACGATGAGCCTAAATAGATTATTGTTAGGATTAATACCTCTATGTTTCCAAATCTCTTCATATCCCATTAACCTCCTAACTCGCATCCTTCCAAGAAGGATCCATCCATTCCCATTATTATTTTACATGCACCTCAAACTTCACTAGAGAAAATAGTTCAAGTAGAAACCACATTTCACTCTTGTGCAATAGACATCACTACTCCTAAATACAATGATGGTTATCCTTTAGATGATCCCCATTTGGCTAGTTATGCCTAAAATTTAGATAGAGATGTCCAACATTATCAAACTACCCTTCAAATCATTCTTACTCACAATGTGAACATTATTGTTACATAATAAGATTCATCACATTCAATCGAGCTTCCTCTTTAAATAATAGTTCCCGAGCCTAAGATAACTGCTCTATCCTAGCCCTCTCCTCATGATTCCACTACTAGATCACATGATGTACCTCCTCATATAAACAAAGGGGGTGTATTTCTAGTTTTTAGTATGAAGCTAAAGACCTTATATATAACAAAGAATAAGATGTGCCAAAAGCATCCATGCATACCCATATCATTCGCTCACGTACTTCCCTACCTCTCTCCTATATTGATCCTTAGACCTCAAGGGAAGAATCATATTGTACATGGCGTGAGGCTCTAGGGCATGATGTGTCTAATTGTAGAGCCTAAAAATGATACATGAAGATGTTTGAGGCTGATCTTAGAAGAGATCAAGCTCATAAGGCTACACAATCTTCCTCATCAATGCCAATTTATTCTTCGCATAATGGCTACCACTAGCATCGATGTAGACTTTCGGATCATCCGTAGTAGGCACATGGTACTTGATTCATCTTATTGTAGAAATAATCATAGATCCTACTCCTCTCAAGGTCACCATTTTTCCCATAGAGTATCTAGACCATAATTTACATATGGGCCTCAACCTTTCCCTTATCTGCATCCCACTCTTGATCATATTCGATGCATCATCCTCACTTGGTTGGAGGAAAAAATAGATCACACCTTATTCACCACATGGTCTAAATTCCATTGATAGTTAGATATTACACAACATGCCATAGAGGACCTCATGACTCTTGCACAAATCCATATCCTAAACCAAGTATACGATATGATTATTGATACTTTACAATCATTCTCCCCTCATGGATAGAAATCTTCTTTATAATCACCTTCACAAAGTGTTTTTCTTTTTCTAGGATCTCTCCTCCATTTGGGATCTCACCAACCCTTGGGTTTTACAAACATCTCCAAAAATAGCATCATTTCTTGGGCTATCCAACCAAATTGGATTTTTCATCACTTCACCTTTTTTCCTGACATCTCCAATGTTATGGTCTTGAGTCTACCAATCTTGGCTTCAACTTTCCTTTACCTTTCCTATTAGATCTCTACAGAATTATGCATCCTATTTTATGTCCTTTCCTCGCTTGGATTTATCTTCCATCCTACCTACTTTCATGCCTAGATATCATTACCATTATTCCTAAGTACCTTGAATATTAAAACATATATACATGATAAAAGAAAGGGAAAAGGTAAATAAATAATCATTTGCATCACCATCAACAAATAGAATAATCATCAAAATCATCATCTATATATATATATATTGAATCATTTTAATGCATGGATAAAATTACATCATAATCATTGCCAATATATATACAATATAGATAAAAATCCTTACCCGATTGAGGAGGGTCTCTAGATTCTTTGTTCCAAAGGAGCCACACTAGACGCTCATATGTGTGAGATAGAGACTTCTCCCTAGATCAGGATCTAGAGGCCTCTCCCCATGCTCTTTTCATCTCAGTCTATAGCCTCTTGATCCTTTGCGGTGCTCCTAGCATTTGAATTGTGTGTTGCCTTCTCCTGAATGAAGGCATCGTGTGCCTCCAATAATCTCCACGAATCACATCTATGTTTTCAAGGTGTCACAATGATGCATGTGTATCTCTCAATCTCTCCATTTCTTTGATAGCCTCCCAAGCAATTGAAATTTTCCCACTAAATCTCCATTTTAGGGTTCATTATGACCGAGGTATCCTAATTACCCAATACTTGATCATGGATCTCATGTTGTGCACTCACTATCGTGGAGTGCCACTCCTCTATCATCTGCTATGTAAAATAAAAATTCACTAATCAATACCAATATCATATATAGGCATCAAAGGTATTGCCTACACAAAATCATTATAATAAAACATATCGGGCTTCTTGACTCTCTTGAGAAAATCCTCTCTATCTTCGTGGCCACCTAATACCATCTCATCCTCATCATATCAAAGAGATATCCATCCAACATTTTGTACCTATCTATCTCAAGGAACAAAAATCATGTCTCCTCTCGCGTGGGTCTTAGGCATATCTCACGGATATAGGGCCATATCCATCCCTACCGGTGTCAATTAACCACCTCCCGGTAACCTCATCCTAATCTCTCTTAGCCAAGGTTTTGTATGTCTCTCCTCTCTCCCTCTAGTGCTAGGACCAGTTTGCACCTATATCTCCCCCGTGTGTCTTGACCAACAGTCCTCCATGGGATCCCTCATCGGAACTCTCCACTTTGAAATAATCTCATATGGGTCTTGAGCTGCCCCATATCTCTATATCTGTCTCCATACTTATATTCTTACACCCCTGTCTCTCTTCGGATGCATCACTAGTACTCTATCCACTATACCTAAATCTTCCTTGCATCTCGCAATGCAGTGTTAGTGGTGGTGTTACCATGGCAAGCTCCGCCACAAAAATTGTTTAGGTAGCCTATCTACTAGATGGCCTTATACCCAATACAAATAATGACATGTAACGCCTATAATTGCATCTAATTCCTCTACCCTATGCTAACTAGGACATTGATCAACATTCCCTATATATGGATCTCATATGACATCATATAGATGTACTTGTCGTAACTCTCGATATTCCCAAAGTTCTCTTACTATCATCCCTTATGTGAAATAATGTACTCGACAACATCGACTACTATAATCAATGACATACCCGTAGGCCTATACATGGAAAAGTTCTTATAAATTCATGTCATTAATAATATAATTAGACCTACGCTTCTCTATGCTCTCCTTCGCACCGTGTATAACTCGGACACACTAGCTACAACCATATATTGGTCCCCCAACTGAAAATCGTATTATTCTATATCACATATTTACATGTGGCTACCGAATACAACAGAATAGTCATGTCTCGCGCTTGTGGAAAAATATGTGTGCCACATTAATACCCATAACCACCTTCCAGATATTTAGAATTGCTTCCGCAAACACTGAATTGCATCAAACGCTAACCATCCCCTTATCATATGTCTCACTACTTGTGGCCCATGTGGCCAAGGCCCTCCTCTTTGCAATGTTAATTGAAAAATTAAAATACATGTGAGACCCTTCGACCGTAAAACCTAATATCCCATGCACATCATGAAGTGTTATGATCATCTCCACTGTCTCACCTACCGAGCACCGAAAGGAATTGGCCTAAGGCTCCTATGAGTTCAAGAAAATCTTTAATAAGTCCAATCCAATGGTATCTTGGGCATCTACATGATTCACCCAAGGCCCCATCCATGTTTTTTTCTATTTCTGCATCTATCAATTTGGAAATCAATCCATTAACCACACTATATTAACCACCCGCATAGAGGATCCTCATATCTCGCTTCATCAAAAATCAATAAAAGCAAGGCATTACATTCCTCAAAAATCAATTTAATATATAGAAATATAAAATTCCACAAGATTTTATAATAGTCCTACACCATCGGCCCTCTAGCTTATGCTATCCGCCCCTATAAGTATTTTTAAAGTCCTTGAAACCATCATTACATTTTGTTGCAGGGATCAAATGGCATCCAGATCCGTATGGATGTGAATTTTAAAAAATTAAAAATAAAAAAATCTACAAAATGACAAAGCAAAAATAAAAATGCTCTCAAATGCACTTACATTTCTTCCTACACTTTCTAATGACATAATTTTTCCTCAAAATGACGCTCTGTTATCGGCTAATTTTGACTTTGCAAAATTATAATAAAAATGGAAATTTTGAAAATTTTGAAAAGTGTTACCCCGTGTGGTTCATTGCCCTTGTTGCAACCGTCTCATTTTTGTGATCGTTTCGGTCTTCGCTTTGTCCTTTTTGGGTGAGAACTCTTCCCGCCAGGCTTTAAAACATGTTAAAATACATTAAAATTAATTAATTAAGTACTTAATTAATTGCTCCTTGTTTGATTAAATTAATTTCTAAATCACTTGAGGAGTATTTAATTAAATAAATATAAATTAAAAATCATTCAACAAATTTTAATGCCGGGGAAGTAAGCTTAGGCTTCCAACTGCCGGGAAGCCAATTTGGCTTCCCGATCCCGGAGTTTCCCTTTCCTGGCAATTTCTTTCAATTTCCCTGCACGTGGGATTTTCTCTGCCAATTACCAAATCATGGATTGGCTAACGGGCAGGAAATTCCCCAATTTCCCACATGGGGAAATTGAACGGGGATTGCCAACCCATTTTGCCATTCCCGTTGGCAATTGTCCGTTGCTTTTCCCATTTCCCCTTGGCACTTAAGCCCACTACCCGGGAAACGAGAAGTGGAATTAATCCTCATAACTTCCTCCATCAAAGCTGTTGGAAAAAGTTGTGCAAAGCTTTCCAATTGCTTCTTATTTCTTCTTAAGGAAGTAATATTTTATCACATTCCACGCCATTGTGAAGAAGAAATACAAGAGGTTTTATGCAAAAAGAGAGAACACAGCCAGTGGGACAGCCAGCAGAAGAACAATCTCCACGCACATCAAGAACTCAGCCTAACACCATACAAAGAATGAAGGGAATGCAGCTGTCCCATGCAAGTGAGAGGTAAAGCGAAGGTCATTCACACCAAGGAAGAAGACAAGGAAAATAGCAGAGAATAATTGCCCGCGTGAGAAAGTAGAAGAAAAGAAGAAAGCAGTCCACACATCAACATGCAATAAGAAGTGTTTCCACGCTGGTTTTGAAGTATTACCACACAGTCCAAAGCATTGATTAGGAGGAATAAGACAAGAGCCAACACCAAAATAACCAGAAGCAATACTCCCACGCATGCAGCAGTGTCCAGGCTGAAATCAAATAACAGTTCACATAGTTAATAAAGAATATTATTTTCTAAATTTACCATGCCTTCACCAAAACAGCTGCTCACGTGCCAGGCAAAGGAGAGAGAGCCCACGCCAAGGTAGAAGCAAAATTGCCAAGGATAATTTAAAAACGGAGATTGTGGATTGCTGTATTGGAATACCCGTATATTTCACGGATCTTGAGCGTAGGGCAGTTCTGGATGCGGCCGCTATTGTTAACCTGAACCCACTTTGTTTGTTACATGAGACCACGGCCACGGCCTTGGCTTATGGTATTTATAAAACGGATTTGTCTGAAACGGATCCATTGAATGTCATTTTTGTTGATATTGGACATGCCAGCATGCAAGTTTGTGTCGCCGCTTTCAAGAAGGGCGAGCTTAAGGTTTTGGCTCATGCTTTTGACAGATCTCTCGGAGGAAGGGATTTTGACGAGGCCCTCTTTAGGCATTTTGCGGCAATTTTCAAGCAGCAGTATAATATTGACGTGCCTTCTAATGTTCGCGCCAGCCAGAGGCCGAGAACTGCCTGCGAGAAACTGAAGAAGGTTTTAAATGCCAATCCGGAGGCGCCACTTAATATTGAGTGCCTAATCGATTAAGTGACAGTGAGAGTGTTACCAGGAGACCTGATGAAATTTATTACAAAGATTCTCTATTGAGACCTTACTTGTTTTACGATGTAACTCGTGGAAGAGAATCTCATAGAGGTGGATCTGTTTCATATCAGAATATTCATGAAGCACAATTTGCTTTGCAATTATATGAGCATCTTCAACGAGTCACTAAGTTGGCAGGCATAAAGGTTTCTGTTGGAATTATCACACCTTACAAGCTACAGCTGAAATGTTTGCACCGAGAGTTTGATGTTGTCCTCAAATCTGATGAAGGAAAAGGTTTATATATCAATACGGTAGATGCCTTTCAGGGCCAGGAGCGTGATGTAATCATTATGTCTTGTGTCCGAGCTTTAAATCATGGGGTTGGCTTTGTAGCTGATGTTCGCCGCATGAATGTGGCACTAACATGAGCTCGCAGAGCACTTTGGGTCATCATCATGGCAGTATTAGGTGTTTATTGGTAATGGTATTTTCTCATCGTTTGGAAGGTACAATTGTGCTTATTATGGCAAAGCCAAAACATTCTTACTACAAGTGTTATATAATAAGGAAGAACCGTGAGCATTGTGGTAAAACCATTCTTTTCAGAAATGTTGGGTTAAGCTTGAATATAAAGTAGTTGAGCTGAAAAGCTAAAAACAATTCTGATTACACTACAACGAACTTAATGATTATTGACGAGAGTTAAGTGTAATCATTGTGGCAAGGTCAATCCCTATAGATGTTGGTTTAAGCCTATGGATGAAGACCATGCTATGATTTGAATTTGGTTTAATTCTATGTATGAAGACCATAGAATGATTCATACTTTTTGTGGAGGAGATAGATCGCACTAACAACTACCCACGAGATGAAGGCAACAGGGTATTTTTCGATTCAGATTCCTTGCATTGCCATATTGATTGATAAAAATGTCTCTTGGAATAACTATTTGACTCGACAAGAACCTTCAATTGTGTGCATGCTGACACACTATAACCGAGTTTGTTTCCGAGATTGTTGTGAAATATGAGAACTGCTTCCATCATTTCAAACAAGGAAAATGTTATTTTTGGTGATTATTGGTGATGTTAAGTGAACCAATAAAAGATAGGTCATGTCTTTGTGAGATGGAAGAGTTAGGTTATCCAATTTGTAGGAAGTGTTCGCAAAACTAGACAATGCTTTGGAGTTCATCAAATCAGATGTATAGTGCAAATAATTGGTTATTTTTATTCATGGGGTGTTTGTTAAAGCCATGTTTTGTAATACAATTGGAGGTGAATTACAATTTTGGCTCTGGATATCTTCTCAATGGAAAAAGACCAAGCTCGATTCGATAAACCAAGGTGGCATAATGACTACGGTCTCGCGACAAATGAATAATTCACCATGGAAAGGTACTCGAGCATGTGGAGAATTGTGAATGTGAATACGAATGAAGACAAATTTTCTCACACCAGGATATTGCTCAAATAGAGGGGTGGATGAATTGCTCAATTTTCAAGCTCAGCACTCTTGTCATTTGGAGGATTGCAAAGCACATTCAATGAGTTCATTCCCGTATGATCAGGATCGGCGGACTCTTGGCCCAATGGATAAGGCATTGATCCTAGGTGTCTTGATCCGAGGGGCACATTCACGACTAGGATGTCTATGTGTGCGTCCAAGTAATTTAAGTGGGGTCTACATGTACCCATTTATTTTATTTATTTATTTTTCCTTAAATGAATTTTTAACTTAAGTGGTTTCTATTTTTAGTCACTCTTTAATAAAGTTGTTGAAAAAGTCAAAAGTCACTTAAGTGCCTTATTTAATGATCATGTAAAACCCTAACTACTTTGTAACAAACTTTTGGGTTATAAAAGGAAGTGAGGGGCTCATTGTAAAGGGTGACTTTGAGAGAGGAGAAGAAAATAGTTTTGTGCAAGTTTTTTTTTTTACGAAGATACTTTGTGTTCTTTTGTGAAAAACATTTTGGAGTCAATGAAATACGAACTTTGTGTCTCATTCATTGTCTCTTGTAACATTTGATGTTCTTATGTTCATTAGATGTTAGGTGTTTGAATCTTGCATGCAAATATTATCTTTGATCTTATTGTCAACATTATTAATCGGTTGTTCTAGTTCACGGTGATCAAGGTCCGATTATCTACTTGCTCATGTGTGTTCCCTTTACACGTTTTTGTTTGGCTAACTCAAAATCCATTTTCTTTGTGTTGGTTATTCATCTTTCCTCTTCATGCAATATTACGCTCTTTTTTACCTAACTCTTGCATGTTCTTTCAGTTCATTCCATTTCACTCCTTTCCTTCTTTCCATTCCATCTCCTTCATTCACTTTTCTTTCCATTGATGTTCCAAAACACCTCCCACACACAATTTTGAATGTACAGATGTAAATACATTTTTGTTTTCAATAAAGGTAGCCTCACCTTCATTGAGGAGGGACTTCGTTCCCACACTATTGCATGTCATTTGCATGCATGCAAATCCATATGCTAACACGCTCTAATATCAATTTATTCCTAAAATAGCAAATTTTTCCTAATCTATCTAGCATAGTTTATTGCGAATCCCTACTTATGGTCAAGTGTCGCCACATGCTCCTCCTCATCGTGCTCCACCTCCACCACGTACTCATGCCATATCATCTAAAATGCACCAAAATTTGGAATTTGAGCCCTAAGTTCTCTTAATTCTAGAAATATTAATAAACAAATAAAATAAAAATCATATTTAAGCCTCAAAATTCCATATAAAATCCATCATAATAGGCCTCAATCTTTAAATACCTATCATTTTAGCTCCCGATCTCGCAAAAATCATTATTGACTAGGTTGGGATTTTGATCTTCTCCCATTATTTTTTCCATATTATCCACCTTTTTCGACTCTTTGGCCAAATATAACATCATTTTTCAACCCCATGAAATCCATACTATGTCCCCTTCAATAGGTGTTCTATGTCCTATTTGTTTTATGATCCTCTAGTGTTTCCGTTCATTTTGTTTCTCCATAGTTCCTATAGCATTTTTTTCCCATACATAGTAGGAAGACCGACAAGATGTCGGGATGCATTGATGTTTATATATCATTTGAGCTAGTCCTTTCTTTACTTTCAGCACATACATTCGATTTCAATGTTATGTATCATTATTTTGGTTGACTTCCCCATGTTTATCTACCATGCTATGTGGTAATCAATGGATGGGGAAAACATATATAGCTATTTTTTTATGCTTTCTATTTTCATATACCTATTACTAATAATTTCTCTTTTTAGGTTAGAGGTATCTAATGCATCTATTTCTAGGAATAGTTTCCTTAAAGGGCTCGTTCTAGGATAGGGATATGGTTATTCTCATAACCATTTGGTGAGGGATGATACATAGAGAGAGAATGAATTTAGGTCCTATTTATGCACCTCTTTTTCTCTTATCTTCTTACTTTATTTTTCAGTCTTCCAACATCTTATATGACCATGCCTATATTATTTTTCCTTGCATTCTTTTTTCATCATGACACATTGCACACACCATTGTTCACTTCCCCTCTATAGCCGACACAATCACTCATGGGTGATTGTGTCAACATTATTTTAAAATCATGTCTCATGCGTCTTTTCCCGGGAGATGACATTAGTATAAATGAAAAAATACATCCCTCACCACATAAAAATATCAAAAATATCATAGGAACTCACCATTAGCTCTACTCATTTTCATCAACTTACGTCTATTATCTCACTCTTGGATTTCTTACATCTTGACTCTTAGCTTGGATATCCTTCTTGATTGGTTTTCTTACACTTTTGGGTCACCTATAGTGAGCTAGGACTAGATTTTTTCCCCATATTTTTCTAAAAACTATTCTCTCTTGTTCTACCAATATATTTGGGAAATAGATGCATCAAAAGCCTCCCGAACATTGTTATGTCTCTAACCTAACTTGTCATTTTATATATATTAGTTTCCTATATTTGCTTGTTACTTTATGTCATCTTAGTATTTTATGCAGATGTTAGGTTAGTATATTTTATACATTTCCTTTATGTTACATTATTTAATTTAGTTATCATATACCTTACATGCTTATTTTGTTCATTATCACTGTCCAAAGAGTCGATACCTCAATAGGGTTCCTTCCTCTTCTTCAATTTAAGGCCTTAGAAACCTTAGTGTTTCCTAGTGTAAGGGTTACTTCCCTTTGGGTATGGGATCTTAATAGTCCATATACCGCTTTTAATTATATCCATTGTGTTCCAAACTTGGTATGTCCCTTACTCATTACATCGATGCCTTAGTTGAACAGATGATAAGAGTGTGTGTTGTCTAGACACATTTTTTCCCACCATACTAATGTTTTTATAACATTACGATTGTCATTTGAAAATGTTATTAAAACTCGATATAATGGTATAAAAATCTTTTGTTTGGTATAATTTATTAAAACCATGTATGATCTTCTCTTGCACTTTTGAACGACCTTGAGAAACATAAACAAATCTGATTATTGATTTTGTTTAAACATTAGGATTGTCGTTTTCTTGAAATTTAGGGATAAAACTTATTTTCTTTGTTTAAAATTTTCATGTTGGTTTGAATCAAACAATGCCATTTATTATGTTCTCATGTGCTTTCGAGTTACCATGAGAATTATAAATGGTTGTGATATTTGATATTTTTCTAACATTTTGGTATTGTGGAAAACTACTAATCCTTTGAGTGTAGGACCATTTACACCTATAAAATACATCATTGAAAGAAACTACCAATACTTATTGTGTAGATTTCCTCGATTAAATAAATATGTTTAAGACAATCAACCTTTAAACAGAGATTAAAAATAACAATTCACATTGTATTCACAGCTTTCAAATAAGGGTTGAAACCCATTCACTTTAAACTATGGTAAGTTATTTGGCTTAAGCCATAAATCTCCTTGTGAGGAGTTCCACGGAACCCCAATGTAACTAGCACATTGAGGGAACTGGATGATGAAATAAGAATTGCCTCAAAACCCTCTTGACTAGTAAAACCCGTGAGGAAATATCAAATGTTATCCATATGAGGAATTGTTCATTAGTTATATTTTGGGGTAATGTTCATATTTAGAATTTATTCTAAATAACTTGCACCTATCTTAGACAAGTATTTTTAGTGGTGATATCAAAATACCTAGAAATCTATTTGACATCGGGACCAACTTTTCCATATCCATTATCATTGGTATCAAATCCTTGCTACACAAAAATTTGTCTCAGTTTAAATTTTTTTAGAAGAAGGTGAAACTCTACCAAAGTTGTGGCACATATTTTTAATCATGGAACATATCCCCTTCACAAATTTTGGTGCCCCTTTTATGAAAGAAAACTATCCAAAGCACTTCCAAAATTGTATCAACCATTATTTTGACTCTTAAATGTTGTTTTCTTAAAATTGATTTAAGTGTTGAAATTTTTTTGTTACAATATCAAAAATTATCCTAGTTTCCTTAAACATACTTTGTGACATTCACACCTAGGAAAATCTTTCTTCACTATCATTAATCTACCAAATTTTCATCAACCATTTTATCATTCACACATATAACTTGTCTTCTAAACCTTTCTTAATTGTCAAAATTGTGTCAATATGTTTCATGTATTCCTTATATTACCTTTGGGAATCACATGATCATCTATATATTTTTAAAATGTTTATTTGGTCATTTTTACATTGCTCGAGTTGACATGGAGCTCACTTCAACAAAAAGTATTTTAATCAAACAATATAGGTCAAAGCATTCACATCAAATGATGCCAATCTAAATTATCTTTTGGATAGTTCCTCATTCTATTGAAAATAGGGAACCTATTCTAATTTCAACATTCCCACCTTCATCTCCTCATAAATTATATTCTTTTGGTTCTCGTCGACTTGTGAATTAACTTTGTTCAAAGGAATAATCAGTCACCTTTATGAATTAATCCACCATTAGAGATCCATGTGACGTAAAAATCCTTTAATCGTATATCAAATTCGATCCCGCATTGTAATCCCCTATATTTCTACATGACCCCTTTCTTCTATTGGTGGTATGAATTCTTCTAGGAAACCTAATGCCAACCTATCCCAAAAACACATGTAAATCAACTCTTGAGACATCTCAATTTTAATCTATTTCATCTCTTAAGTTATATTCTTCTATCAATCAAAATTAAAATTTTCTTTTTCCCTTGATCCATTTCAACCATATCTTACCATATCCTCATTAATATTCTAAAGACCAATACTTGTGTCGATGTTGAAAAATTAACAAGAAATGATATACTAAGATATCGTTTGAAGCACTATCTAGCTCATTTGTGGAAACAATAAGGTCAAACATTAGCATCATCTCCATCATCAAAAATATTCTAAATCTTCAACACTTGTTGGATGTTTTCCATCAAATCAACCTTCTATCATCGACCAAAAATGACCCATACCCATCAATATATTTTATAATAATGAAGCAATAAGATATTTCATGGGGCTACCGATGACGTCTTTATCAAAGATCATGAGTAAGGATTCACTTTTGATAGTGATGTTTCTATGTACTACGAGAAATAAGTTGACCCCTATGGTCAACAAATAGAGAAGGGCCTAAAATTGTACAATAAGAAACTCATTTTATTCTTCCATATTCATATTTCCATTTATATGTAAAAATAATAGGGTCTATCCTTGATTCCCGATCCTATCTTATCATCTTGTAAAAATCATTATATATCAAAATTCCTCAATCCCAATCTCTCCTTCGGTCACCTCCAACTATCCCATCATTTTATTCTATATGTAGGCTATGTCCTACAATTCCTTCATCTTCTATCATTCAACCACCTCTTAATATCCCATTAGATTCTATTTGTGGTCCACCTCCTAGTATCCCATTATCTTTTATGTGTGTGCCACCTCTTAGTATCTCATCATCTTATATTATCAACCCACCTCCTAGAGACCATTATATTTTATCCTTAGGCCACCTCTTCTTCATCCATCATCTTCAAATTATGGGAAACCTTTAGGTAGCCCACCATTTTTTTATTTATGGGAAATCTTTGGGTTTCCCATTATCTTATATATATGATAAACCTCATGGTAGCTCTTAATATTCTATCTACCAGACACCTCTGGGTATCCCATCATATTCAATTCTTAGGACACCTCTAATTAGCCTATTACAACCCATCCTTGGGCCACATCCTAGCCCATTACCATCTATTCTTGGGCTACCTCTAACTATCCCATTTCCTTAAATTCTTGGACCATATCTTATTCATCACTCATATCATGCATAAATAATTGTGGTAATCCCACCATAATTCCTACCATTATTATCATCAATCCTAACCATATCCTTTCTTCTTCCATTTCTCAAGACCAAATAAATCACACACTAGCTTATATGAAACCCAAACAGCTTCTTCATTAAGATACATAAAAAATCAAAAGAGCTCCAGATATCCCAACAAATCCAACACCTAAAAATCCAAAACTCAAATGTGTTTCCAAAATTCACACCACTATCAACGCCATATGTGGTGAAAAGTGTAAAAATCTATGTATAAGGAATTCAATATCTTACATAAAGAATCCATGTTACGGGTTAATTCAAAGTCACTTATTGAGTATGATCTTATCATGATTATCGATATTGAGATAGTATCATTATTGATAAGAAAAACACCTAGTATCCCTCATCAAAGAAATTTCAAACATTATCGTTGGATCATATCACACGAAGTGAAATTATTAATACTATCCTTCCCATTGATTTAACAAAATTAATTTTTTTAAAGCCTTAGAATATTTTAGAGTTACATATGATAAATAAGCAATAAATTACAAATCTTACCGAAGTAATAAGCTAGATAAAAATGAAATCCTAGGTGCAAGAGAAGGGATAAAATTATTAACTAATTTCGTAATTGATCCCGAACCGTGCCATATTGAAAAACATATAAAAAGAGGGAAAGTGTCTCAAATGAACCCAGTAAAATTATGTGACCCCGGATCTAGCTAGACTAGGGCCCATGGGTATGATCGGGGAACTTGGGCACTATAGACTACTTCTAAGTTCCGGTGATCATGAAAAACCTCATAAACTAATTTTTCTATGTCGTTAACCATCGCGCTTGATATCTTCTCGTGTTGCACTATTTCGCATAATTTTCTTATAACTCGCAAAAAGAAAGAGCACGTGAAAAACCGTAAAACACATCAAATATTAAAAAGAGAAGAATGAAAATGGGAGTCGTCGAGTGACCTCGACGGTCACACGAATTAGTGAACTAAGGACCAAACATTGCACTACATTTTAGACTCCATGTATCTCTCATGTGTGTGTAAGAATCGTGCCCTAGGCGCCTCTTCTCGCTATATGCGCACACTGAAAGCGAGTTGTATGCATACTAAAAACTATGGAATGAAAATAACACCAAGTATCTTTAAAAAAGTTAATCTAATAAGAATATGAAGATAATAAATTAAAGGAATTAGCTAATTATTGCATAAACATGAAATGAAATAATCTAATATTAACCATTCCTACTATTTAAATGTATGATTACTTCTAAACATGAGCCTCTTTAGATCATGAGTAATCAAATTATTGTGTTTTATCTCTAAAGAGAGGGAAGGATATCACAAATAAATGGCCACAAGGCCATACATAGATATTCCTTTCTACTCAAAAATGGTAGAATGAATGCACAATATTAATCGGTTATTCCAAAATAATGGAGAAGGCTCTTATCGATGTTTTATATTAAGTAATAGAAACATTACGGTGTAAGGAGTGAAGGATGTAGGAGGGTACTTTATAAATCTTTCCTATTTGGGAGAAACTTGAATCCCAATGAATGTGGGATAAACGATAAAGTAGATTTAGAAGAATTAAGCTTGATTAGAATAATTATGATTGATTAGAAGAATTAACAAGTGATTAGCAACTCATAGAAGTCGGGGGTTCTATAACTAATCAAATAGGATTAATTAATAGGCTAGGATAAAATTAAAAAGCTTCTAGAGATAATTTGGAGGGAAATGGGGTGATTTTTAATAGTTAGAAGGAGTTTTCAACCAATAAGAGGGTTTATTGATTAAATACAATGGTAAATAGGATTAATTAACTAATAATAGCTAATTGTTCGATCAGAAGAGGATTATAACTAACAAAGTGTTGTTAATTTGCATCTAGAGTGAAGTAAAGGATAATGAATTAACAAAGTGTCGTTAATTGGTCAAAATGGAGGGAAACATTAGTAAATTAGCATAAAATCACTAATTATAATGGAAATGATATGAAAGAGGGTAATTAGTGTAATCTTAGTAGTACAATTGTGTAAGTGGATTTTAGTTGTCTACATTTTCCCCATACGGTGGTGTAATGCAAGCAACGCCACTTCAAAGATATTAGATAATTACATACCGGTAAATTTTGGAAGAATAGAAGAAAAATTAGTAGAATGAAGGATGTCCCCTCAAGTGTTGATGGAGTGATGAAATAGAGCGATCAAAAGATGAAGGAAATGGATAGAAGAAATAAGGAGGGGGAGGGGAGATAAAAATAATCCTTATTTCCCTAGGTGATATTGAAGAAATTTTGGGATAGAAGAAAATGATAATGAAGAAGAATTGAGATGAAGAGAATGGAAATAGATTTCATCCAACTTAGCTCAAGAACAACTTTTTTTCATCACTTTTCTCATGATCTATGTCACCGACTCTTTATTATATACAAGCATACAAAAAGTGTAAAATAACATGAAAATCTATAATACTAACATTTGATCATTTCCAAAACACTAACTCAATGTAATGACATAAAGCAATGAAATATGAGAAAGTAAATAAGATAACATGAAAGGGAAACAAGTACAAACACACCTACTCAAACAAACAATGTTTGATAAAGTTACACCAATGTTTTTGTTATTGAGCTTCAGTTCCTAAATGTTTGAGTTAATGACAAGGGTTAAAAATGGCATCACAAGCAAGAATACAAGAAAGGCGAATATACAAAGGAGACAGGGTCCTACAAAAATTAATTGTTAACTATGAAATAGTACTAAGCAACTTGTTGGGTAAGGTAATACAGAGACATCGTAAACAAACTAGATTTGTTAATGGAGGTAGATCTAGATAATTCGTGAGTCGTTTGTGAGAACATTTGAGGCCCAAAGAAATAATTTTTGTAGGAAATTTTTCTATTTTTGAGGACAATGTAGCTGATAAATGCTTCAAATTGCGTATATGATTTTTACCAATTTTTGAAAAAAAATGGAATTTTCAACTTAAATAATTTTTTTGGATTTTTAAAAGTTTAGGAAGAAAATGATGTAGAAGAATGATGAGGCATGTGAAGCATCAACAAAAAGCACTTGGAAGCAAAAATATGCCCTAGGTAGTAGAAAGGATCACCAAGAAGCAAAAATAAGCCCCAATGTAGCGAAAATGGTCAAAAATGACTATTTAATAAAAATAATCATCACATCCAGTTATAGAAGAATATAGAAGAATCATGTTAGTTATATATCCCCTCGAGAGTGATAAAATTAATAATTAGGTCAAAATGGTTATAAATAGCCTGTTGGGAGGGTATAACTCATCGCAACAAGTTATTGTTACCATACCCTTTTCAGATTTGGAGAGGTTTTTCTCCGACTATGGAGGGAAATAGCTTGAGTTCGAATCGTAGACATTATGATAATAAATTTTGGGAGTACGCATGGCTTCCTTCGACGGCACATGATATGTTAAATATATATATATATATATATATATATATATATATATATGAGTGCATTTAATGGCATTTATAGCTAGTTTAAAACCATGGAATGATGCTAACATAAGCCTTTTTCTTCGCTGGTGTCAAAGGGCTCGCACTAGCACAAATGTCTCATGAATAGTGTGAAACTAGATTCATTAGCGCATAAATAGGATTTGGGGGAAAAGGGGCTCACACTAGCATTAATATAGGAGAGTTAACATGAGAATGAGTGTGCTAGTATAGGCTTACGCTATTGCAAAAATGAGAGTGTTAGCATGCAAGGGCATGCGCTAGTGATAAAAGAGGTGTACTAGTGTAAGAATGTTGGTGCTAGTTCAAAACATAGACCTTAGAAAACTTTTAGGGGAAATTAGAATATTTTTAAAAGAACTTAAACATGAATAAAAGAATTCCCAAGCAATTAAAACATCTTAGGAATACTTTACAATAATAAATGATGTTAATGAAATGTGTTGTGTAATCTTGTAGGTGAGATTGTGTAAATTGGAGAATCGCAAGCGCATGTACACCTTCGGCATATGAGAAGAAATTCTCATGGAGATAGCATATATTTATTCTTTGTGACCTTTGGATGTTACATGCCTTACGTATATTGCCTAGATTCCTCTCATTAGGCTAGACCATGACCTCTTAACTACCTTAGTAGAGAAGTGGAGGAGTCAAATTCATACATTCAGATCGCCGACCGGCAAGATGATGGTGACCTTAGAATATGTGTATCGGATCCTCCGAGTTATGATCTAAGGAATCTTGGTGATCTATTATGATAATCATACCCAGATATTAGATTGCATTAGGGACATGTTTATGAGCCGAGGCACTCACGAAAGGTTATGGATGTACTTTTATAGATTTTTTTGAGGATCGATAGATTGCGAAGGATTCCTATATATTTGATGGAACTTTTTAGTGGCTATTTACTACCTAACATGACTTGCACACACTTCCCACTTCGTTTTATAGGAGTAGTCTACAAGATGATGGATGGAGAGGTCTTCTATTGGGCTCGAGTGTATAATGTACCACCTATATTGGGACCTTTACCTAGTTCCATACGAGCAATGTATAGTGTGGGCCCTACAACATTGCTACAAATTTGGGCCTAGGAAAATATTGTTATTAGGTGCCCACATGAGTACTATGAGTTAGCGCTCCATATGAGCCATCTTACATGAGGTGGGAGCCAATGGGTGAGGACGTTAGATCATACATGGGTGATACATATTATTATAGATGTTCCTTTAATGACCTACAACTTTGCATGATTACATGGTGTCCTTAATGACTATATCAGTTGCGAGAGGATGCATGCTCAACAATTTAGAGGTTGAGCATTTTATTATTGGTAGCTAGAGACACATCACCAAGTGGTAATGTGGTGATCGATTATAATGACAGTTAGGTCATGTCCAGGGTATCCCAAAAGATGACATGTGGTATGCGCATAAAATGCGTGAGATATTTGATTTTGGGCCCTAGATTAAACAACAACTAGCCTAAAAAATATTCAAACAGGTCAACCCCCAGCCATGGATAGCACATCCTTAAGTGGTAGACCCTGGGAATACTGTATATTATGGTCCATGGTATGTGACGGAAATACCTAGGTTGAATATTATCCCTTGGGTACCTATATATGTTTGCATAGACACAACAACATAATATCTACATTGAAAGGAGATGAGAGATAGAGCTAGATTGGATCATCCCGAGGCTGTGGAAAATTTACATGCTCAAGCCCAAAGTCCATTGACGCTAAATTTTCCTCCGTAATTGCTATTTCATTAATGTATGTATTAGGAATAGGATGTTGTTAAGTATAATTAGTAGTGTTCGATACAAGATAATGGTGCTTTTTGCCAAAGATGGCGCCAGCCAATAATGTATAGTACGGTAATGATCAATGTAAAATAGGAATGTTGTGGTAAAAAGTAAATATTTGTCATAAGTGGTTCGGTAATGTTAAAATGTCAAAGCAAGGGTAAGTATAGAGAAGTAGGGTCTACATTATTAGGAATTAGAAATATTATATTGGTAATAAGGACAACGAGTGAGGTCATAAATATTTTATGTATTTTATTTGTAAAAAATCTAAAAATGTGGAACCCATGTGAAATGATAAGGTTTATCTTATCTTAAAAGATAAGCTTACATGTAAAGATAAGATTTAAGGTGTGGAATATGATTCGTTAGAGTAGATTTCTTATCCTATCTTAGAGATAAGGTGGATAATTCAGAAGTTCTATAAATAGAGAGGCCACCCCCCTCATTTAGCATAGAAGGAAGTAGTGAGAAATATTGTATGAGTGAGTGTATGAAGGAAGCCATCATTTAGAAAGTGTGTTAAAGAAGCCATTAAGAGGTGTAATTGTGAATTTTCTCCCATAGTTATTGTTGGAAGGCAAGTGAAGTTAGTAACACTTGAAGTACCTCATGGGTGAGATTGTAACAATTTCATGTTGATATTATAATTTACACTTATTTTTCAGCTTTATCATCATTCCTTCGTATCATAGTCTATGGTATTCTTGTGTTATGTCTATTGTTATGTTTCAGTTACATCAAGCAAATTAAAAGCTGTGCATTAGTAAATAATCATAGCATGAGGAGTTCCCAGTGGAGAATTATCATAGAGTCGGGTTGGTCATGACATTTTGGTTCTATTGCTGGGACCATTCCTCGTTGGTGTATTTTCTGGAGAGATATTCCCACTTAGTCAGAAATCATTTAGAGAGTAACCTTGTTTTTACTGTGCATAGTAGTTACCATGGTAAAGTCACTTTTTACCATGAATAGTATTTACCATAGTAACTTTACTTTTTACTGTGAATAGTATTTACCACAATAACTTCACTTTTTACTGTGAATAGTATTTACCACAAGAAAGTCATTGTACATGATAAGTCAAGTTTTACCATAGTTTACCATGGTCATTCCTATTGTATTGTAGAAATTTGTAAAGTCACTTTCTATTATAATTATTCCAATTATTTGTGGACATAAGTCTTGTTGATTGTACTTGTGGGTTGGTATTTCACTGTGGTTACTTTTGAAAATGGGAAAGATTCATATTTTTTCAGCCTAATCTAATGAAGATGCTTCCTCTTTCATTCAATAATTTAAACGATCTTGCATTTGTAATGGCCTCATAAAAGGGAACAATGGAGTGAATTTTTTCCTAAATTTTTGGATGGTTCAGCCCTTAGGTGGTTTGAAACATTAGCTGATAATGTGAAAAACTCATGGGATTTATTAACTAATTTTTTTTTGAAGAATTTGGTGAACAACGAAAAATATGCATATCTCATGATCAATATCACAAAGCTATCCCAAGGAGAGAAGGAGAAGATAAGGGATTATCATGCTCATGTTTGATAGCTAAGGAGGAAGCTCGATGCCCGGATCGGAAGGAAGGATTAGTGGATGGGTTGATGATTGGCATGGATAATCTCCTTTGTAAGCACTTCATTCTTGGGATGAAGCTAGAGATCAGACAACGAGTGAAGTATGACCGCCCAACAACCTTCAAACAAGCAAAGGAGATTACAAGAAGGTAAGAAGAAAGCATGGAAAAAGAACCTAAAGAAATATTTACTAAGGTAGAGCCTACACCAACACCTTTGGTCAAGAATCCACAACCACTCTCGGTGAGCACAAATATTTCTCCTAGTACATCTACTGAGTATGAAGATCTGCTTAGGAAGATGGGCTAGTTAACTATTAATCTTGTTCAAGGAAAATAATTTAGTTCTTAGGGAGGAGATAGAGGTCTAAAAAGAAATATTTCTGAAGTTTTATGTTATGGTTGTCATAAAAGGGTCATTATAAGTATAATTTTCCAAATAGATCTTCTACATCTGGTACAATAGATAATGATAAAGGAAAAGCACCTGTGAATTCTTTTAATGTAGTAGATAGGAGCATAAATAATGAATCAAATGTGTTTGTAACAAAAATAAAGAAAGAAAAAGATAACCAAGATGGAAATGATCCTAAGAAGATGAAAGGATAAACTAGTAAGAAACATAGGAGAAGAAAGTTGGGTGTGCAGGATTTTCTAATTTTATAGGGACAAGGACCATACTCCATCTTTGAAGATCTGTCCAAAAGGCCTACAAATATTACATATGGCCAAATTTTGGCTGTGTATTCGAGAATAGGTGGTAGGCTGTGAAGTGGACTCAATGCTTGATGAAGGAAGGAGGTTGAGATCCCTGTTTTGGAGGTAGAGACAAATCCCTACGCTCCACAAGCTGAGGTATTATGTAATGGTATTTCAATTCATGATGTCTTAGTTGATGGAGGTGCTGCAGTTAATGTAATGACCGAGTTTGTAATGAATATGTTGGGTTTAAAAATTGATCGCCCCTCAACACTTATGTTAAGGTCATTAAATAAGGGAAAAACTAAACTAGAAGGTGTTGTTTCAAATGTAGAAATATCTATTACCGGTGTTGTATGTGTGGTAGACTTTCAGGTAATGGCCATGGCTAAGGAGAGTTCATGAAAGAAACTACTATAATGAAGGCTTCATGAAACTTGGATGTGGAAGAGAGAGGGTGAAGATAAATGTGATCCCTCGGCATCATAAGTAAAAACATGTGGATTCAAGTGATGAAACTGATGATTGGACATCCTCTGATTACTCTAGTACCAATGAAGTGGACACAGAAGATGAAGAAATTGAGGTTGATGTTTCATTCATGGATATCCTTCCAGTCACACTGACTCATGAACCCATAAAATTATCTGAAGAAGAAATTAATGATTGTCTCCAACAAATAACGATTGGCGATGTTGTGATGGAGAGTGAGAAGGAATCCTACCTCCAGCTCTTTCAAAGGTACATACACCTATTCACTTTTGATTACAAGGAACTCCATCAAGTAAGTTGGGTAGAACATTCTATTGAGCTAGTAGATAGTGCTAAACCCATAAAGCAAATGCCATATAGAATGAATCCTAATTTTTCCAAGACTGTAAAAGAAGAAATAGATAAGTTACTTGATGCGGGATTCATATTTGATGTGGAGAATTCGAATGGGTTTCTCCCATTGTGATCTCAAAAAATAACGGGAAGCTATGCATTTGTGTTGATTATAGGAAGCTCAACAAGGTAGAAAAGAAGGATCATTACCCTCTTCCACTCTCAGATCAGATCTTGGACGAAGTAGCTAGCCAGGAGTGCTATAGTTTTGTTGATGGATATAGCGGATACAACCAAGTTCGTATATCATAGAAATATCAATTGAAAACCACATTCACCACTCCTTGGGGAATGTTTGCTTATAGAGTTATGCCTTTTGGGTCATGTAATGCTCCAGCAACATTTCAGTGTTTGATGAATAGGGTGTTTGAACCCTACATTGGAAACTTCATCAGAGTATTTCTAGATGATTTTTACATCTATGGGAGCAAGGTGGACCACCCACACAGATGGAGACAACATTTCAAAGGTTAGATGAAGAACAAGCCTCAATAAACCCTACAAAGTGTGTCTTTGGATGTTCTAAAGGTGTTTTGTTAGGGCATGTTGTATCCAGAGATGGTATTGGTACTGATCCTGATAAAGTTTTAAAAATCAAAGAGTTACCATTTCCTATGAATAGAAGTAATTTGAGATCATTTTTAGGCCATGTGGGTTACTATAGAAGGTTTATCAAGAATTTATCAAATATTGCACAACCACTAACCCAATTCTTGAAGAAGGATGTTACTTATGAACTAGGAAAGAAGGCACATAAAGCTTTTGAAAAACTGAAGGAAGCTTTGTTGTCTTCACCTATTTTAAAGAATCCAGATTGGAGAAAGCCATTCATTGTGTATACTGATGCCTCGGATCTAGCACTAGGAAGTACTCTGAGCCAAAAGGATGAAAATGGGAATGATCATCCAGTTTACTTTGGGAGCAAACAAATGAGCAGTGCTGAGGTAAATTATATTATAACTGAAAAAGAGGCTCTAGCTATCATTTTTGTTGTAAAGAAGTTTAGAAATTACTTGCTAGGGAAAAAATTATAGTTGACACAGATCATTAGGCTCAAATATATTGTAAATAAGCCTAATGCATCGGGAGGATATAAAGATGGATATTCTTGCTACAAGAATTTGAATTTGTTATTATAGATAGGCCAGAAAGAAGCATGTCAATGCAAATGCACTCTCTCGAGCCTATGATTGTTTAGGTTCATCTTGTGATGATGATGATTTCCCAGATGATGCAACATTGTTATCCCTTGACACAATCCCTAGTGAATACATAGATATTTGGAATTATCTGAATGAATTCAAGTTTCCTAATGGTGCCAATGCAAAGACTAAGAGAAAGATTACTCAAGCCAATCGTCCATATTCTATTATGCATGGAGTATTATTTCGAATAGGACCTGATGGACAATACAAGAGGTAGTTAGACATGATCAAGGGAAGGATCTGATAGAAGAATTCCACAATGGTACATGTGGAGGACACTTCTTTGGACAACTTACAGCAAGAAGGATCTTGAATGCAGATTATCACTTTGCCCACTCTTTTTAGAGATTGTAATAATTATTGTAA
Organism: Taxus wallichiana var. yunnanensis; assembly: GCA_018340775.1. NCBI lineage: Eukaryota > Viridiplantae > Streptophyta > Pinopsida > Cupressales > Taxaceae > Taxus > Taxus wallichiana. The sequence goes on from CM031237.1 coordinate 377,263,881, forward strand.
GACAAGTGATATTTTCCAAACAAATGGTATCCGTAAGACTTCATCAACTCCATTATGCCCTATTCTTCCACTTGGTCCCTTTGAATAATGTGGAATAGATATTGGAGGTCCACTTCCAACTACCCCATGCCAAAATAAGTATATTATAGTTGTCATGATTATTTAACCAAGTGGGTTGAAGCTAGGCCATTAAAAACAACTTCCATGGATGAAGTGGTAAGGTTCATATATGAACTCATTGTCATCATTTGGTTGTCCATTGGAAATTGTAATAGATCAAGGAAGCCACTTCATTAATGAGGTGGTAGAAGCCCTAGTCAACAATTTTTCTATTAAGCACGGAAAACAACAACATACAAGCCAAGCACAAATGGGCAAGGTGGAATAAAAAAAATTGTTGTTGTGTTAAATGCTAGAAAAAGATGTAACCTTGCAAGTACATAAGTGGGATAAAAGGATTCATGTAGTATTGTGGGCATATAGGAAACATCAAAGTCGCAACATGATACTCCCATTTCAGTTGGCTTATGGCATTGATCCAGTTCTTCCTATTGAGTTTGATATTCCCACCGTGAGAGTTATGAAAAATGAAAGGATGGATGAAAGTGATTCAGTAAAAGAAAGGTTGGTACATCTTCATTTGCTAGAGGAAATGATAGAAATAGTGAAGGATATAAGCTATAAGAAGAAAATGAAGCGAGAAGGAATACTCGATCAAAAGATTTGTTGGTCGATCCATTTCATGTGAATGACTTGGTTCTAGTATATGATTCCGATATCTGAAAAAGGAAGGGAGAGAAAATTTCTTCCCAAATGGATGGAGCCCTACAAAATAGCAGTTGTGCATGAAAATAGTACATATCGACTAGAGGAATTGGATGGCACTCCCATTGCGAAATGGGTCAACCACAACAAGTTAAATATTTTCCAAGCACTAGAATAGTCTACTCCGAGGATAAAGTAGAAGCTTGGAAGGGGGAAGATGTCGACACTAAAATTTTCCTCCGTAATTTCTATTTCATTAATGTATGTATTAGGAATAGGATGTTGTTAAGTATAATTAGTAGTAGCGTTAGATACAAGATAATAGTGCTGCCAGTATGACACTGCCAATAATGTATAATATGGTAATATCCAATGTAAAATAGGAATGTCGTGGTAAAAAGTAAATGTTTGTCATAAGTAGTTCCGTAATGTTAAAAATGTCAAAGTGAGGGTAAGTAGAGAAGTAGGGTCTACATGATTAAGAATTAGAAATATTATATTGGTAATAACGACAAGGAGTGAAGTCATAAATATTTTGTGTATTTTATTTGTAAAAAGTCTAAAAATGTGGAACCCATGTGAAATGATAAGGTTTATCTTATCTTAAAAGATATGCTTACATGTAAACATAAGAGTTAAGGTGTGGAATATGATTCGTCATAGTAGATTTATTATCCTATCTTAGAGATAAGGTGGATAAGCCTTGAAGTTATATAAATAAATAGGCCACCCCCCTCATTTAGCATAGAAGGAAGTAGTGAAAAATATTGTATGAGTGAGTGTGTGAAGGAAGCCATCATTTAGAAAGTGTGTTAAAGAAGCCATTAATAGGTGTAATTGTGAAGTTTCTCCCATAGTTATTGTTAGAAGGAAAGTGAATTTAGTAACGCTTGAAGTACCTCATGGGTGAGATTGTAACAATTTCATTTTGATATTATAATTTACACTTATATTTCAGATTTGTCATCATTCCTTTATAACATAGTCTATGGTATTCTTGTGTTATGTTTGTTGTTGTGTTTCCAGATTACATCCACCAAACTAAAATTTGTGCATTAGTAAATAATCATAGCACGAGGAGTTACCGATGGAGAATTATCATAGTGTTAAGTTGGTGATGACAGTCCATAGGGTTAGGATCGATGAGCAGGCTCCACAGTACCACCATAGGGTCCTCTAGTGATTCCACTACAGCCACATGGTCCACTACTACAATCTCCTCTGCAACCACAACCCCATCCAAATGAAGAGACACATGTGTTACAATAAGTGGTAGAATATATTGTCATACAAATTCCACCATCACCGCCACATATAGCGGTATGTTGGGATCAATGGGATGGATGGGGATCACCCCCTAGAAATGTTTCAATAGTTGGGGTTGGGTATCACTACCTATGTCACCTCGAGAGAGGTTCACGAGATAGAGGTACCTAGATAAAGGCTCATTCAAGGAGTAGTTGGGCCATTAGTGGCCATGTCATAGGTATAGAGGACCATGGGCATGAGACAAGGTGATGCAACATGTATTATGGTATAGACCTTATAAAGACATTTGGATCGGGAATAGGAATAGACACAGCGCAACAGATACCACCGAGAGGGATATCCTTGTGATTGAGAGAGTATTTTGGGGAGATGAGAGGAATCAGCTATAGGTAGATGTTTCCATATGGACAGGAGAGTTTGATGCTCTATAGCATGTGACCTTAGCAGTAAGAGCTTAGGACTTGGTTTTATATTTTTCATCACCCAAACACGAGGTTGCTTATTATAGAACACTATATCATGGGGTCGTACCAGGATGGATAGAGGGCCATACCCTTAAATCATCTAGCCAACAAAGTGATTCTATATCATGATCTTATAGACCCTCCATGTCATCTAGGTTAGTACGAGATGGCATCCCCATAGTCACGGCCTTCTATATAGCAGTTTTCAGACCACAGGGGTTAACATGACACATGCCTCAACCTACTTCCAAGGGAGGCAGTTCTGGTATGGCCGGAATTCATAGATGACTCTCTATTATACTTGAGGTTTTATTTTGATGCATACCTCATGATGAAGTCACCATTTTGATAGGATGTACTAATGTACTATTTTTTATTATTCCTGGAGATGAAGGCACATTTTTTAATCCATGCGCATGATGGCGTATTGTGTATCTAATGTATATCAAGACACCTTGTATATATAAGAAATTTGTACTGAGACATTGATATTTATATGGATATATGATGATGATGGAGTTTAATTCTACAATATTTTTTTATGAGATAACATGTTTATGATATCACATTGTGTTTTATGAGATATGATGTTTATTCCATGTTTTTATTATGGTCTATGGCAAGGGGGATAAAGATAATCCCTCTTTCCCTATTTGATGATATTATATGATGTTAGATTAGCATACATGTGTAATTTTCATTTGTATGATGATTTATCTTAGGATTTTTAATATGTGATGTTTTTTAGATGTGACGATAGATAATATTTATGATGAAATGATAACAAACTATACAAGCACAAGAAAAAAATTAATCAAATCTAATATAACAACACAACTATGTACAAGCATGAAAATAGAACTAATCTAATGAACTTCACAACAAATTTAAGTAAGACTTAATCTAAGTAAGAAAATAACAAATGAATCATTATAAAATCATACAATATGAAAATAAGAAAACCAAAAAAACCATGCATGAACAAATAACCAAGTAATCAAATAGTACGTTATATTTTTGGGATGGTTTTGAGGAATTTTACGTTGTTTAGGTATTTTCACAATATAATTTTAAATTATTTTTGAGTTTTCTATGGAACATATTTAAATATTTAGGGATTTTCAATCAAACATATCTGAATGTTTTTGAGATTTTCCAAAAATTTATACGAATGTTTAGAGTTTTTCAAACAATTTTCTTGAACCAAGTGCAAGAAAATGAAGAAATGTAAATGCCCATAGCGATATATGGGAATGTACAAGGGAAAATGTCACATGTATGTACAAGAAATTGAAGATACAAATATGCCCCAGCGTTAGATGGGAATATATGAAGGAAAATAATTTTCATGCATGAGCAGGATCAACCAGATCATAGCGAAAAGGATAGGCCAAAAATTATCTCAAAAACAAGCAAGAACTAGCTTAGGATAAAATTACCGTATTTCTAGATAGGAGATGCTTGTGACAAAAAGACACTCGATGGCTCTAGAAACCTTTTATCACCAAAGGAATTTTCCAAAATTTAACAATTTTGTAGTTTTCACACTTGCACGAATTTATTTCTCTTTCGTTTTACTATTTTTTATATTTTTTTGATTTTCTCGATATATATGAAGGACCTCCATGCTTGATATATGATATATTTTTGATTTTTCTGATTTTTTGAGGTGCATGGAATTTATAGGCTCCAAAGCAGCTCATCACCATATGAATAATCAAGTTTGTATGCTCCTAAACCAAATTTATTAACCACAACATATGGTCCTAACTAGTTAGGCTCAAACTTACCCTTCTTCTCATGATCCTTTGTGGTGTTGAACTGATTTTCCTATAGGACTAGGTATCCTACCTTGAACTCATGAGGTATGACTCTTTTATTGTATCCTTGATGAAATATATTCGATACACTTTGAGGTGAGCAAGGGCGTGAAGACGTTTCTCATCCAACAACTCTAATTTTACAATTCTGGAAACTCTATAATCCTCCTCTTTATTTAATTGATCTCACAAATATACTCACAAAGAAGGGATATCAATCTCACGGGGTAGGGCAGATTCTATGTCGAAAACTAAGGAATAAGGGGTGGCATTATTAGGGGTGCGAGATATATGTTTGATACGCCCATAGGGCTAGATGGATCCAAAATTCCAATTACAGCCATTATTTTTAACCATGTTCTCCATTATTCGAACAAGAGTCTTGTTCGGGTTTCATCTTGGCCAATACCTTAAGGGTAATAGGGAGTTGACCATTTGAGTTGGATTTAAAACATGTTGGCATGGTGCCTGTACGTACCCAAAATTCTAAGGTATTGTACTACCGGAACAGTGTAACAAGTACCCCAATGATGATACAGGTCTCCTCGCAAGGTGTTCGGGATTCGAAAAGCCCTCCGAGTATGCGTTAACATCCCGCATGCCCCGCTTAGCCCCCACACCCTTTGTTTTCCCCTTTTTCCCTCTTTCCGTGGCCTCTTGATCTTCAAGGATGGCCAAGCCACCACCTGCCGCAGGCGGCGATCTCATGACCGCCGCCCGATCAGGGCGGCGGTCCTAGTAATCCCGCTGCTGCCCTAAGAGTGGCGGTCCCGCGCGCGTTTTCCAGAACGTTATTTTGACGCGACTCGCGTGAAATATCACGATTCACCAGCTTTTCCTTTCCGACTTGAGCATGCATTTATGTTTTTGGTCCACTGGAATAGTGTTTTTCCTTTGTTTATTGTTTAGGAGTTCAGTTTGGTTTTGATTTTTGGGTCATTGAATTCCTATAAATGCATGGTTTGTGCACAAGAAAATGGTCTGAAGTTTGGCTAGATTTTGAAGACTGATATTTGCTCTCATCTCCTCATTTTTTAGTATTTTAGCTTGTTATCTTGTTTAAGAAACCATAATTTCATTTCATTTGCATCTTTAGTTAGATTGCTCAGCTGTTGGTAAGCCACATACCCATCTTGTGCAGGCAAAGGCTTGCATTTCATCCAAAGGGTCCGAAGCTTGCCTCTGAATTTCTCTTCTTTGTAGATTCAATTTTCATTGTTGCTTAGATTTATGAGTTCAGTTCATTATATACTTGATAGTATTGTTCAGCTGTTGGTAAGCCACATATCTAGCTTGTGGAGGCAGTGTTGTTATTTTATCCAATCCATTGGAACAGAGTAGCTTAGAAAGCCATTAAAGTTGCAGGTTTTACTCTTCGAATAGGATAGTTACAGGTTCTGGTCACTTCATGTTGCATGACTCGCAATAAAATCCCGCTACGAATCGCATAAGCCAAGCTCTGTACTCTTGCTCTGTCCCTCTCCTACTCGCATTTTCAGTCTGCATTTTGAGCTATCCTTGTCCCAAAATCTACTCCTATCAGTGCTAGCATTACATGCTTTTCTGGATCCACGTGAACACGAAAGAACGAGGAGATCATACTGAGGGGACGAGATCACACACACCATCAGATTCGCCACTGTTCTGTGGAATCCAGGTTTTAACTTTCAAAGTTCTAGTTAGAATCATATCAAATAGAGTAGATAAATTTCTTCATTTCAGTAAATTCTATTCCCAATATTGCCAGGGAAGCAGTGAGGATTGATAGTTTCTGAGGGACTATGATTCACTCCTCACTTCTGAGGTAGGATTGAGAATCTTACAGATAGATTAGATGAGCTATTTTATTTATTTAGAATAATTCTACAAATCGCACAGGCAAATAACTACACTCGGTTATCTTGTCTGTTTTAAATTATTGTTTAGTTATTATTTCTAGATACGCTTAAAATAGTTTGCTTTCTTTAAAATTGTTAAAATATTTCTTAGAAGAATAAAAGTTATATATATGTTAGATTTAGTCCACGTAGTTAGAATTTGCTTCATTACAGTTAGATTTACATTTCGTTTCGTATGAAAATCACGGGACCTCACGAGCCCAGGGAATATATATTTGAGCCAATCATGCCTGAACCAAACCTCATCACAAAGCAATAGTTGACATAGACCAAAATCTCGTAATACAAGTATTCCGAACAACCACGCATTTACAACCGATCAGCTCTCATTTAAGATGGTTAATCATAGAAGACGACCAAGCACACACCTTTTGGTTGAACCAACCAAACTACAGATTACCCTAGGCAAAGCACTCACATGACTGTAGAAGGGTTCGAAAGAGAACAAACCTTTGGTTGTGATCCTTTGGTCCCACAGCCAGGTGCAGGAGACACTCTCACAGACATAGACACCGGTTTAAGGATCCAAGTTGCGCGAACGCCTGTGAGATATTCTGAGAAAATCACACAGTTATTGGTCCTAAACATAGAAGCTGAGAAATCATACGATTACTGGATACTAGGGATTAGAACTTGATTTCGCGAATGACCATAACAGGACCGCAACAACCAAGAGTCTATGGTTGTGATCCACAGATCCCACAGCCCAACGAGTCCACAAGTCAATCGGATATAAAAACTGGCCCACGCACACTAGTATTCCAATCCACTCCACTTCCACCCATCATCATCGAACAATTTTCCATACTGGATATAGCAAGCTAACGAAGCTAGAGAATTCTGGACTAGGCCATAGAATCATCCGTAAAGTCAATTGTTTTCACCATCCACCATATGACCTTATCTGGAGACATACACGAAACTATCCCAGGTCATTTCCCACATATTCCACAACCCATAGATTGAATCACGCTAGAGCTCGATATTGATTGGAGCCTTCGAGCACTCATCCTCGCCGATTGATCTATCACACCACCCAAGTTAGAAGGGCCTTCTTTGCCTTAGATTCACAAATTCCACTAGTGCGCGTCGAAGACATTAGACTTCCTAACTAGTTTGTCTCGAATCTCATGCATATTCTACCCCCACCGGCTGTCTCGGCACGACCTCGAGAGGTCGGGTACGCGGAAGAGTCGCTTGTAGATTCTCACACTCGCCTGTCGCTTTTCCGGCGTACAAAATTGGTGAACCCGACATGAAACAAACAACTGTTTCACCTTCTATACCTCATTAGCATTCACATTAGTTTCACCAACAAAATTGGTGAACCTGACGTGAAGCAAACAAAATTAGTGAAGCTGACGTAAAACTTCCTACTTTCTCGTTCGGAGTCATAATATCACGTTTCATTTCACAAATCACCTTCGCTCCTTCCCATTATTCTGTGGGTATTCATATACCCCCTGAATATGTCGGGATTTGATGCATATGGAAGACCCTCTTGAGTTTTGAGGCATACTACGCCCAATGAATAGCAGCAATCATCACCCTCGCTCTCGGATGGGGCAACAACTATTCAACTAATCATTGTCAACACAAACCCCAAGAATCGATATAATTCATCTTTTCAAACCGAGGAGTTGGATCAACCCCTCGAACGCAACAAATAGAACCTTCAGTTCAAACAATATGACGCTTACCGAGAATCTTGTTCGTCTCCTCAAATGCTACTCGACCACAAATTAGTAGGCAATCGATCCATACCGGTCTTAGATGATGGATAGTAATACGTTATCCTACGAGTGAACAACATTCTCGGGGTATGTACCCACCTATAGGAGGTTTACAAATACAACCCGAGATCTCTTTTCAAGAAAATACCTCTATGCCACTGCATATAGGAAATACTCTCGGAGAAACTTGGCAAGATAGCGATCAGTTTATGACAGGATATCACGTACCTATACAACACCAGGGTATACAACAAACGCCGCTCAGGCAAAGTACCGTGACTTCACCAAATGAAGTCATTTCAACGTTAGTAGAAAAAGTGAGAGGATTAGAACTGGCTCAAGCAAGTCAAAATTCTCCGTTCATACAAACAGGAAGTTCCAATCCTCCATACCACCCTAGCCAAGTAGATCTCCTCACAGGAGTAGGCACGTTAGGCATGCCGCCTCACTATCCACAACAAACGCCAACAAGGCCCATCATCTCTAATAGTATTCCTCCCGCCTAGTATCAAACAATCCATTCCTTAACAATACCCCGTCATACTTAAACATGTACTCCAAATCACCACAAGGAGATATGTTCTCCTCTCCCGGCATTTTTCTCAAACGCAGGGACTTTCCTATGCCCCTACCAATGCATACACTGCACCATATCAACAATTCATCCCACCATCACTCCTCAAAGAACCACCATCAATGGTCGAAACCTATGCGATAGGGACCTATTCGTAATACTTGAAAGAGCCCTTAGACTTCACCATACAAAGCGTCATGCTTCCAAGACCTCTTCTTGATTTACCCAAGCTCAAGGGTGAGGGAGATCCAAATGCACATATCAAGGCTTACGCTACACCATACGAGAATTACTCCTTGGGATGGGGTTGTTGCTAAAATATTTCCCAAAACTTTGGAAGGCATTGTTCTCGATCCGTATTACAGATACCTAAAGCCTCCATCCATTCATTTAAACAACTCGTGTCAAAAATTCATCAAAGCCTTCGACATGAACAAACCGTTGAGAACAGAATAAGGGAATTCTTGCACATCAAACAAGAACACAACGAATCATGCCCCCATTTCATCCGAGATGGTGTACAGCTTCTTTATTCTTCAAAGAAGTGCTCCAAACATGGATCGATGGAACTATGCGATTTATTCCTTCATTCTCTCAAAGCAAGGAGGTGAAGGAAGAAGTCCGAAGTTCCCACTAAGAACTTACGATGAATTACTTAAGAGCGCTCTTTGAATAGACCAAGCAAAGCATAGATAGTGGTCGTAAGACATATGGAACAAACGGGAGGTTAATCACCTCCACTCAAAACACTACAACTATCACAAATGTCAATCAAGGACCCAAAATCCTTAACAAAAATCATGGGGTAACAACGGATGGGGTAACCGACCAGCCCAAGAGGGTAAATGTTGTTAATACTCCATCACAAACAAACAACCAACGAAACAACAACTTTACCCTGACGATCAAAACAGTGGATTTTAACCATCCACAACAAAAACAACAACGGAGAAATCCCATACAAGGGCCAAGCCAAAACTCATTTGGTTATCAAAACCAAAGTCAAAACCAAAAACAACAATTCCGAAACTTTAATCCTAATAGGCAACAGTTTGATCAGAATTTTAGGCCACAATACACACCTAACCAAAAAAATAGGAATTACAATCCCAATTCTTATTGTGGTTTCCACAAAATTTGGGGTCACGATACTAGAACGTGCCGTGACTACAATAAATTTATGCAACGCTTGCCAGAAGAACAAAGACAGTTCTTCATAGACTTGTTTTTGGCAGATCCCGTCTCATCATCACCAAATACGCCACAGGGCGCTTTCCCCTCGAATGCTCCCCTCAAGATCTTTAACGATCCACTTCCAAATCATGATAGCAATAGGCTGAATCCAACTGGAACAAACAAAGGTGCAATGATGGGAAATAATGATCATGAAGCCTCGACTTCATTAAATCCATCAGTTGCGCCACAGTTAGGAGCTCAACCGAGACCCAAGATAGTTAGTTTGGTAGAATTAGACGATGAACTACCTATCGAAGCTACAACAAGAACACGGAGTATTCCTCTCAACCAATCCCAAGTCATCCGCCGTAAATGATAAGAGTCGCAAATGAAATAGTAGAAAACCCGTAGGTGCCTATGACTTAATTAGCGACCTAACAAAGACCTTCTCACACATTTCATTTTTGGACTTACTAAAGAACTCTCCTCCTCATAGAGCTACTCTTTTAGAAGCATTAGGTCTAGGTCATCTAATTAACATCACTCCACCTCCTGAAACACAAGTAAATCACGTATATTTTGATATCCACCCTCCGGGGCAGCCGGACAAGGATGTCGAATTCATATTCAAAATAAGTAAAATGCCCACAGATGCTGAGATCACACGCCGAGGTGATCCAGCCTTACACTTACAAGTATGGGTTTATAATAACTATGTAAAATGGGCAATGGTTGACGATGGGGCCGCAGTTAACATAGTCCCTTTCTCTTTCCTCCAAAAACTTGGATATGGGGAAACAAATTATTCCACTACTCGAAATACATTGAGAGGCTATGATAGCCTTAAAGCCACTTCGATAGGAACTATAATACTGCCGGTCACCTTAGGGCCCAAAACAATCCTAACTGAGTTTTATATTATAGATCGGGAAACTAATTATAATATGATACTCGGCCGACCATGGATACACCGAATGAAGGCAATCCCTTCTACTTTATTTCAAGAAGTAAGATTCTTGCATCTAGGAAAGGTATTTGTAGCCAAAGGCGATCCAAAACCTTTCGATTTACACCTAGCTGATTTAAAGAAAATACCAGGTGCACTCGAATTTGAACTTCCAATAAACCAACTTAATAAACCCACTCGACCCAAACCGGAGGAAAAGTTGGTACCTACAACGGATCTTGAAACTATCAGCATAGCCAAAACAATTCCAACCCCTAAAGATAAAACTAAAGAAATAGTATCATTAGGGACTACTGCGAAAATCGTTGAGTTGATAGAACAAGATTCACCAATGTTCTTACCATTTGATTCAGTAGGCATAGGATTTTCCCTAGGTGTTGGTTCCCTTCCAGCAGAGGACCTCTATATGGTAGAAGTAGAGTGTGCAAATGCAGCAAGTGCCCCAACATTTATACTCTCGGCTAAGTATTGGACTCTCCATTTCGATGGAGTTAAATGTCGTTATGGAGCGGGGGTAGGTATAATTCTTACTTCACCCGAGGAGAAATTCCTCCCATTCACTTTTAAGTTAAACTTTGAATGCACAAACAACGGCGCTGAGTACGAAGCCCTCCTCCTTGGCCTCACTTTAGCCAAAAGAATTGGTATTGATAACATCAGAGTCTTGGGAGACTCGCAATTAGTGACAAATCAAGTTTCTGAAGTATATGAAACCAAAGCCAAACATTTGCAACTCTACAAAAATGCTGTATTAGAGTTAAGCAAGGCATTTAACTTCATATCCATTAAAGCAATCCCACGAGAGAAAATCTTCTCGCCGATTAAATAGCAACTTCAGCATCACGTTTTACTCCAAGCAATGAGTTAGAAGATACCCAGTTCACGGTGTCCATTCGTGATGAACCATTGATAAAAATAATGACAAATCCTCTTTCAAATGGAAGTGAATCTACCGTCCTAGACCATGTTGATAGTGATGCAGCTAATTTGGATTATTTAAATGCCTATGCATCACTACATCTCTCCTATCACATGCTAGATTTATCCTTGATTCCACATTCATCTTCCTACTTCAGAAATCCCGTAACGGATCTTCCCTCACAAATGGAACCTAGCATATACGCAGTAGAAAATGGGGATGATTTAGATTTACCTCCAGCACCACCTGAGTTCGAAGAGGGTAACGCCTCTTTGATCGAAGAAACAATCGATGTCAACATCGGGACAGAAGATGAACCAAGAATATTGAAACTAGGTTCTTCATTAACCCCAGAAGAAGTGGAAATACATACTCAGATTCTCAAAGAACATCAGAAGGCATTTGCATTTAATTATAAGGAGATGACAGGAGTCACACCCCACATTGTGGTGCACAACCTCGTCACTAGATCAGATGCAAAGCCAATTAAACAAAAATCAAGACCCATGAAGCCCAAAGTAGCTCTCATGGTAAAAGAGGAGGTAATAAAACTCCTTCAGGTAGGATTCATCAAGCCGCTTGACTACTCCCAATGGGTATCTAACATCGCTCCCATTCTCAAGAAGAATGGAAAGATACGCATCTCGCATAGATTTTCGAGATATCAACAACGCATGTCCTAAGGACGACTTCCCATTACCATCCATGACGTTATCGTTGATGCAACGGCTAGTTTTGAACTTTTGTCTCTCATGGATGGATTCTCGGATACAATCAAATCAGAATATCTCGAGCAAGATCAAGCTAAAACCACATTTATAACTCCTTGGGAACCTATTGCTACGTTGTTATGCCATTCGGTCTCAAGAACGCCGGTACATGTGCTACGTACTGCGGGCCATGACATACATATTTCACGATCTAATTCATAAAATCATGGAATCTTACGTAGATGACTTATCAAAAGCCAAGAAGCGTTGTGACCATCCCGAAGTACTCCGCGTCATTCTTTCACGCCTAATAGAATAAGGAGTCACGTTAAATCCAGAGAAATGTGTCTTTGGTGTAACGGGAGGGAAGCTCTTAGGTTATATCATATCATCACAAGGGATTGATGTTGATCAAACCAAAATTTGGGCTATCCTCGAAATGGTTCCACCTTCAAATGAATCTGGAATTAGATCATTTCTCGGAAAACTGGGTGCAATCCGAAGATTTATCCCGGACTTAAGCTTCGCCGTTCATCCAATCAACAATTTACTCAAGAAATAATATAGCATTGATTGGACCGAAGACTACAATAAAGCTTTTGATGCGGTTAAGCGTTTCCTTTTATCACCACCTACGCTAATGCCACCTAAGTTAGATCACCCGTTAATCCTATATTCATGAGCTACCAATGTCTCGCTGGCCTGTATGTTAGCCCAAGAAGATGATAACAAGAGAGAACGTGTGATTTATTTCATTATCTAAACACTTCTCGACTATGAAACACGCTATACACAAAAGTAAACGAGAATGCCTTGCCATAGTCTTTGCTACTAAATGCCTAAGACATTATATGCTAAATCAAGAAACGAAAGTCATGGTAAAAACGGACCATTTACTGACTTTCCTCACACAAGGGTCATTGTCTAAAAAGGCTGGCCATTTTATAACCTTAATGGGAGAGTTCGAATCAACATTTGTAAATCATAAGTCGGTTAAAGGACAAATCATCGTGGATTGGTTAGCTGACAACCCATTAGACGGAGGTGATTTAGTAGATTTAGACTTTCCAGATGAATGCGTATACTACATCGAAACCCGACCCGCTATCTCTAAGTGTCCTTGGTACACTGATATCATTAATTATATCATGGACCATATGTACCCAGAGGTAGTTACACTGCAACAAAGAAGGCGGTTACGCATAATCGTAGCTAAATACGTCATTATAGAGCAGTGTTCTATCAAAAGCATTCGATGGAATGCTCCTAAGGTGTGTCTGACATAGAAGAGTCCAAGAGGATTCTCCATGAATCCCACAGTGGTATATGTGGAGGCCACTTCGGTGGCCATGCCACCGCTCAAAAAATACATCGAATGGGCTATTTCTGGCCCACTCTAGAACGTGACGCGATAGAGTTTGCACGCAGGTGTCATAAGTGCCAAGAATTCTCTCACGAGATCCACATGCCAGCACAAGCTCTACAACCAATCGCAACTCCATGGCCCTTTTCTACATGGGGTCTAGACTTAATAGGGAAATTCTCTCCCTCATCCACAGATGGCCATAATTTTATAATCACGGCCACTGAATATTTTACCAAATGGGTGTAGGCCATGCCTCTTACTACTGTACCTAGTTCTATAATCGCCAAGTTCATTTTGAACCAAATCATTTGCAGGTACGGTATCCCGCAAATCATTATCTCCGATAATGGAACTTCTTTTAAAAATGAAGAATTTCGCGAACTATGCAGTAAATTTAAGATAAGCCATCATACGGCTTCCTTATATTATCCCCAAGCCAACGAACAAGCTGAAGCAACAAACAAAACACTGAAAGCCATTCTCCTTAAAACGGTGAAAGAAAACAAGCGAGATTGGCATTTCAAAGTTATATCCGGCCTTGTGGGCCCACTGAACCTCAATAAGAACACCAACGGGAGAAACTCCTTTCTCGCTAGTATTTGGGGCAGAAGCAGTTCTCCCGCTTGAGGTCGAAATACCTAGTCTCCGCATTTCACTACAAGGGATTCTGGATGAAGACGCTTATAGAGAAGCACGTCTTTCCCAACTAGAAATCCTAGATGAAACTAGGTTAGATGCTGAACAACGGCATAGAGCTTATGCTAACCGAATGTACCGGCAGTATAACAAGAAAGTCTATGAACGTGATATATACGAAGGTGATCTAGTTCTAAGACTAGACACCGGATCAACAAGAAGACCGGTGAAGGAAGGAAATTTCGGCCCAAATGGTTGGGCCCATACCGAGTCATGAAGGACTACGGAAATGGTGCTTACCTCTTGTGTATGCTAGAAGGTGAGGAATTTGGTGAAACAGTCAATTCCCTACACCTCAAGCGATTCTATGCATAAGCAACTAGCACTTTGCTTGTATAATTATCTACATTGCATCTTCATAGAGATTTAGATCATTTTGTCCACTTGTTTCTTACATAAATTGTGATCAAGGAATCTATTCTCAAAGCAATTCATTACAAACTTGTGATGTTTTTGGCATAAAGCTCTTTAATCATACCTCTCCATCTTCATGTATCATCAAATCATTTCAGAATCTTTTATCAAATAAAATCAGACATGACAAAGTCCTAACGGTAACCATACCAAGATCTGCAAGTTTGTTCTCGCTTTGATTTCTTCTTAGGATAGGTGTCTTGCCTATGGTCTGTTCTAGAAGCTTCATGGTGTCACATCTATCCCATATATACATCTCTTTGGAAATAAGCACATACTGACATTTTACTCAAATAAGCAAGTCAAAAAGTGATTAAACAGAAAAATTTATTTTTACACATTTCCTTGCCCCACCAACCTTCGGTGGTGAGCTTGCGTCTCTTACTAGTGACGTAGGGTTGGGAAAGGATGGAAATGCCCTTACTCGCCTATGCCTTGCCCATGGTGATAAACCCACGCTTCTTACTAGTAGCATGGGGAAAATTGTAGGGGGTCCTCTTGACAAAGCAAACGTTAAAAGGTCATAAACAAACAATTCAAACTTTGAGTCAAAAACAAATGAATAAGATGTTCAAAATTCCAAGAGAGTTAAAAACTCAAAAAACCAGATTTTGTCTACTATGTGGCCATTTACGGGTCTAAGTCTGGATAAACCGCAAAGCAAGTCGCATCCAAAACTATGAAGTCACTCGAGTGGAGTTGGCTTGTAGCTTCCAATTTGGTTCCGCCAAAGCTTTGTCTGTCTTTCATCACTATCATTTCACCACTTTTCACAACTTGCGCCCTTCTTGGCTCTTGGTGATGAGCCCTCGCATCTTACTAGTTGCGTGGAGTTAGGAGTGGGGCAAGTTAATTTGTTCATCATACTGGTTATTTTCATCACTTTGCCAAAACAAACATGAGGTATCCATATTGCTCACAGAAGCTAAAGATTCAAAATCACAATATATCTACATATCATGTATCAAAGATCATGAAACACAAAAAGAAGGCAAGCATTTGTATCATCTCGTCTCACCATTGCATATATTCTAGAAAGCATATAAACATACACAAAAGAAACTGAAATAGAAATGAAAACATGAGTGTTAAGCGTTTGATCCAAAAACGAATGCATATATATAAATAATCAATGTTTATATACAATGCCATCATGCTCTAAGCATGGTCAAAACGCTCAAAGAGCCCGTGATATACAAAGAATATATAATACAAAGTACACGAGGGCCAAGAGGCCTCTCAATCCCTACGCGACCCCTCCGAAGGTGCACGCCCACGCCTAGGACTCCGGCTGCGCCGGTGCTCTGAATGTACGGAAGGCTCGGGGTCCCGAGGGGTAGCTATGGTCTCACCACGAGAATGGCTCCTCATGGGAGTGACACCATCCTGGCCACGTGCCAAATGGGAGCGAAGACATCGGTATGCCTACCGGCTGCTGAGGGCTCCCCGGCATCTACGGATAGCTCCGCGTGGGTCCTATCCATAGGGATCATCAGGGAATCGGTACATACCCTGCGGATCAAATCCCGCCACTCGTCAACAGTATCTACAAAAAAAGGAGAAAAATGAATCAGAAACCAAGCAAGAGGCTAAAAGATACAAGATAAAAACACAAGGAGTGATGGCAATTAAAACAAATCCTAAATTAAATAAACATTAAAAGGGAGAAGGGTAACTTACTCGGATCCCCAGGCATCCAAGATGGGTCACTGGGGCCGGCACCTGCCGCGGATGCCGCCGACTGAGGGGTTGCTCCCGTGGCAGGGGCAACATGTCACCCTGCAACCGACTCATCCTCTCCACCATGTCCCCGAGAGAGTAGCCCTCTCTGCATAATATCCTCTCGAGTATCATGCCACTCTCGGGATCGCTGTCCCTGTTTCCTCCTCTTCCCTCCTCCTCTCGTGAGCTCCTTAGATTCGAATCAATATCTATAGGGTCATTGCTGTTATGAGCAGGACCCGCACTAATCTGAGAAAAGGTGCCCGAGGCGCACCGACTCTCCCTCTAGCGTGAACTATCCTCCTGGCTGCAATAGGAATGCCAGGAGTGATCATTGTCCAACCACGGCCTCTAGGCCCCCCTCTAGCCTCGCGGACTGATCTGTAAACTGGCGCCATTGGGGGAAGCATGCCCAAATATGGTAGACCGAACTGCTGAGGAACCCGGCCGAAAGGATGTACCTCTACTCGCCCCACTCGATCAATGAGCTGCCCTGTGGTGGAGCAGGAGATCAGGGTAAGAGTCTCCTCGCCCCATATGCCGGCCATAAGCCGGTACGGTGTCGCCTCCATGTCTGTAGTAGTGAGGGAGGCAACTGGCTGATGAGGTGCTCTAAGCACCGACATATCTGTCCATCTAGCTGCCCTCACAGCCCCAGGATCTGCCACCTCCACGCCCCTGCCATAAGGGATAAAGCGCTCACACACCCAACTCATGACTAAAGTCGGGTGGCTCAATGACTACCCCTGTAAATGGACCACCCTATATAAATCATGGTAGGTGGTCCCCAGAATATCTACACCCCAGGCGTATATCCGTCCGTGCCCCTCTATCTGCGCAATGATGGGGGCCCAACAATATAACAATGTATCCCCTCCCTTGTCCCCGATCAGTCTCAAGGCAAGGATCCCCATGACGGCCTGTCGAAGTACGGGGATAGGCAAAGAAGGAATGGATCGAACTCTCACTCCCTTCTTCGACCCCGTGGAGATAACTGCATCTCCCATATATGCTGCCCACTGTGCAATCTATGCCCGTGAGCCTGCTGTCTCTAATGTAAGTCTCCGCCCAATGATTGGGACTCCCAGAATGCGGTAGACATCCTCGAGTGTAATGGTCCACTCACCACGGACCCCTGGCAGTCGGAAGGTGTTCCGATCTGCATCCCAATAAGAAAATAAGTCACAAAGGATGTGACTCGATGGTGCAACATGGGGCACACACGATATATGTGCAATATACCGCCCTCTCGTAGTGTGTCCTCCTCGTCCTGTGAAAGGGCATCTAGTACCCCTGAGAGCCAATCACACTCTCTCTCCCTGCTCCATCTAATGTACTCCGCTCTCACCTGCATACACCCAAAAACACACAAAACAGAGCAAGTTAATATCCGAACAATGCCGAGAGAGCCATAAAAACGCGTAGAAATGCAAAAAAATACAAGTGTAATCTCAAATTTAAGTTCTTTTGCATTCTGTGCAAAATCGCCGCCCTGAGCAGGGAGGCGGTTTTGTAACCACCGCCTTAAGGGCGGCGGTCATGTAACCGCTGCCCTGAATAGGGCGGCGGTCATGTAACCGCCGCCCTGTCCAGGGCGGCGGTCGTGGTCCGAAAACCCACGTGGGTTTTTAATCCTAAAAAGCCTAAAACAAGCAAAAAGTGACCATTTGACCTAAAAATGGAGCCTACCCAGTAGGCGCCCCCCCTAGGTGGACCTTTTGAACCTAACATTTTCAAAAATAACCCCCCCATTATGACAAATTTAACATTTCAAATTTAAAGGGGGAAAAATGTAAAATTAAAGAAAACCAACCTGTGATCTAAGCAGGCGGTGTTCCGCACGTGGAGGCATGATCACGATCTTGCTGCGGACGTTTTGACTCTACTCACGCAAGAAACCGTCACCGTGGGTCCCAGAGCTCAAAATCAATCAAATCAACTCGCACAAATGAATAGGAAAATGGGCCCACTTTCACATATATAGCACCCTGTTTCGTTTTAAAAGACTTTTCGCAGGTTTGGAGCGCTGATGGAGGTAAGTTCCTATCCCCGCACGAATGGTATGTTCTCATTCCCTATTATTTTAGCATTTATTTTCCAATTTATTGTATCTATCTGCACTTGAGTTCTCTTTTCATTTTGCAGGTAGCGGGAATTTCGGATGGCGTCGTTTCAACACACACGACGTAAGGTATAACCTCTAACTCCCCATTTCGGGACTGCCATACTTGGACCCACCGTTTTATGCCTCTTCATGGCTAAAATGCTTCTCCGAGGGGGCAATATGTACGTACCATAAATCAGTAAGGTACTCTATCGCCGAACAGTGTAACAAGTTCCCCAATGATGATACAGTCTCCTCGCAAGGTGTTAGGGATCCGAAAAGCCCTCCGAGTATGCGTTAACATCCCGCATTCCCCACTTAGCCCCGTGCCCTTTTTTTCCACTTTTTCCCTCTTTCCTTGGCCTCTTGATCTTCAAGGATTTAAACCGCCACCCCCGCAGGGGGCGGTCTTCAGTGACCGCCGCCCCGATCGGGCGGCGGTCTCAGCCGCCCGCCCCGCTCGTGCGCGGTCCTCCGTGCGTTTTCTAGAACATTCTTTTGACGTGACTCGCATGAAATATCACGATTCACCAGCTTTTCCTTGCTGACTTGAGCATGCATTTATGTTTTTGGTCCCCTGGAATAGTTTTTTTCCTTTGTTTATTGTTTAGGAGTTCAGTTTGGTTTTGATATTTGGGTCATTGAATTCCTATAAATGCATGGTTTGTGCACAAGCAAATGGTCTGAAGTTTGGCTGGATTTTGAAGACTGATCTTTGCTCTCATCTCCTCATTTTTAGTATTTTAGTTTGTTATCTTGTTTAAGAAGCCATAGTTTCATTTCACTTGCATCTTTAGTTAGATTACTCAGCTGTTGGTAAGCCACATACCCATCTTGTGCAGGCAAAAAGGTCTTGTCATTTCTTCCAAAGTGTCTCAAGCTTGCCTCTCGAATTTCTCTTTCTTTGTAGATTCAATTTTCATTGTTGCTTAGAGTTCGAGTTCAGTTCATTATATACTTGATAGTATTGTTTGTTCACCGTTGGTAAGCCACATATCCACTTGTGGAGGCAAAGTCTTTGTTATTTTATCCAATCCATTGGAACAGAGTAGCTTAGGAAGCCATTAAAGTTGCAGGTTTTACTCTTCGAATAGGATAGTTACAGGTTCTGGTCGCTTCATGTTGCATGACTCGCAATAAAATCCCGCTAGGAATCGCATAAGCCAAGCCTCAGACTCTTGCTCTGTCCCCCCTCTCCTACTCGCATTTTCGGTCTCGCATTCCGAGCTATCCTTGTCCCAAAATCTACTCCTATCGGTGCTAGCATTACACACTTTTCTGGATCCACGTGAACACGAAAGAACGAGGAGATCATACTGAGGCGACGAGATCACACACACCATCGGATTCACCACTGTTCTGTGGAATCCAGGTTTTAACTTTCAAAGTTCTAGTTAGAATTATATCAAATAGAGTGGATAAATTTCTTCATTTCAAGAAATTCTATTCCCAATATTGCTGTGGAAGTCATGAGGATTGATAGTTTCGAGGGACTATGATTCACTCCTCACTTCGAGGTAGGATTGAGAATCTTACAGATATATTAGACGAGCTATTTTATTTATTTAGAATAATTCTACAAATCGCACAGGTGCAAATAACTACACTCGGTTATCTTGTCTGTTTTAAATTATTTTTAGTTGTTATTTCTAGATACGCTTAAAATAGTTTGCTTTCCTTAAAATTGTTAAAATATTTCTTAGAAGAATAAAAGTTATATATATGTTAGATTTAGTCCACGTAGTTAAAATTTGCTTCATTACAGTTAGATTTACATTTCGTTTCGTATGACAATCACGGGACCTCAGGAGCCCAGGGAATATATATTTGAGCCAATCATGCCTCAACCAAACCTCGTCACAGCAATAGTTGACATAGACCAAAATCTCAGAATACAAGTATTCCGAACAACCACAGATTTACAACTGATCAGTTCTCAATTAAGAGGGTTAAACATAGAAGACGACCAAGCACACACGTTTTGGTCGAACCAACCAAACTACAGATTGCCCTAGGCAAAGCACTCACATGACTGTAGAAGGGTTTGAAAGAGAACAAACCTTTGGTTGTGATCCTTTGGTCCCACAGCCGGGTGCAGGAGACACTCTCACAGACATAGACACCGGTTTAAGGATCCAAGTTGCGCGAATGCCTGTGAGATATTCTGAGAAAATCACACAGTTATTGGTCCTAAACATAGAAGCTGAGAAAGCATACGATTACTGGATACTAGGGATTAGAACTTGATTTCACGTATGACCATAACAGGACCACAACAACCAAGAGTCTATGGTTGTGATCCACAGATCCCACAGCCCAACGAGTCCAAAAGTCAATCGATATAAACACCGCCTATGCATACTAGTATTCCAATCCACTCCACTTCCACCCATCATCATCGAACAATTGTCCTTACTGGATATAGCGGCTAACGAAGCTAGAGAATTCTGGACTAGGCCAGAGAATCATTTGTAAAGTCAATTGTTTTCACCATCCACCATATGACCTTATCTGGAGACATACACGAAACTATCCCAGGTCATTTCCCACGTATTCCACAACCCATAGATTGAATCATGCCAGAGCTCGATATTGATTGGAGCCTTCGAGCAGTCATCCTTGCCGATCGATCTATCACACCAGTCTAAGTTAGAAGGGCCTTCTTTGCCTTAGATTCACAAATTCCACTAGTGCGCGTCAAAGACATTAGACTGCCTAACTAGTTTGTCTGAATCTCACTCATATTCTACCCCCATCGGCTGTCTTGGCACGACTCGAGAGGTCGGGTGCGCGGAAGAGTCTCTTGTAGATTCTCACGCTACTTTGTCACTTTTCCGCGTACGGTGCCTTCACATTTTTGTTAAAATAATTTCCATTATCGATGGCAATAGCATAGGGAATTCCATAAAGACAAATGAGGTGGCTCATGAAGAAATTTCAAATTTTGGTACCTATAACATAGGTAAGAGGAACAACCTCAACCCATTTTTGAAATACTCGGTGGTGTAATAATAATAAACATGTGGCAATCAAATGTAGGGGTAATCTTTCCAATGGGATCGAGGCCCCACTTTGAAAAATGCCATGAAATTGTGATTTGTTGTAAAGATTGTGTTGGGGCATTTATCAAGTTTTCAAACTTTTGGCATGACAAGAATTTCTTAACATACGATGATAGCAATTAGTTTCCGTGGTAGGAAAATAATAGCGTACTCTTAACAATTTTTACCCCGAACAATAGCACTTGTATGGGCTCTGTAGATTCCTTTGTTCATGTCCTTGACCACTAAGATAGATTCATCTGAATTAAGAAAACACAACAAATTCCCATCATATCCTATATGATAGAGCATGCCCCCAAGTAGGGTGTGGTGGGCTATAAACTGTATAAGGTTTCTATTTTCAAATCGGGAAATTTCAGTAGGGAAGGTTCCATCATGGAGATATTTAAATATTTCATTACACCCAAGGGAAAAGGGACCAACAATTTCACATACACAATAGGACTTTGGAATGTCATTTACTAGTGTTTGTTGATGTTCACAAAAGAATGACATGTCATTATTTCTAGGTGGGATGTGTAACATAGAACCAACTGTGGCCATAACATCCACTAAGTGATTTTGTCCTCTAGGTATTTTTTGGAACGTGATTTTCTCAAATAACTCCTTCAGAGTGTCAACCAATTTCTTGTAAGGAATTTTTTTCATCCTTAACCTTATATTCATCATTTACCTATTTGATGATTAACTAAGAATCACTTATTACATTCACTTATCTAATGTCCCACTTTATATTCAATTTTATCCCTACAATAAGGGATTTATATTCTGTATATTATATATACATGGGAAACTAAGTTGGAATGATTCAGGAATATGATCATCCATAGGAGTGAAAATCACAATTCCTTCTCTTGAACCATGGAAGGTAAAGGATCCATCAAATTATAACTACCATGTGATATACTCTTCAAGGTACATCAAGTAAGCGTCCGAAAGTTCTAGACTCAATGGTTCAATTCTGGTAAAGGTCCCTCAACTAGTTGATCTACCAGTACCTACCCTTTGACTAACTTTTTATTGACGTACTCAATAATAAAATCATTGAGTAGGATGATCCAATTAACCATCCTTCCTGTGAGTGCAGGTTTAGATAATAAGTACTTTAGTGGGTCAATTCTAGAAATGAGATTGGTCTTATTATTTATAAAATAGTGACAATTTGTTTTTAAATAAAAACAAAGTCCAAGAAAGCCTTTCCAATCTATGGATAGTTGAGCTTGTAAGAAATCAACGTACTTCACGAGGTAATAGACAACTTTTTATTTCTAACTTGTATCATAATGAACCAAAAGTGTTCAAATTAGAAATTTAGGGGCAGAAATGTAAAGCATTAATGGTTCACCTACAATCGGTGACATTAGAACAAGGGGGGTTTGGATAACTATTCCTCGAGCAAAGAAAATGCTTCTTTTTGTTCTAGACCCCAATGAAAATAAACATATTTATTTGGAAGTTGTGTAAATGAGTGACACTTGTATGTGAGATGGGAGATAAATCATTTCATAGCTTGGATATTCTCCCATAGACTACATAGTTGTTTTATGTTTATAGGAGGAGACATGTTGGTTATAGATGAGACATTTTCAAGATCTACTTCAATTCCTCTCCTTAAAACAATAAAACCTAACAATTTTTGAGATAACACTTCAAAACAGATTTCTTCAGCTAAGTCGACCTTATAGTCTCCAATATGTTGAAATATTTGTTGTAAGATTGTTGGATGGTCCTCTCTAGTCTTATATTTTCCCAATATTTCATGCACATAATCTTCCATTATATAATTTATCATATCCAGATATTCTTAGATTTCCCCAATATGACATGGTCTTGCAGATCACCCTTTCCTTTATACTTATAGAATTTTGGATAATCAAAGTGACGAGGAAAATGTGTTCTCAACATAGCTCTATCAAAAGGGTATGGGTATAGTTCTTCAAATTAATGATTTTTACAATGTCCCACATTTCCTTCTTGTAACGAAGTGAGGGAATTCTTCATAGATAACCATTCTTGGTCAAAGAATTGACCACACGTAGGTGAAGGAGTCATATATAAATGATTTAGTCTATATGTTTCACCACCTTTATTATTTGTGTATAATTCATGATACACCTCTTTATGTTTTTCTTAATGCAGAGTTTTGGTGTAAAACTCGGATATGAATAGCTAGATTTTTCTTGTCTCAAAATCTTCATAGGATATTTGTTAACATGGACGATAAATTTTCCAATTGGAGATTAATGGATTGTTTTTGTTGTTCTATTATAACCTCATTGTTTTTTGTCTCATCATGATTCTCACGAGGAGGGGGTTGTTCATGATTGGCATGTTCCTCATGATCCTTGCAATGAATTTTAACCACGGGGATGCAATAACCGCCACTACTTTGAGAAGGCACTTCTTCCTCATTCCATTTGTCGAAAGTAGAAGCGTGTCCTGGTTTTAGGATTTCATCAAAATTTTAGAGGGGACGCTCTACTTCTTCTTCTCCATGAACCATGTTTGTGAAGATAGTAGGATAAAATGTAGGTGTAAATTTATCCCCTAACTCTATAACATGCATATAGACTCGCATCCCTTTTTGGGATAAGAAGTTATCCATGTGGGGAGGATTAAATTCAAAGGTATACCAAGGATAATTCCCCTCATCACTACTATGGTCAACCATATTATTTTCTTCAAAAACAAAGTTTAAATTATCATTAACAAAAGGGTTTGACCCTAATATTTGATGTGCCATCCTTGTCATAGGAGGCATAATGGGATAGATTTTACTAATGTTTATTTGAAATGGATCCTAGGTAAAACTATGAAGTGTGATGATGTCATATCATCACAAATAATTTTAAATAAAAAATGGCAAAGAATCGAGGAATCAAGTAAATATTAACCAAGGATATCAGGGAATAAATAATGACACACTAATATAGAACCATATAGTATGAAGTATCTAGGAAAAATCAATCAATTATAAGAACAAGATCCAATCACAATAATAACTCCTTCCTACATTCCTAAAGATAGGTTTGGTACAATAATGACAACATAGAAAGTCGATACTTAAATCAAGTTTTGAAAAAATAATACCTAAATACTAAGATGGTGTTGAGGTGATTTCCAAACAAGGTATACTTGAACAAGTTTAAAACCCACAAAGTCCAAGTCTTGAAAATGGAAGCTACAAATGCAAGAAGTGCAACATCACAATTTGGACACGTTAATCAATATTTATAGACAAATCAGGATATTAGTATCAAAATTATGTTGATATGATGTGAACGGCGTAAATACAACACTCTTAAAAACTCAAGGAAATATTGGAATAAAACCAAGTATATCAAGAAGTTGATAGTTATGTGAGAAATGTAACAATAAAACTTATAGACTTAAATCAATTTTCACAAAAGAAACAAGATGTAAGTATAAAAATTGTATAAATATGATGCGAGTAGCATAAAAATCAAGAGGAAGTCAATGATTAGAAAACCTCACTACAATGAAAGATTCATGACATGGGTATCAAGACAAGGGCCTACCAAAACATAAAGATGTACCAACACACTTTCAACACTCACATTCCGGAATTGAAACCTAGGCATGTGAGTAGAATAAAAATTGGTGGACACAATTATTTCCGGTAGTACCACACATAGAAAAAAAGGAGTAGACCATGTGGTAATGAAAATACTTAGCATAATTTTTTGAAAGTTTCCCTTGTCTTAGGACAAGTTAGAAACTAGTAAAAAGTGATTCCTTGTAAGTTTCGTAAGGAATAACACGTGATGTAAACATCAGTGAACTCTCCCCTTGTTCAACTAACAAGGTTTTGACCTCGAATAATTTTCTATTACTTTTATATCTTTGCAATGTGATGGATAAATTCAAGTTTCCCTAATGCCAAATGGTTCACCTAAGATTTTGTTCACAAAATCTCCAATTCTTGCCTAGAAGAGGTAAATATTTCTAGTAAAATATATAATGGACCATTACTCCACAATCAAATTAATGAACGGGTCCTAGTAAGGTAAACATGAATCTTTTCTCACAAGTGTTTTCAACTAGTCAAGTGGGTAGCGGGGCACTTACCGTTTCAACCACTAGTTATCTTAAGGTGTGGAATACTTTGGAGTTCATGTAGTAATCCTCATAATTAGTTTTATGGCTTATGCCAAGATACTTCCCACGCTTTAAATTAAATGAGCCACATCTCTTAATCGAACCTACAAATATAGTGTTTTAAATAAAGTGGTGTATTTTTTAAGCTTTGATCTTAATGAGTTATAGTACATGTTATCCAAAATTCACCCCTCAAGGTAATTTTGATCACATGCATTAAATTCTCAAGTCCCAGGCAAATAGATTGAGTCAGGGGAAAAAGTCATGTTTTTTGGGTCCCCTCAGAATTTTCTAACTCCCATGTCCAAGAAGGAGGGAGCAAGTTCCGAGAAAATGTAAGAAAAATTGCAAAAAACAAGCTCGGGCCAGGAAAAATCACGAAAAATGGCTAAGTCCTAGTCCTCGCAACATTTGGGACAGTTGGGACAAAAGGGCGCGAACCGGCCGAAAGGCCGCCAGACGGTCTGAAAGAAAATGGGACATCCGGGCCAAAAGGACGCGGGCGTGGAAATCCGAACTGGCCGAAAAGAGAAAAAATTGGCTAACTGCTGAGAGGGTCGCCTTTGGGACAAGCGGGACAAAAAGACGCGAACCGGCCGAACCGGGCGAAATGAGTCAAGGCAGCCCGAAACAGTCTGGGACGCGTGGGCCAAAAGTACGCGAACCGGCTGAACCGGCCGAAATGAGAACTTTTGTCCCGGAACAGTTGGGACAAAAGGGCGCGAACCGGCCGAACCGGCGAATTTGTCCCAGACGGTCCGAAAGCAAATGGGACATATGGGCTGCGAGTACGCGAACCGGCCGGTTCGGCTGAAATGGGAAATTTCAGCACTGTGCCAAATGGGACAAAGGGACGCGTGGGACGCGAAAATCCGAAATGGCCGAAGGCAGGGAAGAAAAGTCAACGTTTGGTCCGGAAACTTCAAACGGCCATAACTTTTGACTCCGAGCTCCGATTTTCATAAAATTGGACTTTTTGGAACGAGCACGACGTCCTCTACACCACAAATATTAATTTTAATGAGGGTAGATATATTTAAATAAAATAAACATATTTGGCTCCAGTCAGTCAATGCTCATTCCCGTCAAATGACAGAAAACGCCTGCCAGACCCAAAATTGCTGCCCACACTCAGAAGGCCATAACTTTTGCATTTCTCAACGAAATTGCACAAAATTGGTACCGTTGGAATCGTGGTTCCGAGCCCAATGCACAACAATCAAGAAATTCCAGTTTTTATCAGAAATTGATTGATATTTTTAAGGAAACGTGGCCGGGTTCAGAACAGTGTTTTATTTGGTAGCTGGGAGTGCAATTAAGAGGCATGGTCATCATTCTTTCTCTGCTGCAGCACATGGGACAGTATGGGGAGCCTTTTGCAAGTAATGTATACCCATTCCACTCAATTTAATGTCTCTTACAGGTGGTTGAAGGACAGATTTCGGGATTTCCATTTTCCCTTCTCTTCTCCTTCTCATTTTTTCTATAAATTGGAGTGTTGGGCTCATTGTAAAGGGGGAGTTTTTGGGTAACAAAGCTCTGTAAAAATTGCTTTGTGAAGCCAGTGTGTTGCAGACCCTTGTAGTGGACTCCTTGCATGGTGATCCAGGCCCTTATCTTGTAACAGATTGAACTGTGCATATCATGAAGCAATAAAATATCAGTTGTGGATGTATCTTCCCCTGCTGTGGTTTTCTTGCATTCTTCTTGCCCCTTTGATCTTTCTATAAGAATATTGTGTCTATTCTTTATGTTCTTGCAGGGATTCATTATCATTGTGTATGCTTGGAATATTGTTGTGAATGCATTTTGCTAGATTATGGTGAACTGTCATCACCTCTTCTAGTGTGCATTTTGCCTCTGTATTTCACACATTTGGAGATTACTCTCACACCCTCCTTTTCTGGTGTATCACCGCTTTAGTGTAGGCTTTAATTTTATGAATTCTCTTTCTCTGGTCCCTTGGAAATTTAGATTAGAACAGTTAGCTTACCCTGCATTAGAGTAGATTGTGGCAGGTAGTTTAGGAGCAAGAACCAGCTTTCTCTGGAGGTCTATCTCAAGTAGCAAGTCCCACAACTTGGAGATAGTACCCATGTTATCCAATCACACTGGATGCTTAGAGTGATCAAACTAGAAATCTGATCAACATCCGGGGGTGCTTGTGATTCGCGATAACAAAGATTCCCCATAGGTAACCTGGAACACACGTTTATTAATATTTTTATATTTCTTTTCTTTGAAAAGTGAGTATGGTCCTTAGGTCAAATAGCTTGTAGTTATCCAAAATATATACAATATTATGAAAGAGGATTAAATGTTGTTTTTGGTTCTAAAGATCATCCAAGGATGCAAGAGAAGAGCATACACAACAAGTAACCCAACTAGATAACAATGAAAAAAATTAAAATCAAAGAAATACCATAATTCTTGGTACAAAGTTCATCTAAATTAATCCAAGTGCTTTAGAAAATGAAAACTAAAGTTGTTTTTGATTCTCAAGATCACACAATGGTGCAAGAGAAGAGCATACACAAGCTTTATCTTAACTCATATCAATGAAAAAAATTAAATCAAAGGATCATAGAAATTCTTGGTAAAAGGTTCATTCCCTTAAGTAAAATGAATAATGAAATTTCCAATTTAATGTAAATGTTTAGAAAAAGAAGGTCTAAAGTTTCGTTTGATTCTCAATATCACACAATGTTGCAAGAGAAGAGCATACACAAGATTCATCCAAACTCATACGAGTATGGAAAAATAATAATAATCAAAGCATTATATGTGCTAGAGAAATGAACTAAGTAGAAAAACTGCAAGAATAGAAATTAGAAACCTTGCAAAATTCCAAAAATGTCAAAATAAAATTTTAAAACCCTAAGAACCATAGCCAAAAGTTTACATAACATGCTAGCGCAAGCCTACTTAATACTAGAGTAATCCTAATCACATTAGCACAATCATCTTAACACTAATGCGGTCATCTTCACAAAAACATATATCTAAGACAAAAAACACAGAGAGCGTGAAAAATAGTGTCACGCTAGCACAGGAAGAGAGACGGTAGTGCAAGCTTAACCACAATAGCACAAGCCTAACAAAAAAGATCTAAATTTCAGTTTAACATATGCGTAGGCCAAGAGATTTTATCACAACCCTAAGAACAGTAGTGCAAGCTATATAATGGTAACACACGCCTTTTGAAAGTAGCACATAGGGTTTGATGTTCACGTAATGCACCTGTAGAACTTTAAAAATATGTGATTTTGACAAAAGTAATTTTTAAAATATCAAAAATTTATTGATTTTCTCCAAATTTGACAAAACCTCACCTCCCTTATTCCTATAAAGAATACAAAAAACAACTGAACTCCAATAATCTAGTTAGAAAAACTCTAGTTTAATCTAGAAATGTAAAACTAAGGGTTAGTAAGCAAAAACTTGAAATTAGTCTACAAATCTTGAAATCAACTCTTACGAGACATGGTGTATGTCCCACCATTGTGCCAAATGTATGCATACTAAACTAACTTATCTTTGGAATGAAACTCATACAAAATAGATTCAAAACAAAGTAAATCTAATAAGAACATCAAGATAATAGATTAAAGGAATTATATAGTTATTTCTTAAACTTGAAATAAAATCATCTAATGCTAACCATTCCTACTATTTAAATGTATGATTACTTCTAAACATGAGCCCGTGCTCTAGATCATGAGTAATCAAATTACTTGTGTTTGATCTCCAATGAGAGGGAAGGATCTCACCAAGAAATGACTACAAGGCCATACGATATGTTCATTTCTACTCAAGAATGGTAGAATGGATGCACAAGATGATGTATCTATTCAAAAATAATGGAGAAGGCTCTTATCATATGTCTTATATGAAATACTAAAAAAATTATGGTGTAAGGTGTGAAGGATGTAGGAGGGTCGTTTATATAGCTTTCCTATTTGGGATAAGCTTGAATACAAATGAATCTGGGATAAAGGATAAAGTAGATTTAGAAGAATTAAGCTTGATTAGAATAATTAACAAGTGATTAGAAACTCATGGGA
Source organism: Taxus wallichiana var. yunnanensis (assembly GCA_018340775.1). Lineage (NCBI taxonomy): Eukaryota > Viridiplantae > Streptophyta > Pinopsida > Cupressales > Taxaceae > Taxus > Taxus wallichiana. The sequence continues at coordinate 377,293,723 of CM031237.1, forward strand.
GTTGGGGTGCTTTAATTAATCAAATAAGATTAATTATCAAGCTAAGATCAGCTTAGAAACCCTTAAGAGATGATTAGGAGACAAATTGGGTGATTTTGAATGGTTCAAGAGGGGTTTCAACCAATAAGATGGTTTATTAATTAAATACAAGGATAAATAAGATTAATTAACTAATAATAGCTAATTGTTCTATCGTGAGAGAAGACTATAACTAAAGAAGTGTTGTTAATTGTGATCTAGAGTGAAGTAAAGTCTAGTTAACTAACAAACTGTCATTGTCATTGTTAGTGTGGAATCAAAACACCCCCAAATAAGTTCTACGGGTCTGATTTTCTAAGGCGAATCATCTAGTATGATCACATAACATTGAACTTTCCCCAAGGTGTGGGACATTGCAAAAGTGGGAAAGCTCTCCATATTAAAGGTTGGTTCCTATGCCTTCGTTTGGGTGCATACGTGAGGACTTGAAGAAGATCTATCTCTATACCTAATCTGAAAAACTTTCCTAGGAGACAAGGGTGAAAAGGGGGTAAGAGATAAGAAATTACTAAATATAAGGTGATGCACAAAAGGAATGATGAACACTTATTTTGCTAATAGACACAAATGAACAAAACAAATACAATGAACAAGCACGAGATAGCCAGATCTGTAATGGAATACCAAATGAAAAAAAAAGATACAAGAGAGGATATAAAGTTGATCACAGGCATATTTTATTGCTCTATAGATTGATACTGATTCATTACAAAGTAGCCCAAAGGAAAAAATGTATTACAATTTTAATGGAAGGCCTAAACCCCACAACTCCCTTTTCCGAGAAAGGAGGAGGGAGCCTTCAAAACAAAGAATGTCCAACCCTTTACAATGAATCTTGCTCCCGCATTTATAGGTTCGATTAGAGAGAAGGAATAGAGAGAGAAGCAGGAAGAATAGATAGAATCCCAACTACCACTTTGTTAATGTATCCGATTGAAATATGCCCCCAAATTTTGTTTTTACTAAAATAATATTCTTTTGGTGCCTTAAAGGAAGAGGAAATAACGGAACATATCAAATCCGATCTGGTTCTTAAGGAAATAAGATCCTACATTAAATTCCTAAAGAAATTTCCTCCATTTTACTTTACCTAACCTCCTCAAAATTAAAGTTTCAGACCTCCATGGCGTGAGTGAGGCCGAGATCTTTCCAATGGTGTTAGATTTGTAATATTTTGATCCTTGATTCAAAAGATATGGCCCTTTGAAGTTTGCATCGATCTCGTACCAAAGGGTGGGAAAACAATTTTAAAATTGGGTCCCCTTTTATCTCCAAGACACATGGCAAAGAGTGCTTGCTTGAAAGCCCAACCTAAAGTTTTTCTCTTAGAATAGTGTGTGGATGACACGCGGCTTCCTCTGTCAGCTCGCTCAATTTTTTTGTTACTCAACCGAGCTCTTTACTCGATGGGGTCATATTCATTGACCGGGACACGCAATTGATCGGCACACATTTGAGGTCCCTTTCTCTTATTCACCCTTGAGTTAGTGTTGTTGAGACATATGGCACTCTCCACTAGTCTATTATTACACATTGACTATTCAAAACAACTATGCCCCTCCCCTCTTGAGACTGGACACATGGAGACACCGCGCTTGCTTGAAAGCTTGAACCAAAGTTTTCCTTTAGAGGAGCATTGAGTTGACACTTGTCGGTCTCGGATGCTATGTGGACTTTTCAGGTGGTCTTTCTTTCTTTTTATATTTTGGGCTACATGGCGAGCTCACACTCATTTGGGTCTCGTGCTCTATAACTAACTCTTGAACATGTGCCACACCCGACACTTGGAACTCTCCGCTTATACTTCTATACTTATCCAATTTTATGGCCCGCCTTGTCTACCTTTTGACTTTGTTTGACCTTTTGCTATGTGGAGGGTTGGCATAGGTTTGAGTCTTCGCCCTAGGCTTCCTTTCAAGATTTGCATTGATCTGACACCTTCCATCTTCTTGCTTAGTTGAATTATTTTCAATGGCCCCGCAACTTTTGGGGTTCTGGATGCGTGGAAGCTTGGTGCTAGTTTGGGCTACCCTTTTTAGATTCATGTTTGGAGAAGCGTTGTTAGGACACGTGGATCCTTCCACTACCACCTCCATACTTAGTCAATTTTAGTCCCTTTCCAATATTATTTCGAGCTCTGGGGCTTTAGATCTTTTCCATTTCTTACCCTTCTAATTTTGGGTTCCTCTACGAGATCTCCTATTCTTGTTTTCCCCTTCTATTCCATAGTTGATTCAACATGTAACTTGAAGGATGGGTTTAAGATATGGAAATGGCTCGATAGAGTCATTTCATTTTCACAGGGTCCCTTAGTCTCTCTTAGCCTGCACCACTCCATGGTTGAGTCCTTCTGTGGCCAATTTGTAGGATTTGATTGAGTTTTCTCAGGTCCTTTCTATGCGGGGTCATGGATGATCTAGTATTTGGCCTGGGGGTGAAACATGGATAAAAATTTGGAGACTCACAAGGGTATCAACCTCGTTAGATGAAAATACCAATTACCTTGTCGTATATATTAGGCATGGAGTCAAGAACGATGTTCTGAAACAGATTACCCCTTTGATTCACAAGCCCGCTTTTTACACTCTCAATTGTCATGAGAAATATAGAATTGAAGGTTTCGAGTAGAAAATTGTTTTGACCCGGGGCTTCATCTTGTTGACCTGAATGGAATACATAAGAGCAACAAAAAACACCACAACTATGTAAAAATTTGAAATCATACATGACCCAAATAGAACATGCAAAGTGTGCAAATCACTTAGGAAAAAGTAACCTATCGTACAAAGATGCGATGTGCACAAGCACTTAGAGGAAAGAGAAACTAAACTAATATGTACATGGTGAGACTTTTCTTTTAATAGCAGTGCTTAAGATAGATCCTGTTCACTAGAATATTTAACTCTTTACCGTCCAATGTAGACAATTGGAAATCAATGCTACTTTTTCATTTGGTGACCATGTAAGGGTAACTATAGATGGCATCAAACTTGGAATGCCTTCTTGGTTTTGCTCGATCTACCTCCCATTTCAAAACTAGGTCTCCTTCCCAAAAGGTCCTATCTTTTCCTTCTTGTCGAAGAATTTCTTGATTGATACTTGATTCTTCTCTATTTCTTGGAGAGCATGCTCTCTGGTTTCTTCTAATTCTATCAGCTCCACATACCTGCCCTCCGTTGGTTCAAATTCAGACATCTCTAGTTACTTTATGAGCTCTAGTTCTAGTAACTCAAGTGATATAGGCAACACTGCTTCTTTCCCATAGACAAGTTTGAATGGAGATCTACTTGTAGATCTCTTGGGCATTATTCTATCATCCCATAAGGCCGTTTTGAGATTTGTGTGTTAGTTTCTCTAATTCTCATCAGGAGTTCTTCTGATGATCTTTAACATGTTCTTGTTTGTGGACTCGACCTAGCCATTACCTTGAGGGTAATAGTTTGATGAAGTGCTCAAGTAAGTCCCATTCTTAACAACCCATCTTGTGATATTGGAACCTATGAATGTTAATGCATTGTATGATATGATGGTGGTTGGCACTCCAAATCTGGTCACTATCCCTTCATAGAAATCTAGGATACTAGACTCATTGGCTTCTATGAGTGCCACCGCCTTGGTCCACTTGGTGAAATAATCTATCACTCTCAGAATCCATTTGTGGCCTTGGATTGAATTTGGATTGATGACTCCAATGAATTCCAATCCCCATTGCATGAAAGGTTGGTCGACTAAGATTGGGTTCAATGGAAGTGATGTTAGTCTTTCCTTGCCTTTGAAGAATGCACAATTATTGCACCTCTTGATCTATGCGTAGCGATCACTAAACACTCTAGGCCAATAAGAACCTGCTTTCATGATTTTTATTGATTTCACTCTTTGAGTGAAATGGCCTCCAAATTGCTTCAACATGGAATTCTCGTAACACACTCTCCAACCGATCTATCCCAATGCATCTCAAAGAAATGCCATTAATTTCTCTTTTGAACAAGACACCATCAATAAGAACATATGGGATGGCCTCTCGTAGCCTAAAATGTCTCCTCTTTGATTTATCCATCCCATGAGGACACGGACATGTTTGAAGGAAGTGCACCATGTCTTGGGTTGAACATGGAGCAAGTACATCATCTCTCCCTTCTTCTTAATCATCTTGTGGAACAAAAATAGCCTCATTTTCACCGCTTGCTTCATCTTGTTGACTTGATGTTATTTTTTCACACAATATTTTCCTTGGACCAGCTTGGTGACTTTGATCTTAATGTCATACTTCATGACACAAGTGATCCATCCCGCATGCTTCTCATTCAAATCCTTGCTAAAGAGGAATTATTTAACTCCTGCATGGGAGACCAATAGTTGGATTTTGTTGTTTGAAACCAAATGCTTAAACTTCTTCAATCCTCGATCACCGCCAAGACTTTCTTTTTGATGCAGGAGTGTCTCACTTCATATTCTTCTAGACCTTGACTGAAGAAAGTAATTGGTTGTTCCATACCTTCTTTGTTTTGCTAAACCAAGATTGCAGAAATTGTCACCGCCTCCAAATGCATACAATATGAAGCCTTTTGAGAAATTTGGATTCACGAGAGTTGGGGCTTATGATATAGCCTCTTTAATGGCCTCAAAGCTTTCCTTTCCTTCAGATGTCCACCTGAATGCTAAGATCTTCTTCAGTATCAACGTTGTTGGCTTAATAAGGGCAGAAAAATTTGGAACAAAACTACAGAAAAAATTGATTTTTCCCAAGAAACTTCGAAGAGCCTTCTTGTGACTTGGCAATGGCAATGCTCTTATTGCTTGAACTCTCTCCAAATCAATTTCCAATCCTATATTTGACACAATGTGGCCTAGAATCTTTCCTTCATGGGCCAAGAATATGCATTTTTTAGGGTTCAATGACACCCCAAAACTTCTACACCTTTGGAACACCTGTCTTAGGTGGAAAAGGTGGTCTACTACATTTTTGGAGAACACCATGATGTCATCCAGATAGATCAGTACTATTTTTTTGATCAGCCCCTTGAATACCATATCCATTTCCCTTTGAAAAGTGGCTCCGGCATTGGACAGTCTAAATGGAATTTTTCTGTAGGCATAGGTGCCCCATTTGGTGGTGAAATTTGTTTTGAATCGATCATCTTCTTTCACCATAATCTGGTTGTACCCTGAGTAGCCATATAGGAGGGATAATCTCTCTGAACCAGACACTACTTGTAAGATCTACTCCATTGAAGGGAGTGGGTAATGATATTTGAGGGAGGCTATGTTCAAGTCTCGAAAATCGACACACAACCTAATTTCTTCATTTTTCTTTTTTACTTGGGACCAAAGTTTTCAACCCAACTCGATTTTTTGATTAGAAATATGATACTCACCTCTATCAACTTGTTTAATTCTTTCTTCATCAAAGGTTAAATGTGTGGATTTATTGGTCTCTACTTCTTCCCGATGGTCTTAGTAGCTAGATCTAGTTTGATTGTGTGTTGTAATAGCTTTGGATTGAACCCTATTAGGTATTCATAGATCCAAGTAAACACATATGGAAAATCTTGGCAAAGTTATATGAATTCATACCTTTCTTGATCGGTGGCCACTTTACCAATTCAAAGTGTTTTGTCTTCTCCAACTAGGATTGACTCTGAATCTTCTCCTTTGATCTATATGTTAGCCTTCTCTTTTCTAAACTGATCATTAGGATTGAAAATAGACTCCAGTGTCACTAAGCCTTTGGGGAGCTTGTTTGTATGTAGCTGTATTATCTGATTCCCATATTGCTGCTCTAATCTGCTTTGATTTCTAGCTAAGAATTCATCTTCTTCTTGTAAAAATTAATGATCTGCTGATCATTCTCGAACACCTTCCAACATGTGTTATTATCTGGCACCACTGGCCTCACAACTACATGGATATGTGGTTGTTCTCTATCCCTCTTGATGTTGTCAACCACGTCAAAAGTTGATCCCACTTTGTTGCAATCCTATCGAAGCTTCATTCTCCTTCCCAGGTATGGACACAATGTTGAAGGCCTCAAATATTCCATGAGATCCCATACCATACTCTTGTATTTCTTGAGTAGATCATTCTTGATAGAATTAAGTCCTTTGACTTGATTGGCAACTAGTTCACTGTCACCGAACACTTGCAAGTTCTTGATTCCTAGCTTCCTCACCCAATGAAGACCTTGGACTAAAGCCTCATATTCAGCAGTGTTATTTGAGCAAGCAAACTGGAATCTAAAAGCTGAATAATATTTCATACCTTTGGGGGACACAATCATAGCTCCTCCTCCAGCTCCTTGCCTACTCCTTGATCCATCAAAGAACAACTGCCATACCTCATTGTCATATTTGTATTCTGGCTTAATTAGGTTAGGAAGAGGATGATTCTTTTCATGTAGATAGTAGACACCTAGCTTAGATTCTTCCATCTCCTTATAGGGGTCAAAATCATGAATTTTGTTGGCCCACTCATTGAGATTCAAGTCTAGGATACATCCCACCTTGGTATTTATCTAACAAGTGCTTAGGATGTCTTCTTGATCAAAAGTTGAGTAGTTTGCATTGATTAGACTAGGCACATAGGATTCAATTTGATAATCAACAATACATTCAGATATGATTGTGTCCTTCACCCCATACCTTGTTGTAAAGAGCATATGTGACCAGTCAACAGATAAGTAGCCTCCAATTTTGGTAGTGAAGTCTCTAGACAAACACAACGCAAAATGTGGTGGTAGGTCTATGACTAACACGTTCTGCAATATAGTCACATTAGGGCAGGCATGTAGAGTGAGACTCAAATCCTTTATGATTCCAATGGTGGTCACTTCTATCCCATATAATTGTACTACTCCTTTAGAGATGACCTCATATTGGAGACCTAGTTGATCAGCTATTTGTTTGGGCATCACATAACCACTTGCCTCGCAGTCAATCATATAATTATGCACCAATTTGTCTCCAATAATCAATGAGACATAGAATGGAGGAGGTCTCAGGTTCTTACCTTGTTGTTCTCCTTGGTTCCTCCTAGGTTGAACTGTATTGGAAAGCACTCTCTCTTGCTTGATTAAGGGGTTGATTTGAACTTGACCAACTTGACATGGTAGTCTCCATGCAACAAATCCTTCTACCCTGGAATGGCCAGTGATTCCCATAGTGAAATTTTCACACTTTTCATCTTCATTTTCTCAATAATATTGAATGAGCTATCCTTTTGTTGCCCCTTCCTAGACACATTTCTTTCTTGCACATGGTTTGTTACAACCGGTGCCTGACTGGATTTGGAAGGTGGCTTGGATTGGTTCTGTATGTTGGGAGTTATATTTAGAGCACCAGGACCTTGTGGAGTGATGGAAGGTTAAGGTTCACCTGAGTTCAGTGGTTGGCCCTCTCCAAAATTTCTCCTTTTGGACTTTGTATTAGCACCCAAACTTTGAGAAGGGAACTGATTCATTCCACAAAAGTCTTCAGCCTACCAATTTACTAGCATAGTTTTGTTTGGGGGTCCACCTTGTTGAGCTCCTTACTAGTGATCTCCCTCTTGGCAAGGCTCTTGTGGCACCATACTAGTTTTCACCATCAAATCTTGATTTAGAACACCATTAAAGAACATTGATTGGTTATGTGGCTGATTGCATGGAAAACACCAATCATATTCATGTGCCATATTGTTCTATGTTGGGACCAATTCCCTTGATGTTGAAGCTTTGTTTGGATCATACAACCTGAAAGGTCTAGCAGGTTAGGGTTGTCCTTGGTTCTGGCTCTCGATTTACAGCTTGAGGTGGTGGTCTATTTTTCGATGTTGGGGTCTAGTCTTGTCTCGACCTTGAGACCGAACCTAAGACTAATACGACCTAAAACTCGTGAGCTTGTTTACTTTTAATGGTTACTAACTCATTACCCAGTGTTCAAGCTATTTCATGACTTCCTAGAGTTCCTTAGAGGTGTTAGATGATGAGGTGGAGGCTTTAGCTGAGATTTGACTCCTAGGGGTGGGTATGGGAGCTAATGTGGGCGTTTGGCTAGCATATGGGTTTCCTAACTCAGGGTATAGAGGCATGGATAGTGTAGGACTGATTTTTCCATCCTAGATCAAATGGTTCTTAGCCCCTACATAAAGGCTATAGGCTACGGGGTAGGGTTGTACCCATTGACTTTGAATCATCAAAGAAATATTAGAATTTAAATCCCTAAGAAATTATAAGAAGGCACCTTCATTAGTGGGCTTTACTGTTGTTGGAATATTATCCCAAGTCCCTTAAAATCTGAGGTTGAAGTCCATTAGTTGCTCATTTGGGGCTCTCTTTATTGTTGTCAACTGATCCAACAAGGATAAGTTATAACCCTATTCTCCAAACTGGTCATAAAGAGTTGTGTACAACTGGTTCCAATTTTGAATCGATCATACTCCAAGACTCCTGAACCATTGTGAAGCCTTACCCCTGAGTGAGGATGCTAGCAACTTGACTACAATGTCCATCTCATGGATTTCATGGATCATGCAGACATTTACAATATCTTGGACATGATCACCAAGTGAAGTTTGGCTCTCCCCAGTGAAATATGGGATGCTCTTTAATGCTGCAATCAGAATTGGATTTTGTGCATTCAAGGCAAGTGGGCAACTACTGGTGAAGTTGACATAAGGATTTGGATGAGCTATCCTCGATCGGTTTGAGAACCCCTCTTGATTGAGGGAACGACTACTGGGAGGAGGTGTTGATTAGGATCTGCTTTGGTGAGGATAGAGACCACTTTGGGTTCTTCTTCATCTCCTCCTTCCTGTCCTGGGGACAAGTCTAGATAGAAAAATAATCCCTCTTCTCTTGTTCTTGACCATGTTTTTATTCTTCTCATGAACTTTCTTGACCGTTAAAACTAGTATATTTGTTTCTTTTGGAGTCTCCGGATGTATAACTTTAAGGCTCCTTAAAATATAGAATCACAACCAGAGTACATCAATTCCTACTTGTATTAAGATGGAGACTTCTTAGTCCCACCGGGCATGCTAAAACTGTTAGTATTGAATCAAAGCACCCCCATGAGTTTGATGGGTTTTCTTTTGTAATGAAGAATCATCTAGTGTGATTGCATAACATTGAAATTTCCCTAAGGTGTGGGACCTTGCAAAAGTGGGAAATCTCTCCATATTAAAGGTTGGTTCCTATGCCTTTGTTTGGGTGCATACGTGAGGGCTTACAGAAGATCTATCTCTATACCTAATCCTGAAAAACTTGCTAAGGAGACAAGGTTGAAAAGGGGGATAAGAGATAAGAAATGACTAACTACAAGGTGATGCACCAAAGGAATAATGAACACTTATTTTGCTAATAGAAAAAAACCAACAAAATACATACAACGAACCAAAGTTAGATAGCCAAATCTGTGATGGAAGACTAGATGAAAGAAAAAGAGATAAGAGAGGATCTAAAGTTGATCATAGACATGTTTTATTGCTCTGTAGATTGATACCGCTTCATTGCAAAGGAGCTAAAAGGTAGAAACATATTACAATTTTAACGGAATGCGTAAACCCCACAAATCCCTTTTCCAGAAGGAGGAGGAAGGATAGAAAACAAATAATGTCCAACCCTTTACAATGAATCCTGCTCCGGAATTTATAGGTTTGATCAAAGAGAAGGAAGAGAGAGAGAAGCAAGAAGAATAGATTAAAGCCCAACTACCACTATTAATGCGCTTGATTGAAATATTCCCCCGAAATCTATTTTTACTGTGCTAATATTTTGTTCAAAGGCCTTGAAGGAAGAGGAAATGGTGGACCAAATCGAATCCTCTCTAGTTGTTGAGGCAAGAAGATCCTGCATTAAATTCCTGAAGATATTTCCTCCATTTTCCTTTACCTAACCTCCACAAAATTAAATTTTTAGACCTCCATGGCATGGACGAGGCCGAGATATTTCCAAAGTAGTGTTAGATTTACAATATTTCGATATTTGAGTCAAAATATATGCCCCTTAAAAAATTTCATCAGATCCGTATTTAAAGGGCGAAAAATAGATTGAAAATCGGTCCCTTTTATCTCTCGAGACACGTGGCGGTAGAGTGCTTGCTTGAAATCCCGGACTAAAGTTTTTCTCTAGAATAGGATGGGGGTGAAACGTGGCTTCCTGTCAGCTCGCTCAATTTATTTTTTTCTCACTGAGCTCTTTTCTCGACGGGGTCATATTCATTAACTAGGGACACGCAGAGTTTGATGCACGTTTGAGGTCCCTTTATCTCGATTGACCCTTGAGTTAGCATCGTTGAGACACTAAGCACTCTCCACTAGCCTGCTATTATGCATTAACTATTCAACCCAACTCTTCCCCTCCCCTTTGAGACCGGGCATGTGGAGACACCACGCTTGCTTGAAAGCCTAGCCCTAAGTTTTCCTTTGAGGGGCATTGAGTTGACACATGTCGGCCTCTGCTGATATATGGAATTTTCAACGGTCTTTCTTACTTTTTATAGTTTTGACTACATGGTGAGCTCACACTCATTTGGGTCTCGCACTCTAGGACTAACTCTTGAAGATGCGCCAAACTAATAATTGGCGCTCTCTGCTTATACTTCTACACTTAGCCAATTTTGAGGCCCGCCTTGTCCACCTTTTGACTCTATTTGACCATTTGCTATGTGGAGGGCTGGTGCAGGTTTGAGTCTCCACCCTAGGCTTCCTTTCTAGATTTGCATCGACACCTACCATATTCTTCCTTATTTGATGAATTTTCAACGGCCCCAAAATTTTAGGGTTCTGACATGTGAAAGTCTCGGTGCTAGTCTAGGCTTCCCTTTTTGGATTCACCTTTGGAGAAACGCTATTAGGACACGTGGCTGCTTCCACTTCCACCTCCATACTTAGTCTATTTTGGGCCCTATCTAATATTGTTTCGAGCTCAGGGGCTTCGGATCTTCGGTGTTTCTTCCCCTTCTAATTTCTAGTTCCTCTGTGACATTGCCTCTTCTTGTCTGCCCCTGCTATTCCATAGTTGAGTCAACCTGTAACTTGAAGGATGGATTTAAGACATGCAAACAACTCAATAGAGTCATTTCTTTTGCATAGGGTCCCTTAGTCTCTCTTGGCCTCCACCACTCCATGGTTGAGTCCTTATGTGACCAATTTTAGGATTTGAATAAGTTTTCTCGTGGTCCTTTCTATGCATCGTCATGGTTGATCCAATATTTGGCTTGGGGCAAAGATATGGATAACGGTCGTTAATTTACAAAAATTGAGGGAAACGTTAGTTAATTAGTATAAAATCAAAAATTACAGTGGAAATGATAGGAAACAGGGTAATTAGTGAAATCTTAGTAGTAAAACTGCAGTAACAATATTTTAGATGTCTACACAAACAAGTGGCTAGATGTACCAATGTAGATAAATGTGTGGATACCAAAATGAACTTCCCCTCCTATACGTGTATGAAAAAAGATAGTCCATTTTCCCTTGAATTAAAGCTATATGGATGCTTTGATGCTATTGAAATTACTTTGGATGCAAATTTAGTTTATAGTAATAGATGCTTAGAGCTTGGTCCTTCATTATAGTCATATAGCTTGATATTAATATGATTCCCTTTGTTGAATGTATCAATTAACAACTCGAAGGATGACCCATCATAAAACAAGATACCTAAAATATATAAAAGGCCCTAATGGGGCGAGTAAGATACAAATAGATTAGGGAACCCGTATGGACGGGGTGCCTGGGCACGGGGTGCTCGGGCACTAATGTCTTGGCCAGCACTAGTGTCAGAGTGATAAAATATAAAGTAGTAAAGCATCAACTAGGTTGTAAGGTCTAAGAGGATATAAAGAAGAGATGAAACATAGAAAAAAGGAAAAATATGGAGATTAATTTATATTTTTCTTGCTTAGGAATCATATGAACAATAGTATGTGATCAAGACATAAAAATGTACCCAAATTTCTTTATTTAGTATCTAATATTTCTCCCACTTTATGTTGTTGAGTGAATACTCGATAACATAAATTAGATACGATATGCATACATGATAAAAATCTAGATCAATGGAAAAAAGTGTTCCAAGGAAATAAGAAAAATCATGGAGTAATAAAATGAACCGTGGAAGCTAAGCTAGAAAAAAGAAGTGACCCTAGGGGTGAACATGTAATGACTTGCACCACATTTTGTTTATACTTGTTGTCATTGTTTCTTGATGAATTGTTGCCTCTTGTTTCATATTAAGGCTAAACCTTTAAAATAAGATTGAGAGAGTAGAAAAATCATGTATATGAAATTTTTTATCCAAGTATGTAAAACTATGTAAAAATGTGAAAAGGAACATGTGCACTGATCTGTGATGACCAAGAGAGTAGAAAGGATCCTTATGATGTTGTATAATAACAATTTTTTTTGTGATCTTATGCCATGTGTGAGTATTTTGGGTGATCTCATGCCAAGTGTGAGTTTTTAGATGATCTCAAATCCAAGTGTTATTCTCCAACCTTGACTCGCATCTCGATGATTTATACACCACTCAAGATGGTGTAATCATTCTTTGTTAAATTTTGATCCAGCTTCATTCTAGTTTGATCTAATGAAAGATAGAAAAAAGGAGAAATCACACATTTTTATTCCTTGAAAGCCGATGTGTAAACTACTAGAATTTGTACCAATATGATATAAAATGTAATAGCCCACTGGTCATAGGCACTCAAGAAAGTTCAATAGTGCTTAGGTGTTAGTTTTAGGAGCTTGGCATTGGTGTCTATGATAAATTGAATGCCCAATTCAAAATATGGTATGTTTATGTAACTCAAGTATGTTTTGATTCTATAATGAACTTTTTATACTATAATTGTGAACTACTATATAGGGTGATTGATTCACCTAATGTATGCCCCCTCATTTTTGGGTGCATGTGATGTTGCTACAAGAATTCAGCTCAAAGGATGACCCAATTATGATCTGAAACTGAAGCCCCTATAGGTGGTGAGGGAATGTGTAGAGTAGAAACCAAAGCACACAAAAAAAAGTGGCAAGAAATATGGGTTAGTGCAAACAATACAAACAACCACATATAAAAAAAAAGTGTAAAACAAAATGCTAGAAGACAAGCTAGACCTTGAAAATTGGGTTTCAAAGATGGTACATCACTCATAATGTTACAATGAAAATAGGGCCATATAAGAAATGGACAAGCAAGACATAAGGAAAATCAGAAAAACAATATAATACAATGACATATAATGGTAAACATTAGCAAGAAAAGTATCGTAAAACCATGGTAGTAAATAGACCTATTAGTGCAAAATCAAAGAACCCTCGAATGGCCTTGTTGTGAAGTGGGGAATTTGGTGTGATTTTACAACATTGAACCATCTCTCAAGTTATGGGACTTACAAAACTTGAGATGGACTTCCGTGAGAAGGCTGGTCCTCGCTTCATAATCTACCTACCACAAGCTACTCTAGTGTAGGTAGAACCTATTCTAATCCTAATTTAACCATTCCAAGGAGAAAGGGAGAGAGAGAAGGAGGGTGAAAGAGAACCTACACTAAGTGGTGATACACCAGAAAAGGAAGTGGTGAGATACTCTATTGAGGGAAGATGAGACAGGGGAAAAGAGAGATGAGGGAGGTCGAGAGAAGTGACACAAACCTCGGATCTAAATTCACCATCGAAACTCCATGAAGCGCAACGTCCTACACCTATAAATGTGAAATACATGTAGAGGGAGAAAACATGAGATAGAGAGCCACAAATAAACAAAAAATAGTGCCAAGGGTTTGAAAGATGCCACAAAACAAGATTGTATTGCTCTATAAGGTACACATACTATTACATGGGTGCTCAAAGGCACAAATACGCTTGTCATGCATAGGAGAAGGCTTACAGCTCAAATGGAGTCGTGAAATAACTTTGACAGAGTTTCCCCACATCCCAGAATGTCTCCCCCTTCTCAAATGAAAAGTTGTTAAATTATATAGGCGATGAAAACCAGAAAGAGATAGGAGAAACTCAACTCTACTCTTAAAATCCAACCACCCACCATCAATTCCCACTGTGAATCTACCCACAATCTATCAATTCTGCCCCCCTTTGTTTGTTTAGTTTGTTAAACATGGAAGAACGACGGATCAAATCAAATCTGATCTAGTAGCTGAAGCAATCCGATTCTGCATTAATGGCCTGAAATATGTTTCCCATATTTCACCCACCTATCCTCATCAAAATCTAATTTTCAGGATCCCATGGCATAGATGAGGTTGAGACCTTTCTAAAAATTCTTCTCTTTCTCAAAACTGAGCTTCCAGTCAAAAGATATGGCTGTCTGAAGATCAGGGTCGTGGGAGTGCAATATTTAAAAGAGTTTGTCCATACTAGGCCCAAGTGGCAACTTCTCACACCTTGAAGATTCAGCTCCTTCCTTTTTCTCTTGAAATCACACTGGACTAAAACGTGGTGGCTTCCACAAGCTCCTCGGTTTCCTCTGTATTTTTCCTAAGTCCTTTCCTTTAGCAGAGACACTTTTCTTGACCTGAGACACATGGAGGCTTTGTGCTCATTTGGAATTTGCCTCAAGATGTTGATTTTGAGGTTGCATGGATGAGATACGTTGAGGCCTCCGTGGGCTCCTAGACTTTTCAACATCCAACCCTATCCCTTTTCGACCTAGGACATGTGGCAAGCCTACGTTCATTTGCAGGATACCTCTGGATTTTAGTTTCGAAATTACACCAATGAGGCACGTGGAGGCTTCCACTTACCTTTTGTACTTAGCTGATTCGAACCAACTCCCATTTCAAGCCTGGGACATGTGGAAGGCCAATGCTTGTTTGAGTCTACACTTTGGATCATGCTATTAAATTTGTGCTGATGTGACACATTACGTCGCCCACTGGCTCTCTATACTTAGCTGATTCAAGCCTCGATCTATTTGACTTTGTTGGACCCAAAAAAATGTGGAGAGTCTTTGCACATTTGAAAACCTGCTCTTTGGACCTATCCTTGGTGTTGCACGGATGAGACACATGGAGGCTTCTGCCAACACATTTCTACTTAGTCATTTTAAACGGCCGGTTTTGTTAAGTTTTCGGACTGGGACATGTGGAATCCTTGCACTCATTTGGGAACCTGCTCTAGATTTTTCCTTTGAATTTGTACCGATTTGACGCATGGCTCCTTCCGAGGGTCTCGAATTTTCAACGGTTGATGAGACCACAATGTGGCTCGTAGGCCAAGCACTTGAAAAATGTGCCATTTTACGAAAATTGAAAAGTTCTAAAATGCCCCGTAGACCGTTCGACCTACATTCACACTTGGAAAATATTTCCTCAATGGCCCCGCTGGATCAAATTTTGGCAAAAATTCATCCTCGGCCCACTGCCCGCATTTTATATTTTTGATGAAAAGACATCTTCGGGCCCATCGCCCGCATTTTCCACTTTTCATAAGAAATCCTTCTGCCTGAGGGCCCTAAAATTATACTTGTGCATTTTTCAAAAGTGTAAAATGGAAAATGGTCTCCCATCGGTCCTGCAATTTCCATTGGCAAAAAATCTTCCCTAGGCCCGTCGGCCCGCTTTTGGCAAAAAATCCTTCTAAGGCCCATCGCCCATAACTTGAAAAATATGAAGAGTTAGAAGGACTTATTTATATCTATGGAAAGGGAAAGAAATTTCCTATCTAATGGAAATGCTTTTAGGGGGCCTAAAGTGCTTAAAATTTGTGAAAATTCAGATTGAAGCACAAAAGGGGGAAAATGGTGTCAGTTGACCCAAAATAAGTGTGAGCTTATTTTGTTAAACAAGACCTTAAAATTAAATGCTACACATGTGAAGCACTCATTATCATGTTAGAAAGATAATAAATATATGCACAAATTTATATATCAATGAAGTAGTGTGTTACTAACGATAGTCCAAGTAATAGAAAATGAAACAATAGAAATTGTAGTGTGTACGAAAGTAGATTCACACAGAACTCAAGTTATCACTCAATCACAAAGACCCTTGAGATATACTTGAACTCACGGTGTGATTGGATAACATGGGTACTATCTCCAAGTTGTGGGACTTGCTACTTGAGATAGACCTCCGTGAGAAAGCCGGTTCTTGCTCCTAAACTACCCGCCACAATCTACTCTAATGCAGATAAGCTAACTGCTCTAATCTAAATTTCCAAGGGACCAGGGAGAGAGAATGCATAAAATGAGAGCCTACACTAAAGCGGTGATACACCGAAAAGGAGGATGTGAGAGTAGTCTCCAAATGTGTGAAATACGGAGGCAAAGTGCACACTAGAAGAGGTGATGTTAGTTCTCCATAATCTAGAAAAATGCATTCACAACAATATTCCAAGCATACACAATGATAATGGATCCCTACAAGAACATAATAATAGACACAATATTCTTGTAGAAAGATTAAAGGGGCAAGAAAAAATGCAATAAAACACAAAGGGGAAGATACATCCACAAACCGATATTTTATTGCCTCATAATATGCACAGATTCTCTGTTACAAGATAAGGGCCCTGGATCACCATGCAAGGAGTCCACTACAAGGGCCTGCAACACACCAAGCTTCACAAATAAATTTTGGCAGAGCTTTGTTACCCAAAACTCTTTGTTTTACAATGAGCCCAACACTCCAATTTATAGAAAAATGAGAAGGAAAAGAGAAGGGATAATGGAAATCCGGAAATCTGTCCTTCAACCACCTGTAAGAGGCATTAAATTGAGTGAAATGATTATATATTACTTGCAAAAGTCTCCCCATACTGTCCCATGTGCTGCAACAGAGAAAGAATGATGACCATGCCTCTTAATTGCACTCCTAGCTACCAAATAAAACACTGTTCTGAACCCGGCCACGTTTTGTTAAAAAAATTGATCAATCCTCATAATATATAGAATTTATTGATTTCTGCATTGACTCGAGCCACGATTCCAACGGTACCAAATTTGTGCGATTTTGTTGAGAAATGAAAAAGTTATGGCCTTCTGAGTGCGGGCAGCTATTTTGGGTCTGGCAGTCGTTTTCTGTCATTTGACGAGAATGAGCATTAATCGACGGGAGCCGAATATATTTATCTTATTTAAATATATCTACCCTCATTAACTGATCGGAGGCATTTTTTTGGCGTAGAGGACGCCGTGCTCGTTTTTAAAGTCCAATTTTGTGAAAATCGGAGCTCGGAGTCAAAAGTTATGGCCGTTTGAAGTTCCACGGGCCAAACGTTGACTTTTCTTCTCTACCTTCGGCCGCTTCAGCTTTTCACGTCCCACGCATCCCTTTGTCCCGAATGTCCCAATGTTGCGCGGGACAAATTCTTCCGAACCGCCCGAAATGGGCTTCCATGTCCCTTTTCTGCCGGTGACACGTGGCGTGATCTCGATTGGCCTTCGGCTATCCGCGTCCCTTTGTCCCACTTGTCCCAAGGTCTTGAAGTTCCTCTGTTTAACCGAACCGCCGGCTCGTGCCCTTTTGTCCCAACTGCTTCGGGGCTGTTTGGGACAAATGTTCCCCGATTCGCCTTGGTTCGGCGGTTCGCGATTTTTTGTCCCACGCGTCTCGATCAAGCTTTCGGCTGCCTTGACTTTCATTTCGGCGATCCGCCGGTTCACGTACTAATGTCCTGTGTGTCCCGGATCGCCTATAACAGTTAGTCAATTTTTTCAACTTTTCGGCCAGTTCGGATTTCCACGTCCCACGCGTCCCTTTGTCCCAGATGTCCCAAATGCTGCGCAGACACGCTTGGCGGCCTTTCGGCCGGTTCGCGCCCAGATGTCCCAACTGTCCCAAGGACCGCCTGGACTAGGACTTAGCCATTTTTCGTGATTTTTCCTGGCCCGAGCTTGTTTTTGCAATTTTTTACATTTTCTCAGAACTTGCTCTCTTCTTCTTGGACAGGGGAGTTAGAAAAAATATGAGGGGACCCTAGAAACATGACTTTTTTCCTGACTCAATATAATTGCTTGGGACTAAAGAATTTGATGCATGTTATCAAAATTACCTTGAGGGGTGAATTTTGGATAACAGAACCTCGGTGGGAATAGGAAGAGGTAAAGTTGCAAGCATCCATGTTGCATGTAAGGAACTCGTAGAAATTTTGCATTCATAACTAGAAGGAAAGTGAACACACATGTTAAGTGATAAAGATAATGACATATTAGGTATCTGGCTAACATAGTAAGTAAACTATAACATACGAGTATAAGAAAACAAAAATAATTACAACCAAGATATGTAACATGTTGTGAATTTGGATGGAATGGAATCTAATGTAGATGTGATAGGAGAACCATTCCCCCGAGTGGATGTATACGATTTTGCATGAGATGTGGTTCATTTATAAAATACCCCTCAACAAATCAAATAGAACCATAGAACAAAAGTGCATTATTGGGAAATGATTTGAATTCTCGCACTACAAATATGTCATTAATGAATCATAGAGCATATAGATTGTGAGTGAGGTGAGGTTTGTTTCATATTTAGACCCTCCGCATTCGAGTGTGAATTATGGAACTAGAGTGTGTCATTGGGTAGTGTGTCAGTGCGAGAATGTGATGCCAAAGAGATGTATCGTAAATACATAGAGGATGAAATGTTTCACGTGTATGATGCGAGGTTCATGTATGGAGTATTCCCTTAACATTCAATTGTCAACCTTTTAACAAGAGTGCGTATAGGGTAATGATGATACAAGTGTATCAAATTGTGTGATTCCCAACCGCATGTTAAAGAGTGAACTATCCAATAAAAGTGAAGGGAAAGGCTCCTCCACCTGATCCTAGCGGAGATAAAGGTATGTGAACATGCTCTAATACCACTATTGTATAATACGATGATGATGTGTCGGTGATTAAGACTTATGTGTATGAGTCCTGGGAGGCGATGAACCTAATTCGAAAGAGACCAAGGATTTGATGCACACCTATATAAATGAGACCGAGGAGGAGATGTATACCTATGAGGAGAAGAAAGAGAAGTTGATGAATACCTATGTAATCGTGACCAAGGAGGTGATGTGTACTAATAGAAATAAGGTTGCAAAGGATATATATATGTATGTGAAGGAATCATCTAATTGGTGGACCTAGAAATATGTGACGGACTAGTAGACGGGTGAGACCTAGTAAGTCATTTACGAGATAGGATATCTAGGAATATATTTTGTTTTAGATTTGAGGGTTCTCAAGGGCCTATATGTTGTAGCGAGTGCGAAGATAGCCTCAAGTGGAAGTTGAAAAATGGAGAGCATAATGGAACACCTTGGATAAAGACCATTTTCTTATCATGTACAAATTTAAGACACAAGTGAGTCATGGAAAAGATAGCCTTAGTAGTGTGGAGCCAAGGAAGACCTAAGAGAAGGTTACAACCTTTGATTGAATGTGCCAAAGTGAATGGCACAACCATGGTGAGAGAACCAACCTCAATCGAAAGCTTAAAATAACCATAGAATTTGGGAATTGATATGATATTTGCGAGAGTGGATAGTTTATAGTGAGGAGGAGCACAATATAACACACGTAAAGAGCATATGGTGAGTTGATCTTATTATTTTTGATAGCATGAGATCTGATAGACGCATTGATATGCAAAGTATTAGAAGAAGAAAAAATAATTATATTCATGATTAGAGAATGTAATAAGCGGTGGAGGTCTCGGATGTGTAACTAGAAAATCAAGAGCCCCCAATGAAGGAGGATGCAATGCACAATATGAAGATTCATCCACTTTCTTATCATGTTTAGGTAGAGGCTCACCAAAGTTTTTTATCTTTTTATTTTAATTTACCAGTAGAGATGCCAAAGGCTCAGTGGTGCTCGATTACATTATTATCAATGAGATCTTGAATAAGATGTCTAATTTAAAAAATAAATCAATGGACTGGCCCATGCATTGATGATAGTTGCATCTTAATTTATTTTTATAATTGTGTCCTTTATGGTGAGATGGATATAGATAAAATAAATATGGAAGTGGAATAATATTTCTCTCGATGAGTTGTGGAAATAGAATATGTGGAGTAGAGGTGATTTCATGAATTTACGCTTTGGAGACTATCACCGAATATTTTTCAGAGTAATAACACCATTATTAGTTATTTTTGATTCGGATGGCTTAGTAGCCGGCTTGAAATTTACATTGTTGTGAAATATAGTAGAAGATGAACCATGTTCATGATATTTGAGCTTGCCCAAAAATAGCATTTTTCTTTAGCACAACTTAATAGTATGGCATAGGTGATCAAATGATGGAGGGGTCTCATAGATGACGCTCTCTTGTAAAAGGAGGTAAGAGACTTTGAAAAATAAGTCTTGAAGCTTGGAGTCCATGAGTACATTATGCATATTAGGTATTTTTTATTACATTGTAAAACATAATCTACTAGATGTTCATTAGATTCATGTTTAATTTGTGAGAGTTGAGAATAGGATATCTTGGAGACAATATTGATTGAAAAAGTGCAAGAAAAGCATCGAATAAATGTGTAAATGATTTTATTGAATGGACAGTAGATTGTAGAACCAACGCATTGCATACTCTTGAAGGATTCTAATAAAAATCCTTTCTAATAACATATGATCATTCAAATAATCTAGACAAGCTACGTGAAAAGTCTTTGGGAGATGCTCTTGAGGATTGTCATGGCCTTTGAAGGTGGGTATAGGGTTGATGAAATTTGGAGGAAGTGGGTAGGAAAAAATTTTGGATGTGAAAGGATTGTGAAGGAGTGAAGTGGAATCAAGTGATGTAGATGTACGAGAAGTGGCGAGTTAAATTACAAATCGTGATATAAAGAAGTTAAATCGGGAGTGTTCAAGAAGATCCTGGTTGTGCATTAGAAGTATTATATTTAATGATGGGAATGGTAGTAGTGGGAATAGATGTAGGAATATGAATGGGTTGAGTGTAGGCCATGAAAGCTAAATAATAACCTATAAGAGGGACAAAAGAGGCATCTCATGCGGTTTTAAAGTTGTATGAAAGCATCTAGAATATGTGGAAGATGTGCAGGATTGTCACACAAAGCTTCAAAAAAATTAGTGACCTTTTCAATTTTTATTGATCAACATTTGTATCCTCATCATAAGATTGTTCACTATCGGATGTCTCAATGTCTTCAAGAGGAACATTTGAGAGTTTGTAGAGAGGTTTTCGATTCAACCATTGATTTAGAAACCTTACAGGAAGATGGAGGAAGCTCAATTTTCTCAAAAGACCCTAAATGACCACCACGAGTAATGGGCATAAGAAGAAAACCCTTGAAAAAAGGTGGAATTTGAGAGATGGGCTCACCAAAAAGATTTAACAAAAATAGTTTTTTTCAAAAACCTTAGAATATTTCAAAGTTACATATGATAAATAAGTAATAAAGTACATATGTGACCCAAGGAATAAGCTAGATAAAAATGAAACCCTAAGTGCAAGAGAATGGATTAAATACTTAAATAATTTTGCAATTGATCCTGAACTATGCCCAAATAGAAAATAGATAAATAAGAGGAAAGTTTTGTAACCAAACCAATAAAATTATGCGACCATTGGATCTCGCTTAGACTAAGGTGCTTGGATCGAGTCGGGGCACCTAGGCAAACGTAGATCGCATTTGAGAACATGTGATTGCAAAAACCCTCAAAAATTGTTTTTGTTGTGTCACAAAAATTTCACTAACCCTCTCTTTTGATTGAATATTTGTTGCGGTATGTCTACATAATTCGCGTGTAACTCTAAAGAGAAAGAGAAACTACAAAACTCCATAACACATCAAATATTCAACGTAAAGATGTAAATGGGGATTTTGAATGACCCCGCGATCACACGAATGAGTGAAATTATGACCAATAACTACACTACATTTCATAATGCATTTTTTTCTTGTTTGTGTGTACAAATATCATTCCCTAAGTGGCTCTTGTACCATATGCACTTGATAACGAGCAAGTAGCTAAATGTGCCAATGTAGATAGATGTGTAGATGAAAAAATGAACTTCCCCTCCTATGCATGTATACAAAATATGTAGTCTCTTTTCCTTGAATGAAATTTAGGTGGAATATTTTATGCTCCTAAAATTCCTTTGGATGTAACCGTAGGTGATAGTAGTAGATGCTTAGTGCTTGGTCCTTTATTATGGTCACATAGATTTAAATTTATATGATTCCCTTGGTTGAATTTTGTAATTAACAACTAAAATTCCAACCCATAAGAAAACAAAATACCCAAAATATAGAAGAGGACTAAAAAGGGAAAGTAAGGCTAAGATACAAAGAGTTTGGGGGCACCTGAAGGATGGGTGCACTTGGGCACTAGTGTCCTGGACGAGCGCCGGTGTCGAGAGTCATAAAATATAAAACAATAAATCATCAACTAGGTTTTAGGGTGTAATATTCCAAACGGAAGAGATGAAACATTGAAAAATGCCAAAGACAAATGTTAATTGATAGTTTTCTTGCTTAGGAATCATATGAATAGTAGTATGTGTTTAGGACCTAGAAATACACCGAAAGTGTGTGATTTAGTGTCTACACCCATTCATCCTATCCTATTATTCCTACCATAACATGGATATTTTTCATCCTATCTATCCCCATTTCATCCATTTCCATCATATCCCTTGATGCTTCGTAAAATCCTCTCTTTGTGGTTTTCGCTTCACAAACTATCAAAAATCTCAAAAATTAAAAAAATGTCAAAAATACAAATAAAAAGCGAAAACCTTCAAACATTACAAAATAAATCACAAGTAAAAAGATTAGATATCACAATCAATCATCTTATTCACATGGATTTTCTTTCCTTTATTCATATCCTTTACAAGTCATCCATCATTTTCATTACCTAGATAATATTTTGGTTAGTCTATATGTGCTCATTGTGTCACATTTATCTCTATTGCATCTGTTTGACCTTGGTCTTTCATTACCTCGGTAAATGAAAGAACGAATGACCTCTTAGAGATCCTATCACTATCATACATTTAATAAATTTTTAGTGAATATCATTGGGTGTATATGTTGACACTAGCCAATGTAATCTTCACAATAACTTCCCCATCCTTGCATCAATTCATCGCTGGTTCTTAACCACTAACAAAAACAAACAAGATTTCCTATGTAATTTTCATAAATAAAAAAATTCAACAATCAAAACCAAAATGTAAATAAATATATATCTCTTGGGGTATTTATAGTATCTCTAGCAAGGCTATAGACTCCTAAATTGGTAGTAGATAAATGATGCAATTGGAATCATATACATCTCCATCAGGATTATGGACATCTAGGTTACAGCAAAGTAGTGTATGTCTCTCCTTACACCCTCCATTTTCCAATCAAATTTCTAAATCAATCATTCCTACACATTAGCTATCATGTCTTCACTTATTACCTATTAAATATTTCATTTGAGAAGGAATTAATTTCCATGTGCACACACTAGATCTCGATGAGAAAAAATGACTAATATGTTATTAGGTGTTGTTTAGACCTTGTTCAAACTCTTTCTTTACTTCATACTTATTCTCATTATTTTAGCCTTTGGCTCATCTCATTTGCATCGCCAATGTTCTACCTTAATTTTCATATCCATCCATAGCATTCACATTGTTCTTCTTACGCATTCGAACATCCATGTGTATAAAGTTCCTTTTACCATGTCCGAGGGACACTTTGTCCCCTTTCAATAAAAATATTGTCCTTCTTTCTATCATATGTTTCTTGTCCAATAAAAATATTTTCCTTCTTTATATCATATGTTTCTTGTCCAACCGTCACTCCAGGGCATGTTCACTCCTTCCTCACTCTTCATTTTCTTGAGTTCATAATCTCGTTGACCTTATCCGTCTTGGACTTGATTTGGCTTATCATATCCTTTTATATATGCATGGAAGTTTCCTTGTATATTCTCACCACTCGTTTGGAGGATCTTTATACCTTCATTTTCCCGTACATAGTTCTGAAAAGTTTTTAAAAACCTTGAAATTTTAGAAAATCCAAAAACATTACTAAAACCTTCACAATCCAAAACATTGGTAGAACCTTCAAAATCTAAAAATATTAGTAAAACCTTTAAAAACCAATAACATTGGTAAAACATTCAAAAAATAAAAGAACATGTGAAAAACTCAAAATCACTAAACATTAGAAACTATCCTACAAAACACCCTCTTTCAATGTTTTTAGTATCTAGCGCATGACATCCGATGATCTTGTGATCTTCCTTGATGAGAAAGTTAGTTTCTTTATATATGTCTTTCTAGCATATATCATTGTTTGGGGCATTTTCATAGTGCATGTTTCTTTCCAAGGGTGTTCTATGTCCTCCATTTACTCCCTTGTATATATCATTTCTTGGGGAAACATTTTAAGCCTTTTTCAATAACTCGAACATGGGGGTACTCAAAAATGGATATCAAAAATATTGGTAAAATTATCTTAAGCATTAACTGTTTAATTTTATTTATTTGTGTTTTTTTATTTTCTTGTTTGTTTACTTTCTCCTATTGCATTTCTTATTTATATTTATATGAGTCATTCCTATAACATTACACAAAAATCAGCATTATGGCTCTTCATTTCATTTTTCCCTTTTATTGTATGCTTATATAAAATAAGAGGTACTTCCGACCAAGATGGTACATATGATATGTCACAAATTTCCCATCCATCCTCTATCTTATTTTCCATTCTAACGTATTTTTGCAAATCATTTTCATTTCTTCTACGTATTCCACTCGAGAAACATTTATCGGTGTGACTCATTTTCCCTCCCTCCCTTTCTTCACCCACTTGACGCGCATGAGATCCAACTCAATCAATCAATTTGAACAATGGCCAACCAAGAAAAGGTTGAATTCCTTGTGTTGCTACGACCTTTTCTTCTACAAGATCTTTTAAGAAAATCATATCTTGCAATTGATAATAATGACCATGCAAGATTACTAACAAAATATTTCATACTAGTATTATGCAGGATTGAAGGTGACATCTCCTACATACCATGTCATATTTGGTCTATCATCGAATATCTTACCGCCATGATGGGCTTTTCTCGCCACCATGGAATTTTATCTTCTTCTTTTTTGAGTGTCAATCGGCCTCTTATATCACCCCATCGACACTATATGGGGCATCATCTATCTTAATGAAAAAAATTGTACTCAATAAAATTTTCTAAAATATCTATTATTTTTGAAATGGCGTCTCTTATGCTATACCACATCAAAGAGGGGAAAATGTAGACACCTAAATCTGACTACACGGTTTTAATCCTAAAATTGCACCATTGTCCTATTTTCCTTCATTTTGTTATTAGTAGCAATTTCCCACTAATTAGCTAACATTACTCCTTCTTGGTCAATTAATAACACCTTATTAATTAACTAGTCACATACTTCATCTTGGATGCCAATTAATGACACTTTGTTAGTTATAATTTTCTTTTAATTAATTGAGTATTTCAATCTTATATTCAATTAATAAACCCTCTTATTGGTTAAATCCCCTCTCAAACCCTTTGAATTCTAATAATTTCCCCCTAGATCAACTATGAAATGGCTTCTATAAGCTTAAATTGGCCTATTAATTAATCCTAGATGATTAATTAAATCACCCCATCTCCCATTCGATTCTAATCACTAATTAATCTCTTCTAATCATACTTATCCCTTTCTAATTCTACATTTCCTTTTTCTCGTATTCACTAGGATGCAAGCTTATCCAAAACTGAAAGCTATATAAAGAATCTAGTACACCATGTTTCAATTTACACCATATTCTTGTAAGACATTACACTTGACAAGATCATTTTCTTGTTATTGGAAAGTTTGTTCAATCCCCTTTCTACTTGGCAAAGAGTAGTAAGAGAAAACCAAAAATGACAATCAAGCCATATTAGGTGCAATCTCTTCCTCTTCCCCGGAGAAATCTTTTGATCATGCATAGTTGTGTTTGACTCATAAATGAAGTATCTATAATCTAAACCCCATCGAAACAATCAAAGGATATGTTTGTATTTCATGTTTGATTTAATGTTTTATGCATATTATCTTATCTTTTTCTTTTATGGCTTTATCATCTCATATTAGTTTGATTAGCTAATTTATGAATCTTCTTGAGTTAAGTTATTTTGATTAACTTAGTCTTAAATTAGACTTGCATACACACACAACCCGGCTAACATTTTCTTTGTAGGGTCTCTAACCAATGGCTACAATTTTAGATCGTAATTAGCATGTGTTTTGAAGGCTTCATAACATGACTGATAATTAGAGTTTGATAGAAAAGGATATTTCTAGGAAGGTGACACTCTTATAAAGTTGCGAACAAGATTCGAGTAAGTCCAAAAGTGTATAGAAAGTGCAAAACCATATGGACAGCTTCTTGAAAAGTTGTGCACTCTTGCACTAACTTGGTTTTCAGCCACAATTTCAACGTTGAGGCATTATCAGTGTAAATCCCTGGTTCCAATTGTCTGCGCATATAGAACTGCCCGTAATCATCTGTAATCAACAAAGTGCACTTATTATGTTGTGTTTATAATTTCTATGATCATATTTTTTAAGCATGAATGCGTTGTTCTGATATTGTATGATTAATGTTGGAAGTTAATTAATCAGAATAACCCCATGTATCTACCCTTTACATCCTTAGTGTACTTAAATCACTAATCTTATTATACTCAATAATAAAAAGGGTGTGCAACATAATCTTCTCTTGAAGTGGAAAACTCATTCTAATTACATATTGTAATCATTTCTCCATATTTTGATGTTCTTTAATGTTCTATTGTTACGATTTTCAAATCTATCTAAATAATTTCCTTATAGTGAAACTACATTCTTTGTACACACATTGTGATAGATCCTTTAGCCACACGCAGATGAAGACTTCACCCATTTATGTGCTTGGTCGAGTTTTCTGCCGATTCCAAGTTTGGATGGTTGACACTTGTTTAACGCGTCACGCTACTTCTTCCTTAGCCAAATTTTTAGCCTCCAATCTGCACTTTGAAATGTTGAATATTGACCGCACAAATATCACATTTATACATACTGATCCCTCATACTCACGCTTTCCACGCATCTACACAAACTACAAAAATATCCTCCAAAACATTTGAAAGTCAAGACATGCTTGACAGATAGAAGAGAAAATTAAACATGAAACTAGCGAGCCTTATCGAGCCTGCAGAAATTTCTGCCTGAGGTGCACGGACATAAACAACAAAAGCATTCAGGCAGTTGTTTTTATGTTTTATAAATAAAATTGGTGTCAATATAGATATGCGTTCATCGTATACAACCTTATGCGATGAATGCATGTTGTTTATTTGAAACATGATTTATTCAATGAAAAATGCAAGCTGAATTACCATGGAAGAACGGAAGCCTCTTGCGAGGCAAAGATGTCTAAGTTCGCCTGCGATTTGAAAGAAGATGAGTCTGCCCTCATTTTACTGCTTGAAAACATTATCTTTCACTACACCTTAACTAAACTAACAGAAAACTTCCTTTAATTAATTTGAAGAGATCTTATGCAGATATACATTCATCGTATACAACCTTAACCGATGACTGTGTGATGCTGTAGTGACTATTTATTAGTTACTCTTTTCATTTCTCTCTCTCTCTATATATCAACATGCAGTGTGAAATTCGAAAGATTGAATAGTAAATATTTTATTGATTGATTTTGAAGTTAAAAATATTTTATTGTTTATTTAATTCAATAGGGGTTTGTTAGGCTTAGTTGTTAAGGACTTAGAGATAGTTTATTCTACCAAATTCATGGAATCTGTAATTGGGACATCATCCCTTATTTATTAGAATCTCTTATAATCAGAGGGAAATTAAGGCGTTTAGAAGACACTAATTTATTTTATTTTTTATAGTTTTTATGATGAATAAATCAATTTATTAACAAGGTATTAACTGTAATATTACCTTGCGTGCTCAACCCCCTTATTCTAAGCCTGTTTATAATGTATTCCCTCTAAATAATTGGGTATTACCATTTGACACCATCACATATTCCATAGCTTATTTAATGATCTTGTTTTAAAAAAACTATTATTTGTTTTAATATATAATAATAAAAAAAAACATATAACAAATTAAATATACATTGATATTTTATATTTAAATATACAAATCATTTTAATATTTAACTTAGTTTCTCACTGGTCCACAATGACAGTCATATTTAAAAACTGACCCTTTTTAAAGTCTAAAATGAACAAAAACGTCTAAAACACCTTACAAATTCCAGCGGCGGAGTATGAAGTAATAAAAAAAAAAAGACAGCCACTTCTGTACAAATTGAACTATAACAACGATACGAATGCTAATAATCAAGTGCCTACATTGTTCATGAATAATTAATTTCAATCCTAGAGGTTCTCTTATTTTTTAACTGCACGGAAGTAGCAGAAAAGGGCTATGAAAACAATAACAAAAATAGAGCTGAACACTACAATTGCCGCTGCATGTTCGCTCAGAAGATAGCTATCTTGTTGTTTTCTATTGCCATTGCCAGACCTCTTTATTTGCATATTAGGCCCTGGAAATGTATTTGAGCTACCTTCTGCAACTAAACATAATATTGTATATAGAAGTCTAAACGAGGACAATAAGAATAATACGAGAGAATTCTTCATCTTCATCATCATCTTCGTCTCCAGCAAAACTCTCTAGTCCACAGTTAGAACCGGATTCCTTCCCTTAATATATCAACATGGCATGGCAAAGGACACGTTTTTCTTAGAGAAATGGTGTAATCTAAACCTGGATATTATTCCCCGCAGAGTAGTCAGAAGGAATATCGCGTTACACATGTTGCGCAGATTTGTGTGAAATTTTGGTTAATGGTGGCACGTAGAATCCACTCACGCGAAAAAACGCTTCGTCTGTCTAATTGAACAGCGTATTGTAACACGTGACCTTTAGGTTGGTGTTGACTATTTAAGATTTTGGGTAATTATACTCACGTTAATCTCATGATTTTGGTGTTAAAGGACAAAGGACTTTTGAAAACTATTATGCATTATCGAAGAGTTCTTCGTTTCTTGGTGAAGTTGAATGGCTTGGAATGAGCCCACCAGGGATCAAGTCTTGTCGACTACAAGGCTTAGAGATACCCGCCACATAGAGTCGATAAAAGCAGCTGCTTAGCTAAAGGAAGGTTTTGATATAGATATACGCTTACTCATCAAGTGTAAATCAATTATTGTCTACATAATCGCTGGTTTCAAACCCTAATAAAAAGATAAAAACTATTATGCATTAGCTTTTGTTATTATAGACACATAAAATGCCCACTTGTTAATTTTGGGTTTCAAATTTATTTTTATTGACATATATTCTCAACTAAATCGTGGTTCCTCCCTCATTCCTCCACCCATTTTGAATGCCACCTCATATCTGTACATTTGTTTTACATGTGTGACTCTCCATAACTAGATTGTTGACTCCACATTCATGGGTTGTGAATAACATGACCTAGATGGTTTAGACATGGATTTATGAGACTTGGTGTTTTTCACCTTGTTTGTTTTTCTATCTTATTTTTCCTTTTCTGATAATTATTTGAGATCAATCTACATTTTAATGAGGATCTAGTTTAAAACAAGAAGAAAGTTGCTCGTACAGAAAACAACTGCTAAGTAACTATTGTATTGTTGTATTTTTGTTGATCTTTGTGGTTTGATGTCTTTGGCTTTGGTACTTATCATGATAGAATGTTTTTCTACTTTTGGGTTTTGTTGCAAAATCTGGATTTCGATCACTTTTTTATTTTGGTACAACTTTGAAATCGGCTTTTGAACCTTTACGTACAAGGGTATACTCTGTTTCAAAAACTATTTTCCAATAATAAAAAAATAAGAATTTAGTTTGAATTTCAATTAATTTATAAATAAACAAACATCATCTCTCATTTAGACATCCACTATCATATATAATCTTTCTATCTAAACATCCATTGTTTTATCAAAGCATTCAAATTTTTAGAGTAAAACTTAGATGATGGATCTAGAGAGGTTAAATATTACTTGAAATAATAAGATTCAAGTAGAGACACATTGTCTTTTGCTTGTTTGTCCGAATGAAGAAATTATGTCTACAGTCGGTGTGTTGTTTTAGATATCTTATAAAATAAGTGTGTGATAGAAATCAAGATAAGTAGAAAACAAATACTTGAAACAAGCATCAACTTTTTACAAATTTAGATCTTGTAATCCTTGTTAGGATTATGAGAAAGAACACTCACTTAGTTTTGATTCCAGATATTTTAAAAAAATCAAACGAGATTTCTCAAAAATTGAAACAAGTAAATGTAGTCTTTAAACAAAATTGTAGTGAAGTGTAATTTTAGATCCATAATATCAAGTCTATGAGAAAGACAATACGCTTTCTATATACACCTAATTTTCCATCTAATTCTTTCGTAAATGTTACTTAAAATTTCCTTTGTGTAGATAAGGGTCATTGATGCATCTATTTCGTTGCTTACGTGCCTTAAGGAGCCTATAATGTAGCCAAAATTTGAACACACTCCATATAATGTAAATAATTTAAACTGAAAACAAAATATATCTCCTTCTTCGTTATCTAATCATGAATTACAATGTATCATAAATAAGAAAACAAATTCTAACTCGAGTTGCAAAGAAAACTCTAACTTTGACTACATCGACTCCATGTGGCGAAATTATTATTTTCAGAGTTTACTCAATCTTGTTATTCTTCTAGAAAGTTTGTATTCTTATTCGTGCAGGACATAGAAATTGTGATGCATCTTCTACATGCCCTAAATTAGAGGAATTTCTAACTTTCCAACTCACAATGCATCTAAGAGAATAACATTAACTAATGCCCTAAAATAGGAAAAAACTGAATTACAAATTAAATCCTAATTTCGGTCCTTAGATGGTTGAATTTAGGCCCGAAAATGTGTTGAATTGTGCTCCAACCAATAGGGTGGGTTGATCGGTGTGTTCATGTCATCGAAAAAGGTGGTTTCAAAAAAAAAAATGGACCCAATCGGACACCTAGAGCACAAGTTATGACATTTTTAAGTTCCTGATAATTTTAGTTCATCATTCTCCCCTACTTGAAAAAATGCAGCTCCTGCAAGTTGTCTTCTTCAAATTTATACCATTTATCTGCATCCATCTTCTTAATCTCCCACTCTGTGACCCATGTGTTGTCCTCTTGTTCCAATTATTTCCAATGTACCAAATATTTTTGTATTTCCCATGTCACGTGTGCACTATTTTCTTGTCTAGAATCTGATCCACTTCTTCTTTCTTCTTTACCAAAACATGTTGCCTTCTATCTACTTCTTTGTAAATAACATCAACTTCTGCACCATCCTCATGAAAAGCATATAATTATGAAATATTAAACACTGGAGAAATATAAAAATTCCCTGGCAATTAAACCTCATAAACATTATCATTTATCTTTTCACGATTTTACAGAGACCAATATTCTTGTACATCAACTTGTTATAGGTTCCTTTTGAAAACCTTTCCTTCTGCAGTTATACCATAACCAAATCACCCACTATAAATAACTTTCTCTATATGTGCACATATGTTATTTCCTAATACTTCTCATTTTTGTTATGCAACCTCTTCCGCACTTCTTCTTGTGATTGTTGTATATGTTTTGCAAATGCTTCGCATCATTACGACTCTTCCATCAATTGGTATTTTTACCAACACTAATACCCCATTTGGAATACTCCCATATAGGATAGAAAATGGAAACTTTCATGTCGATCTATTTATGGAGTTGTTATAAGAAAACTCATCTTGTGGTAATGCTAAGTCCCATTGTTTTGGATTTTCCCCAACTATGCACCTCAACATATTTCCCAAACTCCTATTGACCACCTCTATTTACCCATCAGTATGAGGATGATAAGCACTACTCTTGAACTGCATCAGTAGTTCCCAACTTCTTCCATAAAGTTCTCTAGAAGTGACTTAAGAACCTTGTGTCCCTATCTAAAGTAATGGTATTTGGAACGCCATGCAAACAAACAAGTTCTCTGAAAACAAATCTACTACTCTTGTTGCATCACTAGTTTTCGTGTAGGCAATAAAATGAACCATCTTAGAAAACCTATCAAAAACCACAAAAATTGAGTCGTTACCTCGTTGTGTTTTTGTTAATTCCAAAACAAAATCCATACTCAAATCTATCGATGACCCTTTGGGAACATGAAACAACGTATAAAACCCTCGTATTCTATGCATGGCCTTTCAAGACTTGGCAAATACGACACCTCTCCACATATCTTACCACATCTATTTTCAGCTTTGGACAATAGTATTTCTCAAGTAACAAGGCTATCGTCTTATCTCTACCAAAATGCCTAGCCAATCCTCCGCTATGTAGCTCTTTCACTATATTCTCTCTCATCAACCTAGCTGGAATACATAGTTGGCATCCCTTGAATAGATAACCATCCTGTAAAAGATACTCATCCTGCACATCACCTGCATTGTCTGAAAATGGATGAATTAACCTTTCAACAATATTATTGAAATCAGGATTAGAAGAATACAAATCATTTATTGCTTCAAAACCAACCACCTCATTTTCCATAGTTGTAAATAGAATCACATGCGTACTCAATGATTCTACAACTTGATTATGTTTTCTTGATTTGTGCTTTAGAGAAAAAGTATAAGCCTACAAAAATGATACCCACTTTGCATGCCTACTATTAAACTTCTTTTGTGTATTCACATACTTCAAGGCTATGTGGTCTGTAAATAACACAAACTACTTAGGCACTAAGTAATTCCTCTAACTCCTTAATGCTTGTACAATTACATTAAATTCTAGATCATATGTAGAGTAGTTATTTCTTACCTCATTCGGTTTCTAACTAAAGAAAGCTATCGGCTTTTCTCCTTGATGTAGGACAACACCAATACACACATGTGAGGTGTCACAATCAACCTCACACACTTTATCAAAATCTTGTAGTGCCAAAATAGGTTCCTCTATCACCTTCTTCTTCAAGAATTGAAAGCTATCCTCAATTGCCTTTGTCCACAAAAAACTCCCTTCTTTTTTTGTAATCTGTTATAGGTGCTATAATACTACTGAAATTTTTAATAAAATTTATATAAAATGTTGCTAAACCATGAAAGCTTCTTACCTCTATTATACTCCATGGATTAGGCCATTCAATAATTGTCTTTATCTTCTTTGAGTCCATCTTTACCCCATCTACTGAAATAATAAAACCCAAAAATACCAAACTCTCTTTCATAAACATGCACTTCTTCAAATTTTCATAGAGCTTCTCTTTCCTTAACACTTCAAATATCACCCTCAGATGCCTCAAATGTTCTTCTTTACTTTTATTGAAAATCAAGATATCATCAAAATAAACCACAATAAACTTACCATTATACTCCCGAATTATAGAGTTCATCAACCTCATAAAATTTATAGGTGCATTAGATAACCCGAAAGGAATCACCATTAATTCGTATAATCCTTTCCCTAACTTGAATGTTGTTTTCCACTCATCTCCTTCTCTAATCCAAATATGATGGTCACCACTTTGAAAATCGATCTTGGTGAAATGCCTAGATCCAACAAGCACATCCATCATATCATCAAGGTGAATTATTAGGAACCTATACTTGATTGTAATTTAATTTATTTCTCTGTTATCCGTGCACATTTTCTATGTTTTATCCTTCTTTGGAGCTGATAAAGTTAGGGTTGCACACGGTCTCATGATCTCCATTACTAACCCACTATTCATGAGTTTTCCACTTTCTTATTCAATCCTACATGCAATGTCGGGATCATCCTATAAGCCACTCAATTTGGGATTGAAGACCCTAGGATCAAATAAATATGTTGTTGAATATCTCTTTTGGAAGGTAATCCATCGGTAGCTCATCAAGAATAACATCGAAAAATGTTCTATTGATTTTTCTCGCTCTTACCGTATTTGTGCACTTGCAGTTTTATCCTTACTTACAAGTTCATAAAAAAACTTGGTTACCTTTTCCTCTTTCATGAATTATTTTTTAAAAGTTATATTTTCAGTAGGTTCCCCTCTTCCTTAAGAGGTAGCAAAACTATTTTTATGCCATCCTTCAAGAAAGTATAAGTATTATTTCCCCATCATGAATAACTTTCCTATCAAATTGTCATGGTCTTCCTAGCAGCATATGATATGCATCCATAGGAATAACATCACACCAAATCTCATCATTATAGATTTTCTCAATAATAAAACTTATTAACATCTCTTATCAATAATAACTTCCTTACCCTTCTTAAACCATGCAATATGGTAAGGGTTAGGATTCTTCTCACAATGTAGACCTAGTTTCTCAACCATCTTATTTGAAACCATGTTCTCATAACTACCACCATCAATAATAACATTACATACCTTTCCTCTTGAAGTGCATCTTGTTTTGAAGATATTTTTACATAGTCATGCATCCCCCTTGATATCCTTTCTTGGAGAAATCATCGTCCTTTTGATCATCATATTTTCTCCCACATCTGGTGGAATTTCTAGGTCATGTATGTCTTCTTCTTGTTCAGCTTTAAAAGGATTTACCCTTGGATAATATGTTTGTCTCTTGTCATATGTATAATAATGCGAGCATTCCAAATCCCTATTCCCCTCTTCACCACATCTCAGTAACAAAAATGGTCTTCATAGAGCCTCCCATCCTCTACCGCTAGCATATCCTATGTCCCTAGGAAATCCTGTACCTCTTTGCTAATTTGGAGAATCTTGTCTTGTATTTTCTTGATTTTCCAATCCACAAGGTGGTTCTCCGCTACCTTGATTGAAACCATCTTGTTTGCAAAGGGAGGATGAGTCTCCCATATTCATCTTAGGTGATCACATAAAACTTTGAAAACTTTATTTCTCTTCGGCCTTTAAGGCTAGCTAATAGGTATCCTCCATGTTCTTAATCTTGTCCATGCTTATTTAATCTTAAATAGAAAATTTTAATCCATTTGCATACCTTGCAGCCACTTGTTCTTGACTTCTTCATGCTCTACATGAATGGACAATTTGAGAACTCATATCTCGTATTCTTGCATGGTTTGTAAGTTTTGTCTCGATTCTGAAACCTCCTGAAAAGGTTTTGTGCATAATCCACAAGGAGAAATTTATCTTTTAGCTTCTTCTCCATTTTACTCCAAGTCCTAATCCTTTCTTTCCCCTTTCTTGACCGCTTTATATTTTTGTAGGTTATCCCACCATAACATAACATGACCTTTTAATTTCATACATGCAAATTTTACCTTCTTTTCTCGACATAGTCTTCCACTCAAAAAAATTCCCACACTAGTCAACCAGTCTATCAACTCCTCTCGGTTTTATAATACCTCCATACTCAAACATCAACTCTTATCCTATCATTCTTTCCTTCTAATTCTTGAAGCATCCTTTCTTCAAAAGCTAAGGGTGGCACTTGTGTTTCCTACTGTTCACAAACTTCTTCATATGTGTCATCTCCACCTTCATTTCATCTTTGGGTTATCATTACAGTAAGTAAATTAACTTGCCTCTATAGATCCTACATTTTTTTATTCATTTTGGCAATACCACCTCCTCTTCCTCTTCCTGCCATTTTTTTGCTCTACCAAGACTCGAACCTCACTCGATACCAAATTATTTAGCCAAAATATGAACACACTCAATATACTGCAAATAATTTAAACTCAAAAGAAAATAGATCTCCTTCTTCGTTATCAAATCATGAATTACAATGTATCCTAAAAATGAAAACAACTTATAAATCGAGTTTCCAAGCAAAGTCTAACTAACTTTGACTAAAT
Organism: Taxus wallichiana var. yunnanensis; assembly: GCA_018340775.1. Lineage (NCBI taxonomy): Eukaryota > Viridiplantae > Streptophyta > Pinopsida > Cupressales > Taxaceae > Taxus > Taxus wallichiana. The sequence goes on from CM031237.1 coordinate 377,329,596, forward strand.
CTACTGTAGGTGACGAAAATTACTATTTTGAGTAGTTTATTCGAATATATTATTCTTAGTAAGTTTGCATGCTTATTCATAAAGACACAGAAATTGTGATGCATATTTTACATGCCTGAATTAGAGAAATTTCTAACTTTCTATCTCAAAAGGCATCTAAGAGACTAACATTAACTAATTCCCTAAAATAGGAAAAAACCAAATTACAAATAAAATCCAATTTTTCAGCCATCACATAGTGGAATTTGGGCCCAAAACGTGCCAAAACATGCTCTAACTGGAAGGGCAGGTTTACTAGAGTGTTCGTTGTGTCAAAACAAGTGGTTTACAAAAAATAGACCCAATCGAACCCCCTGGATCACAAGTTATGACCTTTTCAAGTTCCTACAAATTTTAGCGCATCATCATGCTAGTAATGGGGTATTGTTATGCATGTGGTAATTATGGGTTTGAGATAATACATAGAGAGATTATCACTATCTAGTCCTAGATTTAGTTATTCATTAGCTAAGCTGTGTCCCTTTATGTCTCACGCAGACCAACACTCTCGACACTTGCTTACATCTGACTCCATCATTGACACCTTTTTCACTTATGTTTTATTGATACACAACACATTGCACCATCTTCGGCATTTTAGAATCCTTAGTCGACACCATCTCCCATGGGTGATGGTGTTGATGTTATATTTCCCTGGGCCAATGCATCACACTTTAACATTCAAAAATAAGGAATAAACATCATAGAAACTACCATCTATTATGCTCTCTTGTGCCATCTTTGCATCTTCTCACTTTTCCCTTGGTTCATCTTGGACTTGACTTGTAATGGATTGGACACTCTTCTAGGGAAAAATTTAGTGGATAATATTGATAATTTGGATATTTATTAAGCCTTTGAAAAACCCATTTGGCTATTTTGAAACCATATGCACACCCAAGTTTCACAAAAATATTCATAAATTTTACTATTTCCCACTCACATAGCCAAAAAAATTGGATTGTCAAGAATTGTATGTTCCATTAGATCACAACCACCAACATTTTAGAGGGTAAAAATTGAATTTGAATAAATTCACCACTTGTATATGTGTTCATGCATGTGTGCGTGTGTGTTTGTGTGTGTGTGTGTGTATGTGTGCCTCTGTGTGTGTGTGTGTGTTTGTGTGTGTGTGTGTGTGCATGTGCGTGTGCATGTGCGTGTGCGTGTGCATGTGCGTGTGCATGTGCATGTGTGTGTGTGTGTGTGTGTGTGTGTGTGTGTGTGTGTGTGTGTGTGTGTGTGTGTGTGTGTGTGTGTGTGTGTGTGTGTGTGTGTGTGTGTGTGTGTGTGTGTGTGTGTGTGTGTGTGTGTGTGTGTGTGTGTGTGTGTGTGTGTGTGTGTGTGTGTGTGTGTGTGTGTGTGTGTGTGTGTGTGTGTGTGTGTGTTTTGATATGATAAAATATACTAAAGGCACCAATTAAACTATCTATTCATTTAATGGATTATCTAATCTTAAAATTAGATTATGGATTCTATTCTATATGACATGATTTAATTAAGGAATTCCAAGGACTTTAAGCCATAAAATGTATTTTTGCATGTTGATTTGAATTACTTCAGCTAACAAACATTTTGAGCCTTAACAATGGATGACTTCATAATTTTTCCTTTGGGAATCATCCCACATTTTCCAAGGAGTGAAATTCATATGTGTATATTTAGAAAAATATATCTCCTAACATGTTGATGACTTCATGTGAAACCTTTTGAAAAATTGTTGAAATGTGTCAAAGTAAAGAAAGAATAAGGCAGAGACTTCGGAGAAAAAATATCAAAATATTTTGACATAATGTAATAGATCGTTGGGTGTGATATAATTCAAGTAGGATTCACGTGTAAGGACTGAGATATCATGGGATTTCCTAAAATAACATGAAATTATGACATGTGGCCAATTGATTAACAACAAGGTTAAATCCTAGGAAGGATTGGGGAAAATGGGTTGAAATTTCATAACTCAATAATTTTAATTAGCTTACATAAGGCACTTCATACCATCAATAGATTAGAAAAATAAAATATAACCTTAAGAGGAAAATTGAAATTCAACAAAATATTTTGTAAAAGTACAAAAATTGGTAAGATTCACATGTACATTTACAACCATTTTTAATGATTATTTTAGTTTTTCCATAGTCACAAAAGCATTTTTGTAAGATTCTCCATTGATTCGAATCTTTCTTAAGTAATATTCACCACCATCTCTATAAAAAAAATCATGGGTTCCTTAAAATTCTCACTACACTCTTCTTGATTGTTGGATTTCTATCATTATTGAGTCATCTATAGTAAGTCTAGGACATGAACGGTGTTACCTTTCTCCACCTATATTGATTCTCTCTTTGTGTGCTTCTTCTTTGAAGAGATAGATGCATCAAAGACCATTTTACTGAGTAAGTTCTCTAGCCTTCTTTATCACTTTTTATAGATTAGTCATCTCACTTCCCCATTGTTCTACCTTAACTTACTATTGTATGTACATTGGTACTAGTTAGCATAGGGCTCTTACATAATCACCTCCGCATCTTTCCTTTATTTCAATTGTATTTCATTTTCATTGATCGTGCATGTTCATATCATCCTCTTATCAGTATACATCATCTCTCCCTAATTTATGGATATTCTAGAAGGGTAGACTCCTCCATCTTTATGTGGGGCCTTAGAAGCCTAGGTTGACCAAATGTAGGTATTACTTCCCTCGAATATGTGACCCTAGTGCTTTCTTTAGCCATTTTCAATCAATTAATTATGGTTCGGATCATATGTGTCTCCTATTTGTTGTCTCAATACCTATAGACACAAACAATTTGTTCATTATTCCCCCATTTCATGTTCGCTCACCCCTTCATCATCATTGTACACCTAGCACCCATATCCCTAATAAAAATCCTATTTTCCTCCTAAATAAAATTTATTTCCCTTAGTTTATATTTTCCTATCTTAATCCCATCCCATCATTAATAGTTTCCATTATCACATTATTTCATCTCCCCTTATGCATCCTAATTACTGTTTATCACCCATAATCATATTATTCTTCCCTAATCATATTTATCACCTTAATTACATCTCAAAATCTCCCATTATCCTTTCTAAACTCACCACAAACCTCTATTTTATATTTCTAACCAACTTTTCCTTTATTAAATGCACTTCCACCCCATCTCGATCACTATTTCCCATCCTTCCAACCCAATATCTCTTCCAACTCACCAAATTAACTTCTAGCCATAATCACAACCTTATTGGGCATCATCTCTTAATTTTTACATCATCCACATAAGTAAAATCAATGGATCCCCAAAATCGATGAAGACCCTATATATTCACCATCACCCCCTCTTCTGAAGAGGAGGAAACTCTATAGATATGACCTCTAGGAAAGTTTTACAGGTTTTTACCTTCTTGTGAGCTATCACTAACCTCTTGGAGCCACTTTGGAGCCTTTATCTACCATTATGGAAGATTTGGATCTTGGAGATTATTGGAAGACCTCTTTTTTTCCCACTTCATCATGAGCCATTTTCAAATCCATTCATCATTCTAAAGCTCTACAGCCACATCACGGATTTGTTTCCTTCACATAGCTTGTTTGGCACTCATCATATCTCACTGTGCCCTAATTCATCCATAGTCACCATTGATTGGTTATGGTCTCCATTGACCCAATCTACCTCGCTTATTTTCCTACATCCTGTCTCTTCTACTATCAGTCTCTCTATCCATACAACACTTGGACCCTTTAATCTTTGTGTTCTTCATGACATACATCCAAGAACATCAGTTTTCTATCATATTCGATGTCAACCACCTTTGGTTTTCATTGACCTCTCGTCTCGCTTGCATTCTTTGAATCAATTCATCGTTCTATCCTTTTTGTTGTGTATGTCATCAAACGTGATGAAAAATGGATTTGTTCACCCATCTTCCATGACCATTGCTATCAAACATTAGAGGTAGCCTTAAACCCTCCCATCTTTGGAATTTCTAATTTTCAAGAATGTTATTTCATTAACTTAGAACAGAAGAAAATAGCTTTTCAAACATTCTAGAACACCTGGTGGGACTCACCTACTCCTTTGGTAAGTTCCTTATTCATTTTCAATTCCTATTTTATATTTTATTTTCCTCTTTCCACTTGTATACTTAGATTTCTTCGCTTGTATACTTTGGATTTCACTTGATTACTTAACTACACGATGTAATTTGGAACAATGAAAAGTGTATCCAGGTATTCCTATTTTAATTTTAGTTTTTTTGTTTCTTGGAACATGATTCCCTTCCTTTTCTTTCTTGTATTCATCAAACATAATATCTGGGATTGGATCTAAAACAAACTTTTTCATATTTTCTTGATCACATAGCTTAATTAGGTGGTAACATTTTGCATTCACATTTTCTTCACACACAACCAAACCACACTAAATCTACACATCTATGCAATTTCTTCCTGTGGAGCTATTAGGATTTCATCACCTAATAAGGAATTCTCCACAGTATTCTATTTGTGTAATAAATTTCTTAACTATCACTATATAGGCTAAGCTCCCAACATCATTATCTTTATAGTGCATGAAATGTAGGGGTAGGCCCTATAACAAGCCACCTACCAATATTCTTCAAAGACTTGGGCCTCACACACCTTCAAGTATATCAAGGACTCCATCCTTAAACACACCTAAAACCATCCATAGAGTGGCCATTTATCTAAGTTCCCTTTGAGCCTCTTCCCTCTTCACATTCTATAAATAAGAAAGATATTCAAAATTATGTTGTTTGAATTGTGTGTTGCATTAATGTTTTGCATAGGATTTTTCCTATTTATTTTGTGCCCGTTGTTACTCACTCCCAAGCTAAGAGAATGGAGAAATGGATAAGTGCACCAAGTTGGGGGACCAAAAGGGGGTATTAAGTGGATGCATTTTTTTGAAAAATATAAAACTTCAAATTTTATGAGTTTTTCAAAATAGTTACACTCAAAATTTGAAGGTATTCTAGAAATATGAATCGTAACATTTTGAGTCTAGTTTCTAAGCTACTAAATTGTAATGAAAATTGATAAGTTTAAGTGGGCAAAATAACTAAAATACCCGAATAGGTGCTCATGTTTTTGTTAAAAAAACATAATAGAGTGACTTTCGTGCCCCCACCATTTATTTAGCACCATTTAGTATTATTAAAAACCATTTGGTAGAAAGATAGCTAGGAGCATCTAGTTTGTGTTAGAATTTTTTTAGATTTTTTAGCGAGTATTTTCTATTTATGATTGTTCTAGTACATAAATTTTATGTTTTGAAAAATATGGATCTTCAACCGTATACCCCTTAACTACCTCAAAAATATTGAAAATTAGATTTTGTTTCAATATGTATAGAATTAGGCCTAGTTTGTGCTAGTATAATTTTTTTCAATTTTGATCACCCAAAAAAAAAGATACACAATGAAAGATAGACATATTTGAACTTCAACAATAGCTATAAAAAGGCATACTTAGAAAATAAATAATATGGAACCTGATATTACTCGAGAAAATTATAAAATTTATATTTTTAGAAAGAAGAAACTCTACTCTACATCGTTGTATAATTTTTTTAAAATGGATCGATTGTTTTATTTTGATTTATCATGGAGGAAGTGGCAGTTTTACATTTTCCTTCAAAAACATGTTTTGTGTTGTGTTTGTGCATGTCCATGCCTTAAGCTTGGGGATCCAAACCAGATCCCAAGCCTTGAGGCATGGCTTGGAAAAAGATAAAATGCAAAACGCGTACATGTTATAATGCATACGCACTATAATGTGTATGTGTTATAATATGTATGCATTATGTATAGTATAAACAGTGTATATGCTTTTTTCATGCTTCTATTTACAAAACTAAATGTTTCAGTTTTCATTTATTATTATTGATATTTTATTATTTCTTATACTTTATAACTATTTATGTAAATATAAGAAATTAGGGTCACTCGCACCTTATGGAATTAGTCTCACACTCCATGAGTCACGGATTAGGAGATAGTTTTTATAGTATAATCCGGTTAGTACATAGGTAATTTATCGTGATTTCATCATTCATCCTAAATATTTTAGTGTTTAACTTCTACAATCAAAAGCCTAAACCATAGGCCACAAACCTAAACCCTAAACTTTAAACCTTGAGCCCTAAACCCTAAACTATAAACCTTGAAGACCCTAAAACCTAAAACCTAAACCTTAAACATTTAGTCCTTACACATGAGCCATAAATCCCGAGCCTTAATCCCTAAACCTAAACCCTAAACCCTAAACTATGAACCATGATCCCTAAATGCTAAAACCTAAACCCCGAACTATAAAAACTAAATCCTAAACCCTAAACCCTAGCCCCTAAACCTTAAACACTGATTCCTAAACCCTAAAACCTAAGCCTTGAACCCCACACCATTATCTTTGAGCCTATAATCTAAACCCTAAACCCTAGACCATATATCCTATGACTTAGTGACCTTCCATCCATTGATAATTTCTTATATGATAAACCCATGGATGTTTTTAAAAGCAAATAAACAAAAAGATAGGGGTGCTCATCAATCCTAGTTAAGGGTGTGATGTTATTTCCAAGAAACTTGAAATTCATATAGATTTAGAGGTCATAACACAAATTTACAAATATCTCTATCATTATAAATGGAAGCCAAGTAACGGTGTCTCCTTGTACATCCAAGGATCAAGGACTACTGGGGTCTTTGGAAGGATTGGAAATTTAAGAATCTGACATTTCCTCCTTCAAAATATCAATAGATGAAAGACATCAAATTGTGATGACTCTCTTTGAATGTTCTACCTACGAATTCAATGAACCCTTTTCAGTTGAATACTCTCTGTTAATTACTAATAAGAATGGTTAATACACATAACATTACAATGAGTGAAATATTTCTAATGCGATGGGAAAAAGAAGATAGTTGTATTGGGTAATATTTCTTTACCCTAAGCCCTAAGCCCTAAACCATAAACCCTAAACCTTAAACCCTAAACCTTGATTGCTAAACCCTAAACCCTAAAACCCTAACCGTAAATAATGAGCCATAAAACCTAAACCTTAAATCCTAAAACCTAAACCATAAACCATAAACCTTAAATTCTAAACACTAAACCATAAACCCTAAACTATGAAACCTAAACTCGAGCCCAGAACCATAAACCCTAAATCCTAAATACTAAAAACTAAACCCTAAACCTTGAGCCCTAAACCTCAACCCTCGAACCCTAACACCTAAACCCTTAACCCCGAGCCCTAAACATTAAACCTGCAACCCTAATTCCTAATTCATAAACCCTAAAAACATAACCATGAGCTCGAACCCTAAACCCTAAACCCCAAACCCTAAGCTGAAAAACCTAAACCCTAAACCCTTAGCCCTAAATCCTAAACCCTAAACTCTAAACCCTCAACCCTAAGCCCCGAGCCCTAAACCCCAAACTCTAAAACAAAAACCTTAAATACTAATCCCTAAAACATAAAACTTAAACCCTAAACACACAGTAATCCCTAAACCCTAAACACTATATGTTAAACCCTAAACCTTAAATTCTAAACACTAAACCCTAAACCCTAAACTATGAAACCTAAACCCCGAGCACAAAACCCTAAACCCTAAACCCTAAGCACTAAACCCTAAACACCGATCCCTAAACCCTCAACCCTAACCCCTAAACCTCAACCCTAAGCCCTAAACCACCCGAAGCACGAGCCCCGATCCCTAAAGCATAACACCTAACCATGAACCATGATCTCTAAACCCTTAACCCTAAACCATAAACCCCATGAGCCAAAAAAACATAAACTCTAAACCGTAAACACTAAATCCTAAACCATAAACCCTTAGCCCTAAACCATAAACCATAAACTATAAACCCTAACCCTTAACCTTGAGCCCTAAACCCTATTCTCGTGAACCCCGAGCCCTAAACCCTAAACATGATTTTAGTAAGGATCACATTTTAGTAAGAAGTAGACAAACATCATAGAGTTGATTCGTGGTCACTAAAGTGAATTATGGACCAAATTTCAAAATTATTACAATTCAAGCGGTGGTAGGGAAAAAATCCAATCTAGAAGGTCAAAATACCTACAAAAACTATATGATTTCACAAAAAAAAAAAAGATCAACAATATATATGGCTTGAAATTTTTAGGTCATTACTTGAAATTCTCAAAAATGAGTACGTACTTTCAACCAGATTAGATTTTGAAAAACTATCTTCTAGATTATCATTATCAGAACTATGGGACCACTTCCATCAGGTGCAGAGTGACCCCAATTTCTTATATTTATTAAATTAAATTTAAACTATAAAGAAAACTAAACATTTATTTTACTAAATATGGCTCCTTCCATCCCATATAAACTTTATATAGATAAAAATACGTACACGTTTTTGTTCATGAAACGCATACTGTGCATATAAATTAGGAGCATTATAATGCATACATGTTTTAGGTTCATGAATTTCCAAGCCTAGGAAAACATAATGTGATCACGTTATTGTAAAACGCGGTCGCATTTCATTCATTTTCAGGTTTCTATCCACTTTTTGGCCCCCCAACTTCGTGCACTTACCCAAATCAACCACTTATATTGGCATCCCCATGTAAACCAAACCCTCACAATAAACATCCACACTCACTCTTGTTTCTTGTATACCTTTGACGACCTCATCCTTGGCCTCCTATTCACTATTCCTATGGTTCCTCCTCATGAGCCCTATGTGGTTCAAGGAAATCCCCATATAAGAAACAAGAAATTTTTATCATCACTCAATCCCTTCTAAACTAGCCACACCTCCTTCACATTACTTCCTTATGCTAACTTAGACTCCCAAATATATTATTACCTTAATTAATTATGCATTACATAATTAGATTATTTATTTATTAATTGTTATATGGTTATATTTAATTATAACCATCTATTTTGTTTTATTCAAACATATGGGAGTTGTTGTATTGTTTTAACAATATTATTGTTTGTATTGATTCATGGTTGTACCTATGCAACCCATTTATTTGTTTGTATATTGTTGTCCAATATGTATAAATATTGCAGCACATCTTTTGTAATTTGATTTGGATGATTAATAAAATATCCACGCTTCCATCCCTATTTTACATTTGGTACCAGAGGTGGTTGAAGATCTTAGTAGGGTTGGAGAGGTGTTGTAGAGGAAGAACAATCATGGAGAAGAAATTTGCATCATCGGAGAGCAGATCTGCCTACCTCTAGTAGCTTCCCGAGATCTCCCTAGAGTCCCATAAAATTTTGTGTGATATCCAAGTAAATGTAAAGAAATGTTTATTTTTCCTTGGTGCCTTTATACTGAAAAAAAAATTTTCTAGCACTCACTAAACAAATTTTTAAAAAAGAAATAATTTTCTTCCCATTAAGAGAGGTTTTGTCTCTAATATTATATAAGCAAGTTATAATATCTATTATTTTAGCCGACTGAGGTTTTATTTTTTTAGAAATCAAAGAGCTCACAAAGCTCCCGACCGAGATGTTTGAAGATCTCTGCAGAGTTACATTGAAGGAGACCAAGCTTGCACCATGACTACTTTCACAAACCGAGCTTTACATTGAATGATTCATTGAGCCAAGTCACTTTGTTGCAAACCAAGTCATTCACCTTTTCATACATGTGAGTTTGATTTAAATCAAGGTGTAGCAAATATTGGCAATTTTTTCTTTGTTTTCATTCAAACTAAGCTGATCTCTGCAAACTGAGCCCCCATGTCTCTGCAAACACTGGAATGTGTAGAGTTCCATCATCAAGTTGGAAAACACAAGAAGACCGAGCCCTCCATGATTTGATCGGTGTATTGAGTCGAGTTACATAGTTTTTTAGTGGGTTATAAACCAAACTATGACCCTACACAAAACAAAATAAACTTCCAATCCAATAATCCAAGCTCCACCCTCACCATGACCTTTCACAAAACCACAGAGATCAATAAAAGGAGGAAAATAAATCAAATTATTGCGTTCAAGTAAAAAAAAAAAAAAACAACGAACATACACATAGCGGCAGTAATAAAACAATACAAAGTGGTCAATACAAATCAAATAGTAGGCCAAGCCAAAGGAAAAGAGGTGGTTTTCTATAATCGAGTAAAAGATCCAATTTTTGCGCATAACGAAAACCCTAAATCAATCGATGCCTCCAAAGTCCAAGTCGATCCTACATAGCAATGTCACATTTTTTTCAAAGGTTAGTTCCTTTTTGAATTGTTTATATACAAAGGCTTCATAAAATATACAAAATCGCATTGGAGGTTTAATGATTAGTGCAAAAGAACTTGGGTGGGAGGTTTGGGGTTCACCCCACCCCAAACACAAAAAATTTCAATATTGAAGTTTAGTGGCTCCCACCAACTATAGAGGCCTATTTAGTGGAAAAAACTCACCAAAACTGCCTAGTTACATCTAAACCCACCACTAAACTTAGTCAAGAAAACCCTATAAAGGGTAAAATAATTCTCCAAAATGGCTCCATTTTTTATTTTGGACAATTTTTTCCAAAGGAGGGGTAGTTGAAAATACAATTTTGAGACACATTTTTGGTTTTTGCTCACAAAACCATATTGGGCTCCAGAGGCCACCAGGGCCCCAAAAAAAAAAAAATGTTTTGCATGTCATTCAATTTTTCCAAATTTTTGAATGTAATTATATACTTTAGTGTATTATACTAATTTGTAGGTTGCCATAGTCAACCGCAAAACATTGTAATTGCTCAGAAAATGGTAGAGAATTGTAATAAAAAATAGTGAAATTTGGTTCTAAAACACTCATGAGATCCTAGATCTCATTTGCAGTCGTTTAGTATAAAAAGTGCCTCTGGGAAGTGCTTACGAGAAAATTCATCGCGACTACTACTGCACTTAATTTCCTAATATATATTCAACAACATCGTCTAGGAATTAACCCTTTAAATAAATAGGGATTAATAAGAACACAATGTACACATTATGAGCCCTCCCATCCATCTGTGAATGATTGCATGACATAAATCTAGACTGAGAAATTATCCAAGTATATAGTGAAGTTACACACGTGTATGAGGATATTTCTTTGAGTCGGTGTCAATAATTTCACATAGACCCCTTTCAATATTATCTTGGTACCACGTATCAAATTCTTTCATGTACGTTAACACCTCTTTCACATACCACCGAGTATATCGAAAGGGAAAGATTCTTCCACGTACCGATGGGTATATCGGAAGAGGCAGCGTATATAGAAAGGTTTGGTATATCATACTGATGGTATATAGATTGGGAGACCTTATACCTAGAGTGATAAGAGCCTAACCATGTCAATGATTTTAGAAAATGGGCACTAATGCCCCCAAATTCTTTCTTCCAGATTCACAACTACTCAGAGGAAACAACTATGATTCTTGGAAGAAAAAAATCAAAACACAACTTGAGTTTGAAGAAATATGGCCTATTGTGAATGGTACTTTGACTAGATCAACTACTGATATAACATAACAATGATAGTTTGATAGATCATATCAAAAATCCAAGCTCATCATCTTATTTGGAGTTTCTGACAATGTGCAACCCCACATTTGAGATGCCAAAATAGCCAAATAAGTATGGGATAAGTTGAGCATGGTGTACGAGGCCAAAAAAAAGAATGTCATATTGAATTTGCAAAGTCAATTACACACATTGAAGTTTAAGCAAAATGAAAAAATAGAAGATTTCTTGAGAAGAGTTGTAGAGTTGAGGGCTTCACTTCTAGCCCTAGGAGAAGTGGTCATTGATGAAGCTCTCATTCCCATTGTTCTGAGATCCCTCCCTTCTTCATACCACATTTTTGTGACAACCCTAAACTTTTCAGATATGACAGTTAGTTTTGATAAGTTGGTAAATCTACTGCAACAAGAGGAAGCCATGTATAATAAGGATGATGAAGAGGAGCAGGCACTTTCTTCTCATCAAAAATGGAAAGGAAAAGGAAAGGAAAACTAATTCCTATCAAAAACCCCAAAATCAGAATCATAATCAACAAGGGGATAAGCAACAAAAGAAGAAATGTCCAATTTGCAAAAGAGGACATGAATTGAAATATTATTGGTATAACACTTATAAGAAGGTTCATCTAAGAAAAATATGGACCTCAACACCATCAATATCACAAGGGACATACAAATACAATCAAGGGCATAAAAAATGGAACTGAAAGGAAGACCCCATCAAGAAGGAAATATTGTTGAGAAAAGAACATTCGAGATACTAAAGACTACTTATACATTTCTCGATCAAGTGAACCTTCCATGTCATCTAGTGATGTTTTGTATGTTGATTCGAAGCCACTCAACACATGACCAGCCATAGATACTTTTTACTTAATGAGGGACACACCTTTGAAAAACCATGTTTTGTTAGGTGATGATTCTTCATACACAGTTTAGGGGATTGGGAACATTTCTCTACCTCTTGTTCATGCAATTGTAGATTGTTAGATGTTCTATATATCCTCAGGGTTAACTAAAAATCTATTATCATTCAGTCAACTCCTTGATCATAACCTAAAAATTGACTTTGATAGTCATTCTAACAAGAAATTGTGTCTAATTTGAGACAAATCATAAGGCTCAAAAATAGTTGCAAAATCCTCTAATGTGGGATGCATGTTCTAGCTTGATTTTTTCCACAGAGATGATCAGATACTTTTGGCTAAGAACTCTACCTCTGCATAGTTATGGCATCGAGACTTGGTAGCATAAGTTTCAAGTATCTCGAGACACTTCACTAGTGTAATATGGTAAATGGTTTACCATCTCTCTAGAAGGATAAAAACAAGTGTCCTCAATGCCAAGCAGGAAAACAACACAGAGCTTCATTCCAGAAGAGTAATTTTCAAGTTCATGGTAAGCTTGACCTTGTTTATAGTGATCTTTGTAGTCCAATGTAACTGAGTCATTCTGGATTTCAGTACTTCATGCTTTGTGTTGATGAATATTCAAGAAAAATGTGTTTTTGTCTCCGCAAGAAAAGTGAAGCTTTTGAAACCTTCAAAAGTTCAAAGTAGCTATTGAGAAAAAAAATGGTCATCACATCAGAACTCTCCACTCATATCAAGGGGAAATTCACCAGTAATGAGTTAAAAGACTACCTACAATCTCATGGTATTCATCAAAAATTCCTCCTCCACACACACCGCAGAAAAATGATGTTGTTGAGAGAATAAATTGTACTATCATGGAAATGGTGTGATGTATGATCATGACTCTAGACTAGAAATCCATTCTGGTGGTAGAAGTAAAGAAAGAGTATTTTTAGTAAAAAGTGCACACATGAGTAACACCACATGAAGCATGGTCAAAGAAGAAACCATCTATTACACACCTCAAAGTATTCAGGTGTAAAGAAAGTATGCACATACCCAAGAAAAATAAAAATAAATTGGATATGAAATCACAAAAAATTATCTTCATTGGGTAAAGTGAAGAGACTTTTGGGTACATATTTATGGATCCAAAGACCAGAAAGTCTACACCAGCAGATATGTTGAGTTCTTTGAGAAGAAGGAAGAAAATTATCCTCCTCTAGACTCACCTGATGTAGATTCTTCACCATTTATAAAAATTGAAGTTGATGTTCCCACAGATGATGAAAGTGATGATGGGGATGATATTATAGAAACACAACCCATGGGAACTACTCATTATATATCCCAAGTGGTATACTAACATGTTACAAGATGCAAGAATGGATGCTCCACCGGATACATCCACCCCTAGACCACGAACTCACAGTAAAGCAAGAGAATAAGTGAACTTTGCTTTGATGAGTAGAGTTATTAAATCTGATGATCCCTCTATAGTCCAAGAATCCCTACATTCAAAATCTTGGAAAGATTCCATGGATGCTGAATACAACTCAATGATGAAAAAAACACTTGACAACTCTTTGATCTTCCACCGGGAAGAAACCCATTGATGCAAATGAATAGTCAAAACAAAATACAAAGCATATGGGATAGTAGACAAGTACAAAGCAAGACTAGTAGCAAAAGGGTGTGTAGAAAAATAAGGCATTGACTATGATTAGACATTTTATCCCACAACTAAGATCAAAATGAATAGGATGATCTTTTCTCTAGCTGAACAGTTTGGTTGGAAAACCCATCAGATGGACGTAAAAATTTCCTTCCTAAAAGGATATTTACAAGAAGAATTCTACATGACTCAACTTGAGGGATATGTTGTACTAGGTCAAGAAGAAAAGGTATGTCAACTCTAGAAATATTTGTATGGCCTCAAACAGGCACCCCGGGCATGGTACATCAAAATTGATGAGTATATCATACAACATGGATTTGTTAGAAATCCATACAATCCAAATCTCTAGCTTAAAAATAAAGGGGGAGATTATGATTTTTGTTGTCTATGTAGATGATCTAGTCATCACTATAAGTTCAACGAGGATGATCGATGCAACGAAGAAATATCTTAATCGATCGTTCAACATGATAGATCTCGGGCTAATGCATTATTGTCTTGGATTGGAAGTATGACAAAAGATAATCATATCTTTGTTTCTCAATTGAAATATACCAAGACAACACTTGAGAAATTCAGGATGATGGATTGCACACCAATTTCTACACCTATGGAGAATAGATTGTAGTTATCTCATTCAAATCCATCTCCTACGGTAAATGCCACTCTCTATTGGTAGTTGATTGGGAGTCTCATTTACCTGACCTACACTAGACCAGATATCAACTTTGTAGTGAGATATCTATCTAGGTTCATGTAGGAACCCAAAGTTTTCATTGGAAGGAAGCAAGGTGCATTTTGAGATATCTCAAAGGATCAATAGATCTTGGTCTAGAATATAAGAAGAATGACAACTTCTTCTTGTCGAGATATTCGAATTTAGATCATGTAGGTAACATTGATGACAAAAAATCCACTTCAGGGTTTGTGTTCTTTATGGGATGTGGACCAATATCATGGGGAATCAAGAAACAACATTTTGATTCTCACTCTTCCATATAATTTGAGCATCGTTTTGTAGGTGAAGTTTTTTGTGGATCGATATTGCTACGTTGCATACTTGAAGGACTTGGAATACCACAGGACAAACTAACCACCATGTATGTAGACAATGAAGGTGTTCTAAAACTTCTTCGCAATCCAATTTTTCATTAAAGAAAAAAACACATTGAGGTACAAGTTCATTTCATATGTGAGCATATCTTGAAGCAAAATATACAACTTCATTTTTGTCCAACAACTGAACAACAAGTAGATATCTTCATAAATTCACTTACACGTGACAAGTTTGAGTTGTTCAGAGATTTCCTCTCCTCATCCCTTAAGGCAATGCAAAATTAAGGGGGAAATGTTAGGGTAAATATATTATTACCTTAATTAATTATGCATTGCATAGTTAGTTTGTTTATTTATTAATTTTTATATGGTTATATTTAATTATAACCATCTATTTTGTTTTATTCAACATACGAGAGTTTTTGTATTGTTTTAACAATACTATTGTTTGTATTGGTTCACGGTTGTACCTATGAAACCCATTTATTTGTTTGTATATTTTTGTCCAATATGTATAAATATTGCACATCACTTGTAATTTTATTTGAATAATTAATAAAATATCTAGTATTTCGTCCCTATTTTACAAATCCTCCCTCTGAAAATCTTCAAGACTCCAACATTCCTCCTCCACCACCCAATAAACATATTTGAAGCTCAATTCCTCTTTTATCATCTCATGTCCATCCCAATGTTTTTAATCTCACAACCTTCCGCTTCCTATTTGACTCAAACTAACCAACCTCCACTTCAAGCTTCTTTCAACATATGTTATCCAATAAATCCCTTCAAACATCCCAACCACCTCATGAACATACCCAAACTCATCCAACACAAATCCAATCCAATCCCCCTATCACTCAACAACAACCTTCACAGAGTCTTACCCATCTAACTACATTCCCTTACAACATCTTATTTTGTAACCCACCTAATCAAAAACCTTTAATTATGTTCATTCCTATCAACCACCCCCAAAAACTCCCAATTATGCCCAACATTATCAATCTTACTCACAACCTAATCCATCTACTTTTACAATCAACAATAACATCAATCGGTTCCCCATACTCATACATCAAATTATCATATGCAAACATTGTTGACTAGAATGGCTTAGTTAGAGGTGAATACCTTGTGCACTAAAAGTACATTTACTTATGAGTAAATTTGTAATGAACCCATCAATCCATCCATGCATGTTAAGCCATATCCTCCACATTGGGAGCTTCTAAAATTCTCTAAATTCCATAGAAAATAATATCCCCAACAACATATATGTGCCTTTAGGCACTCATGCTACCTTATCACACATGATCAAGATCTTATGCTTCATACCTTTCCCATGTCATTGGTCAAACCTGATCTTGATTGGTACAATGGTATCCCTCAAAATTCCCTAGTTACCTCTACAAAATGTGCACGATGTTTCCTAAAACACTTCTCCATCAACATAGCACATAAGATAACTATCACTAACCTTTACGCAATAAGATAGTTTGAGTAAAAATCAATTACCGAATTCATAGCTAGGTGGCGTGGGATTATTAACCAACTATTCTTCTCACTACCTCAAACTAAATTGATTGTGATCTTTTTTAGATCATATGCCAATGAAATTTCATCCACCCTTTGAATCCGGACCTTCCTAACATTTGAGGAAGCTTTTACTATGGCTCACAAGTTAGAACTATGTGCCCTTGAGAAAGTCATGTTAGACGTCACTCTAATAAACCCAAGACTGAATTCAATAAACCATTCACCCATAATGAAAAATCTAAAAATGTGGTAAATTCTATTGTAGACACCTATTTTTGGCTCTAGCACCCCTCTGTCATCTCATATTCATCCAATTTCCATTCTCGCTTCTATTTTTCTTAAATTAAATGAATCTTATCAATTTTCTTAATTAATTATCAAATGGGCTCCATGTACACCCATTTGATAATTCAAATTTTGATATCATCACCATTTTCCACAAATTATTACTCCATGATTATTAATACACCTATCCCACACCCCTTTTTTAATGGAATCTTCTATCTCACCCATCATGTCAATCATGCTTCCCACTCCATCTAATAATTCAAGTCGTGGTCCCCATGTGATCACATCAGGTCTCTTAACTCGGGTTACCCTACTCAACCTCGGTTACTTGTTAACCTCAATATAACCTCACATCTAAGTTATAAATATGGGTTTTTTCCCCATATTTGGGAGGAAGAAAAAGTTAGAAAATTCAGGTGAATGCTGGGAGATTTTAGCCATTTTATAATATCATTATTATATTTTCTGGGTGATAACACATGGAATTTTCATGACATTCTACTCGTGATTTGGGTTCATGTGATGATATTCATGTTACGCACATCAGATCAATAATTCCTTCTGCACATTGGTGTCATCTTGGTTATTTTGTTTATCAATTTGTATGTTATCTATTTTGGACGCTATTGTATTATTATTCTTATCGCACGGGGGTTGACAGCCACCAAGGAAGTTAATGCTTCTTGGATCTTCTTTGTCAAGAAGCCCCCACATAAAATCTCTAATCATTATTTTCCTAGTGTATGTGAACTACAAGTTTATTGGGATCACACCGAGGAGTCCGATATCAACTTTGCACCCGTATCATCCATCATCATCCACAAGGTACTAAACCCTTGTATACTCGACATTGTTTAGTGTTTCTTGATTACTCGTACACTCATCTGGACAAGAAGCTGAAAACTCATATAAACATTTGGCACGCTTAGTGGGACCAGATCCAAGCTCTAGTCATGTTTCTGTTTGTTTACTTTGTATAGGTGTCGTATGTACAACAGTTACTATATTTTGTATTATTATCAATATGACATCACGTCTATCTAGATATGTATTTTATATTTTTCATTTTTAGACTCACCCGCTTCCAGGATCTTTAGTACTATCTTCATCTAGGTGTTGTGATGCGTACATGTAGTTGATTGTATCATCATTAAGGTACGTTGATGTCTCGTTTGCAAAGGTTGGTTACTGATTTGTTTATAATCAAGGTAAACTTTTATTCATATTGCTACTTATTAATAATATATATATATGTATAATAATATAATAATAATTAATAAATAAATAAATAAATAAAATATATATATATATATATATATATATATATATGTATATAAAGAAAAATCGTAACCCTAACCGATCTATTCTTATCTTCACCTCACCCCCTTCACCCAACTGATTCCTCAAATCATAGACCCTTTTCTCATCCCCACCTCCACCGTTACTCCATCTCTTTTCCACTCGCCTTATTTCACATAGTCCCACTTCCTTCTCCACATGTTTATCTCCCACACAAATCTGTTTCTCCCACCTCACCTCACATGGATAAGATCAAACCCAAAAGATAAGACTGCATCTTTCCTCCCTTTAAATATTTTGTATATAATGTATGATCCGGGACTTTGTATTCTCCTCATGGTTTCTATCTAGTGGTTTATAATTACGTAGCTTATTCGAAGAGGCCGTGATTATGAGATCAAGAAGAACTTAACACATTCTCTGAAATATTTCTGTGAAGAATCTTGTGCACTAAAATCTTAAAATCCTCCCACATCCTTAGCTCGCACATCGTTGTGATCCTCATTTTTGTTGATCCCAAGCCATACCGCCATCACTAGTTCTTTGTATTCCACTATTTCATAGAGCCTGTTTTCCTCCTTTACCCATGCTCTATCCTCCACACCCCTCACCGTGCCACTCTAATTTCACCCCACCACCACACCTCCTATGTTCCATCACAAAAACCATTCCCTATCCAATGCCTCTCCGTCCGAGATTTTATCCATCTCCTACACCAATTCCTTACTCACTCTACTCAACTCCCATTCTCTATTTATGTTTTTTTAAATGACATTTCACTTCCACTTAAATAATTACTCTCAATGGATATAGTAGGTTTTTATGCAACCTTATGAGGTCTTAGTGTTGGATTCTCCCCATTGGGTTTGTCTCGGCATCAAGTTCATAATTTTGGGGATAGCAACTAAAAATCCACTTTATTACAATCAACTGGTTTGGAATATATTTGTCGATAAGATTTTCCTTGTCTCTGTCCCATCAATTAAACACCTCACCTCATTGTATGAGCTATTAACATTCTACTTTCAACTATATTTTATTATTATTAGATAATTATATGGTTTTTTTTATTAAGGGAAAATAGTTTTGAAGGGACTGTACCTATATACAAAAGGGCTCAAAAGCCAGATAGAGAAGATGAGAGAAATAGCCCAGAGAAGGGCAAAACAGTCAACCAAGAAGGGCTCAATAGCCAAATATTACAATATAAGTGAAAAAAGGATCTAAACGTACAAAGATCCAAAAGAAAGAAGGAAAGATCAAAAAGAAACCAAAAGAGAAACAACATATAAAGCTCCGCCAAAAATAGCTCCAGAACCGCCAGATGATAGCCACATTGCAGCCAAAAAATAGCATCACAACAACCCGTTACTTGATGGCTCTGTCAATCTTGGTCTTGATAGCCTGCAGTGACATGAAGAAGGCAATGGCAGTGGCCTGAGAGGAGTCTTGCATATCTACTTGGGCAATTGCAATATCCCTTTTCTCTTTAGGACCCCAAATGTCCTCATTAACCCCACTTAAACTGCAGACACTATGGACATGTTGTTCAATGAAATTATAAATGCTTTTGAGGGTAGACAATATGCAGTCATTGCGGCTTTTAGCATTCCCCAATCTGCCATCTAAGGACTGTAACTTCTTGAAGACTTCAGCAATAACCCCCTCTTCCTCCTCAGTTTGAAGGATTCTTTTACCCTTAGCTCTTTCCATGTTTTTTATAGCCCCTTTGAGCTCTTGTATCTCCTTTTCTAATCTTTCCACCCTGTCCAGCAATTCCTCCTCCTTGGGCTCCTCCACCAGCTTGCTAATATGCAGGAGGTTTTCAGCAAGTTCCAAGTCTTTGTGACTCCTTAGGACCCGTTGGGAAGTAGGGATTTTAGCTTTAAGGCTCTTGCTTTTCTTGTTGGAAATAGTATCTTCATTCTTTCTTTTAAGTAGGGGGAGTGGAAGCAGTGTAGGCAGGTGGAGGTATGGAGGAGGGAGGTGGGGTAGGATTCACGGGAGGGCAGCTGGAGCAGTGGCAATGGATCAAGAGGATAAGTCCCTGGTGCAAAGGGACAGCCCTAGAGTGGCTCTGAACTTCCCTTATAGATTTCTCCAGAGAGTTAATCAAATAGTGAGGAAAGCTGATAATGTTATTTCTATGAAAGTGATTCAGAAAAATCAGATGCTTTTGAGGTATAGTCACAAATCTTCCTTCAAGGGTAACGTACCTAACCACCATTTTGGCCAGCTCAACAAAAGGTTCAGGAATCGACGCCACCTTGATGCCAGTGACCACGAACTCAAGATTTTCCCCCTCTTCCAGAAATTTCTTGGTCTCCACCTCCCTGTCCACCTTCTTATTGAAGAATTTGGTGCCTTCCAGGCTGAGGCCCGTGATCTGAGCGATGAGCTCTTCCGTGATTTCCATCTCCATGTTACTATACTTGACAATCCTATTCTTCCAACCCTGGTGAATTTGATAGAAATGTCTTGGTCGAAGCCTTGGATCCTTTCAATGAAATTAGACAGGCCCCCGATTTGCAGGTAATCCCAAAGCTCTGTGTTCTCTTTCCACTCAGGATTGTGGGTCGGTTCAGTTTTGCAAGGCGGACCCCCCATGTTTCCTCTGCTTCTTTTTCTGTTCTCAACGGTAAAAAAGCTACCAATGTGCGGGACAGGCCGAGCTTTGATTTTGATATTTGAATCTTTCCTTACCATGAAAGTTGATTTAATGATTATGCTACACTTGTTATTATTGCCCCGCTCCTCGGCTTTCCTCCTATGCCAAGAAATGATGACAGTCCATCCCGCACAGATCGCATCAGTCATCCATATCTTTTGTGATGTCATCATCATGTACTTGAGGATCCACACATTAGCGTCCAAATTACAGCCGTTAGTAATGATTTTCACTGCCATGTAGATCAATGATAATGGCTTTATTAGATAATTATATGTTATACCATTAATAAACGTATATTAGTTAAATTTATTTAGATTTTGATAAGTTGTTAAATAAATAAATACATATTCACATTGGTTTTGATAATATTGTTTATCATCTAAGCTTAATTATTATCTTATTCATTTATCATTCATTTTTATAAGTCTAAAATGGGTTTGTCATTTATATAGTGTGTGTCATTATTTATTATTTTGATTTGATTATCACATTGTCATGTCTATCATTTTGCATTACGATTTGCATTATTTTCATCATTAGATCATCATTTATTTTATTACTTAATAATAGTCATTGCATTGTTTAGTTTCTAATTCAATTTATATTTGACTAAACATCATTTACCTAGATACAACAAAGGGTGCTTTCCAATTTTCCCTATTTCCTCTTTTACGCATGGTAATCGTCTTCATTTTGGGTGATTGTCGGCATCAAATTTCATATTTCAATTTTGGGAATAAAATGAACCTGTGCATTCTGCCTTCTTGCATAGTGTAACTAGGGGTTTAATTTTTTTGCATCACACACTACCTAAAATTTCACAAATTAATCAACACATCAAAACATTCCTTGCACCTGGTTCATTGATTGGGATTTGATCACCCAATAGAACCGTTTTAGACATTTCCCAGCCATAACTTACCTGAAACCAAACATAGTTTACCTTCTTCTAGGTCCTCTTTCAGCCATTTTATTTTTTTTTTTCCTTTACACATGTTCTTGATTAAAAAAACTATTTTCCTCACTTGTTTGTTGATATAACAACGATTTCCTTTTTATGCCCATAATCACTCAATCCACTGCTAAAAAGATGGAACACAACCTTGCCACACACAGTGCTTCATCCCAATCAATCACTACATCAACAACTTCATCATCCATGTTTCTTCCTATCTCACTCACAGGCACCCATTCTCTCACTAATATACCTCATTCAATACCTTTCGCCCACACTACAATATTAGACCAACATTCCATCCCATATAGGCCAGCCACTCTGCCCTCTATCAGATCCGAGCCTATTAGTACTTCCATCTTCCCTCTTGGGGACCCAGAATTCAGAAAAATTCGTGATGTCAACCTTGTGGCCCTTCAAGACTATCTTTTAAGAAGATACATACACCTCCCTCTGGATGGCCCACTACTTCAATAGGTCTATCCTTATAATACTGGTTCTGAAATTCCTTAATCCATGGCCTTAAATGATTGTGTGTCATCCTCCACCAACCCATCAGCACACCAGACCACCTAGGTAGTCACGCCCATGCTGCCCAATCTTCCTCACATCAGCATGACTATCATGACACCCATCCCTACCACTATAACAACTCTCGATGATCACTGGTACCTTCATTCAACCATCCCATGTGTCAAATCCCTTATCCGAATAGAAAATTCCTTCTACATCATAGGTTTATACCCTCACTTCTCAACTTCCTCCAACAATACCTTTGCAACATACAGTGTCATTTCCAGTCTATCAACCCGCATATACCCACATCCCCACTCAGCAGTTACTTCCACAACCTGCACAATCTCAATAATCATACCATGCCCCTATTTCTCACCAAAACACATTCTATCAACAACCACCTCAACCATCACACATAGCTTGCACTCACCCATACCAGGTCCCTCGGATACCTACACATATGCAATTCTAACCACCATTTTTCACGGCTCAACAGAACTTCTTAATGACCCCCATGCAAATCTTGATAGGTCGGGTTAGCACCCTAGAGGTCACATACGTTAGGGTCCAAAGTCACATTGTCTTATGAAAAATATGTAATAAACACATCCATACATCCATTCCCATGAAACCATATCCTCCAAACTGGTAATTTCCAAGGTTCGCCAACTTTAACAATGAGAAGGACCCTCAACAACATCCGAGAGCATTTAAACATGCATGTTATCTCATTGTGCATGACCAAGACTTGATGCTTCAAACTTTCCCCATGTATTTTTTTGGTCTTACCTTAGATTGGTATAATAATATTCCCTAGTACTCCATATTTTATTTTTCCCAGCTTGCACAATTATTTCTTGAGCATTTCTCCATTAATATTGCGCGTAAAATAACCATCAATGACCTGTATACTATCTACCAATTTGAAGATGAATCCATCACGGATTTCATCGCACGATGGTGCAATATGATAAATCAATTATCTTTTCCACTACCTCAAACTGATCTCATTGAGCTCTTCATGCGCTCTTACGCTAAGCATATTTCATCAACCTTACAAATCCAATCATTTCACACTTTTGAAGAGGCTTTCACCATGGCTTGCAAGCTTGAGACACGTGCCTTAGAACATGGGCATTTAAAATTAAAGACCAATAAGCCAAAAACTAAATTTGTTAGACCATCCATATCAAATGATAAATCAAAGACAACTGCCAATGCCATCATTCTTAGATCATCTCCTACCCCAACATCTACCATAATAACTCAACAATGATTCACACAGCTAATGCCCAATTATACTCGCTTAGGAAAATGATACATTGCATATTTAACAAATTGATAGCAACACACTTGATCACACTACCGCCTATCCAACCTATTAATGAATCTAGACCACGACCTATGTGGTATCGAGAGGATCACTATTGCAAGTATCATCAAGTCTGAGGACATAAAATGTTAGACATTCAAGGATTCTATCCAAAGACTCATCAATCAGGAGAACTTCAAGTGGATAACCCAAATGCCTCATCCAATCAACCTCTAGATATTTTTAAACAACCATTCCCAAATCATACACCCACATCCATAAACCAAACTACTCCTAATTTTGTATCTCAAACCCCTAGTACCCACACCGCATAAACACTATCCACGTCGGCGATAAAAGTCTAGTTTCCCCACAAGTTTACCTTCTTCATCAACCATTACACTAGTCCCCTTTGATACATTATCTACATCCACAAACACATTAACATTCATCTCCACATCAACATTAGTTACATCCATGCCCACAATGGTACCCTTTCCTATACTCACATCTACCTCAACACCTATCACACCCTCCTTAGATACAAATATCACTTTTGTGTCATTACCCCTTACATCTACTCAGTTAAACCTAATCACCTTATCATAAATTATCCCACCTCTACCTATTATCTCATCTTTATCTTCTCTTCCAATCCCTCTTTCTACACTTCTACCAACACCTACTACATATCTATCTCATCTCCCTCTTCCATGGCCATGTCATTACTCGATGATTTTTGGCAAACATTCCAGCATTCCTTAATTTCAAATTATCATCCCATTTCTTTTGTACCATTAGATACTCACACATCGGCATAGTCCCCACAAATACCCACTTCAATATCTCCAGTTCCTCCTATAGATATTCTGTCATTCCCTCTAACAATCCCCATTCATATACAAGACCTAGACCCCCATTTCCCAAGTGTTCTCCTTCACATCCTCATCCAAAAGTAGACCTCACTATTCCCGATAAAAGCTCCTGGAAAGCACATCGTATCCTTCTATTTTAGGACCACACCCCTCATCTTCCTCTTCCATTTTAGGAACCTTCCCTTCACCAACAACACATACTACTACTAGAACAATGCAACCACCCTTTTCCAACCAATATCTTAAAGCAAATTCAAAGGCATTTGTGTCTTCCACTACTATCCCACATCAAGCACATTCATCTTCCCTTTCCAAATCCAAAACAATGTCCAAAGCCATTATTACATCACCACCTTCCCAGGCATCATTCCAAAGTTATCTCTTGATAACACCAGGTTATTATACTACTATGTTTCACCAATTACTCCAAGCCTCAACCATCACTTTACCAAAGAATTAAATTTTTTGATCCAAATGCACCAAGGCCTTCCTGGTTTAATTCTAATCTTGTTTGCACATTTCACCGTGCCCCTAGACATGACACTGAACATTGCAAAGCTCTCCAAGCCATTGTGCATCATTTTTTCAATGAAAATATTAACAATGAAAAACCAACTCTACCATCTCCCCCATCAACTTCCACATCCCAACATGTGTCTGTTCAAACATCTCAACCACCCTTTTCATTAAGAAATCATGTCAAGTATTCCACTACTAAATCAATATATAACCAATGATACCACAAACATATTATCAAAAGAGGATGATCCTAAGGATCGTCCTCCTCTTTTAATCAATTTTGTTCGGATAACCACCTGTTCAAATTCATATAACTCAAATCCTCCTCACCATCCGACCCTAAAAATTATGTCGCTATCCCTCCTCCTAAGGATCTTACTACCTCCGCACCTCCATCACATCCAAATAATTTCATCGCTGCTCCTACCAATCATTCCACAAAGAACACCTTCATCTTCTTCTAAAGCCAAGGTATCTATTCAGCCACCCGAATCCTTCCCCATTAAACATACCATTATTAAACAACTTCACCAGTGCCTTTGTCAAAATGTCACTCTACGAGATTATCAAAGCTCTCCACACCATAAAAAGCTCTTATGAAGGTCTTGCAATAGATCTCGG
The DNA here is from genome assembly GCA_018340775.1 of Taxus wallichiana var. yunnanensis. NCBI lineage: Eukaryota > Viridiplantae > Streptophyta > Pinopsida > Cupressales > Taxaceae > Taxus > Taxus wallichiana. The sequence continues at coordinate 377,355,342 of CM031237.1, forward strand.
TATCCTCCAATGAGCCCTAGCCTTTCACGAATTTAGCTCATGCCTTCACAACATTTGCTACCATATCATTTGAAAGTTCAAAATCCCTAGGATAACATGATCTACCATTATTAATCACATTCTATATCGATGACATCTCGCATCCGTTGAACCATGATTGACAATGGTGCCAGTATCAATATCATTTCTTCTCATACCTTCAATCAGCTCAAATTTCCCAATACCATTGTTGCCAAGTCTCCTACCATTCTTCACGGCTTTAACGATGTTGTCACTCCCCCATTAGGAATGGTTGTTCTTCCTATCCATGTCGGCCATAAACTCCTCCACAAAATTTCTACATCATTGAAGGATAATTCCAATATAATCTCTTACTGGGATGTCCTTGGATTTGCGCTATGCATTGCATTTTGTCTACTCTTCATCGTTGTATCAAATATGAACATGAAGGGACTACTTATGCTCTTCCGAATGAGATCCCCCCTTCTAAGACATGTCGCATGATCTACAGAGATAAATATGTCCTTGTTCCTATAACCAATTTTTCTCCTGATGCATCCACGAGTTCTTTTGTACTTCCATCTACCATACATCATACGGATTCTTATGATACTATAACGTAAAATATTTCTTTAGGGAATATCAACTCCTTACTCTCAATAGTCATCCTTATCCCAATTGCCTCACCACCCTAATAAATCCCCTATGTATCGGTCGAATGTTGGAGAAATTGTCTCATTTATCCCTTCTTCCCTCAAAAACAATTTAGTATATGATAGCTTTGATCAACCGTCTTCTCACACCGAAAATTGTTTTCATGCCAAACGATATATAGGAAATTTCATATTTCGTTGTAAACCATATTTCCCTCACACATACCTCTATCATTGTGCATGGAAGGGGTTTGGTTTGGGGCACTATGAACAGGGCCCTCATGGTAATATCTTTTCCCAAGCCCATGAATCATGCCAAAAATTTGTTTGGGATACGACAATCTCACCATACACCCTTTTGGTACATCTGCATCTTCTCCAATTCATATTGATTCATCCATTTCTTCTCCATCCGAATATACTACCAATTCAGAACATACTTCTTCTCCATTTGACTATCCTATATATTAAAATAATATCTCATCTCCTTCCAACTATCCTTCTAGCTTAGATAATGATTTTTCTCCATCCAATTATCTCACAGATCCAGATCAAGATGATACGGTTCCTATTCCCCTAAATTTTTATTTATTTCCACCATCTTTCTCGACCAGGTGAATGAATTATCAAGCCAAAAATGAAACCCGGTCTTTTCCCCTTAAATATCTAGAGATGGTAGAGGAATATTCCCCTATCATTGACATTATTCAATGTGATGATGACACTTCCATTCTCTCTTACATGGGATCAAGGGTTCTCAATATCAAAAACGCATTCACCAAAAAAAATCCAATCTCCTAAATGAATCCACTATTGAAATTACTAACGAAGCTCCTCAGAACACCACATCCTTAAAATAGGTAGCCTTTGATAGCTCAAGATCTTGAAGCCTTCACTTCATTTTTGTCCAAACATAGCCAAGCATTTGCATGGTCATATTTGGACATGCCAGGTCTTGACCCCTCCATCATTTTCCACAACATCGTTGTTATCCCCAATGCCAAACCAGTTAGACAGAAGCTTCGTCGAATGCATCCTCGAATTGCTCTTCTTGTGAAAGAAGAATTACAACGTCTCCTATCTTCCAACTTCATTATTCCCATTGATTATCCCCAATGGGTTTCTAACATTATACCCATCGTAAAAGCATCTGGAAAGCTTTGTATATGTACTGACTTTCGAGATCTTAACCTCATATGTCCTAAAGATGATTTCCCTCTTCCAAGTATTGATCAACTTGTAGATCTTACAGCGGGACATGAGATGCTCTCTTTAATGGATGGTTTTTCTCAAGTTATAAAAAATTGTGATTACACTGAATATTAGCACAAGACATCATCCATCCCATGGGATACCTTTGTTTATCGTCTTATGCTCTTTAGTTTAAATAATGCTAGGGATACATATCAACGAGCCATGATGTATTATTTCATGACCTCTTACATCAAACTGTAGAGGAATATGTTGATGACCTCTTAGAAAAATCTAAACATAGATGTGACCATCTCTTGGTTCTTGAGACACTTTTCGAGTGTCTCATTCATTTCTCCCTTCACCTCAATCTGGTGAAGTGCATTTTTGGATTTCTTATTGGATAACTCCTGGGATTCATTTTCTCTATTAGAGGCATTGAGGTTGACCTCGTAAAAATCAAAGCAATTCTCAAAATGTCTCCTCCTTCCAATCTCAAGCAACTTCGCAATCTTCCAGGTTGACTTCAATTTGTTTGTCACTTTATATCACAACATTCTGATCGATGTCACCCTTTCATCACCTTCTTCGAAAATACATAAATTTTGATTGGGACCAAAACTATCAAAAGGCTTTTGAAGATCTTAAGTGATATCTTTTATCTCCATCGGTACTCACACCTCCACGTGAAGGAGAACCCTTTTATTTATATATTTATGTAACTAATCATGCTCTAGGAGCTATGTTAGCACATTGTGATGATCGGGGATGTGAACAAACCGTTTATTATATCAGCCATACTCTCCATGATTGCAAAACATGATACTTTGAAGTGGAGAAATTGTGTTGTGCTATCTTCTTCGTTGCATCGAACTTAGACACTATCTTCTTAATCATAAAAGCTATATTGTTACTAACTTCCAACCTCTCAAAGTAATGCATTATAAGCCATATCACAATGATCACATCACTCAATGGCTCCTTCTCATGTCCGAGATTGACTCGAATTCATTCCTCAAAAGGAAATTAAGGGTTAAGCTATTGCGGATCAATTAGCAAAGGCTCTTTTTCTAATACACGACTCGTAATCATTTCGAGATGAATCTATCAATCAATTTCATCATGATCCCCTTAAAATGACTCTTTTCTTCGATGGTTCTAAATACCAGCAAGGCAGAGGGGTAGGAGTTGTTCTTATTCCTCTTGGGGATTCCCCAATCTTCTTATCTTTTAAATTAGATTTTGAATGTATAAATAATATGGAAGAATACAAAGCCCTTATACTAGGACTAGAAACTGCTATATTTCTAGGTGTTCATATCCTTGACATTTTTGGTGATTCTGAACTAATAATAAAGCAGGTCACTAGAGAGTATATGTGTAGATATGATATTTTACAACAATATCATGATATTTCTCATCATCTTCTTAAATCCTTTGATTCTTACACTATTCACTATATCTCATGTTCGACCAATCATTTTTCTTATACAATGGCGTCTCTTGGGCCCTTATCCCTTGGACAATGCAAGATTCCAAGCTTTCGGTTATTATACACCATCGTAAACAACCATTCTATGACATATCTTAGGTTCATTTGGTTGAATATAATTCTTCAGACCTATGGTATTCACAAATTTTTGATTATTTATCCAAATGCATTACTCCCCTTGGTCTTTCTAAGAATGCTATAATATATTTTATCCAATGTGTTACTCGTTATGTAATCCTTAGCGGTATTATTTATAAGTGAGGGTTTGATGGTATGCTTCGCCGATGCCTTCAATCCCATGAAACCTCTAGAGCTATCCAAGAAGTCCATGACGGTATCTATGGTGGGCATTTTAGTGGATTACTTGTTTCCAAATGTGTTCTTCATCTTGGATATGATTGGCCTTCTCTAAATCATGATTGTTGTGAATATGTCAAGAAATGTGTGGGATGTCAACAACACTCTAATATTATCCATATTCCTAGCTAGGCTTTACAGTCTGCCCAAGATTTATGGCCCTTTTTGTAGTGGGGCCTTGATCTTATTGGTCTAATAAATCCCCATTCATCACAACATCATTCTATCATCATTGCTAATGAGTATTTCACTAAATGGGTGGAGGCAATCCCACTCACCTCTACTAAATATGGCCCAATCATTAATTTTATATATCAACATATCATTTGCCGCTTTGTCATTCCTCATAAACTTATTATGGAAAATGGAAAATCCTTTAAAAATAAGGACCTTAAAAATATCAGCAATACATTTAAGATCCAACTTATCTTTTCTTCCCTATATTATCCTTAAGCTAACGGCCAAGATGAGGCCACCAATAAAACTCTTCGAAGTATCTTGGCTAAAAATATTGACCGAGAGGATGAAATTGGCATCTGCAACTTCCCTTTGCTCTGTGGGCCTATCACACTAGCATTCGCACTTCCATAGGAGCTACTTCATTTTATTTGGTATACAGCTCTGAGGCCATTCTTCCCCATGAAGTCCAAATTCCATCTTTATGTGTGTCTCTTCGTAACTTCATTTCTAATGAATTTTATTGCCAGGAATGTCTAATGCAACTTGAGTTATTAGACGAGTTTCACCTTCTTGCTCTTGAACACCATCATGTCTATCAAGATCATATCCAACATGCTTATAATAAACACATCAAAGAGCATGATTTTAAAATAGGTGACTTGGTTATGAAATAAAATCAATATGTCACTACCTTGATGAAGCCAATGGGGAAACTTTTCTCCCAACTAGATCGGACCATATATTATCACACTTAATTATGGATCGGGGGCTTATCGATTAGCCTCTCCTTATGGTAAACTAAAAATTGAACCCCTTAATGCATTGCACTTATGGACATTCTATTGTTAGTACACACACTAATGAATATATTCTTATCTTTAGACCATCTCTCCACTATAATCCACTTCCATCTGCCATGGTAATGATATGAATTATGTGGTCTCATCACTACTTTGATATGACCTTGAATATAAGTACAACAGCTCTACTTATATCATATTCGATATGGATAAGTTCTCCCATTCAGATTAGAACCTCATAATCATTACATCCATCACCCTCTCATTCTCCTATGGTAGTCATGTAAATGGTATCGGGGTGTCTCCTATACCGTCATCATCCCCTCTTAAGTGGTTAACTTCACTATCCCCGAGATCTCCCCAATGTAAAGCTAACATATATACATGCCAAAAAAAAAAAAAAGAGTCAAAATTTATCAAAAATAGACTAATCCCTTGAAGGACAGCCATTGTTAATGCAAAAAGAAGAAGATACATATATAAATCAAAATCAAATCAAAATAAAAATAAATAGACCGATCCCTTGAAGGACGACTATTATATTATTCTTTTCATCTATGTTATGTATTAAAATAGACTGATCCCCCAAAGGACGGCTATCATCCTTTCCATTTATGCTGTATATGTAGTAGACCATACCCTCGAAAGATGGCTACTCTTTTCTTATGGCACTCAGAAAGCTTCCCACATTGATCAACTTTCTTTTATTATTGTTCTTTCCCTTTCCCAGAGATGGGGCATAGACTTAAGGAACACCACTTCTAGAGAACCTTCTTCCCATATACAGGTTACATCTCAAGTCCCTCGTCATGTTGACATTAAGATTATGAGAATATTTTATCCATACCTTCCTCCTAATCTTGTGATATAAGAAAATCTCATTAGTTGTGTACTAACACCTGTTATTGGCTACAAGTGCAATGATTTGAGTAGTACCTTTTCTTTTTACCTCTTATCCAGTTAAAATCATAACTTTCTTACATGGCCCTTGCTATCGTTATGTGTTACTCATCTCATCAAAGTCATATTTTATTACAATTATAATCAAATTTTATATCATTAAATCTGCATCTATATTTGTTTTTACTCTTAAGGATGTTCCCTATCAATATCCTCCATAAATCTATGAAGTATGTTACTGTTTCTACACACTCTCTTTAATACACTATTCAGTTTGGGAATTCTACTTGATCTTCATTGCAGTTTATGAATTTTAATTGAGGTTATCTCTCAAGTAGCATTCATTATCTAGACAACTTCTCATCCTCCACCATGACCAATGTTAGCTTTCTTCGTCCATTCTTTCGCATGATATTTCTCTTCCCTACAATCACCCACCAATTTTCTTTTTCATCGCTCTTATTTTTTTGTCGGTTGGCATTGACATCATCTTCTTCATCATCACAAACCTTTCATCCCCAGCTTGGCACATCTGTGTAACTCCCCATGCAACACAGAAACCCTACTCAAGGTAGACCTATCATTCTGGACAAGGTCTCATTCGTGATCATGTCTGTTGACCATTCCTTCCTCCTAGCCCTCTTTATCAACCCAATTTTCTCCTAAAATTCACCTCATCTCATTCTCTGTTACTCTTCTCACCCACTTCATCCTTCTCCATTGTTTGTTCGATACTTCACGTGTCATCCACCCGAGCCATTATTTTTGTGTTTTTCTCTTAATATCCTTTTACTGCCATCTATTTTATTGTTCCATTTCCTTTCATTATTCTTTCATCTTGACAATCCTACTTAATCACCCATTCCACACAGTCTTCTTAATCACAATGCAACTCTTTGTTAAGATCCTGCCACTGTAGAAACTCCTTCACTATTTTCTATTCCATTCAATGCTAGAAACATCTTCCTACTCCATAACTTCGCTTAACGCTTTGAAATCATCACTGCATACAACATGGGCCTCCTAATTAAGAAATCCCCTTACACTCTCCATTATTCACTACATACATTCCTCCATCCACTCATGTCACACTCCTTTGTTTCCTTGTTATTACCTCCTTTCACTTCCTATTCCATTTTGGTATACACCGCTCAATATTTTCATCATTCATTTTCTTTGGCTTGGTGATCCTACTTAACCATTCCTACATCATGGCGCTCTTACTTAAGAGTCTCTCTTAAGAATGATCGGTCTTCTTGCCTTTCCTCTTTCCTTCATATTCCCATCATCCTTATTTCTTCTTGCCTTTCCTCTTTCCTTCATATTCCCATCATTCATATTTTTCTTCATTCCCCACAAACACATCCTCTTCCCTTCTCTTTTTCCTCACACAAAATATCTCAAACTTCCTCAAATATCATCTCCATCATCCCTGATTTAAAATCCAACTTAACTACTTCATACCCTCTCTCACTATGTCTTGTTCCTTCATCTTTACTTTTGTCATCTTCATCCACATCCTCATCCATTTCATTCTCTCCTCACCTTTATCTTCTTACATATCGTTAGCCCTCCTTTCTTTATTATTTCTAGTCCATTTTTTTGAATATTTCCCCATATCTACCACCATATTTATTCATCATTATTATCATTCATCTAATAGTATTCATCATCACACTGGTAAGTGCACCAAGTTGGGGGACAATTAAGTGGACATCAAATCCTGAATTTTACATTAAAAACATCAAAACATCAAATTTAGTCTTCCGCGGACTTGAACCATGCTGAAAAGTAAAAACTATGTCATAAAAATGGTACCATTGCGTAGGGGAAACTATTAGCTTTGTAGAAATACTGATTTTAAAGTGAATAGAAGAGGATAAATATCATTTTATAATTTTTTACTAATAGTAGGTCTTTAAGACACTTTTTCTGTGAATTTTTATGTCTATGTTTAAGACTGTAAAATTTGTTTCACTTATCAAAATGTGATAAAACTTATACCATCCCAACCGTGGTGAAATTATATACATGTTCAAAAAAATAATTATTTTATTTCAATAGTTTTTGATGAAGTTATGGTGGGCAAACGGATAGTGCTCTGTTTTCTTTATGTTTTCATACCACTTTCACGGAAAAAATCATAAAAAATAAAATATTACTCAAAAAAATACAAAATAAAATCCATCCCAAGATAGATAGTGGTATATAACTTCTCAAAAAAGGAAAAATATATATATCAATTTTTGGTCATCCAAATTGTGGGCAAACGGACTATAATCTTATCGGTGTTTTTACAAAAAAATACCAATTCATTAAATTTTGAATGTTTAATATAGCTAATCTTGTCCATTTTTTACAAAAATTAGTATTTTAGAAACTAGATTCCGGATGCTACGATTCATATTAATATAATTTTGTCTAATTTTGAGTGTATGTATTGCTAATAATCCCTACAAGTTGATATTATGTTGTTATTTGCAATATGATGTCCACGGATGACCCTATATTCGTCCATCAACTTCCTGCACTTACCCACCTTCCATTCTCACGCTAAGAATTATTAGTGGACTTCAGCTAAAAATTGTTTCTCCCCATTCTACTAATACCGGTTCACTCTTTTATACCTCCTCCATTTTCTCTTCCTCCCTTTTTTCTTTTGTTCCCTCTAATCATTATCAGAGGATTTCTCCTAACATCCCTCTCGCTAGTATTGTCTTTAATCTTCCCTTCACCTTTTTCAATATCTCTCTGTCTTCATCACATACTTTGCCTTTCCATCATTTTCTTTGTTGTCCTCTCCTCCTTTCTACCCCTAATTTTATTTCATTTCATTTCATTTGTATCATCTTCATCTCCTCTTCTCCTCACACTTTTGTCTTACTTCTCCATTGGTAACTTGATTCGCGGCGTAGTCTCATCTTTTTATCATCTCACCATCCACATGCATTTCCATGTGTTCTGTTTCATATTCAATTTGTTTCCTATTTTGGCTCTATCATCTCTTCTTTCCCTCTTATTTTCATTTCCCCATTACTAAGCTTTTTTCTCTACCACCCCTATCTTCCTAGCTCCTCATAGTGTCTTTCTTTCTCTTTTCCATTCTACCTCCTCCCCTATCTTCTTCATCTTATTCATCTCCTTCATATTTCCATCCTACTATACAACTACATCTCTCCAATCATCCTTCTCTCACATTCTTCACAACTACTCTTTCTCGGTTCTATCATCTCTTTCATGATCTGTTCTTTCTCTCCCTCTGTTTTGATCTCCATCTCCCTTTCATCTGTTCTTATGCCATTTTCTTGTCTTCTTATTTTTCCTTCATCATTTCTTTCTTCCACCATTTCTCCTCTTTATTATATCTGCTGCTTCTTTACTATGATATACCTTCGTACATTCACCTTCCCCTCTAATCTATTTTCCCTTCTCATCTCTCCTTCTTCTTTTTTAGACTTCCTCCTTCCCTTCTTCTCCTCCTCTCTTTCTCTATTTTATTTTTCTCTAGGTCCCTCATACCTTACCTATTTATTTCCCCCTTATATTTTTCCACTACCCTCTTATTGAATGTCACTCTCTCTCTTTTGTGCTTTCATCTATCTTCTCACCTCTCTTATCATCCTTCTCTACTATTTGATCCCTCTCCTCCACCATGTCTTTTCTACCCCGACCATGTTTGCTTTCTCTTATCTCTATCATTCATCATCCACATCTTTCATCCCATCTTCCTGGGACATTTTTTTCTTGGAGGATACCAAAATGGCCAACATCTATCTGATTTTGTACTCTTCCATGAATATTTTCTCTGATTTTTTCACAAAATTATCTTGACTTCTTATCCTACTTACCGAACAAGTAGGATTGATTTTATCTTCTAATTTGCTAACACTTATGCATCTTTCCTATGAAACATGATTATCATCATATTTATCACACCTTTAGGGAATTTTATCTCATATTTCTATCTTATCTGCTCATCTTGTCCTCATTTAGGATTGTGCCATCTATGCACTATTTTTGGGTATCTTTTCATCCATATACCTGTAAAAACATATAGCTCATTTTGGTTCATTCTTGTGCCCTATGTTGGGGCATAATTATCTTCATCCTTGTCCTTTTGAGGATGCATGATATTTTTTCACATGATTCCTTGCAAATAAAGGATTATGCACATATTTCACATTTAGTTGCACATATTTTGATGTTTTCATATGACCCATTGGTCATCTTGGTTTACATCCATACTACGGTGGTCTTCACTCACTCACCGGTATGTAGAATTTTGTTTTCTTTCTCCGTTGAGACAACAATTTTCCTCTACCGATGTGATATTAGAGTCACTGCCATACTTTTTTATTGTTATTGCGATCCATTTTTTCCTAGGACATCTTGCCTTTGTCATGTCTTCATCAATATTTGAACATATATTTCATCTAACCATTTTTTTGGCTCATGTCTTGCTATCACAAACCACTCAACAAAAAGGGGCAAATGTAGACACCTATTTTTGGTTATAGCACCCCTCCATCATCTCATATTCATCCAATTTCCATTCTCGCTTCTATTTTTCTTAAATTAAATGAATCTTATCCATTTGCTTAATTAATTATCAAATGGGCTCCATGTGAGACCCATTTAATAATTCAACTTTTGATATCATCCTAATATTCCACAAATTATTACTCTATGAGTATTAATACACCTCTCGACACCCCTTTTAATGGGATCTTTTATCTCACCCACCATGTCAATCATGCTCCCCACTCCATCTAATAATTCAAGTCATGGTCCCCACATAATCACATCAGGTCTCTTAATTGGGGTTACTCTACTCAACCCCAGTTACTTGTTAACCTCAATCTAACCTCACATCTAAGTTATAAATATGGGTTTTTTCCCCATATTTGGGAGGAAGAAAAAAGTTAGAAAATTCAAGTGAATGTTGGGAGATTTTAGTCATTTTATAATATCATTATTATTCTATCTGGGTGATAGCACATGGAATTTCCATGAAATTCTACTCATGATTTGGGTTCATGTGATGAGATTCATGTTGCATGCATCAGATCAGTAATTTCATTTGCACACTAGTACCATCCAGGTTATTTTGTTTATCAATTTGTATGTTATCAATTTTGGACACTATTGTATTATTATTCTTATCACATGGGGATGACAACCACTAAGGAAGTTAATGCTTCCCGAATCTACTTTGTCAGATAGCCCCCATATAAAATCTCTAATCATTATTTTCCTAGTGTATGTGAACTACAAGTTTTTCAGGATCACACCGAGGAGTCTGATATCAACTTTACGCCCATATCATCCATCGTCATCTCCAAGGTATTAATACCTTGTATACTCAATGTTGTTTAATGTTTCTTGATTCTTGGTACACTCATCTGGATAGGAAGTTGAAAACTTGGATCAACATTTCTAGTCCCTACAAATCCCTACCGTTGCTCACAAGTTATAACTATGTGCCCTTGAGAAAGGTCATGTTAGACGTCACTCTAATAAACCCAAGATTGAATTCAAAATCCATTTACCCATAATAAAAAATCCAAAAATGTGGGTAATTATATTGTCATAAAAATTTCCTCCCAATCCACATCCCATACTTGAGCCTCCACAAATTACACCTCGACTATCCCCTAACTATACTTCTCTTGTCAAATCATACAACTCCATCTTTGATAATATCATGTTCGTGCACCTTATCTCGCTTCCTCCCATCCTCCCTAGTTGTATTTTAAGACTTATTACTACAAATATGATTAATTCTACGGAAAGGACATCGAGAAATGTAATACATTTAAGGATTTAATGTAACAATTATCAATCACAAATACCTCCAACTAGAAAATCTAAATTATCCTCTTTATCAACTAGTGGATTTTTTCAAACAACCATTTCTCAATCATCCACCGAGAAACCAAACCAACCCTCCCACATCTCAAGTGCATGATTCCCATACAATCAACACTTGAAATGAGGATTCAACATCTACACCCACATCTACTTCTACACCTACATCTAGATCCACATCGACACCCATATTTACATCCATGTTAATACCCACGTATATACCCACATCTACACCCACATCTACATCCACATATACATCCACATTCACATCTACATTATCTTTGTAAACCTCTACCAAATGGACATCCCCCTCGATTCTATCATAAGTAATTTCTAAATCATGTCCTTACCTATAAAAAATATAACTCCTATATCAACACTTATAAATTCTACAAAATCTACAATCCCTTATAATTTGACCAATGGTGTTACTCAATAATCATCCCTATCTTCAACCATCACATCTACAACACAACCCATGTTAAAAATAATTGATCCCACTTTTCAAGGTGGCTCCACTTTATCAAAATCATTGTTATCCTTGCTAATGGCAAAAATCACAACAAATATTGAAGAACCTTGACCACCCCATCCAAATATCCACTTCTCATCCATGTAATAACTTAGAGCACCCCCTCTGAAACCCCATTAATATAAAAAATCCAATATATAACCATCCATCTTAAGACATTTTCCATCCATTTTGGGACCGCATCGTTTATCTAAGTCTCCCATCAATACCAAATTGGAACCAAAATCATCTACTCCTATTTCCAAGTCCAAATCCAAGTCAAAGGTCCCTACAAAGTCCCTTAATAATAAGGTACCTCTTTTTCCTTCATCTTCCCCTTATAAATTAAATCAATCCAAAATCCATGAGACTTTGTCTCTAAAAATACCTATTTGGTCTTAATCTATAATCCTCCATCGCATTATACTAGTATCTGCAATTACTCTTCCCCATCAAAACCTTTGTCTCATGTGGGTGGAATCCTATGTGGGTTGTGTTAGTGAAGAATCACAACACCCATGAATGTCTTCAACTTGGTGGGTTGAGACTCTCAATGTGATTGCATAACATGGAGCATTTCTCAAAGTGTGGGAATTTGAAATCGAGAGAGATCTCCTGATGAAGGCTGGTTCCTATTCCTCTATACAGTGAACACAAACAAATTACGGAGGATATACTCTAAAACCTACTCTATCTTACCAAGAAGATAGGGTTGAGAAGATGCGAGAAAATAAACCTAAGCTAACAAGGTGATACACCAAAGGAATGTTAAACACTCGTTTTGTAATTTAACACAGACCATAGAAATGCAATACAACCACCATGCATAGTTAAGAAAACAAAATTGAGAGATCAAGACAACAATGAACACATGAGAGGGTTGGGAGTCATCCATAGACATATATTATTGCTCCGAGTTGATACGGTACATTACGGTATCCAAGAGGCAAAACTTTGTATTACAACTTGAATGGGAGGTTTGGAAAACTCCACAAATTCACTTGCGAACAAGGGAAGAAGGGAGGGTGCAAAAAAAAATTCCAACCTCTTAAAATTTTCCTCTCTTATACAATATATAGGAAGAGTGAGAGAGAGAAAGAAGGAAAATCCAACCCTATTCCAACCACCCTTTTGAAGTTGTGCGGACGTGACATGTGGAGGCCTCCACAAGCCTATCCCAAGCTTGGAATTTTCAATGGTGGGTGTTCCATTTTTCAGACCTGGGACACGTGGAGGGCCTGTGCTTGTTTGGGATTGGCCTCTGGGCCACACCTTTTGAATTTACATTGTTGAGGCACATGGCACCGTCTACTAGCCTATTTTGTTTCATTGTGTTTTGGCTAAGTCTCTTTTACTTGGTGGGGCCATATGTTTAACCCTGGACATGTGGAGGCTCAATGCACATTTGGGAACTTTCTTGGGAATTTACTTTTGAAGTTGTGTCATGCTTTGGCATGTGGCTCCTTCCACGCCTACTTATGCTTAGACTTTTAAATGATCACTTCTATTTTTTGGGCTCTAGACATGTGGTGAGCCTATGCTCATTTGGGAGCTTCCTCTAGATTTTATTTTTGAATTTGAAACAATGAGAAACTTGGAGGCTTCCACTTACCTTTTGTACATAGCTGATTTGATCCTGCTCTCTTTTTTGGTCCCTAACTACGTGACGGGCTGGCGCATGTTTGAGTCTCCACTTATGGTTGTGCCTTTGAAGTTGCACCAATGAGACACATGGAAGTCTCTGTAGGCCTTTCCATACTTAGCCGATTAAATGGGCCTGCTACCCTTTTTGACTCCTATTAGACCCTAGACATGTGGAAGCTCCACGCTCATTTAAGTTTCCACTTTGGGTCACCTCTTTAAAATTGTACCAAGCTAACACGTGGCTCTTTCCATTTCTAGGATAATTTTAAACTACTCACTCTACCTCCTTTTTGGACTGGTACATGTGGAGGATTGACACTTTTTGAGTCTCTACCTTTGGATCCTTCCTTTTAAGTTATGTTGTCGAGACATGTGGGGGCTTCTGAGACCCTCTTATACTTAGTCCATTTTAGTCACCGCCTATCTATCTCAATCCCCGACTATGTGGCGGGTTGGCACTCGTTTGGGACTACCTTTCGGGATTGACCTTTGAAGATGAGCCATTGAGGCATGTGGAGGCCTCCACTGACCTTGTTACACTTAGCCATTTTGGGCCTGATCCTCCTTCATTTTTTGGCTGGGTCCCTTATGCTTGTTTAGGAGTGACTTTGTTGGGTTACTGGAGACATGGAGAGTTGGTGCTTGTTTGGGGTCCCCACTTTGGATACTCCCCTTAGGATTTCACCAATGAGGTACGTGGCTCCTTCATGCTCATTTGGGGACCACCTTTTGGTCTTGGCCTTTGGAGGTGCGCTATTTAGGCACATGGCAAATTTGACTGATTTTCTTATAATTAGTTGATTTGGGCCCAAGTGGACGTTGCCTTTCTCTATTGTTCTTTCATGCACCTATGGTCTCTTCGAGTTGTTTTCTCCTTTGCCAACCCTTCCCCTTCATTGGTGAATCCACCCACCTCTTGATTTGGGATCAATTATGAGCTCATAGGACTGGACCAACCCTTTGATTTTCTCCTGTGCAGGGGTGTGTTTGATTAATTTTGACTAAGGGGAAAAATTGGTCAACAATTTGGTGACTTGCGGGATCACCTACCTGCTAGGTGAATGGATCAGCTACCTTGTTGTATCCATTGGGGACATAGTCATGGGTGGTAGCTTGATGCTTTTTCCGATCCCGTTCTTGAAGCTTGAATCGGATGCTTAAACTTGGCGACCTTGAACCTGCCTTGTTGTTCTAGAAATGGACTCCCTCAAGACCTAATTTTAGTTTCTCTATATTTGTTCTATTTTAAAATTAGCAATTGTTATGGCAACTATGGGTCTCCCTATTGTAAATGTTGAAGTTCCTAATATTAGTCTTCACCTAGAGGTTCATCGAATCGTATAATGATGCAAACAGGAGCAACAAAACTGTGCTTTGGAGAGTACTTAGGGAAATAAAACCTATGCTACTGACAAGACAATGTGCACATGCACTTAGAGAAATTAAAATCCTATGCTAATATTTACAAGGGTGGAACCTTCCTTTTCGATGCATGTTTAAGATGGATCTCGTTGACCAGAATTAGAAGTTCCTCTCTATTGTAGAAAATTGGAAGGAATTGCTACTTTTACATCCTGTGACCATGTAGGGGCCACTCTAAATGGCATCAAATTTGGAATTCCTTCCCGTGTTTTCCCGATCTACATCCCACTCCAAAACTAGGTCACCTTTCTCGAAAGGTCCTTGCTCTTGCTTTCTATCAAACCATCTCTTAGTTAAGGCTTGAACTTTTCCATTGTTTGAACTGCATGTTCCATGATATATTTTAGTTCAAATAGCTCTACATACATAGCCTCCATCGGCTTGAACTCGGAAACTCCAAGCTGGTTTATGAGCTCTAATGCGGGCAATTCGAAAGATATGGGTAACACCGCCTCTTTCCCATAAACTAATTTTTAGGGAGAATTACTGTTGACCTTTTACGGGTGACTCTATTTTCCTAAAGAGCTGATTTTAGTTTTGTGCCAAGTTATTTGATTCTCATCAAGATTCCTCCTAATGATTCTCAACAAGTTCTTGTTTGTGGAATTTTCTTGGCCATTACCTTGAGGGTAATAGTTTGAATATCCCATTCTTGACATCCCATTCAATAATTGTTGCACCAAGGAATGCCAATGCATTTTCTAATATGATAGTATCGGGGGCACCAAACCTTGTGATTATCCTTCATATAAATCCAAGATGTTGGATTTATTTGCCTCTTTAAGTGCCACTTTGCTTTAGTCCACTTGGTGAAATAGTCGATCGTGTGAGTATCCACTTGTGGCCTTTGGATTGAATTTGGGTTGATTACTCTAATGAAGTCCAATCCCCATTACATGAATGTTTTATTTACCAAAATTGGGCGAAGGGGTAGGGTTGCTAACCTTTCTTTCCCTATGAAGAATGGATACCTCTTACACTTCTTGATCCATGAGTAGCAATCCCGAAACATCATAGGTAAATAGTAACCAGCCCTCATAATTTTGAGCGTTGTTACTCATGGAGAAAAGTGGCATCCAAATTCTCCATTGTGGAACTCATGTAACACTTTCTCAATTTGGACTATCCCAATGCACCTTAATAGGATGCCATTGATGTCCCTTTTGAACAAAACTCCATCAACAAGTGCATACGGGATGGCTTGTAATCTAAAGTACCTTCTCTTTGTTCTACTCATTTCTAGAGGACACAAACCCATTTGGAGATAATGCACCAAATCTTGAGTCCAACATGGAATGGGTGCATCATTATCTAGATGCTCTGGCTCATTTTACGTTAATAAGATAACCTCTTCTTCATTTCTTTGACTCGGTTTGTTTCTTGAAGTGATCTATTCATAAAGACCCTTACCATGAACTATCTTGGTCACTTTGATTTCAATATCATATTCCATTACACGAGTGATCCAACCTGCTCTCTTCTCATTCAAGTCCTTTTTTAGGAGAAATTACTTGACACCAACATGAGGCACTAGCAGGTTCAATCTTATTGTTTGAGACTTAGTGTCTGAACTTCTTCAAACTCCTAATGATAGCAAGGACATGATATTCAATGAAAGAACACTTCACCTCGTAATCTTCCAAGCCTTGGCTGAAGAAGGCTATGGGTTGTTACGAACCTTCCTTGTTAAGGAACCAAGATAGTTGAGATTTTGTCTCACCCTCATAAAGTATATAACATGAAGCCCTTTGAAAATTCTGGGTAAATGAGAGTTAGGGCCTGTGATATTGCAAGTTTGATGGCCTCAAAACTCTCTTTACCTTCAGTTGTCCATTTGAATGTAAGACTCTTCTTCAGCATCATCGTCAAAGGCTTTACAAGGGTGGAAAAATCAAGCACAAACTTGCGGAAATTTTTATCCTTCCTAAGAAGCTTTGGAGGGATTTCTTGTGATGTGGCAGTGATAGTGTTCTAATGGCTTCAACTCTTTCATCGTCAATTTTCAACCCTTCTCTTGAGAAAATATGGCCCAACAACTTGCCCTCATGTGCCAAAAATACACATTTCTTTGGATTTAATGACACTTCAACCATCTACACCTTTGAAATACTTTCTTGAGGTGAAAGAGGTGGTCAATTGTGTTACGTAAGAATATAGTGATATCATCTAGATATACCAGCACCATCTTGTTGATCAAGCCTTTGAACGCCATATCCATAGCTCACTGAAATGTTGCTCTGGTATTGCAAAATCTAAATGCAATCTTCTTGTAAGCATATGTTCCCCATTTTGTGGTGAAGGTCATCTTGTCTGATCTTACTCTTTCACCATTATCTGAGTATAGCACTCGAGTATCCATCTAGCAATGAAAACCTTCTGATCTAGCTACAACCTACAAGATTTGTTCCATTGATGGAAGTGGATAATGATCCTTTAGTGATGCTCTGTTCAGATCATGAAATGCCACACACAGTCTGATTTCTCCATTTCTTTTCCTCATAGGCACCAAGTTTGTAACCCAAATTGAATTTTTGATAGGGAAGATGATGTTGGCCTCAATTAGCTTGTTTAAATCCTTTCTCATGAGAGGTTCAATGTGGGGGTTTACTAGCCTTTTCTTATGTCTGAAAGGCTTAGATCCCAAATCCAACTCGATAGTGTGATGTGCCAACATTGGGTTGAAACCTCTTAAATCCTTGTAATCCAAGAAAAGACATTTAGGAATTCTTGAAAAAGTTGAATGAATTTAGATTTTTCTTGTTGAGTACTCACCTTACCAATTCACAATGATTTGCCTTCTTCTATGGAAATGGGCTCAAATCTTCACCTTTTACCTGAATATTTGATTTCTCCTTTTGGAATTGATCATTTGGGTTGAATTTTGACTCCAAAGTTACAAGACCCTTTGGTAATTTGTTGGTTTTCAGTCACACCACTTGGTCACCATACCATTATTCCAACTTGTCTTGGTTTCTAGTAGAGAACTCAGCTTCTTCTTGTAAACAATTGAAAATTTTCTGATCATTCTTGAAGACTTGCCAACTTGTATTGTTATCTGGAACAACTGGTCTCACAACCACTTTAATATGGGGCTGAGATTTCTCACTCTTGATACTCTCTACTACATCAAATGCCTTCTCGATTGCTGCCAATCTTTCTCTTTTGCTTCATTTTTCTTCCTTGCGATGGAATTAATGCTAAAAGCTTCAAAATATTTGATGAGATCCCATACTCGATTCTTGTAGTTTTTTAACAGATCATTCTTGGCAGCATTTTGTCCTCGGACCTAATTCACAACCAACTCACTATCACCAAACACTTGTAAGTTTTTAATCCCCCTCTTTCTTGCCCAATGTAGTCCATGGATCAAGGATTCATACTCTGTGGTGTTTTTCAAGCAACCAAATTGGAAACAGAAGGCTAAGTAATATTTCATACCTTGAGGTGAAATGAGCATAGCTCCTCCTCTAGCTCCTTATCTACTTCTTGAGTGTCAAAGAATAACTGCCATACCTCATTATCATCTTTGTGGCATGGCTTAGTGATGCTAGGAAGAGGATGATTCTCCTCATGCAAACAATAAACTCCTAGCTCATATTCCTCCATTTCCTTGTAAGGGTCAAAAGCATGCCTCTTGCTTGCCCATTCGTCGAGAGTCAAGTAAGGAATACACCCAACCTTGGTATCTACCTCATAAGTGCTTGGGAGGTCTTCCTAATCAAAGGCTGAACAATTCACATTGATTGGGTTGGGTACATGAGGCTCAATATGGAAATCCATAATGGGCTCAGATCTAATCATAGCCTTAGCTCCATACCTTGTTCTAAAAATTATGTGCAACCAATCAACAGACAAATAACCTCCAATTTTAGTCGTGAAGTCTCTTGACAAACACAATGCAAAGTGTGGTGGCAAGTCTATGACTGATACATTTTGCAATATGGTCACATTGGGGCATGCATGTAATGTGAGGCTCAAATACTTGATGATTCCAGCCATTGTTACCGATGTCCTAGCTACACCCTTGGAGATGATTGCGTATTGAAGACCTAGCTGATCGGCTATTTTCTTCGGCATGACCGAGCTACTCACTCTTGAATCAATCATGCAATTATGTACCAATTTGTCCCCAATGATCAATGAAACATAGAACAGGAGGGGGCTTCATATTCTTACCTTGTTGTCCTCATGATTTCCTTCATGCTGAGCTTCTTTGGTAAGAACTTTCTCTTGTTGATTAGGGGGCTGATTTGAAGCTAACCAATTGGCCATTATAGCTTGCAACAGATCTCTCTATCCTAGGATAGCCAACGAATCCCACATTGAGATGTTTACATTTGTTTTCTTCATTTATTCAATGATATTAAATGGGGATGAGTTATCTTTTTTTTTCCCTTGCCTTGCACATTATTATCTTGCACATGGCGGTTTGACCCGATGCACTGAGCGGGTCTGGAAGGTGGCTTGGGCTGACTCTGCACATTGGGAGTTGCACTTTGTGGGGAAACAGAGGGTTGTGGACCATTTGAATTAGAGGATTTCCCCTCTCCAATATTCCTCTTCTTGGACCGTGTATTTTCTACCACATTATGAGGAGGTGCTCCATTCATACCGTAGAAATATTCACCTACCAATAGACAAGCATCTAGTCTCACTTAGAGGTGCCTATTTCTGGATTTCTTGTTGCTGATTTTCCTCCTAACTAGGCTCTTGGGACACACTAATGGTCTGTACCATCAATTCCTAGCTTAGTGTACCATTGAAACACATCAACTGGTTATGGGGTTGATTGCATGGGAAACACCAATCATATTCTTGAGCCATGTTGTTTTGTGTTAGAACCAAGGCCCTCGATATCAAAGCTACGTTTGGATCATATGGTCGAAAGGCCTAGTAGCTTGAGGTTTTCCTTGGTTTTGGTTTTGATTTATAGCTTTGAGCTGGTGGTCTATTGTGTTGATATGGGGGTCTAGCTTAATATTGGGTTTGAGGTTGATATGACCTAGAACTCTTAGCTTGCTATCTATTGATAGTCACTAGCTCATTCCCTAGGTTCTATAGTTGTTTCATAACATCTTGAAGCTCTTTGGAAGTGCTAAAAGATGAGGTGGAGGCTTCAGCTGAACTCTGATTCCTTGGAGCAGGTATGGGAGCTAATGTGGGTGTTTGACTAGTGCTTGAGCTACTAGTTCTGGATATAGAGGCATAGGTGGTCTAGGTGCAAGTTTACCAACCTGAATTAAGCAATTTTTAGCTATAATGGAAATGTTATATGAGGTGGGTAAAGTTATACATCTCATTGACTGAATCATCATGGAAATGTTAGAATTTAAATCTCTAAAGAAGCATAGAAAAGCACCTTTGTCTATTGTTCTCATGGCCACCGAACCCTTTCCCACATACGCTAGAATCTGAAGTTGAAATCAGTCAACTGCTCATTAGGGACCCTCTTGATGGTTGTCAAATGTTCCAACAAGGATAGATTTTTCCCCTTTTCTCCAAATTGGTTATGAAGGGCTATGCACAGATGATCCCAATTCTGGATAGATCCTATTATTAGACTCCAAAACCATTGCAAAGCTTTACCTTTAAGGGAGGATGCCAATAACTTAATAGCAATGTCCATTTCAATAATCTCATGAATTGCACAAACATTTACAACGTCTTGAACATGATCACCAAGAGTATCCTGGTTCTCTCTAGTCAAATAAGGAATGCTCTTCAATTCTACAACTAGAACCAAATTTTATGCATTGAGAGCTAGCAGGTTACTGCCAGTGAAATTGATGTAGGGGTTAGGCTATGCCATCCGTGTTGGTCAAAATACTCTAGTCAATTGAACAAAAGGCCTACCAGGTGGAGGTATCACCAATGTCCTATTTGGAGGAGATGGAGACCTTTTGGCTCTTCTTCATTTCCTTACTCTTTTCGAGGATAAATGTAGATAGAAAAATAGTCCCTCCTCTCTAGTTCTTGACCTTGTTTTTATTATTCTCATGAACTTGGAAATCTTGGACTACTCGAAACCAAAGTGGATTTGAATGATGGAGGTTCCGATGTGTTTCTCCAAATCCTCCAAAGGATAGAAGTTTACCAAGACACACATCCAATCTTGATAAAATTGAAAAATGACTTTTGTCCCACCATGCGTGCCAAAACTGTTAGTGCGAGAATCACAACACCCATAAATGTCTTCAACTTGATGGGTTAAGACTCTCAGTGTGATTGCATAACATGGATCATATCTCAAAGTATGGGAATTTGAAATCAAGAGAGCTCTCGGATGAAGGAAAGTTCATATTCCTCTCATTAAGGTGCCCACAAATAAATTGCGAGGATCTACTCTAAAACCTACTTTATCTTGCCAAGGATATAGCTTTGAGAAGATGCGATAAAATAAACCTAAGCTAACTAGGTGATGCACCAAAGGGATGTTATACACTTGTTTTGAAATTTAACACAGACCATAGAAATGCAATACAACCACCATACACATATAACCAAATGGGAATGAGAGATCATAAGATAACAATGAACACACGAGAGGGTTGGGAGTCATCCACGACATATATTATTTCTCCACAATTGATCTGATACATTATAGTAGCCAAGAGGAAAAAATTTGTATTCAACTTGAATCAAAGGTTTGGAAAACTCCACAAATTCACTTGTAGACAAGGGAAGAAGGGAGGGTGCAAAAAAAAATTTCTAACCTCTTAAAATTGTCCCTCTTGTACATATATATAGGAATAATGTGAGTGAGAAAGGATAGAAAATCAAACCTGTTCCAACCGCCCATTTGAAGTTGCATGAATGTGACACATGGAGGCATTCGCAAGCCTATCCCAAGCTTGGACTTTTCAATGACGGGTGTTCCCTTTTTGATGTGGGACATGTGGAGAGCCTGCACTTGTTTGGGATTGGCCTTTGGGCCACGCCTTTTGAATTTGTGTCGTTGAGGCACATGGTACCTTCTACTTGGCCTATTTTGTTTCATTGTGTTTTGGATAAGCCTCTTTTTTGCTTGGCGGGGAATATGTTTGACCACTGGACACATGGAGGCTCGGTGCACATTTTGGAACCTTCTCTAGATTTTAATTTTGAAGTTACACCATGCTAGCATGTGGCTCCTTCTGCTAGCCTACCTCTACTTAGACTTTTCAATGACCGCTTCTGCCTTTTTGGGATCTAGACATGTGGTGAGCCTACATTCATTTGGGAGCTACCTCCAGTTTTATTTTTGGATTTTTGTCAATGAGACACATGGAGGATTTCTCTTACCTTTTGTACTTAGCCGATTCGAGCTTACTCCCTTTTCCAGTCCCTGACTACGTGGTGGGTTGGCACATGTTTGAGTCTCTGCTTTGGGTTGTGCCTTTGAAGTTGCGCCTATGAGACACATGGAAGTATCCACAAGACTCTCCATATTTAACCAATTAAATGGGATTTCATCCCTTTTCCACTCCTGTTAGACCCTTGACACGTGGACGCTTTGTGCTCATTTGAGTCTCCGCTTTGGGTCACCTCTTTAAAATTGTACCGATCTGACACGTGGATATTTTCGCTACCCAGAGAATTTTCAACTACCGAATCTACCTTCTTTTCTAACTTGAGACATGTTGAGGCTTGGTGCTTGTTTGAGTCTCTACCTTTGGATCCTTCCTTTGAATTTGCACCATTAAGACACATGGGGGCTTCCACCGACCCTCTTATACTTAGTCGATTTTGGTCCCACCTATCTTTACCAACCCCTAACTATGTGGAAGGTTGGCACTCATTTGGGACCATCTTTTAGGCTTGACCTTTGAAGATGCACCGCTGAGGCACGTGGAGGCCTCTGTTAACCTTGTTGTACTTATCCATTTCAGGCCTACTCCTCCTTCATTTTTGGCTAGGTCCCTTCTTCTTGTTTAGGAGTGACTTTGTTAGGATCTAGACACGTTGAGATCTGACACTTGTTTGGGGTCCCTACTTTGGATTCTCCCCTTGAGATTACACCGATGAGGCATGTGTCTCCTTCACACTCATTTAGGGATAGCCTTTTGGTCTTAGCCTTTGGAGGTGCACCATTGAGGCACGTGTCATCTTCTTTTGCTTCTTATACTTAGTCAATTTGGGCCTAAGTGGATGCTTCCTTTCTCCTTTGTTCTCCCGGCACCTCTGGTCTCTTCATACTATTTGATCCTTTTCCAACCCTTCCCCTTCATTGGTGAATCCTCCCACCTCTTGATTTGGGATTGATTATGAGCTCGCAGGACTAGACCGACCCTTCAATTTTCTCCTGTGTAGGGGCGTGTTTGATTAATTTTTCCTAAGGGGAAAATTGGTCGACAGGTTGATTACAATGTCATCTATGCCTATCATCATGTCCTTAGGCACAACACAGAGTACTGCAAGGCTCTCCAAGTACTTATCAACAACCTCATACAAGATGATGATCTTCTCATCAAAGAAGAACACCCCCTTCCATCCACTATCTCATCTACACCTAATCACAACCCCCAAACCAAATCTACAACTTCCAAATTCTTTCAATATGGCCCTCTATTCACACTATTATTCATAATCCCACCATAAAATTATACCACTTCTAACAAGGTTCCACCTCTTTACATAAATGTAATTCATGTTTCCACTCGCTCTCACACTCATGACTCAACAAAAACAAATATTTATCATCATTGCTCCTCCTAACAAACCTATTTCATCTCCCTTTTCATCCAATGATAAGGTATCTATTCATGTCTCCACCATCCCAAATTCCTATTGCGATATAGCAATACATTGTGAAACAAGTGCATCATGCTCCCATCAAAATGTGCATTTATGAGCTTATCCAAAGATACCCTCACCATCATCAAGATATCATCAAATATTTACAACACATCCCAATCACAACTGATGAATCCTAACCTTTTGCAACCATCGTTGGAGATATTACAACCTTTTCCACTATTTCCTTTAATTATTATGAGATCCTTGAGCTTCTATTTGAATATCATGACTTTCGTCTCTTTATCAACGTTCTTATTAATGTCACCTTTATCAAAATATCCATTATTGATAACAGAGCTATCATTAACATAATTTCATCCCACACATTCAATCAACTCACGCTTCCTGACACCAATTGCCAAATCACCCACATTCCTTAAATCCTTTAAATACATTGTTTCCCCTACATTTTTGAATAATCATCCTTCCAACCCATGCTAGAGACAAGATCCATCATTAAATCTTCTACATCCTAGAATGATAATTACAATGCAACATCTTTCTTTAATGCCTTGGATCCACACTATTCTTTTGTCCCATCCACCCATCATCATTTTCTTACGTATGAACATGGTTGGAAATCCACACACTCCCCATTGATATTCCTCCTTTCAAAGTATATCATATGACCTACATGCCAAATGACATGCTCATCCCCAAGAAAGACTCATATTTTGAAGCTTCCACTAGTTCATTTGTACCTGCATCTAAGTTACCCAATGACGAAACCTTTTACACCACGATGCATCATCTCTCACCGAGAAAGTAACAAATCCTCTCTCTTAATTCTCTCCCCACACTCAATCAACTTGCTAAACCCAAAAATATCTCATCTACCAATCTAACTTTAGGGATCTTATTTCCTTTGGCCCACCTTACTTGAAAACCAGTTATTTTTATGGTGGCATTGATCATCCTTATTCCAACACCGATGAATGATCCCATAATAATCCATACACCAATGGATTTGATTTCCTTTATAACAAGTATTTTTCTAAAACCTATCTCCATTCTTGTGAATGGAAGGGATTTGTCAGGATGTTTCACACAAGGTATACATGATCTTGTCCTTGATCAATACCTCAAACCTCATGAGAGGTATGGATTGGGATTCCAAGATCACCCCACTCGAATCTCTTTCACGCAAGTATTTTCAATCCCCATGAACTTGAAGCCATAATACCCTTCCTTATACCATAACCCCATGGACACGGATGAAACCGTATCCCTTCCCCTAAGATTTTTTTAATCTCAACGATCACTCTCGGACCAGTCACCTATTAAGTTGAAGTTGAAACTAGGTCCCTTGCTCTTAAATTACCCAAGATGGTAGATGGGGATTCCCCTACCATTGAAATTCTTCAATGCCAAGATTATGACTCTATCATTTCCTATATGTGAGAAAATGATTCTTATCTTCATAAGGCCTTACCTTCCGACACATTCATCCTTCTTAAATAA
Organism: Taxus wallichiana var. yunnanensis; assembly: GCA_018340775.1. Lineage (NCBI taxonomy): Eukaryota > Viridiplantae > Streptophyta > Pinopsida > Cupressales > Taxaceae > Taxus > Taxus wallichiana. The sequence goes on from CM031237.1 coordinate 377,380,596, forward strand.
TATACCATCAATGTCAACATAGAGACTTTGAGATCCTGCATCCTCAAAGTTATCCAATCTCTTGATCCACAAGATCTAGCATCCTTCATTGCTTTCCTCTCCAAATATAGTCATAGTTTCACAAATTCATATGCCTACATGTTAGGCCTTGATCCTATTATATTCTTCCATAATACCATAACCATTATTAATGCCAAACCAATTAAGTAGAAGCTATGTTGTATGCAATCTCACAAATCCCTCCTTGTTAAAGAATAATCATAGTGTATTAATTTTCTCAACTTCATCCAAACCATCGATTATCCTCAATGGGTTTATAAAATCATTCTAGTTGTTAAATACTGTGGGGAGCTTTGCATCTATATGGATTTTTGAGACTTAAATATATTTTGTCCCAAATACGACTTACCCCTTCCTAACATCTATCATCTCATTAACCTAATGGCTAGGCATGAAATGCTTTCTCTTATGAATGGTTTTTCTGGTTATAATAATATCCTTATCATACATGAAGACCAAAATAAGACATCCTTCTTCACCCCTTCAAGAATGTTCTATTCTTTGGGTTATAGTATTTGGTTTGAAAAATTTAGAGGCCACCAATTAACATGCCATGACTTATATCTTCCACAATATCACCCACAAAATTGTATAGGATTATATCGACGGTCTCTTCGATAAATTCAAGCGTCAACAAGACCATATTAATTTCCTTGAAATCCTCTTTGTGTGCCTTATCTTATACTCCCTTTGCCTCGATCCCACAAAGTGTGTTTTTGGAGTTCTAAATGGAAAATTCTTGGGCTTCATTACTTCCATAAGAGGTATTGAATTTTACCCTGCCAGAGATCAAGGCCATCATTGAGATGCCTCCTCCTATCAATATAAAGAAAATTTGTAGTCTCCAAGTCAAACTTCAATAATTTATCCACTTCATGTCACAACTATCCAATCATTGCAAACATTTCCATCATCTCCTCTGACAAGACACCCACTCCAAGTGAGTAAGAAATTGTCAAAAATATTTTGATGAACTTAAGCAATATCTTCTATCTCCCCTTGTGCTCACACCTCCACATGAGGGGGAGCCATTTTATCTCTAAATCTCTTCCACTAACCATGGTCAAGGTGTTATGTTAGTACACCGTGATGAGTAGGGTAGGGAACAAGCTATTAATTATATCAGTTGCACTCTTCATGAATATGAAAACCACTACACCAGAGCTGAAATTTTTTGTTAGACTCTCAACTTCACAACTTCCAAGTTTCTCCACTACCTTCTCAATCACTAGAAATATGTCATCACTAGCTTCAACCTCCTTAAAATCATGCATTCCAAAACCTATCACAATGATCACATCACTCGATGACTCATTCTCTTGACTAAATTTTACCTAGAGCTCATCTCCTAAAAATCAATCAAGGGTTAATCTATCACTTATAAACTCATTGAAGCCCCTCTTCTTGATAATCAACTCCCCCATGATATATTTCATGAAAAATACATCAGCACAATCAATCATGAGTATTCACCCCTTAAAATAACACTATTCTTTGATAGTTGTAAGTATGGACAATGGGGAGGAGTTGGTTTCATCATTATTCCTTCTTGGGAGACTCCTATCCCCATCACCTATAAGCTCAACTTCAATTGTACTAATAGTGTGACTTGAGTATGAGGAACTTATCTTATTCCTCTAAATTTCAATCATGTTAGGCATCCAAATCCTTGAAGTCTATTGTGATTCCTAACTTATCATCAATCAAATCAATGGATTTTAAAAATGTAAAAAGAAAATCCTCTTAAAATACAAGGACATTATTGATTTTATCCATGAATCCTTTTATTAATACACTATCAAAACTATTCCACTTCCATATAATTGCTTCATAGGAACCATGACATCCCTTACATCACACATCCCTTTCAAAATGGAAGAATCCAAAATATTCGCTGTTATACATCGTATTGATTAACCATCCCATACCATTGAGCTTCATTTTATCAATCTCATCCAAACCAGCCAATCTAATATTTAGTAGTACAAAAATTTCTTCGATTATCTCTCTCAATCTAAAGTTTTCTCCAACCTATAAAAAAATGGTAGGAGATCATTCCTTCAACACGCTAACCACTATGTTATTCTTATTGGAATCATCTATAAACATGGTTTTGACGGTATTTTACTACAATCAATGATTCCTTAAAACCCATAAATTTATTTGAGCCATAAAAGAAGTCAATGATAACATCTATGGTTGATACTTTAGTAATTTTTTAATTTCCCAAATAGCGTTAATCAAATGGGATACTATTTTCCCACCCTCAACCAAGACTACTACAAATATGTCAACAAGTGCATCAAGTTCTAGAAGAATTCCAATCGGACCCATATCCTTATCGAGGCTTTGTAACCAAATCAAGACCTATGGACTTTTTCATAATGGAGATTTGAACTCATTTTTTTATTGACCCACATTTTTCTCAACATCATCATTACATCTTCACTTCTACCAAATAGTTCACTAAATGGGTTAAACCCATTCCACTCACATCAACCAAATCTAACAAAATCATCAACTTTTTCTATCAACACTTCATCTACAACTTCGGTATTCCTCACAATATCATCATGAATAATGGAAAGTCCTATAAAAATAAATAACTTAAGAAGATTTGCAACACCTTTAATATCAATCTTATCTTCTCTTCTCCATACTATCAAAAAAGTAATGACCAAGCCAAAGATACTAAACAAACTCTCAACAATAATATTATCAAAACTATCAATAAGGTGGGTCAGGATTGGAACCTTCATATCCCTTTAACTCTTCGAGATTGTTAGAATAGCATCCATGCTCCTAAAAATGTTACTCCCTTATATCTTGTCTATGGCTCTGATGTTGTCCTCCCTCTTGAACTTCAAATCCCATATTTTCACATTTCTCTTCACCACTTCATCTTTGATGAGGACTACCACCTAAAGCTTCTAACATAACTTGAACAATAATACAAATGTATCTTAATAACCATCCAACATCATCACATCTATCAATAACATATCAAACACACTTACAATAAACATATCAAATAACACAACTTTAATATCGGTGTCCTTATCTTAAAAGAGAATCAGAATGCCACTACTCTTAAAAGGAACCAACTTGGGAATTTTAATCTAAACTATATTGGACCATACATTATCACTCATAAGTATGGGTTTAAGGCTCACCCCTTAGCCTCCCTCGATTTTAAAATTGAAAAATAACCTTCTAATTCCTTACACTTGCGGCCTTTCTATTATTAACACACCTACTAACATGTCATTAGTTTCATTAACGATCTCATTTTCATCATTAACCTTCTCCATTTCCCATCGTAATGATTTGGAATCATGTGTTCTCCCATCACTATACTATTTGTGACCTTGAATATGAACACCACTAATCTACTTGTGACAAAGATATTCCTTATGGATAAGTTCCTCCCTTTAGGTGGGAACCCCAAAATTATTACATTCATCCCCTTCTAATAGAGATACTAAACCATGATAAGGTTCCACAATTGTAGCTTATACACATGAAACCCCTCCTTAAGTGGTCTACTAGACTTTTTGATCTACGTTTCCATCTTCCTTTCTAGATGAGTGTATGAGTAATAAAGAAACATGAAACACCATCGATTATACAAGGGCTTGATACCTTGGATATGAAAATGGAAGATACAGTGCAAAGTTGATATATGTATGGTATAAAGAAGCTAGATATGCAAAACTGAAACAGATAAGATTAGATTACAATATACGGGGGTTGCCAGGGACATTTCCGATTCCAAGAGGATTTTAACTCCTTTGGAGGATGTCAACCCCATGTTAGACAAGATAATAACAGATTATGAATAGTAGTAATGGAATATAAAATGAAAAGTAAATAAAATGACGAGGAACTTAGCTTGTGCTCTATTATGGAGATGAACTGGATATCAAGATGACAAGATAATAAACCATGGAAAATGTTTCTTCCTTAAATTAGTGGAACTTAATTAATTATTTCTTCTCTTCTCTAGGCCTAGGTATCTCCAAGTCTTCGGTCTTTTTTTCTTGAAATATGGGAGAGAAACCCATATTTATAACTTATATGTGAGGTTAGATTTGAGGTTAACAAGTAACCGGGGTTGAGTAAAGTAACTTGAGTTAGGGATATGATGTGATCACGTGGGGACCACGACTTGAATTATTATATGGAGTGAGGAGCATGATTGACATGGTGGGTGGGATAAAGATTCCATTTTTAAAAAAGGGTGTCAAATGGGTGTATTAATACCCATGGATTAAATAATTTTTGAAGGATGGGGATATGCCAAAAGTTGAATTATCAAATGGGTCTACATGGAGCCCATTTGATAATTAATCAAATAATGTGAGAAAATAGATAAGATTTTATTTAATTTAAGAGAAAGAGATGTGAGAATGGAAATTAGATGAATGTGAGATGACGGAGGGGTGCTATACCAAAAATAGGTGTCTACATTTGCCCCTTTTTTTTGAGTGGTTTGCGATAGCAATCCATGAGACAAAAACAAAAAGGGTTAGATAAAGATGTGTCTGAAGATGGATGAAGATATAATCAAAGGTAATATGCCTCAGGAAAAAAAGAATTATAATAACAATTAAAAAAAGTATGGTGGTGACTCTAATATCACATCGGTAGAGGATAATTACGGTCTCATCGGAGACAAACGACAATGTTCTACTGCAGACCGGTGAGTGGGTGAAGACCACTACGATATGGATGTAAACCAAGATGACCAATGGGTCATAGGAAAACATTAGAATATGTGAAATTGAATGTGAAAGATGTGTGTAATCCTTTGTTTGTGAGGAATTGTGTGAAAAATCACGCATCCACAAAAGGGAATTGGATGAAAATAATGATTCCAAAGCATAGGGCACAAGAAAGAAACAAAGTGATTTATACATCTTGACAAGTACAAGGATGAAAAATTTCCCCAACATAAGACATAGATAGAATAATCATAAATGTGGACAAGATAAGTGGATAGGATAGAAAGGTGAGATAAATGCCCTAAACGGGTAATAAATATGATGACAATGATGTTTCATAGGAAAGATGCATAAGTGTTAGAAATTTAGAAGATGAAGAAGACAAAGAAGTCTTATTTCTTTGGTAATTTTAATAGAGATACTTTTAAGCGACAAAACAAAAGTAGAGAAAATATTCATGGAAGAGAACAAGATTAGATAGGTGATGGTCATTATGGTATGGTATCTTCCAGGACAAAAATGTCAAAAGAAGATGGGGAGATATTCTTAGAAATGGATATGACGATGTCTCTGCGAGAGGAATGATGAAGATAAAAGATGTGATAGGGTTATAAAAAGATAAGAGTTCAATGTGGTAAAGAGAAGAAAAATAACGGTAATGAAATGGATAGATAGCGATACATAAATAGAGAAACATTGGAATTGACTGTGAATACCAGATGTAAGGGATGTTGAGAAAGATAGAAGGGAATAAACATGAGGATTGGTTGATTATGAGAATAGAAAGAAACATTTAATATAATGCTTGTGGGGTATGGAATAGAGGGATGGAGACGAAGGAGGAGAAAATAAGGAGTGAAAGGGGAGGAAGAAGATAACAAAGAAGGATTATAGAGAAAGGGGGAAATGAAGAAGGATAAACAAAGAGAAGACAAGAAAAGAACATAGCGAGAGGATGAAGTTATGAAAAAGGAGATATTTTTTCAAGATGAAAGGTGTGATGAAGGATGGAATAGAGGGAAACAAAGAGGTAATGGAAAATGAAAGATATGATAGAGCAAATAAAATTTAAGGAAATAGATCATAGTGAGGAAATCCAAGGCAAAGAATATGGAATTGACCGCATGGAAATGCATGTGGATGATGAGATGATAAATGAAATGGGATAATGCTTGAGTCGGGTTTTGATGGGGAAGTAAGGAGGAAGTGTGAGGTAAAATGGGGAGAAGGACGATATAGAGGAAGTAAAATAAGACGAAGATTAGAAAGGAGGAGAAGACAATGAAGAAAATTATGTAGACGGAAGGGAACCAAGAATGAAGATATTTGGTAAAGAGTGAGAAGCATAAGGAATGTAAATAAAAACTTGAGGGAAGGAATGACATTAATTAGAAAATAAATGAAGATGTATGAGATGAGGATATGTTGATGACGAGAAAATAGAGAGAAGGTGTATGATGAAGATAGTGAAGAAATTGGAAAGGAAGAATGGAAGATAGAGAGGTGGCGAGGAAAAATAAAAGAAGGGATAGGAAAGGAAATCCCAAAGAATGGATGTTAGGAGAAATCCACCGATATATGATCAGTAAAAAAGGATGAGACAAAAGATAAGACAAGGTAGAAATTAAACAAATAACGGGTGGGGAACACTGGAATGAATAGACGTTAGGAGAATCCCTCTGCTAATGATCGGAGGAAGCAGAGGAAGGAATGAATGAAGATAGAATGGAGGAGGTCAAAGAAAAGGATTTCAGTCAGCTGTGTGGAATGGGGATGAGTGATTTTTAGGAGAAGTCCACTGATAATTCTAGCGCAAAAACGGAAGATGATGATGAAATAATTAGAAGATCAATGACAATGATGGGTAAACATGGGAGTAGATATGTGGGAGAACTCTAGAATATGGAGTGGAAAGATTAAAGAAAGGAGTGATAAAGATGTGTAGGAAAATGAAGACGAGGAGAGGATGCAGTGGATGAGAATGAATGAGAGAGAAATGAAGAAACAAGACATGAAATGAACGGAGAAGCAACGGTTAAGTAAGATTACCTAGTGACGGATGATGGAGATGAAAAAGGGACCAGTAAGAAGTGGTGTTTGCGTGAATGGAAGAGGAGGTGAGAGGATGTAATAATGGGGAATGACAAGAAAATGTAGATGGAGAGAATGTGTGGTAGTGGGGGAGTACAGGATGACAAATCATGCTAGAGAGGGACTCTTAAGTAATATTTCCATGCTGCAGGAGGATTTAAGTAAGATCACCAAACCGGAAGTGACAATATGGAAGGAGAAAGACAACATTGTATTGGATCCAGGTGTGGAAGATTTGGTTGGAATGGATGAGTATGATGAGAGGCGAGAGACAAAAGATGAGGAAGAGATGATGGGAGATTGAAGGATCGGATGGCAAACCATTCTTAAGATAAAATCTTAAGTAATATTTCCTTGTGATGGAGATAATTAAGTAGAATCGCCAAACTCAAGAAGAAGAAGAATGATGAAAAGACTAAGCAAGTGTATACCAAAATGGAACAAGAGATGAAAGGAGGTGATATTAATGTGATAACAAATAAACAAGGGAGTGTGACATAAGTGGATGGTGGAACATATGCAACATAGATGGAGAGTGTAAGGAAGTCCTTAACTAGAATTCCCACATGGTGGTAGTGATGATGCAAGAGTGTTAAGTAGAAAAGGAGGAGTGGAAAGAGGTTTGTGGTGGTGATTGTCATCTATTTGGTTGAGGAAATGGTGGAGAATATTTCACAGTGGGAGGATCCAAGGAAGAATATATACCTTAACTAAGGTTCTCTAGCTATATGGATGCTTAAGCAAGATTGTCAAACTGAAATAAGAAGAGTAAAAGAGAAACTCAAGAAGAAAGGCAAGTAAGATATCCGGCATTGTGCGAGGGGACAAAAAGGTGACAAGGATGATGTGGATACAAATAGTGATGAGTCGAAATGGAGAGCAAGGAGAAATGGATCAAAGATGGTTTTGAACATGTTGAGAGATAAGGATCTGTAGGATAACAAACTTGCCTTGAGAATGACCCTCAAGTAGGATTCGTAAATTTCAACAAAGATCAAGTAGAATTCGCAAACCAAAATTTTTATTTGCAAATGCATTCATGGAGATGATGGATAGATATAAAATTCATAGTGTAAAATTTGGTGTGAAAAATATGATCTAGTTAAGATGAACATAATATAGTTGTAGCAAGGGCATACAGGGAAACTATGTTTCAAAATGGATATAAATAAGAAAGGTTACCACTCAAAGCATTGCACTTACAACCGATAGCAGGTGTTAACACATAACCAATGATAGTTAGTTATACCAAAAGATCATGAGAGAAATATGGATGAAAAAATTCTAGTAATCCTAATGTTGACATGAAAAAGGGATCAAAGATGTGACTTATACGTGGGAAGAGGGATCTCCAAAGGTGGTGTTCCTTAAGTCTATGCCCTAGCTCTGGAAAAGGGAAATAAAAATAGTAGAAAGTTGATCAATGAGGAAATATTTCAGAAAATGTTGATAAAGGAAAGATGATCACCGTGGAAAACCTTCTAGATGCCATAATAACAGAGTAGCCATCCTTTGAGGGTATGGTATACTTTGTACATAATATGGATGGAAAGAATAATATGATAGTTGTCCTTAAAGGAATCAATCTATTTATTTTGATTTTTTTGGATTTTGATTTGTATACTTCTCTTTTTTTCTTTTCTATTTTTTTATACTTCATAAACAATGGTCCTTCGAGGATCAGTCTATTTTTATAACTTTGATTTTGCCTTTTACATATATGAAATTGAGCTTGACATGGGGAAAGTTGGGAATATCTAAGTAAACCCCTTAAGAGGGGATAAGGAATGTACAAGAGACACCTGGACCCTTTGCATGGTTGCAATAGGAGAATGAGAAGGTAATGGATGTAATGGTTATGGGATCACATCAAAGTAATGAAGGCACCACATAATTCAGATTATTACAATGAAAAAGGGAAGGGGATAAAAATGGTAGAAAAATGTAAGGATGTAACTAAGTTCTCATTGGTAAATATCTTAACATAGATTGGGTGCAAGTGCAATACATTAAGAGATTATGTCTCTGCTTTACCACCATGAGAGGGAAGACAATGAAGTTTCAATAAGATGAGATGATAGACAAGCAGAAATAAAACTAACATATGACCACAATGGTAGATTTAAATGAAAATAAATGATGATGCCCCAAGAGAGACATAAACATAGAAGGGAAAATATGGCCTCGAGAGGAGGGCTTGATGAAATAAATGGTGTCCCAAAAGATACACACATATAGCCACAATGGTGTGATTTGAAATAGATGGTGCCCAAGAAGAGACACAAATATAGACACAAGGTGGACTTTGAGTAAAAGGTCCCCAATGGAGAGACAAGCATGGCTTTAAATGAGGGATTCAATTGAAAAGATGATACTCCCAAAAGGAGCACAAACATAAAAGAAAAATATGGCCTTAAAGGAGGACTTACAATGAGATGAGGATTTGATATAATTAATTTAGATTGGATGAATATGAATAAGGTAGAAAAGACAATGTCAAACATCTAATAGAAATAGTTTAGATTGGACGAGTATGAATAAGAGTGAAGTCCCCTAGTAATAAGGGATTTGTATGGATGATGTGCTCAAGGGTGAGGGAAGGTTTTTCCCCAATGAGTTAGATGTGAAGGAGGTAAAGGATGTTGAAAGATTTTAGATGAGATTGTTTTAGATTTGGATTGGGTAAACAATAAGAGAGCACAAGTATGCTTAGTAAGATAAGTGGAATTGATGAACAAAGGAGAGCATTCCTTAGGAGGAATGACATGGGATGGACTGGTACAACAATATCCCATGACATTCCTTATTCTCTTTCACTCAACTTACATAGTTGTTCTTAAAACATGTTTCTATCAATATCGCACGCAAGACCACCGTCGCTGATCTATATACCATTCGACATTATAAAAACGAGCCCATCACTAACTTCGTCACCCTATGGCATGATGTTATAAAAAAACTATCCTTCACTATCCCACAAATAAAACCCATTGACTTATTCTTGCATTCGTGTGCTAAACATATATCATCCACTTTGCAGATCCAATCATTCCAAACCTTTGATGAAGCTTTCACAATGGCTTGCAAGCTTGAAACTTGTGCCATTGAGCAAGGTCATCTTAAACTAAGTTCAATTAAATCAAAATTTGAATCCACTAAACCATTCACACATAATGACAAGTTCAAGGCTGCGCTCAACAATGTGGTCATCGAACCCTCATCCCCATATATATCAAGCATATGGTCTCAACAATGATCTCCTCAATCAACAACCAACTACACTTCCTTAGGATAATCATACAGTTCTGTATTTGATAAATTGATGAGCATAAACTCCATCCAACTTCCTCCCATACAACCTGTGGACAACTCGCAAGCCAAGCCTATTTGCGAGTTGTCCACGGGTCGTATGGGAGAAAGTTGGAAATGACAATCAGAGAGCACAAGTGTGCTTAGTAAGATAAGTAGCATTGATGAACGATGGATGGCATTCCTTAGGAGTAATGACATGGGCTGGATGGATATTAAGGGATGATGTGGATGGAAGGATTATGTGGGATCTAACATATGGGATATGGATTGGATTCAAGGTAGATGGAGAGGGAACTTTCCCTTGAATTAGGAAATAATATTTCTCTATAAAATTTTGGATGATTTACCGAAAGGCCTTACAATGTTCGATGTCCCGGCTTGGTGTACGATGATAGGCACAACTGCAATTAGGATTGAATCATGATGGATTGGGAACATATGGTTTAAATGATTTAATAGGAGGAATTTTGATGGTAGATATTCAAGTTAAATGTAAAAATATATCTGTGAATGTCCCCATTGAAGTGTCATGGGAAGGTAACTCTTACGGGTTTTGATAGGATGTTTCAACTTGGAGTTATGAGAAAATGTAGATGTAGATTGGATGTGTGAATATCCTGTTTTGGAGGACGAATAAAATTTGGATGAAGGATGATATTATTTGGATGTGGATTGATTATTTCAAGATGTCATAGATGGAAAGATTGATCTTGACATGGATATTGTGGAATTAGATTATTGAGAAGAGGGAAAACCTGAATGTTTCTGAGGAGGCATAGGGGACTATCGGGGATGTTTTCCCTAAGCCTTATACTTCAACCAAGAAGATTTACCTCTAGCAAGAATGAAAATAATTTCAATTGGAGGATCTGATAGCGGTGGTGTGGTTATTAATGGAGAAAATTTTCTAAAACAAGATGAATATGTTAATGAAGAGATAGGTGTTTATATGATACGATTAATGATATCTCGTGTGCAACATCGATTCTTTCGGTTTTGGCATGGAAAGAGATGATTTTGGAGAGGGAGAAGGTAAATCATCTTTATTTTATTTAGGTGGATGTGTTAGTATGGTAGGTGATTCAAGAGGTATATTTGATAGGTTTATATATGGATAGGATTGGGTTGGTGTGATAGAAGAACTAGGTAAAAAAATTGGGGTAGATTGGGTGACGTGGCCACGAGCAAGGTTGTCAAGGTAGAGATAGGTGGATTTGTTGGTATAATAGGTATAGGGGTTGCTAGGATAGATAAAGTTGTAGGCACTTTTGGAATATGTGGAGATGCGAGTGATGTGATAACCATGGATTAGACCTTTTGGGTAAGGGTAATGTAGAAAATGCAGGAGAATTTTTGGATGTAGAAGTAGAAGGTACTAGTTGTTTCATAAATTTTTTAAGGGGTAAGAATGATATGTTAGCTAAAGGGATTGATGTTGAATATGGGGTTGCAAGGGTGCATGTTGTAGAACTGAGTTTAATTGGGATGGTTGTGAGTAATGTAGGTGTAGTAACAGGTGTACTTGAGGTAGATGTGGGTGAAGAAATAGATGGGAGAAATGTAGGGATATGTGTGGATACGAGTGGGGCCAAAATAAGTGCTAAGGATGAATCTAATGTGGTAGATTGGGGTGTGTTTGAAGTGATGGAAATGGATGATATAGTTGAACATGATGTGGATATGATAAGGATAGGAGAAGTTGTAGGTTCATCATAAGGTATGACAGGTTCTAAATAAGAGGTGGGAATAATGTCGACTATGGAAACATGTGGAATTGGTGATAAGATAATATCTTGATTGATAGTGTCAATTATATAAGTGTTTGATAGTTGAGATGTAAAGGGGGTGACATGATTTGTTGGTGGTTGATTAGTTTGCACGCGTGGAAGTATCAATTTAGATATCCCCTTGATTTACAAGTTGTTGGAAATGATATTTAAAGGAACGACATCTCTCAATGTCATGACCTTTGACTCAATGATATTTACAAAAGTAGGCTTCATGATACCAAATAGGCTTGGCTTACGATTTTTCCATGGGTCATTTGGAAGGAAGTTGGATGGAGTTTACACTCATCAAATTATCAAATACAGAACTATATGATTCTCTTAAAGGAGTGTAGTTGGTTGTTGATTGAGGAGATCATTGTTGAGACCATGTGCTTGGTACAAATGGGGATAAGGTTTCAATGACCACAGTATTAGCTACATCCTTGAACTCGTCATTATGTGTGAATGGTTTAGTGGATTCAAATTTTGATTTAATTGAACTTAGTTTAAGATGATCTTGCTCAATGGCATGGGTTTCAACCTTGCGAGCCATTGTGAAAGCTTCATCAAATGTTCGAGAATGATTAGATCTTCAAATTGGATGATATATGTTGGGCACATGAATACAAGAATAAGTCAATGAGTTCGGTTTGCGGGATAGTGAAGGATAGTTGGTTTATAACATCATGCCACCATGCGACGAAGTCGGCGATGGGCTTGTCTTCATATTGTGAAATGGTATATAGATCAGTGATAGTGGTTTTGCATGTAATATTAATATAAAAGAGTTCTAAGAACAACTGTGTGTAAGTTTGAGTAAAGGAGAATATGGAATGTCATGGGATATTGTTGTACCAATCTAACGCGGGACCAGACAAAGACATGGGGAAAGTGCGAAGAAGTAAATCATGATCATGCGTAACAATACAACATGTGTGTTTAAATGTGAGGATATGTTGTTGGGGATTTTCTTTATTGTTGAACTTATTAAATGTAGGAAGTTTCCAACGAGGAGGGTAGGGTTTAATTGGAACTGACAAATGAATCGGTTCATTACAAATTTTTTCATAGGATAAGGTGTTCTTGGGTGAGTACGGTAAGGATTTCTAAATTGACTAACTGATTCATTAAGGCATGAATTGAATTACTCAAGGTGTTGTAAAGTGGATATTGGATTGGTTGTGTGGTTTGAAAAGTAGTTTGATAAGATGAATGATGTGTTTATGAGTGTATGGGTGGTTAGGGAAGCATCGATAAGGTGGTTGATAATTTTATGGCTAAGACAGTTGATTAATGTGTAGATATGTAAATATTGGGACTACTTTTCAAAGACTAACATGTGTCACGAGTTGGAATTACTTGCATAGGTTGGTGTTGAGAAATAGGGGCATGACAATAAGCGGGGATATGCATGTTTAGAATTGGAGATGGATGGGAAATCCTATTAATGGAATTTTAAAAATGGGATGTGAGTGGAATTTGATCCACCAATTTTGGAGATTGGGAGGATTGAGAGATTGTAGGAGATAATTTGAGTTTATCTAGATGAGAAGGAAATGGTGGTGCAATCAATTTAGGAAGACTAGCTGACGAGGGATATGAGGTTTGGTGTCAAGGTGGGGAGAATTTTTTTATGACATGGTTCTTGTGAAGTGAGACCAGGGGAGACTAGAGATTGAATGACTGAAGGCGTGGTTTTGAGTTTAGTATCTTGTCGAGTGAGATCATCGAAGAAGTAATATCATGGTATAAAGCAGATTGTTTATTTGTCTCGATTTGGGAGAGAGAGACAATAGGTGTGAAATAGAGAAATATTTGTTTATGTATGTTGTTAATAAACAAATCAAGTAGAACACCTTATCCTATGAAAAAATCTGTAATGAACCGATTCATCCATCCGTCCCAATTAAACCTTACCCTCTTCATTGGAAACTTCTTGCATTTAATAAGTTCAACAATAAAGAATATCCCCAACAACATCTCCTCGCATTTAAATAGATAGTTGTCTTATTACACATGATCATGATTTACTTCTTTACATTTTCCCCATGTCTATGTCTTGTCCTGTGCTCCGACTCGGTATAACAAGATCCCACGACATTCCATATTCTCCTTCACTCGGCTTTGCAAAAGTGTTCTTAGAACACTTTTCTATCAATATCACACACAAAACCACTATCGTTGATCTATATACCATTTGACAGTATGAAAATGAGCCCATCACCAACTTCGTCGCATGGTGGCATGATGTTATAAACTAACTATCCTTCACTATCCCGCAAACTGAACTCATCAACTTATTCTCACATTTGTGTGCCAAACATATATCATCCACTTTGCAAATCCAATCATTCCAAACCTTTGATGAATATTTCACAATGGCTCACAAGCTTGAAACTTGTGCCATTGAGCAGGTTCATCTTAAATTAAGTTCAACTAAATCAAAATTTGAATCCACTAAACCATTCACACATAATAACGAGTTTAAGACTACGGCCAACACTATGGTCATTGAACCCTCATCCCCATATATATCAAGCACATGGTCTCAACAATGATCTCCTCAATCAACAACCAACTAAACTCTTTTAGGAGAATCATATAATTTTGTATTTGATAAGTTGATGATCATAAACTCCATCCAAGTTCCTCCCATACGACCCATGGACAACTCACAAGCCAAGCCTATTTGGTATGACGAGGCCCACTTTTGTAAATATCATTAAGTCAAAGGTCATGACATTGAGAGATGTCATTCCTTCAAAGATCATGTCCAATAACTCGTAAATCAAGGGGATATCCAAATTGATAACTCCACTGCACAAACTAATCAACCACCAATAAATTACATCACCCCCTTTACATCTTGTTATGTTTATGGAGCCTATTTTCATGTTAAAGTTTGGTACATCTTCCATGTGTTACACTTGGATATTTTTACGATGGTCCCGCTCACTAGTGAGTAGGTAAGGGGGTTTGGGTGGGTGAAGCCCCAGATGGAGGCTTGGGGTGAAGCCCCCGAAGCAAATTTTCATGGGTGGTTTATTAACCCATGGGTAATGGGTAACCGTTATGGGCTATTTTTGGGCCCATGGTTTTTTGGTACCCATTTTTTTGTAAAACCACCTCTTCAGCTACCTATTGATGTTGTTATAAATATATGGACATACAATAGGATTTATTATGAGTGTTATTTGTGAAGGTGAATAGTGTGTGTGAATTCAAGTGTGAATTTGGGAGGGTTTGTTGAGTGCAGCTCCAAACAAGATCTGATTATTGTAACTGTGAAGACTATTGGCTTGTAATAAAATTTGAGCAAGTGTTATTGGTGGATGTAGCCCACATTGGGTGAACCACATTAAATATTGTCTTCATGTTGTGCATTTTTCATTTCTGTAATTCTTTTCATACTTCTTATTATTGATATTCTAAGGAATTATTCCACATTAGATATAATTAATTCCTAACACATCTCAATTATCAAATGCTTGTATGGTTGACACTTTCAATCAAGATCTTATCTTATCACTAACTCTACATGTTCCCAAAGTGGACATTATTCCCACCTCTTATTCAGAACCTGTTACACCTACATCAACTTTCACTACCTGCTCGAACCTACACCTTCTCCTATCCTTATCACATCCACATCAAATTCAACTATATCATCCATTTCCGCCGCTTCAAACACACCTCGATCTACCATATCAGACTCCTCCTTAATACCCATTTCAGCCCCACTGATATCCACACACATCCCTATAATTCTCACATCTATCCCTTCACCCACATCTTCATCAAATACACCTTTTACTACACCTACATTACTCACAACCATCCCAAAAAAACTCAGTTCTACTACATACACCCTTACAACCCTACCTTTGACATCAACCCCATTAGCTAACATATCATTCTTACCCCTCAAAAATTTATGAAACAACCAGTCCCTTCTACTTCTACATCCGAAAATGCTCCTGCATTTTTGCATTACCCTTACCCATAAGGTCTACTCCATCGGTTATCACATCACTCACATCTCCACATATTCCAAAAATGCCTACAAATTTATCTATCCCAGCAACCCATATACCTATTATACCAAAAATTCCACCTATCTCTACCTTGAAAAGCTTTCCCATGGCTGCATTACCCGTCTACCCGAATACTCTTAACCCAATCCTTCTATCACACTAACCAAATCCTCTCGATCTCGCAACCCTATCAAGTATACCCCTTGAATCACCTACTATATACAACATATCTACCTAAATCAAAGAAATATGATTTATCTTCTCCCTCTAAAAATCATCTCTTTCCATGCCCAAATCAAAACAATCCACATTTCACATAGATATTATTAATCGCATAATAAAAAAACCTATCTCTTCATTAACATCTTCGTCTTGTTTTAGACGCTTTCTCCATTGATAACCACACCACCAATATTATATCCTCTGTTTGAAATTATTGTCATCCTTGCTAGAGGTAAATATTCTCGGTTGAAGTCTAAGGCTCAAGGAAAACATCCCCGATAGTCCCATGCGCATCCACCGAAACATTCGGTTTTCCTCTTCTCAACAATCCAATGCCACAATATCTATTTCAGATCAATTTTTCCATCTACGACAGATTGCAATAATCAATCCACATCCAAACAATATCATCCTTTAACCAAATTTTATTTTTCCTCCAAAACATGAAATTCACACATCCACATTTTCTCCTAACTCCAAGTTGAGACATCCTATCAAAACCCATAAGACTTACCTTCTCCATGACACTTGATAGGGTCATACATAGATATATTTTGACATTTAACTTGAATATCTGTCATTAAAATTTCTCCTATTAAAACCTTTAATCCCTATGGTCCCAAGCCATCATGATTCAATCCTAATTGTAGTTTTTCCTATCATCGTACCCCAGGTCATGAAATCGAACATTGTAAGGCCTTTCGATCAATCATCCACAATCTTATTGAGAAATATGAATTCCTCATTCAGGGTAAAGTTTCTTCTCCATTATTTTGAGTCCAATTCATATCCCATCTATTGGATCTACCATGATCCCTCCATCCACATCATCCATTAATATCTATCCATCCCATGTCATTCCTCTTAAGGAATTCCCTCCATTGGTCATTAATGCAGCTTATCTTACTAAGCACACTTGTGGTCTCCAATCGTTTACCCCATCCAAATCTAAAACAATCTCATCTTTCGACATCCTTTACCTCCTTCACATTTAACTCATTAGGGGAACAACCTTCCCTCGCCCTTGAGCATCTCATATGTAAAAATCCCTTTTTACTAGGGGACTTTGGTCTTTAACATTGTCTTGTCTACCTTATTCATATTCATCCAATATAAACTATTTCTGCCCAAATCCTCATCTCATTCTAAGTCCTCCTTTGAGGCCATCTTCATCCTTCCATTAAGGGACCATTTTCTTGAAGTCCACCATTGTGGCCATATTTTTCTCTCTTATGGGGCACCATCTATTTCAAAGTCCACCATTGTGGCTATATTTGTGTCTCTTTTGGGACACCGTTTATTTCATAAGTCCTCCTTTGAGGCCATATTTGTTCTTTTATGTTTATGATCCTTTTGGGAGTATCACTTTTTCAATTGAATCCCTCCTTTGAGGCCATGTTTATCTCTCCATTGAGGGACCTTTTCCTCTAAGTACACCTTTGTGGCTATATTTGTGTCTCTTCTGGGCACCATCTATTTTGAAGTCCACCATTGTGGCTATATGTGTGTCTCTTTTTGGAAACCATTTATTTCATCAATCCCTCCTTTGAGGCCATGATCGTCCTTTTATGTTTATGTCTCTCTTGGGGCATCATCATTTATTTTCATTTAAATCCACCATTGTGGTCATATGTTAGTTTTATTTCTGTTTATCTGTCATCTCATCTTATTATAACTTCACTTTCTTCCCTCTCGTGGTTGTAAACCGTGAGACATAATCTCTTAATGCATTACACTTGCGACCAATATACTATTAACATATTTACCAATGAGAACTTAGTTACATTAGTAGATTGTTCTACCATCTCTAGCCCCTTCCATTTGTCGGTGTAATAATCTAAATTTTTAGTCCACCTTCATTACTTTGATGTGATCCCGTAGCTATTACCTTCTCATTATCCTATTATAGCCATGTGAAGGGTCCATGGTGTCTCTTATACATTCCTTATCCCATCGTAAGTGGTTTACTTAGCTATTCCTAGCTCTCCCCATGTGAAGCTCAAATTCATGTATGTAAAAGGAAAAATCAAAGTTATTAAAAACAAATTGATCCCTCGAAAGACAATTGTTCATGCAATATAAAAGAAAAATAGAAAAGACAAAAAAAGAAAAGTATACAAATCAAAATCAAAGAAAAAATCAAAATAAATAGACCTATCCCTTCAAGGATGACTATCATATTATTCTTTCCATCTATATTATGTATAGAGTAGACCATACCCTCGAAGGATGGCTACTATGTTATTATGACATCTAGAAGGTTTTCTCGCATTCATCACCCTTCCTTTATCAACATTTTTGAAAATCTTCCCGCATTGAACAACTTTCTACTATTTTTCTTTCCCTTTTCTATAGCTGGGGCATAGACTTAAGGAAAACCACCTTTGGAGATCCCTCTTCCCATGTACAAGTCACATCTTTGATCCCTTTGTCATGTAAAAATTAGGATTGCAAGCATCTTTCATCCATATCTCCCTCATGATCTTTTGGTATAACTAACTATCATTGGTTATGTGTTGACACCTGCTATCGGTTGTAAGTGCAATGCTTTGAGTGGTAACCTTTCTTATTTATCTCCAATTTGAAACATATTTTCCTTAGACGCCTTGCTACAACTATGTTCTGCTCATCTTATCTAGATCATATTTTTCACACCAAATTTCACATAATGAATTTTATATCTATCCATCATCTCCATGAATGCATTTGCAAAGAAAATTTTTGGTTTTGATTTCTACTTGATCAATTACATAGTTTGCGAATCCTACTTGAGGGTCCTTCTCAAGGTAAGTTTGTTATCCCGTAGCTCATTATCTCTCAACATATTCAACACCATCTTTGATCCATTTCTCCTCGCTCTCCATGTCCACTCATCACCATGTTTCTCCAAATCATCCTTCTCACCTTTTTCTCCCCTTGCACGATGTCGGATATCTTACTTGTCTTTCCTCTTGAGTTTCTCTTTTCCTCTTCCTCTTTAAGTTTGAAAATTTTGCTTAACCATCCATATAGCCGAGAACCTTAGTTAAGTTATATCTTCTTCCTTAGATCCTCTAGCTATAGAAGCTTCTCCACCATGTATTCTTTCAACAAATGAAAATCACCACCACAAACGTCTTTCCACTCTTCCTTTTCCACTTAACACTCTTGCATCATCACTACCACCACGTGGACATCCTAGTTAAGGATTGCCCTTACACTCTCCATCTACATTACATATGTTCCTCCATCCACTTATGTGACACTTCTTGTTTCTATTCCATCACTTTAATATCACCTCCTTTCATCTTTGGTTCCATTTGGGTATACATTTCTCGGTGTTTTCATCATTCTTCTTCTTCTTGGGTTTGGTGATCCTACTTAATCATCTCTCGTCAGCGAGGAAATATTACTTAAGAGTTTATCTTAAGAATGGTTTGCTGTATGATCCTTTCATTTCCCATCATCTCTTCCTCATCTTCTATCTCTCGCCTCTCATTTTACTCATCCATTCCTACCAACCCTTCCACACATGCACCAAGACAATGTTTTCTTCCTCCTTCCATATTGTCATCTTGCCGGTTTGGTGATCTTACATACACCTCTTACGGCATGGCGATCTTTCTTAACAGTCCCTCTTAAGCATGATTTGTCATCCTACACTCCCCCACTACCCCACATTCTCTCCATCTACATTTTCTCAGAATTCCCCATCATCACATCCTCTCACCTCCTCTTCCATTCAAGTGAATACCACTTCTTAGTGGTCCCTTTTTCATCTCCATCATCCATCGCTAGGTAATTTTACTTAACCATTGCTTCTCCATTCATTTCATGTCTTGTTTCTTCATTTCTCTCTCATTCATTCTCATCCACTACATTCTCTCCTCGCTTCATCTTCCTACACATCGTTATCCCTACTTTCTTTACTCTTTCCACTTCATCTTCTAGAGTTCTCCCACATATCTATTCCCATTTTTACACATCATTATCATTGATATTCCAATTATCTCATCATCATATTTTGTTTCCATGCTAGAATTACTGGTGGAATTCTCCTAAAAATCACTCATCCCCATTCTACACAGCCTCAATCCTTTTCTTTGACCTCTTCCATTTTATCTCAATTCCTTCCTTCCTCTATGTCCTCGATCAATATCGGAGGACTTCTCCTAACATTCCATAATTGGCATTCCCCCCTATTCTTCATTTACTTTCTACCTTGTCTTATCTTTTGTCTCATATTTTTATACTGAGCATTATCAGTGGATTTCTCCTAACATCCATTCACTAGCATTTCTTTTCCTATCCCTTCCTTACTTTTTCCTTGCCACCTCTCTATCTTCCATTCTTCCTTGCAGATTTCTTCATTGTCTTCATCATACACCTTCTCTCTATTTTCTCATCATTGACATATCCTCATCTCATGCATCTCCGTTTATTTTCCAATTGATGTCATTCCTTCCCTCAAGTTTCTCTTTACGTTCATTAGCTTCTCACTCTTTACCAAGTATCTTCATTCTTGGTTCCTTCCGTCTACATAACTTTCTACATTGTCTTCTCCTCCTTTCTGATCTCCATCTTATTTTACTTCATCTACATCATCCTTCTCCCCAATTTACCTCGCACTTCCTTTTTACTTCCCTATCAAAAACTGACTCTTCACGTTACCCCATTTCCTTTATCATCTCATCATCCATATGCATTTCCATGTGGTCAGTTCCATATTGTTTTCCTTGGATTTCCTCACTATGATACGTTTCCTTAAATTTTCTTTGTTCTATCATCTCTTTTGTTTTCCATTGCTCCATCCTTCATCACACCTTTTGTTTTAAATAACTCTCTCCATTTTTCATAATTTCATCTTCTGCTTCTATTCTTTTCTTGTCTTCTCTTTGTTTGTCCTCCATTTCCCCCTTCCTCTATAATCCTTATTTGTTATCTTATTCCTCCCCTTTCATTCCTTATTTTCTCCTCCTCTGCCTCCATCCCTCTATTCCATATCCCTGTCACCTTCATATTCAATATTTCTTTCTCTTCTCATAATCATACAATCCTCATGTTTATTCCCTTTTCTCTTTCTCAACATCCCTTACATCGGCATTCACAGTCAATGTCAATAATTCTCCATATATTTATCACTATCTATCCCTTTCATTACCATTATTATTCTTCTCTTTGCCACATTTACCTATTCTCTTTTTGAGAACCCCTGTCACATCTTTTATCTCTGTCATTCCTCTCACAGGGACATCATCATATCCATTTCTAAGAATCTCTTCCCATATTCTTTTGACATTTTTCTCTTGGAAGATACCATAACAACCATCACCTATCTAAGCTTGTTCTCTTCCATGAATATTTGCTCTACTTTTGTTTTGTCGCAAAAGTATCTCTATCATACTTACCAAAGAAATAAGACTTCTTTGTCTTCTTCATCTTCTAATTGGCTAACACTTATGCATCTTTCCTATGAAACATGATTGTCATTATATTTATTACCCTTTTAGGGAATTTTATCTCACCTTTCTATCCTATTTACTCATTATTCTATCTATGTCTTATGTTGGGAAACTTTTTCATCCTTGTACCTGTGTTTAGGGAATCATTATCTTCATCCACGTCCCTTTTGTGGGCGCATGATATTTCATATTATTCCTCGAAACAACGGCTTGCGCACATATTTCACATTCAGTTGCACATATTTTGATGTTTTCCTATGACCCATTGGTCATCTTGGTTTACATCCATACTGTAGTGGTCTTCACCCACTCACTGGTCTATAGAATGTTGTCGTCTGTCTCTGTTGAGACTGTAATTTTCCTCTACCGATGTGATATTGGAGTCACCGCCATACTTTTTTATTGTTATTGAAATCTTTTTTTACCTGAGGCATCTTACCTTTGATCATATCTTCAGACACATCTTTCATCTAACCCTTTTTGTTTTTATCTCATGGCTTGCTATCGCAAAACACTCAACAAAAAGGGGAAAATGTAGACAACTACTTGTGGTATAACACCCCTCCGTCATCTCACATTCAACCAATTTCCATTCTCGCATCTCTTTCTCTTAAATTAAATTAAATATTATCTATTTTCTCACATTATTTGATTAATTATCAAATGGGCTCCATGTAGACCCATTTGATAATTCAACTTTTTGATATATCCCCATCCTTCAAAAATTATTCAATACATGGGTATTAATACATCCATCCGACACCCTTTTTTAAATGAAATCTTTATCTTACCCACCATGTCAATCATGCTCCCCACTCCATCTAATAATTCAAGTTATGGTCCCCACGTGATCACATCATATCCCTAACTCAAGTTACTTTACTCAACCCCGATTACTTGTTAACCCCAAATCTAACCCCACAACTAATCTATAAATATGGGTTTATCCCCATATTTCAAAGTGAAGGAAAGGATCGAAGACTTGGAGATACCTAGGCCTAGAGAAGAGAAGGAAGAGCTTAATTATGTTCTATCGGTTTAAGCAAGAAACCTTTTCCCTAGTTCGTTATCTTGCCATCTTGATGTTGTTATGTTTGTGGAGCATATTTTCATGTTAGAGTGTGGTACACCTTCTATGTGTTACACTCTGGTATTTTTATGGCAGTCCCGCTCACCGGTGAGCAGGTCAGGGGGGTTCGGGGGTGAAGCCCCTGAAGCAAATTTTCATGGGTGATTTATTAACCCATGGGTAATGGGTAACCGTTATGGGCTATTTTTGGGCCCATGGTTTTTTGGTACCCATTGTTTTGATACCCATGGTTTTTTTCCCATGGCATACCCACAATTTTTTCCCATGGTTTTGATACCCACGGTTTTGTATCAAACTGCTTAAGCAATTGTCTATTTATATGGTCTTATGCATATGATACGAGACAAGAAAATGTATTGCAAATGTGTTTTGAATTCCGATGTGAATTTTGTAGAGTTTGTTGAGCATAGCTCCAAACGGATCTAGGTATTGTATTAAGAGAGTGGAGTCTTGTAATAAAGTCTCGAGCAAGTGATTCTTGGTGGACGTAGCCCAAATTGGGTGAACCACATTAAATCTTGTCTCTCTGTTGTGTTATTTATTCTACACTTTTATTTGAGATTTGTAATATTTTCTACATATTAGTTCCTACTATTACAATTCTGTAAGGGATTATTCTGCATATTTTATCTCTTATTTCCTAACAATTGGTATCAGAGCCTGGTTTGGTTTGCTAAAGTGTTGAATTGTAGGGAAATTTTTATCTTGAGTGGGAGCTATGAAAGATGATGGAAGATCTAGGGTTGATAAATTCAACGGGTAGAATTTCAGTCTTTGGAAGATGTAGATGGAAGATTACCTTTATCAGAAGGATCTTTATACTCCACTGTCTAAGAAGGTGAACAAACCCTCAAGTATGATAGATGCGAATGGGATTTGTTGGATCGGAAGGTAGTTGAACGATCCGGTTGTGTCTTGCATCTTCAGTATTATTTAATGTTTCAAAGGAAAAAACTACAAAAGAACTGATGGATGCATTAGGAAGTTATATGAAAAACCCTCTACCTCTAATAAGATATTTTTAATGAAAAATTTGTTTAATATGAAGATGTCTAAGAATAGTTCAGTAGCAGATCATTTAAATAATTTCAATACGGTTGTGAATATGCTAGCTTCAGTTACAATAGAATTTGATGAAAAAGTTAGGGCTTTATTAATTCTATGATCTTTACCTAAAAGTTGGAATAGCCTGGTAATGGCGGTAAGCAACTCGGTTCCAGCTAACTCGAAGTTGAAGTTTGAGGATGTTCTAGGGGTGATTCTAAGCGAGGAAATGCAAAGAAAAATATCTAGAGATTCTTCTACTTTGGGAATGCTTTGATAGTGGAAACTAGAGCGAGACAAAAGAATAGAGAAACCGTGGAAAATCAAAAGATCGGGCAAGGTCAAAATCCAAGAGTAAGATTGTATGTTGGAACTGTGGAAAGTCTAGGCATGCAAAGAAGGATTTTTGGGAGCTTCGAGACAAGAAGAAACAACAGGAAGAAAACAAGGAGGCAAATGTGGCATCGGGTAATGTATGCTAGGATGCTTTGATTCTTTCTTTACATAATATTATTGAATCTTGGGTTTTAGATTCAGGGACTTCTTTTCATGCTACTCCACATAGGCATTATTTTGTTAATTATGTTCAAGGGGATTTTGGGTATGTTTTTCTTGGTGATGATGAGCCTTGCAGTATAGTTGGAAAAGGTTCTGCTCAGTTAAGATGCGAAATGGGAATACATGGATATTAAAGGATGTCGACATGTGCCTACATTAAGGAGAAATTTGATATCGGCGGGGTAATTGGGAAGTGATGGTTGTATTTGTGATATTTACAAATGGTGACTCTTGGAAGGTTACCAAACGTATGCTTGTGGTGGCAAGAGGTAAAAGGTTGGAACCTTGTATTTATCCACCGATATTACTAATGATTGTAATTTTGTGGACATATGCTCGGTCATATGAGCCATAAGGGCATGGACATCATAAAGAAGAATTTACCTGGATATACAGAAACAAGTTTGTATTTCTGTGAGAACTACATATATGGGAAATAGAAGCGAGTAAGGTTTCTCAAGGTTGGACCTACGAAGAAAGAGAGTAAGTTAGAGCTGGTACATTCTGATGTGTGGGGGTCGGCTTAGGTATCATCTCTTGGGGTTCAAGTTATTATGTTACTTTTATTGATGATGTAACAAGGAAAGTTTGGGTTTATTGTATTAGAAACAAATCTGATGTATTTGATACTTTTGTTAAATGGAAATCCTTGGTAGAGAATGAAATAGGTCTTAAGTTAAAATGTCTTAGGTCAGATAATGGAGGGGAGTATTGCAGCAATGAATTTGATGATTATTGTTCTAAGAATGGAATCTATAGGCAAAAGATGATTCCAGAAACTCCGTAGCATAATGGGGTATAAGAAAGGATGAATCAACAATAATGGAACGTGCTTTAGGAGCATGAGGTTATATGCAGGATTGCCTCTTTATTTTTGGGAAAAAGCGGTGAGCAAAACTGTACTTGATAAACAAAGGACCCTTAAGTTCCTTGGATGGAGGCATACCTGAGGAGGTTTGGTATGGTAAGAAAGTTGATTATTCATTTCTTAGAGTGTTCTAGAGGCTAAATCAGAAAAAATGTACTTTCATTGGTTATGGTGGTGATGACTTTGGATTTAAAAGTTGGAGTATTAAGGACAAGAAAATCATTCGATCTAGGGATGTGGTCTTTAATGAGAAAGTCATGTATAAGCAACAGTTGCAGGAAAATAGGGAAGAATCCAAGAAAGAATATGCAAAGATAAAGGATCTTTTGAGGGAAGCAAGATTACCCATGAATCAGTTCAGGAACCGACTCAACAAGAACCCCAAGCTCCTACAGTGAGGAGGTATTCTAGGGTAAGAAAAGAACCTGAACTTTTTTCTCCTTCTCTTTATTATTTATTACTCATTGATAGTGGAGAGCTAGAGAGATTTAATGAACCAATGCGGTAGATGCCAAGAAGAAGTGGGAGCAAGCCATGGATGAGGAGCATAAGTCTCTCATGGAGAACCAAACTTCGGATTTGGTGAAGCTACCGGAAGGCAAAAGAGCATTGCAGAACAAGTGGGTGTACAAAGTTAAAGACGAAGGAGGAAAGAAAAGATATAAGGCACGGTTGGTGGTCAAGGGGTTTGCAAAAAGAAACAGGTATAGATTTTGATGAGATCTTTTCTCCGTAGTAAAAATGACTTCTATTAGAACTGTTCTTGGAATAGTGGCGAGAAGACTTGCACTTAGAACAGCTTAGATGTAAAGACTATATTTCTCCATGGTTATTTGGAGGAGGAACTATATATGTAGCAACCAGAGGGCTATGAGGTCAAAGGTAAAGAGGAGATGGTGTGTAAACTGAAGAAGAGCTTGTATGGCTTGAAACAAGCTCCACGTCAATGGTATAAGAATTTTGATAGCTTCATGATGGAGTAAGGTTATATTAGATGTCATTCTGACCATTGCATGTATACAAAGAAATTTGAGGATGGAAGTTATATTATCTTGTGTTTGTATGTTGATGACATGTTGGTTGCAGGTAAAAACATGCAGGAAATAAAAGTACTCAAGAAACAACTAAGTGAATCCTTTGATATGAAGGATTTGGGGGTAGCTTTAAAAATCCTTGTACGAGGATAACTCGGGATAGGAAGGAACAGAAGATGACTTTATCTCAGGAAGAGTACATTAAGAAGGTATTGGAAAGGTTTAACATGCAAGATGCTAAACCGGTTGGGACTCCTTTGGCAGGCCATTTTAAGTTATCAAAGGAGCAATGTCCCAAGATAGAGCAAGAAAGAAACCAGATGTCCAAGGTACCTTACTCATCAACAGTTGGTAGTTTGATGTATGTTATGGTGTGCACTAGGCTTGATATTGCCCATGCAGTGGGAGATGTGAGTAGATTTATGAGTGATCCAGGTAAAGAGCATTGGCAAGTAGTAAAGTGGATCCTTTGGTATTTGAGAGGGACCATGGGGATAGTTTTGTGCTATAGTGGATCAAACACCACTTTACATGGTTATGTAGATTCATACATGGCTGGAGATGTAGACAGTAGGAGGAGTATGACAGGTTATATTTACACTGTAGGTGGGACATCAGTGAGTTGGATTTCATGACTACAAAAGCTAGTGGCTTTGTCAACCATGGAGGATGAGTATGTTGCTTCCACAGAGGCAAGCAAAGAGATGATTTGGTTACAACAATTGCTTGAGGAGTTGGGGCATAAGTAAGAGGAATGTAAGTCGTATAGTGATAGTCGAGTGCTATACACCTAGCCTAAGAACTCTACTTTCCACTCGAGGATGAATCATATACAGCTTGAGATATCACTTCATCAGACAACTTTGGAGGAAGATAAGTTGAAGTTGGAGAAGATTCATACCACTCGGAATCCTCGAGACATGATGACCAAGGTGGTCACAACAGATAAACTAAAGATATGTTTAGCTTTGGTTGGCCTTCGCGGATGATAGTGAAGGGTTGAGAAGCTTGCTCAATGGAAATTATCCTCCAAGTGGGAGATTGTTATGTTTTTGGATCCTATTTTCATGTTAGAGTGTGGTACACCTTCTATGTGTTACACTCGGGTATTTTTACGATGGTCTTGCTCGTTAAGGTGAGTAGGTCGGGGGGTTCGGGGAAAATCCCCAAAGTAAATTCCCATGGGAGGTTTATTAACCCATGGGTAATGGGTAACCGTTATGGGCTATTTTTGGGCCCATGGTTTTTCGGTACACATTGTTTTGATACCTACAGTTTTTTGCCCATGGTTTTGATACCCACAATTTTTTCCCATGGTTTTGATACCCACGGTTTTGTATCAAAATACTTAAGCAATTGTCTATTTATATGGTCTTATGCATATGATACATAGACAAGAAAATGTATTGCAGATGTATTTTGAATTCGGGTGTGAATTCTGTAGAGTTTGTTGAGCATAGCTCCAAACATATCTGGGTATTGTATTGAGAGATTGGAGGCTTGTAATAAAATCTGAGCAAGTGATTCTTTGTGGACGTAGCCCAAATTGGGTGAACCACATTAAATCTTGTCTCTCTATGTTGTGTTATTTATTCTACACTTTTATTTGAGATATGTAATATTTTTTGCATATTAGTTTCTATTGTTGCGATTCTGTAAGGGATTATTCCACATATTTTATCTCTTATTTCCTAACAGATGCCCAGTTCATCTCCATAACAGAGCACAAGCTAGGTTCACTCATTATTTTAGTTCCATTTCATTTTATATTCCATTATTACTGTTCATGATCTATTATTATCTTTTCTAACATGGGGGTTGACATCCTCCAAGGGAGTTAAAATCCTCTTAGAATTGGCACTATCTAGGAAACCCAAAAATATTATGATCTAATCTTATCTATTTCTGTTTTGCATATTTAGCTTCTTTATATCATGCATCTATCTTATTTGTGCCTATATCATCCATCTTCATCTCTAAGGTACTAAGCCCTTGTATAATCAATTTTGTTTAGTGTTTCTTGATTACTCGTACACTCATCTCGGACATGAAGCTTGGAACGTAGATGAAAATTTGGCACGTAGATCAAGATTAAATCCTATCTATTTACTCACATTATTTGATTAATTATCAAATGGGCTCCATGTAGACCCATTTGATAATTCAACTTTTGGCATATCCCCATCTCTCACATTTTATTTAATCCATGGGTATTAAGACACCTATATGATACCCTTTTTAAAAATGGAATTTTTATCTCACCCACCATGTCAATCATGCTTCCCACTCTATCTAATAATTCAATCCATGGTCCCCACATAATCACATCATATTCCTACGTCAAATTACTTTACTCAACCCTGGTTACTTGTTAACCCCAATCTAAAATCACATCTAAGTTATAAATATGGGTTTCTCCCCATTATTTCAAGGATGGAAGACTTAGAAAATGATCAAAGACCTGGAGATACCTATGCCTAGAGAGAAGAAAGAGCTTAATTAAGCTCTACTAGTTTAAGGAGAAATTTTTTCCATGGTTCATTATCTTGCCATCTTGATGTCTGGTTCATCTCCATAACAGAGCACAAGCTAAGTTCCCTCGTCATTTTAGTTACTTTTCATTTTATATTCCATTACTACTGTTCATAATATGTTATTATCTTGTCTGACATGGGGGTTGACATCCTCCAAGGGAGTTAAAATCCTCTTGGAATTGGCACTGTCTCTGGAAAAACCCAACATATTGTAATCTAATAATATTTATTTCAATTTTGCAGATATAGTTTCTTTATACCATGCATAAATCAACTTTGTGCTCGTATCTTCCATCGTCATCTCCAAGGTACTAAGCCCTTGTATACTTGATGTTATTTAGTGTTTCTTGATTACTCATACACTCATTTGGATAGGAAGCAAGAAATTCAAATCAACTTTGGCATGCTCGGTGGGACCAGACTCGAGTAATCAAGAAACACTAAACAAATTCAAGTATATAAGGGTTTAGTACTGGAGATGATGATGGAAGATATAGGTGCAAGGTTGATATATGTATGGTATAAAGAACCTAGATCTACAAAACTAAAATAGATAAGATTAGATTATAATATGTGGGGGTTGCCTAGACAATGTTGGTTCCAAGAGGATTTTAACTCTCTCTGGGGGATGTCAACCCCCATGTCGACAAGATAATAATAGATTATGAACAATAGTTATCAAATATAAAATGAAAATTAACTAAAATGACGAGAGAACTTAGCTTGTGATTTGTTATGGAGATGAATTGGGAATCAAAATGGAAAGATAATGAACCATGGCAAAGGTTTCTTCCTTAAACTGGAAGAACTTATTTAAGCTCTTCCTTCTCTTCTCTAGGCCTAGGTATTTCCAAGTCTTTGATCCTTTCCTTCTCCATCCTCTATCTTATTTTACTTCCTCTACATCATCCTTCTCCCCATTTTGCCTCGCACTTCCTCCTTACTTCCTCACAAAAACCTAATTATTTAGTGTTATCCCATTTCCTTTATCGTCTCATCATCCACATGAATTTCCATGTGGTCGGTTCCATATTATATTCCTTGATCTCCTCACTATGATTTGTTTCCTTCAATTTTCTTTTCTCTATCATCTCTTTAATTTTCCATTACCTCTTTGTTTTCCTCTCGATCCATCCTTCATCATGCCTTTCGCCTTGAATAACTCTCTTTTTTTTAAAAAAATTCATCCTCTCGCTCTATTCTTTTATTTTCTTCTCTTTGTTTTTCCTTCTTCATTTCCCCCTTTCTCTATAATCCTTCTTTGTTATCTTCTTCATCCCCTTTTACTCTTTATTTTCTCCTCCTCCATCTTCATCCCTCTATTCCATACCCCTATCACCTTTATATTAAATATTTCTTGCTCTTCTCATAATCACCAATCCTCATGTCTATTCCATTTTCTCTTTCTCAACATCCCTTACATTTGGCATTCACAGTCAATGCCAATGCTTCTCCATTTATGTATCGCTATCTACCCTGTTTCATTACCGTTATTGTTCTTCTCTTTTCCATTGACCTATTTTATTTTTGAAAACCCTATCACATATTTTATCTTCGTCATTCCTCTCACAGGACATCATCATATCCATTTCTAATAATATCTTCCCATCTTATTTTGACATTTTTGTCTTGGAAGATACCATAACAACCATCACCTATCTAATCTTGTTCTCTTCCATGAATATTTTCTCTACTTTTGTTTTGTCGCAAAAGTATCTCTATCACACTTATCGAAGAAATAAGACTTCTTTGTCTTCTTCACCTTCTAATTTTCTAACACTTATGCATATTTCCTATGAAACATGATTGTCATCATATTTATTACCCTTTTAGGGAATTTTATCTCACCTTTCTATCCTATCTTCTCATCTTGTCCACATTTATGATTATTCTATTTGTCTTATGTTGGGGAACCTTTTCATTCTTATACTTGTCAACACATATAACTCACTTTTTTTCTTTCTCATGCCCTATGTTGGGGCATCATTATCTTCATCCACGTCCCTTTTGTGGACGCATGATTTTTGCATGATTCCTTACAAACAAAGGATTGTGCACATCTTTCACATTCAGTTGCACATATTTTGATGTTTTCCTATAACCCATTGGTCATCTTAGTTTACATCCATACTGCAGTGGTCTTCACCCACTCACTAGTTTGTAGAACGTTGTCATCTGTCTCCGTTAAGACCGCAATTTTCCTCTACCGATGTGATATTGGAGTCACTTCCATAATTTTATTTAGTATTATTGTAATCCTTTTTTGCCGAGGCATTTTGCCTTTGATTATATCTTCATCCATCTTCGACACATCTTTCATCTAACCCTTTTTCTTGTCTCATGGTTTGCTATCGCAAACCACTCAACAAAAAGGGGCAAATGTAGACACCTATTTTTGGTATAGTGCCCCTTCATCATCTCACATTCATCCAATTTCCATTCTCACATCTCTTTCTCTTAAATTAAATAAAATCCTATCTATTTGCTCACATTATTTGATTAATTATCAAATGGGATCCATGTAGACCCATTTGATAATTCAAATTTTGGCATATCCCCATCCTTCACAAATTATTTAATCCATGGGTGTTAATACACCCATCCGAAACCCTTTTTTAAAAATGGAATATTTATCTCACCCACCATGTCAATCATGCTCCCCACTCCATGTAATAATTCAATTCGTGGTCCCCACATGATCACATAATATCCATAACTCAAGATTACTTTATCGAACCCCGCCATTACTTGTTAACCTCAAATCTAACCTCACATATAAATTATAAATATGGGTTTATCTCCCATATTTCAAGAACAAGACTGAAGACCTGGAGATTCTTAGGACTAGAGAAGAGAAGAAAGAGCTTAATTAAGTTCTAACAGTTTAAGGAAGAAATATTTACCATGGTTCATTATCATGCCATCTTGATGCTTGGTTCATCTTCATAACGTAGAAAAAGCTAAGTTCCCTCATCATTTTAGTTACTTTTCATTTTATATTCCATTAATATTGTTTATGATCTATTATTATCTTGTATGAAATGGGGGTTGACATCCTCCAAGGGAGTTAAAATCCTCTTGGAACCGACACTGACCGGAAACCCCCACATATAATTATCTAATCTTATATATTTAAGTTGTATAGATCCAGCTTCTTTATATCATGCATCTATCTTATTTGTGCATGTATCATCCATCATTATCTCTAAGGTACTAAGCCCTTGTATACTTGATGTTGTTTAGTGTTTCTTGTTTAAGCTCGTGGGCAAGAAGTGGAAATGTAGATCAACATTTTGACTTTTTTTTCATGTATGGATATTAGTTGACGTGGGGAGAGCTAGGGATAGTGAAGTAAACTACTTAGGAGGGGATAATGGTGGTATAGAAGACACCCCGATACCCTTTACATGGCTATAATAGGAGAATGATAAGGTAATGGATGTAATGATTACGGGATTCTCATCGAATGGGAGAACTTATCCTTATTGAATATAATATAAGTAGAGTCATTGTAATTTAATTCAAGTTCATATCAAAGTAGTGATGATATACCACATAATTCATATCATTACCATGATAGATGGAAGTGGATAATGGTACAGAGATGGTTTACGGATAATTCTATACTCATAAGTGTGTGTACTAACAATAGAATGACCGTAAGTGCAATGCATTGAGTAGTACCTTTCTTGTTTACCTCTTATTTGGTTAAAGGCATAACTTTCTTACATGGCCCTTGCTATGGTTATGTGACACCCATCTCATCAAAATCATATTTTATTACAATTATAATCAAATTTGATATCATTAAATCTGCATCCGTATTTCTTTTTTAAGGATGTCCCCTATCAATATCCTCCATAAATCTACGAATTATGTTACTTTGTTTCTACACACTCTCTTTAATACACTATTTAGTTTGGGAATTATACTTGATCTCTGTTGCATTTTGTGAATTTACTTGAGATTATCTCTCAATTAGCATTCATTATCTGGAAACTTCTCATCCTCCACCATGACCAATGTTATCTTCCTCCATCCATTCTTTTGCATCATCCTTCTCTTCTCTACAATCACCCATTAATTTTATTTTTCATCGCTCTTATTTTTGTTTTTCATTTGACATTGACATCATCTTATTCATCATAAAAACTTTCATCCCCTACTTGGCATATTTTCATCACTCCCCACGTAGCGCAGAAACCCTACTCGAAGTAGACCTATCATTCTTCTTTCGGCTTGACGATCCTACTTAATCACCCATTCCACACAATCTTCTTAATCACAATACAACTCTTTCTTAAGATCCTATCGCCTGTAGAAACTCCTTCATCATTTTTTTTCCTTCAATGCTACAAACATCTTCCTACTCCATAAATTATTCTTAACACTCTAACATCATCACTCGTACAACATAGGAATCCTAATTAAAAATCCCCTTACACTCTCCATCCTTCACTACATACATTCCTCCATCCACTCATGTCACACACCTTTGTTTCCTTGTTATTACCTCCTTTCACTTCCTATTACATTTTGGTATACACCACTCAGTATTTTCATCATTCTTCTTCTTCGGCTTGGGGATCCTACTTAACCATTCCTACGGCATGGCGATATTACTTAAGAGTATCTCTTAAGAGTGATCTATCTCCTTTCCTTTCCTATTTCCTTCATATTCCCATCATCCATATTTTTATTCATTCACCACAAACACATCCTCTTCCTTTCTCTTTTTCTCACACAAAATATCTCAAACTTCCTCGAATATCATCTCTATCATCCCTCATTTAAAATCCAACTTAACTACTTCATACCCTCTCTTACTATGTCTTGTTCCTTTATCTTTACTTCTGTCATCTTCATCCACATCCTCATCTATTGCATTCTCTCCTCGCCTTTATCTTCTTACATATTGTTCGATCTCATTTCTTTATTCTTTTTGGTCCATTTTCTAGAATAATTCCCCATATCTATCACCAGACTTACTCGTCATTATTATTGCTCATCTAACATTATGTCATCATCACTTACATTCTCACGCTAAGAATTATTAGTGGAATTCTCCTAAAACTGGTTTCTCCCCATTCTACTAATGTCGGTTCACTCTTTTTTACCTCCTCCATTTTCTCTTCCTCCCTTTTTTCTTTTGTGCCCTCTAATCATTAACGGAGGATTTCTGCTAACATCCCTCTACTAGTATTGCCTTATCATCTTCCCTTTTCCTTACTCAATATCTCTACTATTTTCATCGCATATTGCCTTTACATCATTTTATTTTTTGTCCTATCCTCCTTTCTACCTCTGGTTTTCTCTCATTTCATTTGTATCATCTTCATCTCCTCTTCTCCTCGCACTTTCATCCTATTTCTCCATTGATAACCTAACTCACCGTGGTTGTCCCATATTTTTAATCATCTCACCATCCACATACATTTCCATGCGTTCTATTTCATTTTCAATTCTCTTCCTTATTTTCCTCTATCATCTCTTCTTTCCGTCTTATTTTCATTTCCCCATTACAAAACTTATTTCTCTACCACCCCTATCTTCCCAACTCCTCATAGTACATTTCTTTGTCTTTTCCATTCTACCTCTTCCCCATCTTCTTTAAATTATTCATCTTCTTCATCTCCTTCATATTTTCATGCTACTATACATATTCATCTCTCCATTCATCCTTCTCTCATATTATTCACAACTTCTCTTTCTCGCTTATGTCATTTCTTTCGTGATCCGTTCTTTCTCTCTCTCTCTTTGTTTTGATCTCCATCTCCTTTTCATCCCTTCTTCTATCATTTTCTTGTCTTCTTATTTGTCCTTCATCATTTCTTTCTTCCAACATTTCTCCTCTTTATTATATCAATTGCTTCTTTACTATGGTACATTTATGTACATTTACCATCCCCTCTAATCTCCTTTCCCTTGTCATCTCGTCTTATTCTTGTTTGATCTTCCTCCTTCCATTCTTCTCCTGCTCTCTTTCTCTATTTTATTTTTCTCCAGTGTCCCTCATAACTTACCTATTTATTTCCCCCTTATCTTTTTCCACTACCCTCTTATTAAAAGTCACTCTCTCTCTTTTGTGTCTTCATCTATCTTCTCACCTCTCTTATTGTCCTTCTCTACTATTTGATCTATCTCCTCCACCATGTCTTTTCTACCCCGACCATGTTCGCTTTCTCTTATCTCTATCATTTATCATCCACATCTTTCATCCCATATTCCTGGGACATTTTTGTCTTGGAATATACCATAACGGCCAACATCTATCTGATTTTGTACTCTTCCATTAATATTTTCTCCGCTTTTTTTTTTTTTTTGCAAAAGTATCTTGACTTCTTATCCTACTTACCAAACAAGTAGAATTGCTTTTATCTTCTAATTTGCTAACACTTATGCATTTTTCCTATGAAACATGATTACCATCATATTTATCACACCTTTAGGGCATTTTATCTCATATTTATATCATATCTGCTCATCTTATTCACATTTAGGATTATTCCATCTATGCCTTATCTTGGGGCATCTTTTTATCCATATACTTATCAACACATATAGCTCACTTTGGGTCATTCTCATGCCCTGTGCTAGGGAATATTTATGTTCATCTCCATCCCTTTTGTGGACGCATGAATTTTTTTGCATGATTCCTCATAAACAAAGGATTTTAAAAATCTTTCACATTTAGTTACACATATTTTTGATGTTTTCCTATGACCTATTAGTCATCTTGGTTTACAACCATAATGTAGTGGTTTTCACCCACTCACCGGTCTCAGTAGAACGTTTTCATCTCTGCTCCATTTAGACCGTGTTGGTCCAAAAAATTGTTGGTTAGGCAGGTCATGGGGAAACGGGCTAACAGCAGTGTGCAGTGGCATAGCCCTCTTTGAGATAGCAAAATGAAACTAGTTTATTACTCGATCTATCAAGTAGGAATCATGTGTAAATCTACACTATTCTAACTTCGGGGGTTTGGGATCTCATCCCAAGAGAGGTATCTAGATAAAATGAGAAAGAATGCACTGATCGATGCTTGGTGGGTGAAATCATCAGTGACACCATCTCCCAACAGCTTCAACAAGTTCTAACAACTGGGAATTTCTACATGAATTCATACATTGTATACGCATTCTTTCGTCGGAAGGGATTTCATAGGGTTAGATAGAAATGGGGTATGGCCCCAAGTCAAGATATATGAGTTCTACCCAGAGCTAAGGCTTGAGGCCAGCATCTCCCAGTTCTCTAAAATTAATGATGCCTTCTTCTATGAGGTAATCTGCTTGCTGAGGCCAAACATGAGACACGGTCGACCAGCCCGAGTGTGATTGCTGCTACAAAGAAATGGGGAGTGTTGTTCACACAATTCCCCACATTCACATACCTCAGAGCTGTGAATTTTGAGGGAGAACCAATGAAGCTACCAAGGTTTGTAGGGCCAAAGTTGATCCTGCTGGAATTATCAAGGCAGCTAATCACTTATCATGAGAAGTGCATGAAAAGAAAGAAAGGAGGAACTCCATTCCCCCTTACAATTGGCCGATACACCTGCCCTACACTAGCCAAAGCATGGGAGATGTATTCTAAGCTAGAGCTGCTAAATTTGAAGCACAACTTCCCAACAATGCTGACCTTTGACTGCCAGAGTTACCTCCCAAAGGTAAAAATTGATCCCATCCATGTTCCCAAGATCGAGGACATTTAGATCAACCTGACACATGAGATAGACATCAGGTGAAAGGATCACTCCCAAATGGCTCTGGAGGAGATCATCCACTATGGCATAGCCATCATCCCAAAGGAATTCCAAGAGACTGATCAAGAAATTGATTAGGTTTACCTTGACACAGATGGGGATGATTGGCCATTCACGGAGATTGATAGAGCCAAAGCACCGAAAACCATTCAGAAATTCTTAAGCTCACATTGTAGAAGCACCAAACATTGGTGCAAACATAATGGTCTCACCTACCTCGGAGTTGATTTCACTACTTCTCCTTCAGGTAGAGCACCTCTAAGACCGGCCCATGTGCCAAAAGGAAAAGGGAAAGACAAGGAGGGTGAATCAAGCAGACAAGAAGAAACTCCTGAAGGCCTTCCTTCTACTTCTAAGAAGCAAGTAGTCGACCTGGTGTCTCCAGGTAAAGAAGAAACAACAAAGGTTTCAATGGATACATCCACCTAGGATGTTATCACAACTACAACTGCAGAGGTACCCAACATTCCTTCTTCCATTTCTTCCTCCTCCTGTCATTGAAGCATCTATTCCTATGGATGTGTCTTCTCCTCTGCCTTCCTCCCTTCCATCTCCCTCATCTTCCATCTTCTCCTCTCTCACAGATCTATTTCCTAGTGTTCCCTCCATCCAATTACAGATGCTTTCTATTTCTACTTCCTTCTCCTCCCTGTTAGAAACTACAGGCCCCACAAGTACCAGTGCATTGGACTCCTTTTCAATGCCACCATCGAGTGTTTCGACATACTTTCCTGAGGCCTCTACAGTTTCTCCCCCTCTCACTCCCGTTTCTTCTTATATTTCCTCTACTCCCACTCCCATAAGTCCTGGTGGGATTTCTGACCACCTGAGTCAGCATAAGACGAAGGTTCCCATTACAGAAATGCATTTCTCTGTCATTCTAAAGAAGGAACTAAGAATCGAAAGTGATAACTCACTTTTCTAAAATCACTTCAGGGAGAGAGTCATGGAGATAGCTTACCAGACCCCACCAAGAAAAAGGAAGATCTATCTCCCACAGACTTCATAGTGACTCAAGTCATAATGGGGACCTCATCTGAAAGCCTGCAAGGGGAAGCCTTGTCTGCATGTGGATGCTCTTTGCAAAAATCTCCAAGAAGAAAAAGAGGAGAAAAGAATACTCAAAGAACAAAACAAACATCTCCTACAAGCATTGCAGAAAATGGGCAATGCTCCTCCAGTAATCGCCATGAACCCATTCAAGTTCCCAGTCAAGATAAAATAAATGAATATGTTAATATTGGTGAACAAGGCGCAACAGTATCATCCTGGATTGAGTGAATCCTCAGAGATGGTGAAGAAATGATTGGGAAATTCACACTGCTTCTATTAGGATATAACTCGAGAAAATAAGGAGCTACAAGCGATGTCGTGTTCCCTCTTTGAAGAGTTGGATAACGCCAGTCAGCAGCATGAAATGTTCTAAACCATGGTTGATCGTTTCACATAACGACCTATTGAAGGTCGGCATTATTGATCACCCGCATGCACATAACAAAGCTCTCATCACTTTAGATTACCAGGTTGATCAAATGGAATATATCCTGGAGAGAATAGATAAAATCAAAGATGAAGCCCTGGACACACGATACAACATGGAGTAGACAGTTACAAAAATGTCTCCAGGGATGCTCAGTGAATCGTATAACTTGAGAGAAGTAGATGATACATTCTAGTGCTTCAAGGCTATTATCACTCAAGGTTTGGCACCAAAGGTCACTTTCAACCGAGAGTCAATCAATAACCTCTTGGCTTGCCATGACTTCATTGGCTTTTTGATCGATGCATGTGAAACTTTTGCCAAGTTACCTGACAAGCTCAAGAATGAGAAAGAAACTTGCAAAGTCATTGGCGACCATTTTAAAGGTCCAGATCATGATCAACTTCAAGCGATGATCAGCAAGTTTATGGAATATTAAGCGTAGTGTCACATCGACTCTCTCTGATCAAAAGCAAGACACCAAGTTTAAAAAGAGATGATGAGGAGTAGTTTCTCCTCTGGTTTATGCGTTGATCATTTTTGTAAAATATTTTAAAAGCATGCTGGCATTTATGATGACCTCATACATGTTGCACCATGGGATGTTGTCATTCAAATTATTTTCCCAAAGTCAATTTTTGACTTTTTAGATATTTTGTAAATATCTTGTAAGATATTTTGTAAGTAGTGGTTGGTTTGCTTTTGTCTTCTTTCCTCTTCTCCTTCAATAAATACTTGAATACTTATATCCAAAGTGTGGATATTTTTGTATGAAAAGAGAAGTGAGGAGAGAAAGACTTTGTGTTTTCTTGCAACAGAAGAAATATTAATACACATATTCAAACTTTGTGCTCAATATATGTGTTATTTGCATCAGATCTTTCTTAAGTTAGATCTATGTTTTTATTCTATTAGATTCATTCCTACTATTGTCATATGTTCATCAATATTGCTTTAATTGTTTATGCAAGTAATTTTGGCTCTGTTTACTACCAGCCCAAAGCATAAACCTTCTGACCTTTCCGTCTTGGAATTCATTTCTTTTCTTCCTTCAGATCTACCCTCCTCTGTTCCTTCCTCCTACCTTTTTGTTCATAGTTGTAACTACCTCTACTGGGATGAGATCCCAAACCCCTGAAGTTAGAATAGTGTAGATTTACATAGATTCCTGCTTGATAGATTAGCAATAAACCAGTTTCACTTTGTTGTCTCAAAGAGGGGCTATGCCCTACACAATGTTGGTCTGTTTCCCCACAACCTTCCTAACCGACAGTTTTTCGGACCAACAGTTTTTGGTGACTCCGATGGGGAGAAAACT
Source organism: Taxus wallichiana var. yunnanensis (assembly GCA_018340775.1). Lineage (NCBI taxonomy): Eukaryota > Viridiplantae > Streptophyta > Pinopsida > Cupressales > Taxaceae > Taxus > Taxus wallichiana. The sequence continues at coordinate 377,419,937 of CM031237.1, forward strand.
AAGGAAATAACTAAAAAACTATAAAAATCACAACCAGATTGCAAATTTTAACTCTTTGTTAAAAATTAAATTTTTGCATAAGTGGTCGAAACTGAAAAATTTCCTTATACAAATCCATAGATCTGGACCAGATAGGAGCTTTTAGTTTGTTGATTTTTACAAAAATTGCATATTTAAGTAGATTTGAGATTCTGACATTTTATGTTATTTTCAAAACCTTGCAAAATTTAGGTTAATGATATGAAAACTAGCTTTCTAAATTGACCCACTTTTTATCCTTATTAATATTTGTTAGAAAACCGCAATCGGTTGTTATTAAAAAAGGGTAAAATTAAATATTGAAAAAGTACATGCTACTTATTTTTGCCAGAAAAATCAAAAAATCAGCAAGTACAAATAAAAAGATTGTCATAAATTTGCTCTTAATTGTTGCAGATCTAAATAGATACACTGGTGGGTGAACCATTTATTCACAGTAGAAGAGCTCATGGGGAAGTCAATCCAATTTTTGATCTACTTCAAAGGCAAAATTTCAGTATCACTCCAAAGATGATTTGCATCACTAAGTTTAGCGGATCGATCAGTAAGAAGTGCCTCATCTCCACGAAAGAGCCAAATTTAACAGAGTGCCTCGACATCAACTTACGGTGCTCTTTTGCTAAGTGGAACCACACTCCCTACTCGTGTTCTTTTTCTTGTTTTTAAAATGGCAGTGAATTTTCTTGTACCATGGGGAAATGCCATGGGTCCTCTAGCACTGCCGCATCTAGTCAACCCCCTCCCTCATGAAAATTAAAAAAATCTTGAAATTTGATGGGAGTGGAAATCAAAGCACAGATGCACAGATAGCTACGTTTATTATGTCATGTAGCATTACGGATGTAATTCACGAGGAAATATTGGTATGTCTCTTTCTCAATACCTTGCAAGGGCCTACACAGAGTGGTTCTAGTATTTACCACCATATCCATCACGAGTTGGGCCACATTGCGGACTGCATTTGAAGATAGATACAAACCTTCAGAAGATGCATTTGCATTATTATCACAAATCACTCATATGAAGAAGAAGGCCAATGAAACCATGCAAAATTTTATCGCTTGATTCAATTCACTGATCCATCGTGTGCCACTTACCATGATGCCAAAATTAGATAATCAAAAGTGTTTCTTCTTGAATGCCATGAGTTTGAAAGTAAGTTTCTTACTTTTACAGGAATAGATACCCACATTGGCCGTTACTCAAGCTATGGCCATTCGGATAGAGGATAACCTTCTTATATCCAAAGTGAGTTAAGATGAGATCCATCAAAATCAAAGGTTTCAACTTCTTCTCGGATACCTCATCGATCTAGCGTTCCGGAAGATGGCGAATGACTTTCTCTCATTAAAGAAGCAATTGTCTCAAACATCATCTACTACTCCATACTAGGATATCCCACAGAGGAACTTCACTCCCAAAAACATCCCCCAAAGGCCGTGTTTACTCGTTGCTTCTCCAAGGTTAGCAATCAAGCCCCTCCGCTAATGCTTTGGTTGAAATCAAATAATATGATCCAGTTACACGAAGAACCTTTGTCGCAAGGTGAAGATGATCAAGATGTCGTTGAACCGATCGCGAATCTACAATTGGGTATATGGAATTTGAAGACGAGGAATTTGATAAAGAAGAGGGTTCCCAAGGGTATGCGAAAGGACATAATCATATGTGGTTTTCACTCGCTCACAAGGAAAAAAAGCAAAGATTACTCTTTGAATAACAAAAGGAAAAGGTTATGGTAATTCCTCCTCCAACAATTACTAAAAGAGGTAATCCCCTTCCTACTCAACCTCTTGTTAAACCTTTTGTAAAGAAAATTTTTCCTCCTATTTCTCCTCCAATTCAGCCTTCCTCCAGTCCCATAAAGGCCAGTAATCCTCCTCTACAAATGTGAAACAAAGGACTCATTCCTTCATTAGCGCAACCCTTGGTCACATTCGATATAATTGATCACGCCAAAAATACTAAGATCCGGATATCAAGTGATTACCTTCACCAACCCAAGCAACTTATAAGATTAACTAAATATATCCAAAGCTAGGCTATCATCCCTCCTCCCATTTCCATGAAAGGAATTCTTCCCATTCCTCCTGTGTCTCCCATAAATGTTGCCTCGACTTCCACATCAGGGAAAATTGAACCTTTTTACCTATCTCTCCCGATCACCGGTCATAAACTAAATAATCAGTATAATTGATTAAGGAGTTTCTAATAATGTCATCCTAGTAAAGGTCACCCATGCTTTGGGCCTCACACTTACTAAACCTTTTGGCAGATGCTACTCCATGGAAACCAAATAGGTACCATTGATTGGTCAGATCAAGGATGCATAATTTGCATTCGTGGCATTTCCTGAAAAAAGGGTAAAAATGACTATTCTCATAGCTGATATTCTAGCAGCATATGAGATATTACTAGGGAGGAGCTTTTGTAAAGAATTTGGTTGGGAAATTCATATGGACTGGTCCAAAGCTAGGATTCCTGTCAAAGGGGTGATGCAGACATTAGAACCAGAGTCACAAAAGAAATATCTAGTCACCAACTCCGATGACCCTAAAGCTTAGATTCTTTTCAAATTGTCAGGGATAGGGAACTATTTCTTGTCCACCAACTCAGATACAATGGATGTTCTCATCTATAGAGAAGATCTCAACAAAGTATGGACATTACAGTTTGATGGCAGTTGTGCAACGAGTGGATGTGGTGCTGGGGTTGTTCTAATATCTCTTGAAAAGGATATTTTACCTTTTTCTTTCAAATTGTAGTTCTTCAATATTAATAATATTACCAATTATTAATCCTTGTTACTTGGCAAGCAAGCTGCAAAAGAGAAAGGAATCAAGAATCTAAAAGTGCAAGGTGATGTTGAGCTAATTACCAATCAGGTAAAAGGGATATATCAAGTAAAGAATGACCGGCTTAGATACTACCACAATGCAATATGGGATAGCATCGAAGAGTTTGATGATTTCTCAATCAAAGCAGTTTCGTGAGCTCAAAATGACATGGCTGATTCATTGGCTATCTCAGTCTCTCTCATGCTCCCTCACCCAGGGTTAAAAACAGATACATATACCATTGAGGTGGTTTTTCACCCAGGTGTGCTATATAATTCACAACATTGGCAAGTGTTCAATGATGACAACCATATTATCACCTTTTTGGAGATAGCTGACAATTTCAAAGAACTTCATTTCGACCGATCAACTTCTATGTGTCGTGATTCTCTCACCGGTCAAGCACATGAATCTAAAAAAGAAACAATGATACAACTCAAAGGAAATAAGATTCTGAAAGGTTTGGTTTCCTTAGAACGATTATTTGATAATCATGACCGTTTTGTTAAGAAAAAGTGACAGGATGATCCTTCCTCTTCTCCGAAAACTGAATCACAATCTACGATCATGAACATCCTCGTTCGTTCCATGAATATCGGGAAGTGTTGTATTCCCGAGGAAAAGTGAAAATTCGTTAAGTTGCTGAAAAAGCACATGGATGTATTAGCATGGTCTTATGCTGATCTAAAGTATTTCAAGCCAAAGGAAATTCGGCATGACATACCACTCAAGGATGACATCAAGCCTTTTTGTTAAAATCAAAGGCACTACAACCCTAAAATCTTAGATAATATCCAGGATGAAATTTAGAAGATGTTGGACACAAGGATTATTTTTCCAATTCATCACAGTACTTGGGTTGCAAATATTGTGCCTGTGTGGAATAAAAATGGCGAGATAAGCATATGCGTGGATTTTCGCAACTTGAACCAGTCATCCTTAAAAGATAATTATCCATTTCCATAATGGATCAAGTTCTATAGGCGGTAACTAGTTCAAAAATGTTGTCTATGCTTGACAGTTTTTCAAGTTACAATCAAATTCAAGTCACGCCTAAAGATCAGTTCAAAACAACATTCACCACTCCTTGGGGTACCTTCACCTACAATAGAATGTCGTTTGGTTTGATCAATACCGGTGCCACCTTCCAATGAGCAATGGAATTTTCATTCAAAGGTATGATGGGAAAAGTCATCGTAGTTTACCTAGATGACTTGACCATGTTCTCCAAAAGACGAAGTGATCACTGCGATCATTTGGAACAAGTCTTGATCAGATGTCAAGAGCACGAGATTTCACTAAATCCCAAGAAGTTAGTTTTTGGGGTCACCAAAGGAAAGCTGCTAGGACATGTCATCAATAGAGAAGGAACTAATATAGATGTCGAAAGGGTCAATGCTACTCAGAGCCTTACTTTTCCTATAAGTAAGACTAGTGTTCACTCTTTATTCGAAAAGGTAAATTTTCTTAGACGTTTTGTTCTTGATTTTGCTGAGAAGACTCGTCATATATCTAATATGATGAAAGGGTCTCAAACATTCCGATGGAGTGACGAAGTCAGGACATCATTCAAAGACATAAAAACCTCTTTCGCTCATGCTCCCTGCTACGTGTATCCCGACTTCAACAAAGACTTCATCATGTACAGTTATGCATCTGCACATACTGTATCGGCTATCTTGATGCAAAAGAACTCTGAGGATATTGAATCCCTGATTACTTTCATGAGCTCTCATCTTAAGCCTCATGAACTGAAGATGTCACAATTGGAAAAGCATGCCTTTGCCATGGTAAAAGTAGTCAAGAACTTCCGCTACTATATTATGAATTCTCATACAATAGTGCTTGGTCCCAGACATGGCTATTAATTCTATCTTGACTCAACAGGAGTTAGGGACCTTATGAGGGAATTACATCGCAAAGGTCCAAGAATATGATCTAGACATCAGACCAACCAAGTTGGTAAGAGGTAAATGCCTGTGTCAGCTAATGGCTGAAAATAAAGACTCAAAGATACCTTAAGAGAAAGCTGATCACACTGATGGAGAACAAAATGAACTAGAGAAAGTGGATTCTTTGCCCATGGTTCTATTTGTCGTAACCAATGACGAATGGTATTCTAACATCACGTTCTTTCTCACCTATGGAGATTTCCCAACTCACCTAACCACTAAGGAAAAGTGAAAGGTGAAGCTCAGTGTAAGATATGTCATATGGGATGATGGATTGTACAAACATGGAATTGATGATGTTTTTCTATGATGTGTTGACAAGTCGTAGCAGGTAAAATTGTTGGAGATTTTTCATGACTCAGCCTACGGTGGTCACTTATCCTCATCAGTGACAACACACAAAATCATTCGAGCTAGGTACTATTAGCCAATGCTATTTCAAGATGAAGCCACTTGAGTAGCAAAATGTGAAATTTTCCAATAGTTCGTTCGCAAACCAAAGCTAGTTGTATTTCCCCTTAGACTGTCACCATTGATGAACTATTCGCACAATGGGGATTTGATTTCATTGGAGCACTCAATCCTCAATCAAGTGCTGGACATAGTTACGTCCTAACAACAACGGATTACTTCACAAAATGGGTGGAGGCCATACCTGTCAAGCATGCCACTTCGAAGTTATTTGTAATTTCATCAAGAAGAATATTATCGTGAGATTTGGCATCCCACATAAAATAATTGCTGACAACACTTCCAACTTCTCTTCATGCGAAGTTATTGGTTTTTGTTATGGATACAGAATAACCTTGGCTCATGCTTTTGATTATTATCCTCAAGGAAATGGTCAGGTAGAATCCAGCAACAAGAACCTAGTGACTTTCATACAGAAGATAGTTGATGAAAACTAGCGGTCCTGGCACAATTCATTGTACGATGCTTTGTGGGTAGATCGTATCACTCTAAAGAGGTCTCTCGGCATGTCACCTTTCCAGATGTTATATCAGATCGATGTCAAAATCCCCATCTCCATATAACTTCCTGCTCTGCACTTCGCTCGAGTAATTGAAGATGAAATTTTCCAAAGCTCTCTCAAAAGAGGATTATGTACCTGACGGAACTTGAAGAAAAGTGAGTGAAAGTGGTTGATAAGATCACTAAACATCAGAATCAAGTTAAGAGGTTGTTTGAAAAGAAAGCTAAGTAGAGAGATTTCCAAGTGGGAGATCTTGTTCTCCTGTGGGACAAACGAAGAGAACCAAAAGGTATGCATGGGAAGTTTGACTCTCTTTAGAGAGGGCCATACAAGATCAAGTAGCTCAACAGAGAGAATAGTTTCTATCTCTCATATCTGGATGGAACTAAGCTCCCACTTCCCTATAGCGGGCAACACCTAAAGATCTTCAGGAAGTAGAGCTTGCTCTCTTCTTTGTATAGTTTTCTTTTTCTTTCGTCGTGTGTTTGCTTTCTATTTGTTGTGTGTTCCCTTTCTTTCCCTTTTTGGTCACCCTTGTTTTTGAATCTCTGTAACCCAATGGATAGGCACATGAAAATATGGGATTCTCTACCCTTAAGTTTCACTTAAAGATAGTCCCCAGAAAGAGCTAGTTGTTATCCTATGAAATTGACAAGGGCAATTTACAGGTAACCATACCAAAAATTTTGTTTTGGCCCCTAGGAAAGTTTGATAACATAGGAAATGGCCCAAACTCCCTTTCAAAATCAAATTGTTTCAGAATTAGCCATTTTCTACTTATCCTTCGGTAGAAAGTTGCATGTCAACACTCTCAAAAATGCACCTTTTTGAACAAGGCGCCATTTCATTCATGTCAACATCCTAAAAATCACACCCACCTTTAAAATCCTTAGGCATAGAAATTGTTATGTCAACATCCTAAACATTGCACCCCTTTAAACACCCTTTGGCATTGGAAATGTTGTGTTGACATCCAAAATATGCGCTAAACATTTTTCCTAAGTGCTGGAAATGTTGTGTCGACATCAATAAATTTGCGCTAAGGTGCACTTTTCCTCGTGTCGACACTCCCAAAAGCATGCCAAAGGTGGTTGGTGAGATAATAAATGCTAGTTTTTCTATAAATATGTGCCCGACACCTATCTTTTCATGAATTTAAAATTGCAAAAGTATTCTCTCTCGCACTGTCAGCCATCCTTGTCACCCCCGCGTGCCATTTTTTTGAGCTTGTGGACCCCACGTCATTCTTCATCTTTTATAAATCTAGGTAAGTGGCTCCTCTCCTTGGGTTGTTGTTTTTTTCTTGTTTTTATTAGGTATTAGGGTTGGTGTAAAAGGATAAAATCTAAAGAAACACACCTAACATAATCTACAAACTAGCTGAAGCCCTTTTGCCTCCCCTTCCAGATCTACAAATCTGGAAGACCCCTACCTCTGAAGAAACCAAAAACCCATCTTTCCCTGCCTACTTCCTTGCCAAACAAACCCTCTCTTTGCCATCTAAAAAATCCAAAAGAAAGAGGAAGAGAAATCAAGGATAAATTGCCAAAATTATCCAACTGTTGAAACCATTGGCGTGCTATTTTGTTATGTAACACCTCCCAAAGTTGTGCCAATGTAACACAACCTTTTTCCATGCCCAATTAAAAGAACACTTAGCAGTTTTTGTGGGGCACAGGTGCCACTTACACAACATCAACATAATATGTTGTGTCGATGAACCACACCACGTGCTTTTTCCTTTGGCGCATTGATTTTCCTTGCAACATCTTTCGAAGTTGCGCTTTGGCGCACTTTAAACACATGCAACACAAACTTTTTCTGCGCCCAGCCAAAGTAGATTATTCCTAAGGCATAGGTGCAACTTCCTTAACATCAACATAACATGTTGCATGCTATAAATCTGTGCCCCACACTTTATCCTTGGCGCTGAAACTTTTCATGCAACACCTCTCAAAATTGTGCCCTTTCCAACATGACGCAACTTTTCTCATGTCAACATTGGGCACAAATTTTTTCATGTCGACATCTTCCCAAGTGCACCTAGTAATAAAAAGGCTCTACAGCCTACTATGAACTTGTGCCTTGCGCCCTAAGCCTTATAATTGCTCGTTCTTCATTCTGTAAAATTTCATTATGAATAACATGACGGTTGACATGGATCTTCTATGTTGGACCTCCTTGATTCTTCTTGTAGAACAACAACATCCATCCTTGAGCTCACACATGTCTTCATCAAGTAAGAAACCAACTAAAGCTAAAGCTAAAGCTAAGCAGTCGAACAAGAGATGAAGTATAAGTATCAGAGAGTCAGAATGCCTGACTCATATGTAGAGTGCAGCCTTGACATCAGAGACTCTGAGCTGGGTCATATTGATATGGATGAATTTTGGGCAAGGACCACTCGGAAAGCAAAGTGGCCCGTGGATGAACAAATTAGTGGGTAGTGGATTGCACTTTGCAGCTGGTCTTCCAGTAAGTGCCGTAAATAATGAGTTCATCATGTTGGTTTCCCACTGCTATAACAAAGACACTAGATGTGTCAAGACAAAGAACACAAGATGATCATCAACCTCACAGCTCATCACTTTGAAATGATCTTGGGCATTCCTCATCATAGGAAATATGTAGAAATAAGTATCAAAGACTACAAGAAGGCCTAGGATGATAATGAGGATAAATGCATGTAGATGATGAATGAGCTTTATCTGAAGAACAAGAAGTCGGTGAGCAGATGGCCACAAACCATCCACCGTAGTGACTTCAATGAGGAGTTGAGTGATACAATCACCTTCTTAAACAAAGTGTTTGGGCTCCCTAATGCCCATTATTTCCACAAGTGGATGCTGAGGTATTTGGAGAACATGAGCAAGAATGCACCTGATCAACGCTTTGGCTAGGGTGAAATCATTAGTGACACCATCTCCCAGTAGCTTCAACAAGTTCTAACAACTGGGAAGTTCTACATGAATTCCTACGTTGTATACACTACTACATCAGCAAGGGATTTCACAGGGTTAGCTTGAAATGGGGTATGGCCCCAAGTCAAGATATATGAGTTCTACCCAGAGCTAAGGCTTGAGGCCAGCATCTCCCAGTTCTCTAAAATTAATGATGCCTTCTTCTATGAGGTAATCTACTTGCTGAGGCCAAACATGAGACACAGTCGGACTAGCGAGTGTGATTTCTGCTACAAAGAAATGGGGAGCATTGTTCACATAATTCCCCACATTCACATACCTCAAAGCTGTGAATTTTGAGGGAGAACCAACGAAGCTGCCAAGGTTTGTAGGGCCGAAACTGATCCTGCTGGAATTGTCAAGGCAGCTAATCACTTATCATGAGAAGTGCATGAAGAGAAAGAAAGGAGGAACTCCATTCCCCCTTACAATTGGCTGATACACCTACCCTACACTTGCCAAAGCATGGGAGATGTATGTTGAGCTAGAGTTATTAAATTTGAAGCACAACTTCCCAAAAAGGCCGACCTTTGACTGCCGAGTTTCCTCCCAAATGCAAAAATTGATCCCATCCATGTTCCCGAGATTGAGGACATTTGGATCGACCTGACACATTAGATAGACATCAGGCGAAAGGATCACTCACCAATGACTCTGGAGGAGATCATTCAATATGGTGTAGCCATCATCCCAAAGGAATTCCAAGAGACTGATCAAGAAATTGATCAGGTTTACCTTGACACAGATGGGGATGATTGGCCATTTGCAGAGATCGACAGAGAAAAATCACCGAAAACCATTTAGGAAAGGGTTAAGCCAACATTGCAGTGCATCGAATATTGGTGCAAACAAAATGGTCTTACCTACCTCAGAGTTGATTTCACTACTCCTTTAGGTAGAGCACCTCCAAGACTGGCCCATGTGCTGAAAGGAAAAGGGAAAGATAAGGAGGGTGAAACAAGCAAACAAGAAGAAACTCCTGAAGGCCTTCCTTGTACTTCTGAGAAGCAAGTAGTCGACTTGGTGTCTCCAAGTAAAGAAGAAATAGCAAAGGTTTCAATGCATACATCCACCGGGATGTTATCACAACTACATCATCGTAGAGGTACGCAACATTCCTTCTTCCATTTCTTCCCCTCCTCCTGTCATTGAAGCATATATTCCTATTGATGTGTCTTATTTTCTACCTTAATACCTTCCATCTCCCACCTCTTCCATCTTCTCCTCTCTCATGGATATGTCACCCAGTGTTCCCTCCACCTAATTACAGATCCCTTTTGTTTCCGCTTCCTTCTCCTCCCCATTAGTAACTCCAGGCCCCACAAGTAGTAGTGCGTTGGACTCCTTGTCAATGCCACCACCAAGTGTTTCGACATACTTCCCTGAGGCCTCTATAGTTGCTCCCCCTCTCACTCCCATTTCTTCTTCTATTTCCTCTACTCCCACTCCCATAAGTCCTGGTTGGATTTTTGACCACCTGAGTCAGCATAAGAGGAAAGTTCCCATTGCGGCCATGGATTTCTCCATCATTCTGAAGAAGGGAACCAAGAAGCAGAAAGCGATAACTCACTTTTCTAAAAGCACTTCGGGGAGAGAGTCATGGAGATAGCTTACCGGACCCCACCAAGAAAAAGAAATATCTGTCTCCCATAGACTTCAGAGTGACTCAAGTCACAATGGGGACCTCATCTGAAAGCATGTAAGGGGAAGCCTTGTCTGTAGTGGATGCTCTCTGCAAAAATCTCCAAGAAGCAAAAGAGGAGAAAAGAATACTCAAAGAATAAAACAAAAATCTCCTATAAGAATTGCAGAAAATGGGCAACACTCCTCAAGTAACTATCGTTGAACCCATTCAAGTTCCCTGTCAAGATAAAATAAATGAACATGTTAAGATTGGTTAACAAGGCACAACAAGATCATCCTGGATCGAACGAATCCTCAATGATGGTGAATAAATGATTGTGAAATTCGCAGTTCTCTCTATCGGGATATAACTTGAGCAAATAAGGAGCTACAAGTAGTAGCAGTTCCCTCTCTAAAGAGTTGGATGACACCGGTTGCGAGAATGAAACATTCCAAACCATGGTTGACTGCTCATCCGACGACCTATTGAAGGTCAGCATTATCGATCACCCACATGCACATAACAAAGCTCTTGTCACTTTAGATTATCAGGTTGATCAAATGGAATATATCATCGAGAGAATAGTTAAAATCAAAGATGAAGCCCTGTACGCACAATACAACATGGAGCAGATAGTTACAAAAATGTCTCCAAGGATGCTCAATAAATCGTATAACTTGAGAGAAGCAGATGATACATTCTAGTTATTCAAGGCTATCATCACTCAAGGTTTTACACCGAGGTCACTTTCAACCGAGAGTCAATCAATAACCTCTTGGCCAGCCATGACTTCATTGGCTTTTTAATTGAAGCATGCGAAACTTTCGCCAAGTCACCTGACAAGCTCAAGAATGAGAAATAAACTTGTGAATTTATTTGTGACCATTTTAAAGGTCTAGATCATGATCAACTTCAAACGATGATCAAAAAGTTTTTCAAATATCAAGCACGGTGTCACATCAACTCTCCCGATCAAAAGTAAGACACCAAGTTTAAAAAATAGATGATGCAGAGTAGTTTCTTCTCTCGGTGTATGTGTTGATCTTTTTGTAAAATACTTAAAAATCATGTTGGCATTTATGATGACCTCGTCCATGTTGCACCATGGGATGTTATCATCCAAATTTCTTTCCCAAAGTCAACTTTTGAATATTTAGATATTTTGTAAATATCTTGTAAGATATTTTGTAATTAGTGGTTGGTTTTCTTTTGTCTTCTTTCCTCTTCTCCTTCTATAAATACTTGAATACTTGTTGTATCCAGTGTGGAAATTTTTGTATGAAAAGAGAAGTGAGGAGAGAAAGACTTTGTGTTTTCTTGCAATAGAAGAAATATTAATACACATACTCAGACTTTATGCTCAATATATGTGTTATTTGCATCAGATCTTTCTTAAGTTAGATCTATGTTTTTATTCTGATTAGATTCATTCCTACTTGTCATCATATGTTCATCATTATTGCTTTAATTGTTTATGCAAGTAAGTTTGGCTCTGTTTACTACCAGCCCAAAGCATAAACCTTCTGACCTTTCCATCTTGGAATTCATTTATTTTCTTCCTTCAGATCTACCCTCCTCTGTTCCTTCCCTCTTACCTTTTATGTTCATAGTTGGAACTACCTCTACTAGGATGAGATCCCAAACCCCCTGAAGTTAGAATAGTGTAGATTTGCATAGATTCCTACTTGATAAATTAGTAATAATCCAGCTTCACTTTTCTGTCTCAAAGAGGGTCTATGTCATGCACACTATTGGCATGTTTCCCCACGACCTACCTAGCCAAAAAAATTCGGACCAACAAACCGCAATTTTCCTCACCGATGTGATATTGAAGTTAGCACCATAAAAAAAAAATTCATTATTGCGATGCTTTTTTGCCTAAGGCTTCTTGCCTTTGATCATGTCTTCATCCATCCTCAAACATATATTTCATCTTACCCTTTTTATTTTTGTATCATTGCTTACTTTGGTAAAACACTCAACAAAAAGGGGAAAATGTAGACACCTATTTTTGGGTATAGTGCCGCTCAGTCATCTCACATTCACACTATTTCCATTCTCGCTTCTATTTTTCTTAAATTAAATGAAATTATTCTTTATTTTTTCACATTATTTGATTAATTATCAAATGGGCTCCATGTAGACCCATTTGATAATTCAAATTTTTGATATTATCCCCATCTTCCATAAATTATTAATCCATGAGTATTAATACACATCTCCAAAACCCTTTTTTAAATGGAATCTTTTATCTCACCCACCATGTCAAACATGCTCCCCACTCCATCTAATAATTCATGTGATCCCTCTAACTCGGTTACTTTACTTGTTAACCTCAATCTAACCTTATATCTAAGTTATAAATATGGGGTTTTCCCCATATTTGGGAAGAAGAAAAGGTTAGAAAATTTAGGTGAATGCTGTGAGATTTTAGTCATTTTATAATATCATTATTATTCTATCTGGGTGATAGCATGTGGAATTTCCATGACATTATGCTCATGATTTGGGTTCATATGATGAGATTCATGTTGCACGCATCAGATCAGTAATTTTGTCTGCACACCGGTACCATCTAGGTTCTTTTGTTTATCAATTTGTATGTTATCTGTTTTGGATGCTATTGTATTATTATTCTTATTTTATGGGGTTAACAACCACCGAGGAAGTTATCACTTCTCGAATCTACTTTTTCAGTAGCCTCGCATAAAATCTCTAATCATTTTTTTCCTATTGTATGTGAATTACAGGGTTGGTTGGGATCACACCAAGGAGTTTGATATCAAATTTGCACCCATATCATCCATCATCACCTCCAAGGCACTAAGCCTTTGTATACTCGCTCATTGTTTATTGATTCTTGATTACTTGTGCACTCATCCTTTGAACAGGAAGCTAGAAATGTAGATCAACATTTGGCACGCCCATATGTAAAAACCAAATGTTGATCATGATTTACTTCTTTTCACTTTCCCCATGTCTTTGTCTAGAGTTGTTCTTATTCCTCCCGGGATTCCCCAATCTCCTTAGCTTTTAAATTAGATTTTGAATGTACAAACAATATGGCAGAATACGAAGCCCTTATACTAGGACTAGAAACTGCTATATTTCTAGGTGTTCATATCCTTGACATTTTTGGTGATTCTGAACTAATAATAAAGTAGGTCACTAGAGAGTATCAGTGTAGAAATGATATTTTACAACAATATCGTGATGTTTCTCATCATCTTATTAAAGCCTTTGATTCTTACACTATTCAATCATCCTGTGGTTTGACCAATTATTTTGTTGAGACAATGGCATACCTTGTGGCCCTTATCCCTTGGACAATGCAAGAATCCAAGCTTTCAATTATTATACATCATCGTAGACAACCATTCTATGACATATATTAGATTCATTTAGTCGAATCTAATTGCGTGACTCTATTATTCACAATTTTTTTATTATTTATCCAAATCCATTACTCCCCTTGATATTTCTAAAAATGCTAAAAGATATTTTATCCAACGTGTTACTTGTTATGTAATCCTTGGTGGTATTCTTTACAAATGCAGGTTTTATGGTTTCCTTCTTCGATGCCTTCAATCCCATGAAGCCTCTAGAGATATCCAAGAATTCCATGATGGTATTTGTGGTGGGAATTTCAATGGATTATCTATTGCCAAACGTGTTCTTCATCTTGGCTATTATTGGCCTTCTCTTCATCATGATTGTTGTGAAATATGTCAAGAAATGTGTAAGATGTAGTGGGAGCATGATTGACATAGTGGGTAAGATAAAGATTCCAGCTTTTAAAAAGGGTGTCGGATGGGTGTATTAATACCCATGGATTAAATAATTTTTGAAGGATGGGGATATGCCAAAATTTGAATTATCAAATGCATCTACATGGAGCCCATTTGATAATTAATCAAATAATGTGAGCAAATAAATAGGATTTTATTTAATTTAAGAGAAAGAGATGCAAGAATGGAAATTGGATGAATGTGAGATGACGGAGGAGTGCTATACCAAAAATAGGTGTCTACAAGACTACCCTCAACTAAACCATAAAATCAAAAATTAAAAAAACTATGGATGCTCATACGGATTGCTCCTCGAAGGATAGTTTGTCAAATAAAAGCCAGGGATAATTTTAAGAATCCCTCCAAAAAAATCCCTAGAAAATATTTGGTGAATATATGAAAATTATCTTTCACATGAATAGTGAATATCAAGAAATCACTATTAAATACTACTTGGATGGTATCTTTTTGATATGCTACTAAATCGGTAGTATATTTTTATTCTATTATGTGACAACATATAGTATGTTTTCAGCTAGTAGCATAACAAATGCTACAATCTGACAACATACCTATATGTTGTCACCAAGAGCATTAAAATATGCTTGCCGACTTACTATATTTAGGAAAATTTTACAAATTTATATTTTGCAGAACGGAGAATTGACTCTTAAAATTAACTTATACCAAGAAAAATTTGGTGAATTGGTCATAACTTGTACCTAAAAATTAGCCAATTTCAAATTTTAAAAACTGGAATATTCATGAAATAATGAATATTCACCACTAAAGTTTTCCTGATAAAAGATATATTATAAAAACTATAGACTTCTCCCTCAAAGGATGGTTTTTCAAGTAAAGAAAATATTATCAAACTTATATCATGATCGAGACTAAAAGACACTTATCGCATTTTTATCCTACAATCTAAAATCAAAATCCAAAAATCCAAATCATAAATCCATAATTGTAGACCACTCCCTCGAAGGATGGATACCTTTATTATATCATGCAAAAATGCTTCCCGTATCGATCAACCTTCAAAATATCAAAAGAAAATGCATCAATCCAAAAGCACGCATCCTAGGAAATCTTCCCACATCGATAAAATTTCCCATCGAAATAAAAATTCTTGCATTGATCAGTTTACACAATAATAATAAGAGTTAGGGCATACACCTAGGATAACCACCTAAGGAGAAACTATTTCCCTATACAAGTTCTACATAAACCCCTTGTCATGTCTATAGTAGGTATATAAGCACACCTTCCATCTTCCCCTCACAATCTTACATGTGACTAACTATCATTAGTTGTGTGTTAATACCTACCATATGGATGATATTACATTGCTTTTTTCTTGTTCCATATCACATTTTACCTCTAATCCAGTCCCAAAGCATCTATCCTACGTGCACTCCTTGCTATGATGAAATTGTACTTCCTATATTTGGATCACCCTAACAAGGTTACATTATATTCATACTTTTCAATCTAACCATATTTTTTAGCTCATCGTATCACACTCAACTCAATTAAACATGGATTTCCATTCTGATCTATGTTCTAATCTATCACATCTATGTTCGCACAATGCATCCAATATCTAAATCTAAATGAAATCCACATCTCCATTATATCCTAAATCTACACCTGTCTCCATCACATCATCTTTGTTTACACATTCATAATCTAATCAACATAACCTAACCATGATCCATGTATCTTCTCTACCCATGAGCCCATATCACATCAACACATCACATCAAATTTATACATTCAAAATCAAAAATGCTACTCATATCTATTTCATCCATCTAAACATAATTCATAACAACATCTCATCTCATATCCAATCCAATTAACACATCTATTTCTAGACCAAATCAACATAATATCTAAATTACATACGTCACATCATAAATCCAACCTTCATCTTATCTCATCAAATCTACTTATCCAAATTATCTTTTCTTCAACTTTGGACTTTTCTCACACCTATAACACACCTTCCCTTTCCTTACAAAGATTATTTTTATTATTTTTATATCTACCTATCTTGTAGCACATCCTTCCTCATATCCAGAAGCCCACTCTATGGCCATATCTATGTTCCCTCTCAGGGCACCATATCTCACCTTAAGTCCACCTTTGTGGCCATTTTTCCCTTTCCGTCCCACCAGGATGCATAATTTCTCACCTCCTCATATTTGAAGGACATCGCATACTCTTTTTCCCCACTTTGTTTCCCAACATTTTGTCAAACCATTGTCTTGACCATACTCACATTTTTTGCACATAATTTTGATGTTTTCCTTTGACCCATTGGTCTCATGTCTTGCACATCCATACGATTGGATTCCCATTGGATTCCCTCTATACTGTAGTGATATTTTCTAACTCACGGGTCTATAGGAAATTAACGTCACCTCCGTTGAGGTCATGATATGTTCCTTACCGATGTGTTTCTAGGATTACCACCATATTTATTTTAGTTTATCCCATCCTTCTTGCAATGGTCATATCACTCTCCACTTGGGGCATATTTTCTCATCTTTCCACCCTTTCCTCCCTTCCTCCATCTATCTCTGTCAACTTAGTAATTGATTTACTTTGTGTCATTGATCCCTAGTTTGAGGGGTAGCACCTCAACCATCTTTTATCACATCTATTTTTTTCTTATGGGTTGCTTAACATAGACCAATTGACAAAAGGGGGAAAATATAGACACCAAAATTTGGTTTACTATCCCCCATTTTACGTTCACTCACCCCTTCATCATCATTGTGCACACTCACACCCATATCCCTATTCAAAATCCCATTTTCCTCCTAAATCAAATTTATTTCCCTTAGTTTCTATTTTCCTATGTTAAATACATTGATCCCATCCCATCTTTAATAGTTTCCATTATCATATTATTTAATATCCCATTATACACCCTAGTTACACTTATCACCCATGATCAAACTAGTCATCCCTACACATATTTATTACCTTAATTACATCCCAAAATATCCAGTTTATCCATTCTAGACACACCACTTACCCCCATTTATTATTTCTAACCACCCTTTCCTTTATTAAATACACTTCCACCCAATCCAACCTCTATTTTCCATCCATATGAAACTCAATATCTCTTACAACTCACAAAATTTACTTCTATCCCTAATCACCATCTAATTAGGCCTCATCTCTCGAGTTTTACATCATCCACATAAGAAAAATCAATTTCTCCCCATTATCGATGGTAACCCTATTGGGCACCAACGACCCTATATATACACCATCACCCCCTCTTCCTAAGAGGAGTAAACTCTTGAGATCCAGCCTCTAACAAATTTTCACAAGTTTCTTGCCTTCTTTTGAGTTGTCACTAACCTCTTAGATCCACTTTCGATCCTTTGTCTACCATTTTGGAAGATTTACATCTTAGAGATTTTTGAAGACATATTTTATTTTCATCAATTCATCTTCATCTATTTACATGTCCATTTTTCATTTTGGAGCTCTATAGCCACATCAATCATATTTTTTTGCTTCACATAGCTCATTTGGCACTCATAAACCCTCACCAAGCCCTAAGTTAGCCTCATTTTTCGTCAATCTGCCCTAATTTTTGTGTAACCAATCTGCCTCAACTATTTTCCTCCATCATGTCTCTTCTTCTATAAGTATCTTTTCCCATGTAACAAATGGACCCTTAAATTTTTTTGCTCTTTCTAAAAAACACCCCATAATCTCAATTTTCTATCATAGTTTTCATCTAATTCCTCTGCAGTTACTATCAACCTATTTCTGGTTGCATTCTTTTCTCAATTCATCCTTTTACCCTTTTTATTGTACATGTCATCAAGATCATTATGGAAATGATTTGTTTTACTCTTGTCTTCTATCACCATCACTATCAAACATTAGAGGTATCCTTAAACCCTCCCATATTTGGATTTTCTCATTTTTATTATGTTATTTCATTAACATGGAACAAGAGCATAAAACTTATCAAACAATACTCTTGTAGAATTGAAGACTTATGAGTGCAAGCCATGGAGAAACATTCTTAACCTTCCATAAATATCTATTGAACCCAACATCAATCCTAGATACTTTCTAATCGAGCACACTCATGAAAACCATCAATCTTTAACCTTGACACAAACTCAAAATCACCAAAATCCAAGAAACCTAAAATTATATTTATATATACATCCTCGCCTGTGGTTGATCTTTTCTATTCTAGCAAATCTATTTGAAAAATTCCATCGAACCTTGTGCAAACCCTCTTACACATCTTGTGGACTGGTCCTATTCTTTGTTTACATCCTTTTTCTAATGCCATCAAACCCTTTGTAATTTATCTTACACATATGATTGTGTCGATAATCTCAATTTTAACATCTCCTCTCGGCCTGATCATCACTCCATCATGGAGTATCTCGGGCCCAATGTCTTCGATTCTTTTATGTACACATTTCCTAAAGTGTTTCATCCCAAAGTTGAATTTCCATTTTTCACGTGGATTTTTGTGTTGTATGAATCCCTATAAAGAAGCCTTTTACTAGTCGTAATGGCCCATTTGGGGATGAGGAAGAGGAAAATTAAAATTACAACACTCTTGATCATCCTCTTCAGATTCATAATTTCCTCAAAAAATTTCCAAAAAACAAGGAAAAATCATAAGAAATACTTTTCAAATGCCTTCTTGAGTTTGTATTTGAACAAATTAACAATAGGGAAGAAAAAGGGAAAGGTCTCAAAGTAGGTACATATGAAAATATCCCCAATAATGACCCTACCAACCTTGTTCTTTAATTCATTAACATGATAAGCCAAAAATAATCCTATACTACGACTTAATTTCTTAAAATGAAACCTAACATGGCTCAACTTGTCAATCACCCTACATCAGGCTTTAGGGGTACTACACCCTCCATTGCAAAATGGGCCCAAAGGGGTTTCTATTTCCAAGCCACCTATCAATAAAAAATTCCTAAAATTAATCCAACAAGATCCTCTAGAATTTTACTTTTCTAGCATGGATATTGGGGGTATTGCTCCATCTATCTCATATGATGGGTCCATTAATCCCTCCCTTCACAATAATTCCTTTGGAAATATTTATAATTAGTATATAAATCTGATTCATACACCACCACTAGACCCTTAGATAAAACCCTCACTGGAGATGCTTTGGATTGGTACCATAATTTACCTCCTAACTTCATAGTTGAGACAAATTCCTTTTTGATAGCCGTAGTGACCAAAGTTTAGTATCATGACCTTCCTGATAATAACATCAATTCCTTCATCAACTATAAGAAATATGGAAATTAATCACCTCAAACTTTCAATGAAAATTGGAAGAACCTATCTACACACACTGAACATAACATGCCTAGTGATAGTCTCTTACAAATTTTCTATAATCCCTTGAACTTTACCTTTAATGCAAGGTGAGGTAATTTACCCAAACTCTCTTGAAAAATTCTTTAAATAATCTAAAAGGTAAGATTACCTCATGAGAGAGTTTGAGAAAGATCCTCCTAAGACACAACCTAACAAACAAGTCCAAATCCTCTAATATTTTGAGAACAAAAACAAGACAGGTGATAGATTCTATGATACTCTTCCTCTTTTTTCTTCTTCAAATAGGAAAATTTTAACATTGATAAAAAACTAACAACAAAAAAATTAACCAATATATCATTAATCATTTAGTAACTAAGAGTTGAAATGTCGCTTACCTAAGTCGCTTACATCAATCTTGGATCCATCTTGACATGTTTCTTAATGATATGATGAAATTAATTTTTTTAGTGGATTTATAATTAGGGTCACTCCTATGAGAATTTACATTTAATTTATATGATTTCCATCAAATTATTCCTAGGCTCCCAATTTGACTATGATACTATAAATAGGAAATGTTTTAATGAAATAGTCAAATCCCATGATGCAAGGAAACGAAAGGATCATCATAAAGTAATTAAATAGTCTAATGAGAAGATACATGTCTTCTTTAATCCCGTACCTAGCCATGATTCAAGTAAGAGCTCTAAAAATTAAGACCATACAACGAAATATGTGTTTGAAATGGACTATCCTCCCGAACGCATGGTTCTCGTGAACAATGTTATGCATGTCATAGCTTATGTAGAGCCTAAATACACTACCTCATTCCAACCTCGGACTAACATAGTTATATATCCTTATGTACCTAAAAATAAATCTTCTCTAAGAAAAAAATTTCTCCCTTATATATGTTATCGGCCCCTAAGGAAACTATTCTCAGGGATGTTGTTGTTTATAGTTGATTCTCTTACCAAAAGCACCATAGGCCCCTGTGGAAATTTTCCTATCGGTCCAATGGCGTCTTACAAAATTCATATAGGTGGAATTAACCATCAGTAAAAATGGATCTTATAGATCCAATAGCATAAGAAATGAGAAAAATAGTTTTTGAAGTATCTCTAATCATCCTTTCTTTTCCCCACTATGTTCATGAGGACTCCCATCACTCTCATCCCACTACACAACTCATTCATAATGAGTGAGATCCTCTTGAATAAATTTCTTGACTACATAACCAAGTTCCTTTTTGAAAACTCATATGCATGTCGCCTTGCCACCATAAGTTTCTCAAAATATCCTTGTTTCACATGAACATCCCTTTTCATCCTGCTTTGGGGTGTAATACCACATTATATGGCTCAATGGAAAAAATCTATCATTAGTGTGAGTAAATCTTCGTACATATCAACCTTACCACGTTTGGTGATATTGCATTCATTTCCCATAACCTCATGATCCTCGATGATATCTTCCTTCATGTATATGATCCACTCTTTTATCTTAGTCCGGATGGTCCACGCTATGGTCAAACATGTTGGAAAGTTTCTCATTTTTTATTAATGTCAAGTGGCACTGATTAAAAAGGTGTCCAAGTGGCATAGGTGAATAGGATTTAGCATGATTTTTTCATTTTTTCATTTATGTCAATTCAGTGTGTATCATGATGTGTTGCATTGGTTTCGTGGTGAAGTATCATGGTGTCTAGGTTTAAATACATGTTCTCTTGAGGCATGGTTCAAGGAAGCATGTCTAGTGTATGAGCTCCAAAGGTGGTAATATTTTTGTATAATGTGTAACATGGTCAGAATGATATGTTAGATATTTATTACGGCATGTAGTATGGAAAACAAGTCAATTTTAATGAACCATGAGTTTGTACAAGACATTTTAGGCTTATTTTTAGACCTAATGGATGTATCACATGAAGTATGAAGCATAAAAGACCAAGGAAATTAATTGAAAGAATTTTGGAGCATTATGAGAGTTCATAATAGGTTTGAAAGATATACAAGTTCACCATTTAGGTGTTAGATGCATATTCCAGTCCTTTTGAAGAAAGACAATGAAAGAAAGCATGGGAAAATCATAGTGTATACATTGTTTCAGAGGTAGAAAATCATAGATAGTAATTGGAGATGTTGAATGATGTCATCCCAAAGGTTTATACAAATTTTAAGGTAAAGAGGTTTAAGAAAACTATGAAAACGTTTTTGATCTCTATCAAGCTCTCAAAAATGTTATTTCTAGTTGGAAGGTCAAATTATAATTCCCACCCATATGTGTATGATTTTTATTGAAGTATTATCCTTATTTGGATGTTAGGGAATGGATATAAGAACGCTTTTCAAGAATAATGCGTTCATTTGGTCATTAGAATTTAATGAACAAATACATTAAGAAGCCAAATAGGTTTGAAACCCACCCAAAACTATAGTCTTATAGCAATGGAGAAAATATGATTTATATGGGAATGAAATGGCTTGAGAAATATGATGTTAATGTTCATGGTTGTAGAGGACTATTTAGAGCTCATTTTAGTGGTGGTTTCATGTTCTAGGTCAGTTGGTAAGGTATAAAAACCCATTGTTTTGGAGATTTACATGTACATAAATGAGTTCCAGGTTTCATGGAGTGAAATAAATTTAATCTTGCATCTTGGGAAGTTTGATAAATTCTTGTTAATATTTTGGGATAGATTCAGTGGAGAAAATGGGTGATACTTCTCTTCAAATTTTCCTATCGCTAATGGTCTAAAGGGTGAAAAACTAGTCTTAATGGTTTGATAGGGTTTTGGTATAAATGCATGGTGTAGCAGTGTTTTATGGTCATGAATATATTTTAGTAGTCTAAAATGTTGTGTTTAGATTTCTAGGTTGATTAGATGAGGTGTTGAAATTATTGAGTCATAATGGGCTAATCATCCCAATTAGGCTTGCAAGAAGGTAATTCAAACATGTATGATATTTTGGTTTACTCTATAAGATATATGGATATGTGTTCTTATGCATGTTGGTGGATTCCTTTTGATGTGTTCCATGATGTGGTTAAGTGTGGAAGTTAAGTTAAATGTGTTAGAGTTTGTTTAGATTAATATTGGTTCTTGAGTCCTTATAACAAGTTTAAGGAATTTGAGATAAGGGAATATTTCAGTATTGTTCCCTAATTTGGTTATTGATATGACATGTGTGAGTTTCCTAAAATCAATATATTTCTGTTCATGTGTCATATGTTTATTTAGAGAAGAGTTTTAATTCTATTTCATTCACTTTTGAAGGATAATATGTAGGTCACATATACTTAATTGGTGTTGTTTGCTTATTGGTGTGTTCCACATTGAAGTTGAAGGTTACATATTTTCCGAGCTTTTTGATGGAGTTTAGAGGATATTTGTGACATTTTTTCAAATGTTGGAGTCATGATAAAGTTTTATTATTCCATTTTAATTCAAACTTGTGAACATTGGTGTGATAGCCAATTTTTAGGTCTATTTGAGAAGCATTGTGTTGTTTAGGCCTATACCGACCTATATGGGTCTTGAAATGAATTTGATAAGATCATTTAATGTTTATTTACATTTTTATGAGTTACCTTCATGGTATTTTCTGACCTAAGGTGGTTTATGTGATGAAACATTTATAAAAGCATAGGTGGATTGGGTCATTTGAGCTAGTGTTAATAGGAGTAGATGGAGGTTTGAGTGAGCTAGAGAGAAGTGTGTGAAGAGTTGTAAGAACTTTCGAGTAAATAAGAGAAGAGGATGATAAGGTAAGAAGAGTAAATAATAAATTTTTCAGGGTCACTTCATCTAGTCAGCATATTTAGGTGTATTGATGAGAGAAGGAGAGAGAGCTGAAAAGTGATCACAATCGCTATTAGAGGAGCAAGTACTTAATTAATCTTCATATTCAGATGGATGAGTTTTTTTTTGGTCATATTAAGGGCTTTTAGCATCCTTGTAGGATTAGTGCCCTAACAAACTAGGAGTTTATGATCCTTTAGGGGTTATATCCTCACTAAACTTGTAGGGCTTGGTCCTCATTTTGAAGTGGGTGCTTCACTAAATAAATTCCTTTGTATTGTGTAATATATGTAAAGGTTCAAAGTGGTTTTTCTTTCCTAGAGGGTTTCCCACTTTATATCTTGTTTTCATGTGTTATCTCTTGTTTTATATAATTTTGGATGGTTGTTACACACTTAATAAGCTCACATTTATTTTGTATGTTAAATGTATGTTGTGAATGATGTACGAAAGTTAAGGTAAATGGATATGTATTTTTTTCATCTTCCCCAAATTTGCTCCAAATCTACCTGAACCATGGAAAAATATTTTTAGAATCCTTCACATCCATTATTTCTCTTGTATTTATCACTCCATGATCCCATGATCATAGTAGAGTAATTTCATAAGATTTACAAATTTTTAAAAGTTCTAGGTACATTTTTATTAGAATGACTTCATAGCCTACGAAGGAAAATTTTTCGTAACTTCTAAACTCTTGCACGAATTGAGGTGGGGTTTTTTTCATTATTCATCATTTCTAGGAACCTTCAGAATAAAAGTGATAGTAATGACATACATGTTACATATTTTTTACGGTTAAATAACCTAGACTTCATGCCCTAGTTTCATAATTTTTTTATTTCCAACTATTCTTCTTATCGGATCAAGTTGAAAATTTGTACATGAGATCGAGAAAAGAAACCTATCCCAATGGATATGGTTTCATCAAAATATGAGTTCTTGAAGGGCACTTTTTGAAAATAGGAATTCTATACACGACAACTTACTATAAATAGTAAAATCTCATAGTGGTAAAATTTCTTCAAGGAAGTGTTCGCAGGGAACAACCCAAGTAATAAAAAAGGTGGTCGAAAGTGAAAAAGAGAAATGGATCATTTTATAAAAAATAGTAAATCCTCATTCTGAGTGTAGGAAGTGTTTTTGAATCTATCTTCATTCATCTCTCTACTTGCCAAAATATCCACAAGATTTTGTGATAGTTGCATAGTTCAAATGAGGTAATCCATACTTCATGAGAGCCTGGAGGAATCACTTATATCATAGTGGTGTACATGAGCAAAGAAGAACACCGTATAGTGAAATAGTTGCAAATGAAAAGAGTCATGCAATCCAAGAGGATATTTTAAAAAGTTGTAAGATCTGCAAAGATCATTATTGTAAATATTTAATCAGATTGATGGAATCTACTCTCCCCCGATGAGAAATTTTAGAAAGCTTGGTGAGTTGTTCAAATTCAACCAAACTAGTTAAACTTGTGGGCTATGTGAGAAAGTTAAATTGAATTTACCAAGAAAAGAAAGGTCCATCAAACTGGAGTAATTCATCACAGGATTTTTAAGGGCCCAAGCATGTATCCCCAAAGGTTAGAGCTTCCCCGCAAAATAAAATAATTGATTCTACTGTAAGCTCTCAAAAGTGCTCCAGGGACATACATCATGTCAACATTGTATGAGCCATTCCCATGGATTGTAGAAATTATCAATAGTGAGCCAAGGAAAACAAAACAGATTATCATGCCAAGTCTCAAACAAAATCTGAGACATGGAAGTCAAGTAAAGAAAAAATCTCGACAACATCCCACTTCTTGAGTTCTACCTCAAGTAATCGGTATGTTGAAGTTTCCAAGACTAAAGTTAAAAATCACATAAGTAAATTTCTCTGTCATATTATGATGTGACCCACATCTCATTGATTCAATATTCATATGAGGGTGAATCTCATATATTCAAAGAATCTCCCTCTTAAATCCTCTCTCGAAACCAAGAATACAAGAAAATCATTATGCAATTGAGGAACAAGTAAAATATTTTCGGTGATTACATTCAACCCTTCTTCATATCAAAATAAAAATATTCTTTTTCATTCGAATACATCCTTGTAATCAACAATATTGATCACAAGTAAATCAATAAATCATGGGGATACATGATTTAGGGAAATACCAATGAGAAATGGATTGAGAAAATCATTGAGAAAGGAAAGGAATTGTCTTCTCGACATCATTTCTCTCATCAAGTATGCTCTTGCAACATTATTTAAAGTGAACAAGGAAAAGGAGGAGTTTTCAAAAGAATTAAATCATTTGGATGAGATTTTCCCCTAGTTTCTAAGACTCTCACACCTTTTTGAGTAAGAATGCTTTTTCATCCGCTACAGAGAACTTGTCTCAAGTTTTGATCCACGCTCATAGATGTGAGATACGTAATTCTTAAGAATGTTATATTTGAATTGGAATCTCGTGGGTAATAGGTTTTGAGTTATTGAATGACATCTACCTATTTTCTCGTACATTTGAGTTCCCTCTACTCATTGAGGACTCATTATTGATAGATCTCATCATTTTATTTCAAGAGTTGGTCAAGAAGGAGGCAAGTGACTCTTAGTCCTTCAACGAATAAAATTTATAGTCCCAAGCTAGTATCATAAGTAACATTACCATAAATGTAAAGGATCATGAAGAATGGCTCGATCAATGTAAGAATATCAATGATGTTCCTGGAACATGGATCAAGGTGTTAGGCTACATATGCATTCTAGAGGAAGATAAGTTGACAATCATGCGATAACTCGATTCAATAAATAATTCAAGGAACAAGAGAAGGAAGTAGGAATCAACAAGTTATTCATAAAGTAATCTTATTCATCATAAATGGAAACTTCTCCCTTATTCTATTTAATTCTCCCTCTTTCTTCTCTCAATCTTATAATTCTTCATTGAGTGTAATCATTGTATTTTTCCTAATCACTTAAGTGAAATATTTTGAAATTGTAAAAAACAAATTCTCAAATTTATAAGTGAAATACATAGATTTTGTTTTCTAATGGAAAATGAAAGGTCATAAGTGGAATATGAACATGAAGATATGTACAAGGAGGTGAGAGGTCAATTCACATTCCTATAAATTGGGATGGCCTCGCATTCCAAAGGATCCTAAAAATGTGAGATTAAGATAGCACCTATGTTGTAGCAATGGTTTCTTATTGTTCTTGGATTTTATGTCATCAATGCAAATGAAATAAAAGCTACATTTCATCCATTCCCCTTTTCATATGTTTCTTCTATTTATCTCTTATGCACTTTGCAAGCATAGTGTTAGAAAGGAACTTTGTATCCTTGATATATGAGTTTAAGGAACTTTATGTCTTAATTCATTGGTCCCAATAACTTCAATGTTTCTTTATTATATATTGAATGTTGAAATATTCAATTTATTGGGCGTGAACTCTGTAATTGGTCTACTTAATGCAATATCCTTCCTTCCCTATTTTCTCTCCTTCACCCCCATCACTGTGATTTCCTCTTTTATACCCCGTATAAGCATTTTTCCACGATTCAAAGAGAGTTTCCATGTGTCATCCCCAAAATCTTTCACAAAACCACATCACTTAAGTAGGATTAGACTAGTTTCATTCAATAATGAGAGTTGCACCATTCAATGTAGAGGGGCGTAGCCTCGTGAATGTTGGCGGAGACACATAATTTTCCATATAGACAAATTTTATCTCTAATAGTTTTTGGTGACTCCGTTGGGGAGATATTTTCCCAAGTGCACCCAAAAATATCTCTTCCTAAAAATACAATATATATACATACACACACACACACACAGATATATATATATATATATATTCAACTAAAATAAAAAAATCAGGTTTCAAAGATAAATCATTTTTGAAGGGGCTTCTTCAAGGAACAAATCCGTGTCACATTCATTTCCCACAAAACAATGAATAAATTTCCATATAGGAGTGAAGTACTAATGAGTGATAGTGAAGAAGAAGAAGAATATGGTTACCGAGAAATGAAATTTTTTTATCAACCATCATTCTTGACTAGTTATTGTAAAGATGATAATTTGAGAACGGTGAAAATGTTTCTTTCTTCAAGTAATGATTTGTAATTAGATAAGGGAAATATGGAAAGTTATATGTCCCCAAAAATTAAGGTTGTGTAGAATGAATAAAATTGTTGTTTGTGAAGAACCTATCCTCAAATCCTAGTGGTTTCAGGGCCTCAAGCGAGTGTGCTAAAGGAAATAAAACAAGACTTGCTGATGAGGAAAAAGGTAAAAAGATGACGAAAAAGATGTAAATGAGGTACAAGATCTTGTATCAAGTCCATGAAGACAAAGAATCAAGTAAAGGTAATACTTCCAATCTCACACCGGTGAATGAAAATGTTGAGCCATGTCTTTTATCTCTCTCCATTGGGATGATTTTATTCCATACACAAATGAAGAAATGAAACCCTTCAAGACTGAATATGTGGAAAGAGTTGTGAGCATGTGTAAGAATGAGGGGATAAAAGCATTTATTAACATTAATAAATAAACATAAAAATGAATGTGTACATAAAAGTAAATAAATAAAAAGGTAAAATAAATAACACATTGACACAACATGTAACATGGAAAACCCCAATGGGGTAAAAAACCACGGAAAGAATTATTTCCACTATATGAGAAACTATTACAACCAATCCAGTAAAAACTCCCTCCTCACTTCTACTCCATATTTTTACTAGGATTTTCAGATATATTCTCAATATGACCTATGGTCATATTTAAATGACCTGAAGGGTTATGACCTTAAGTGATGGGGAACACCTCCCTGATTTAATGTTAGTTAATTAAATAACTAACCACCTAATATAAAGTTTACATTTAAATAATAAGAATATAATTTATTATATATTATTTAAATACAAACAAAATATTATGATTCACTTAATATTAAAGTTCTAACACTCCCCTTAATATTATGTTGGGATCCATATTCCAACATTACCTGTTTGTACACCATGATTTACAAATCCATAAACCCTACATGTTTAGGCTAGAATATGTATTTTTGAAGGAATTACAACACATTCTTCATGCCCAACTTACATTTTAGTACAAAAGGATTTGGAATCCATAAATCAAAAATATGATTCAAAGCAATAATTATTTGTGAAACTAAATCCCACTGCTTTCTCATGGAAAAATTCTTGTACGCATCTATAAGAGTCTTTATAACACAAGGACCTCCTTTACAAATATATACATTCACCGGATTGTATTTTTGTCAATTCTTTATCAGCTTATAAAAATCTATCGCTTATCAGTAAACTCTATCATTTTACATAAATCATACAAGATCTTTTTACAATGCTTTATACCATAGTATAATTATAGAGGAGGAGTCAAAAAATGTCCGGCCGTTAGGAAGTGGCATTACCCTACACACTCCCCCTCAATGGAAACTCGAAAGGAAATGAATTATAGGGAACTTGCAAAACTTCACAAAGACATAATGGCATTGTAAACATGTCTACAACTTGATCTTCAATCGAGCAAGATTAGAGATCGATATCACCACAGAGAACCTTTTCCGATAAAGTGCATATTTACCACGACATGCTTTATCCTTTGATGCAAAATTGGATTTTTAGTGAGAGAAATGAAACTATTACTATCACACGTAAGAGGATTACTTCCTTTAGTTGTCATGTGTATCTCTTTGAATAACCACTTCAACCACATGACTTCTTTTGTTGCTTCCATTGCACTTTTATTTTCTTTCTTAGTAGAAGAAATGGAAATTTTGGTTACTTTTTACTGCCCCAAGTAATGAAACCTACACCAAACTTGAATACATATCCAGCTTGTAGAATTTCAATCTATCACATCACTAGCATGGTAAGAATCACAATATCAATATAAATATGCATTGTTAGAAGAAATATAATGTAAACCAAAATTAATTTTTCCCTTAATATAACGTAAAATTCTTTTTGCTAACTTCTAGTGATCTTGATAAGGCTCCTACATAAATCTTGAAGCAATCCCTACTACATAAGAAATGTCAGGTCTAATAATAGTTAGATAAATATAACTACCTACAAGTTTCCTATACAAAGTAAGATTATCTTTTTCACATGCATGTTTAGGATCAAGTTTACATCCAACTTCTATAGGAATAGAAATTGGTTTACAATCAAGCATATTAAATCTTTTAAGTAAATTAGTTGCATATTGTGATTGAGATACTACAATAGAATTTTTATCTTGAAATATAACCATGCCCAAAAAATGATGCAATAATCCTAAGTCTTTCATCTCAAACTATTGCATTAACTATGTTTTAATTTTTGTAATTAAACTGTTAGAATTACTAGTGATAAGTAAATCATCAACATACAATACAATGAGAATGATAGCATTTTCTTCAACTTTAACAAATAAATAATTGTCAGATGAATAGTTAGAAAAACCAAATTCATTGAAAAAAATTAATCTTAGAATACCAAGCTCTAGGAGCTTATTTTAAACCATATAAATATTTTTCAATTTACAAACAAAAATTTCTTTACCTGGTTCTTCAAAGCCTTTAGGTTGGGTCATATAAATTTTTTCTTTTAAATCACCATTCAAAAAATTATTTTTGACATCCATCTGATGGATTTCCCAACCATACTGAGCAACTAAGGAAATCAAAATCCTTACTGTG
Organism: Taxus wallichiana var. yunnanensis; assembly: GCA_018340775.1. Taxonomy (NCBI): domain Eukaryota; kingdom Viridiplantae; phylum Streptophyta; class Pinopsida; order Cupressales; family Taxaceae; genus Taxus; species Taxus wallichiana. The sequence goes on from CM031237.1 coordinate 377,449,978, forward strand.
CTCATTTTTGCAACCACGGTAACTATTTCCGTATAGTCAATACCTTGGGTTTTTAGTAAACCCTCAAGCTACTTATATGGCTTTGAATTTATCTACACTAATACTTGATTCAAATTTAATCTTGCATAGCAATTTCAATCCGATTATAATTCATTTTTTAGGAAGAAGGAATAACTCCCAAGTTTGATTTTTAATCAAGGAATTATATTTAGATTTCATAGCATATATCAATCTTTCATTAGAAGAAGATTATTTGAAAGATTGGGGTTCGTGTTCATAAAAAGTCATTAAGTGATCTCAAAATAAACCGAAATTTTTATCTACTTGATCTTCGAACCCTCAGTAGGATTATAAAATTACCGTTTAACTTTTACCCTATTAAAATCAACTTAAAATAATACAATAAGTATGCACTTTGCAAAAAGGGTTGATTACAGAGAGTTTGGAAATTGTCTATGTCTCCAGGTTCTTTTGAACCATTCCACTAGTCAAAACTTGTAAGCTACTATGGTAATTTCACAAGAAAACCTAATGGAAAGTATTAAGAACTTGCTTAGAAGAATATCCAGACCTTCATATGACAAGGGTAAAAAATAGCACCTAACTTCCCCTTTCCAGGCATATTTGGCAAGCTCTATGACACCACTCCATTGTTCAAAATCCTCTGGATCTCGATCAGCCTTCCAGATTCTTCGTAACACCCTATGGAACTCCGGTCAATACTTTAGGATTCACAATAATTTGGTGTGGTGTTATGGGCCAGCTAGGTACTATTAAAAAAATCCTAGTCACAATAATTTTAATTTATTATTGCCTAAAAAATAATAGGTCAATAATAATTAAAATAATAATGCTTAAATAAATTAGGATTTCACACAATTATGTCATTGACATGGCATCCGAATTTCCTCTTGGCTTGATATGTGCCTTTAGAGCTCTAGGAATGAGCTTCCAAGTTGTGTATATTACAATGAAATGGGTCCCCTATTTATATTAAAATAGGCCCCTAAAATTAATGCCACATATTTTATCCTAAGGCTAATATTAGCCTCACCATAGCATTTGGATGGGATAAATCCCATGGTAGGTGGCTTGCATGTTTTAGTGGGTTAAAATCCCACATTATCCTCCTTTAACAAATTCCACATGATGTGGATGCTTTTAAAAATAAAAGTGGGTAATATCCCACATTAGGTGGAAGGATAAATGTTTAGGCTTTAATAAAGCCCTTTCCATGCATGAATAGTGGTCATGGGACCACTTGAGGCTTACCGCCCCTCCTCCTTCTCATGTGGAAGCTTCCACACTTGGCTTTGTTCTTCCTCATGCTCTACCATGTGTACTTTGCAAAAACATGTGGGTTTGGCGGATTTATGTGAGGTAGCTGCATTAATGTGGAAATTGGGATATATGCGTGGTCTTTGGCATAATGCCTGGAAAATAATTAAAAAGTAATATGAAAATTGATCGTATTCAATTCGTGGCGACAAGATACATACTAGCTTGAGGACCCACCATGTTGGTGATATTACCATAGTCCTCACAGCAGCCGGCTCCCCTCCGTAATAAAAGTTGAGCCTCTTGCTCCCACGAGCCATATCATTTAATGATCGTTGAAGAATGATGGTGAAAAATCCTCCAATTTTTCCAATGCCTTTTTTCCACATGTCACAATGCAATTGGTCCACTATTGAACTGTTGACCAATGTTGACTTTCTTGTTGACTGAACTTTGACCAGACATAACTAGAGCTCCCAATGTTCGTTTTGTCGCATTCTCATAGTCATGAAAAGATCTCAAAAATATATTTTACACTGACATAATTAAGGGATGTTTAGGGAACTTTTGATATCAAAAATGATCCCCTAATCACACCTCCCCACTGAGAAAGGATTTTTGTCCCAAAAAGCTTATATTGACCATTTTGCCATGTTGTACTTAAACTAGAAACTTTGTTTCCACCTCGGAAGTGATGTTGTAGTAGACCATTTGGTCTCTTCCTCTGTAACCTCCTCACTTTGACAACTTTTTTTTATCTTAGGACATGTGGGTTATGGGCCCACCATGCTTCCGTTGGACCACTCTAATATCCAAAGAAGATCTCCATGACTCATGCGGTGTGTTGCTTCATAATATCTTAAAACAAGGATCTTCTTTGTCTCTATAACAAATTTTTCGGCTCCTATTTGATTCCACAAAATCCAAAGTGGTTTGAAGGAACTTCATGTTAGTTAGAGTTGTGATTGATCCATTATTTAGTGATGGAAAATGACTTGTCAAGTACCATCCTACTACAAGGTCATAAGAGACTCTACACAGAATGAAGTTATGACTTGATGTCACATCCCTTTCCAGACTTCAATGTCTCGAATGCATGATGCTAAGGCTCTTTCAAGACTTCGATTCTCCAATTCATGATGTTAATTTTGATGATCAGCTACCATTCAAATGTGCGGTCACAATTCCTTGACACCGAATGAAGTTTTGAGCTAATCTTTTGAGAGATCCTTTCCAGACTTCAATGCCTCCAATGCATGATGCTAAGCCTCTTTCAATGCCTTGAGCCTTTAATTCATGATGCTAGTTCTAATGATCAACTACCATTCAAATTTTTCAAATCAGAATTCCTTAAATGTGAATGATGTTCGATATGATTTTCAAAAGCTCAAAAAGGGTGACTTTATCCCCACCGCATGGTCGCCACCTCTACACGGGTACAAAGCCTCATGTTGACAATGACCACCAAGTACCATTATGTTGCATACCACAATTCCTCTACATAGAATGAGGTTCTCACCTATTTCAAATGCCAATGTTGTTTAGCTACCATTCTCGCTGCATACCACAATTCCTCTACACAGAATGAAGTTTTGAGTTGATCCTTTGAGAGCTTCTTTTGTTGACAAACTAATATCATGTACCATTTTTCTAGATACCCATGATGGAATCTCCATAGAACAAATTTTTTACCCGAAGTCGATTCCAATGGTGATTCAACTACCATGTTATCGCATGGTCACAATGCCTCTACACGTAATGAAGTTCGAGCTAACACCAATGAGCTCAATTATCTCGCACAACTAGCCGACAGATCTCCAAGCTTAATATGAGTTAAATCTTGTATCCAAGTTGTAATGTACTCAAAAGCCGATTAGAGATATATTTGGAGTATTAATAAATTTTCTAAGTAATAAAATCCACTAAGTATGGAAAACCTTTCTCTCAAAGAATTTCTCACAAAATTGATCTCCAAAATATACTACATACTATTCATCAATCTAAATTATGCAATATATAATTGAAAACTATTGACTTACCCATTTTAAAGGACTTTGATTTTTAGGTATTACTTGGTCTTGGGTTGAATTTTCAACTGGTGGTGGATTAGAAACCTCCTTTGTCTTTACAATAGGCCTCCATTCCATCTTTGTCTTGTCATTACTCTGATGGTGAGATGGATGCATTTTCAAGCAATTTTCCACCCGATACCCATTCCTCTGGAAATGAGCACAAAAATTCCTCTCAATCTCCTTCTTCTAGGATGAGAAACTTTTCCTGCCATTTCTCACCTCTGCATGAGGAGATTGGTTTTTCTCGATTTTCCGTGTTCTTGACGAATGACATCAACTTCTTCATCAATCTCCTTCTCTTCCAACGATCTAGCCACAAAATGATTATGCAATCCACAAAAATTACATGGAAATAAATTCCACATCTTTTGAAAATCATAAACATACTTCTTAACCTGAAAAAGTGGATCAGAAATTTTATTGTGCTTATGATTATGGTAAGAAATTAGAGGTGGAATCTCATAACCTCTTCACCGATTATTCTTACCATATCCTTCCCGTGATGACGAAGCACAAGTTTTATGCTTAGAATACTCCTACAGACTAGTGGGGTATTCACTTTGCTTTCTGTGCTTTTCTCCCATCAGCGTTCTTGAGCATTCTCTAATATCCATTCCCGCACTAGAAAACCCAAACTTGAAAAATGAAGATGATCCTCGACCCGTATTGGGTTAGCAATACCTTGGCCATTTTTACCAAGGCCTCTTCCATCAAATCGCATTTTATCTAGTCACTTGGATCCAATGCCTCTAGTATGTTTTTAAAACAAACTAAAGACTTCATTACTCGAATTCAAACCAAATGGGAGAAAGAAGATTCACGTGGTGAAAACTTATAGTGCACTCATCTACCATGGTATCTGCATCAGAAGTTAAAAGTATTTCCTTATTTTTATCACCATACTACATCCTTTCCAAGATCTCATCCTTGGTTTGTAGTTTTGATTTCAACTGATCATTCTCCTCTTCCAAGGAGTAATACATTAATTGCAGGAGAGATTTATCTTCCTAGATCTAGTGATTATAAGCTTCAATTTCATTGAGATTTCCTATTTGGACATCTTTCCCATAGTGTGCTTGTACCCTTTTCACACAAACTGAACCAACTTCACTAACTTGAATCAATCACTCTATTAATCAAATTTCTGGAAACAAATATGGAGCTAAACCAACTCTGATACCAACTTGATCCCAAAATAGACTGAAATTTGTATCTACTTGATTTTTGGACCCTTGTAGGCTTATCAAATTACCATTTAATTTTTACCCCATTAAAATCAACTTAAAATAATGTAATAAGTATGACACTTTGCAAAAAGGGTTGATTACGGAGTTCGGAAATTGCCTACGTCTCCGGGTTCTTTTGAAATGTTCCAATAGTCAAAAATTGTAAGTTACAATAGTAGTTTACCAAGAAAACGTAATGGAAACTATTAAGAACTTGCTTAGAAGAATATTCAAACCTTCGGATGACAAGGGTGAAAAATAGCACCCGAGTTCCCTTTCCTAGCTTATTAATAAAGCTCTATGACACCAACTCCACTGCTCGGAATCATTTGGATCTCTATCGCCTTCCGATGCTTCGTAATAACCTATGGCACTGGATGATACTCCATCCTTCACAATGATTTTGTGTGGCGATATGGGTTGGCTAGGTAGTATTAAAAATCTTAGTCACAATAATTTTAATTTACTATTTCCTAAAAAAATAGGTCAATAATAATTAAAATAATAATGTATAAATAAATTAGGACTTCACACAACTATGTCATTGACATGGCATCTAACTCTCCTCTTGGCTTGATCTTCACCTTTCGAGCTCTAGTAATGAGCTTCCAAGTTATGTAATTTACAATGAAACGGGTCCCCTATTTATATTAAGATAGGCCCCTAAAATTAATGCCACATATTTTATCCTAAGGCTAATATTAGCCTCACCGCAACAATCGGATGTGATAAACAGTGGTTGATTTTAAGAACACCCTCTAAAAAATAACTTTCGAATTGTTGGCGAATCTCATAAATCGACTTTCAATCGTTGGCAAATTTTTGAAAAAATGTTTCGTGGCAAAGGTGATTTCACAGAGCATTGTTCCCTCATTTTTCACAATTTTGGCCGAGTAGGTTGACGGTGGGTTGGACGAGTGGGGATTAGACCGGTGGGTTGGATTGGTGGGTTTGATGGGTGGGTTAGATGGGAATGGGTTTGACAGAAGGGGTTGGGTGGGAAATGGTTGGATGGATAGGAGTTATATGGGATGGGGGTTTGATGGGAAGGGGATAGATGGGAAATGGTTGGTCGTGTGGGTTGGATGTGTGAGGAGTTAGATGGACAAGGGTTGACGTGGTGGGTTGATAGATGAGGGTTGGGCATTGTTACCAATGTATTTAATGTTCATTAATGATACCCTTGGGCCCTATAAATATTGTTTCAAGGTTCATTTTTTCACTTTTATCCGTAAATTTCTTGTGCTCTGAGCTCTCCAATTTTACACCCAAATTTCACTTCTCCCTAATTTCAGAAATGGCTAGTACCAAATCTATTCCTACACCTAAATTTCAATACAAAAACCTCATGTGCCCATAGATTTTAGCTCTACTAAAAGCAAAAGACGCTCCAAAGGATTGGCTCAAAAAATCAGAATTTTACAAGCTTATGAACATGCCCCAATTCGACACTGATACATCAATCTTTTATTACCTACTCACCTCTTACAATGACAATGATAGAAAATTTTATATTCTTGTCATGCATCTACAACATCATCAAATTTATTTCTCTATTGAACCCGAGGACATGCATTGGTTAATAGGTTTACCTTTTGAAAATAAGTCACTGCATTACAAAGGTTGTCCTTACAGATTTAAAAACAAATTTTTTTGGAGTCTCATTACAATGTACAGGTTCATGGTAAGTTTATTATTTTCAAATTATATTTTTCTTAACATTACTTGACCACACAAAGGATCTAACGTTTCCTTTCTGTAATTGCAGCTCCTTGTAATCATTCATCAAGAGGCCTTCTTCTACAAGTTATTACAAACAAATTCTTTGTTGCAGTTGCTTCACTTTTTCAGGCCAGGATTGTATTACAAGGAAGATGTGTAGACATTCCCTATTGGGAAGTTCAGTATTTATTACAGACACTAACAGGTCAAAAATTTGATTGGTGCAGTTATTTGTCTAATAGAATAAAATCAAATATCTCTCATGCCCACAAAGCCAATCAAACTGATAAATCGAGGATTGTATTTTCTTGTTGCAATTTTATTCTTTCTTTCTATAATGAAGCATACTATGAATTGATGTAGCATAAGATTCCTACTACAATCAATGATAAGATGATTGGTCTTAGTCTCGAAGAACAACAGGTAACAATTACTTTTATTGTTTACTTGTTATAACGATTTCAATTTGAATATTTTAAATAAAATAATAATTGTATGATTTTATTTTGTAGAGAAAAATTATAGCTACAGCATCTCATAAGGAGGCAATTGCTAGAGGTAAAGCCCCTCTAGAGGTCTCGCTGATTCTGACATGGATTCAGTAGAATCAACACCAGTAAGACCTCATCAAAAGTGACCTAGGGGGTTGATATGCACAACACGTTTACCATCACATTTAACTACATGTATGAATAATGAAGTTATCTTTATATATAAATTACAAATTCAAACAATTACTATAGATTATGTATTCTAATATTTCTATTGATATTTTCTACATGTATTGTATTCAGAAACTACTGAGATGGATGATGAAGATCAAACTCACCACTGGGTGTGGAGATGAAAATGTCACAATTTTGTCTTTGTCTATGCAAGGCATATTGTATGGTAGTTTGATTTACATATTTTTTTTCCTTACAATTTTTTAGCATTTACAAAGCCCAACCATTATATTCTAATAATTTGTTTTTTTCTTCATGTAGGTAATATGGCTTTAGGTCATTTTCTGCTTGCAATGAGGCCACCAATTCCTCCAACACGTCAAGTACAAACACAAAGGTGTACTTCAATAATGAATAGTAGGATTCTCAGAGAGTCAGCAAGAATAGTTCATCCTATCGCAAATGATTTTCCTAGGCATGTCACTAGGTGGTGTTTTAAGTGTAACAGCCACACAACCTTTCAACAAAATTACCCTTGATGAGGAGTATTTAGGATTCGATAGTGGGGATGCAGAAAAGAGTAACTATTTTGACACGCATGACATGATTCAATCTACTCCGCCTCAACAACAAAATGTGCATGGAATACAGGGCAATGACTCTCCCCAAGGGCTGCTCCACAAATAGATGATGAAAAAACACATTTTATATTAGAAAATCTGATATCATATAGCATGGGGGAAAAAATTCAAGAGCTTGTAATGTATGATGTGGATTTCATGTGGTCTTGGGAGAGGAGAGCAAAAATTCTAATAAAAGAAATAAATACTAGATACCAAATCATGCTCAAAGGCATTCATTGTTCACTTCCATAGAGAGCCAACCGGCATGGCAAGATGTTTTTCTAAACAAAGCTCAATCAAGGAAAATTTCATATAGTAATGATTACAATGATGAAACCGTAGACATAATACTAAACAAGTTGAGAATCTCAATGCTGAAGCACATGCTTACTACAACAAATGGTCTAAAGACAAGACTAATGATTTAATAGCAAATGCAAAAAAAGGGAAAGTTGTTATGAGTGGGCGTTTACTTTTACATGAAAAACTACAAATTATCTGAAATTATAACCACTGCAATATATTTTTTCATATTATTTGATAGACTAAAAATTTAATATTTCTATTTTGCAAGAAAAATATGAAAATTTAAAGAAAGAAGTAGTTGTTTTTGAAGAACATTTGAAGAATGCCCGCAAAATCTTGAATTATTTTATACAGTTGAAGGAAAAACTCATTATTATTAATAAAAAAGTAATACATTGAGAAGGATAATAAATGTGCATAAGATGGATCTAGCAGTCTTACTGAAGGAAAAGACAGATGCATATGCAACACTATTGTCTTTAGGAGATGTAGCGAGGGAGGAGCTGAATATACTAGAAAATATCAACATTGCAGCAGGAGATCTTTAGGCATCAGGAGATATTCGTCCATCTCTTACACAATAAAAAGAAAAACCTTCACCTACATCATAAAATTTGATAAGTTAGTAAAGTTCACCATGTTACAGGTGTGTTGTCACAATTCCAACACTGGCGTAGGAATTAAAAGATAGTGGCCAGCCCTTTATTATTTTTTATTCCATGTGGTAGACATAAGGACAACTATGATTTTGAATCATAGGCGTAAAAGAGGATGACCTCGTAATATTTCCTTATATGACGTAACTTGTCCTGAAGCTTTGAGATGTTATAACAACCCCTTTTTTGAATCAGATTGGCTGACTATGCTTTATGAATTTGTACTTTTTCATAAAGTAATATGCCACATGAGAAATCAAATTCAAAAGAAATTTGGAATTTTCAATTGTATAATGTTACTATATATTAATACAAACTATGTTTCTTTTCTATTGTTTACGTAAATGTTGCTTAAATTTATACTATTTTTTTCTTTACATTTATAAATTGTCATGCATCTAAAATAAATAAACTAATGTATATAAAATATGAATGTGTCCTTATTTCAGTCTAAATTTGAAAACCAAACATAAAAAAATGGCATAATTGAACCGATAATGACATCATTGCAATAAAAAAGGATCAAATAATGAAAAATATAATATTACATTTATTGAAAGTTTTAATCACTAAATGAAGTACATAATTAGTCTCAATAATGTATAGAAGAAATGAAATCTATGTGAATTCAAAAGTCCTGGACCAACACTTTCATTTGTGTCTTGAAATCAACTACAACATGAATTGTGGATGTGTCTCAATCCCCTCGGTCACGTAGAATATTACTTACTCCTCTTCTATCTACTAGTGAACTCCAAAATTTCAAAGTGCTCTATCATAAGGAAAAGACTCCACCGAGTAACTTGATACATACAATCTAAGATGGATTTCTAGATTCCTATCCACTGCTTCAAACTTTTAACTTTAAAAAGGATAGGGCACCGATAATGCTCTCATCTTCCACGTAACCCAAAATCATTGTTTGACAGAGCTCATACAACTTAATATACTTGCTCAAATATTCACTTAGAATACTACTAGAATATATATCCTTCCAAATACTTTCATGGCACTATAATCCCGTGGGTTTTGCTGTTTAAGCTAAACTTGTCGTATCATCAGATTAGAAAAATCCATCGATCGTGAACTAAGTAGTTTTCTTTCCAAAATTTCTTCTACGAAACTCCAATTATTTCTACAGCCTTACAAAACTCGATCAAGAAGATCACCCATGTTTTTGTAAAATAAAGGACTGATAGATGTATAAGGTTTTCCACTGCATAAATTCCAATCGTGGATTTAAAACTCTCGTTGCTTCAAGTATTTTATCATTTTGAATCTTTTACGATCTCTTTAGCTAACGATTCAAAGATCTTTCTCAACTTATTCCTAGTTTCAATTAATACTACATCATATAAATTTCGTGTCACTTTTACTTCTTCTATTTCTGAGTTAGCCATATCAATTCTTTTTTGGTACGTATGAAGTGGAATCTCTTTTCCATGTGCTATTATACACATATGATCATTTATATTGTACTTTAAGAAGCACTGAATTTTTCAAATCACAATGCAATCCAGCCAAAAGCAGCACCCTAAAAAATCCCATCAGATATATATAAACTTTCTAGACTCCAGCAAACACGTCTTCTAAGTCTTATAAAGTTTATAATGTAGAAAGACCAATCTTGAGTATGCTTCATTAAGATATTAAGCTCCCTCAACATGGGAAAAAAACTGTAAAGTGTGAGTAAAGTTTTTATGTCAGTTAGATGGCACAAAAGATATTTAGCTTTATCTACATCCTCGGAGTATTTAGACATAAATCCTGGCACAAGAAAGGATATTCATCATATATTCTATAGGCAGTGTTCGTGCATAGATATCCATTTGGTATCTACATCTTTGAGAAGTTTTTTTCCCTATGTTAGTCCAATAGAATTTTTTTGAAATTCTAAAAATCTCTTAGGACTGCAAGAATAATAGGCATGGAGATCACGTATCAATTCCTCCACGTTAGCTAGATTTTCAAATGTGCTCACAATTTTCTAGGAAAGATTCATTCTATGAGCCATGCAAAGGACATCAACCATATACGGAGAAATAATTATTTGAATTCTAACATACAAACCATTTTGATCCTCGCATTATAGTTGCACCATCACTGTGAGACAAACTAATTTTACTGCAATGGAAAAGTCATCCATTCCGGTGATATCCTTCAGATTTGATACCACCAATTTATAAATATTCTCATAATTGCAATTCTTTTTCATTTTATGAATTTCCAAGAGGTTTGGAGTCCGCATTTCATTAGTAAATGTGTAAACATGAAGACATATCCATGAAGTATTATCGACTGCAGTAACCTCATCTAAAGAAAGGGAAATATACTTTACCTTTTGAACACACAGTTTTAAGATCCTCCATCTATACCAGAGATAGACATTTTGTAATCTCCCAACCACTGGTATCTAACCAATGAGATTGAGGAACGTTCTTTAAACCAATAACTTGATACACCATTCTATTTTCTTTGAAAGTCGACATCGTTCTTCCCCTTTTCATTATATGAAATACAGCTTGTAAATTGAATACCCTTTGCTTGCATTTCTACCTCCATAGCTTTGTTCAATTTTTCTACTATGGTCCCACATTTTTCATTTACATATTTGATACGTTGTTTTTCCTTTTCGTACTCTTCTGTATATTTGACATGTAGAAAATATTTTGCATCTTTCTATTAATGTGTTCTCGACTATGTCGCCATCCTTGAGATTTTGGGAAATGTATATTTTCCCACGTTGTTTTCAATTGTGTCTTGTTTGAGATGCATCGTGTGATCCTTTCCCTATTTCTAACCACATATTTTGCATCGACATTGTGTTGGAACATCTTCACAATTTTTAGTGTGCACAGTTTAATAAAAGGATATTTTGCAGCCCATTCGAACCGGAATTTCCTTCCAATTATCTAGTTTTCCATATTTCTTCCGACATAATTTCTTTTTTTTCCTTGGGATTCAACTTGTACATCTAGGCACAGTAGAAATATTTTGAATCTCATGTCTCCTCTTTCTGGAAATAGACCTTCGAATAGAAGCTTCCTCTGTTGGTGTATCCTGAGAGTTCGATGAATTTTCTTGTACTTCAGTTTCATCAAGGGATGGAATGTTTTCCTTTACATATACCGGATCATCAATATATAAAAATTGATTATTATGTGAAGGAATTTATGAAAATTTTGTAAATAATTTTATAAAATTATTACTTATATAGTATTGATCTTATCTATAGATAATTTTTACAGAGTAAAAATGTCAAAGAGTTTCAAGAATAGTATCATAAATATAATTATTAAATTTTTTAAGATAAAATAACCAGTAAATAACACTTGCCACATACCGATATTTTCATTCAAGTAGAAACAGACTTCATTTTTTGTGATTTTCCAAAATAGCCAAGAAAAAAGTATCGCACTCTTTTTTGAACTTTTGAATTTGTAATCTTCTTGCCCTAATTTCTAGTATCCATGAATGCTTACTACTTAGGGCCTTATGGGTGGCTCTTATGTTCCAAGGCTCTAAGAATGGATAGTAAAGGGTTGGATAGCTAAGGGTTGGACGGCTATAGGTTAGACGGCTAGGGCTTGACAGCTAGGGGTTGGACAAATAGGGGTTAGACGACTAGGTGGTTGGATGGCTCAGGGTTGATGGAATAGAGTTGACATTTTAGATTGCAAAGTATGTCGGATTAAGGCTAGACGACTCGATTTGGACATCTTATGGTTGAACGGCTCGGATTTTAGACTTCAATGTCAAGAAACCGAGGATTTTCTTATGTTTACTTTGGTGAATATGTGCATGATATGATTCAAAATGGTGGTGAATTACATTCATAACCTCTTATATATGTGTAAAATATAGGCAAAAGGAATAGTATAAGGGACATGTCGGCTGAATTTTTGGCAAATAAGTCGGCTCTAAACAACATAATATTCACCATTTCAAATTTCCATAATCCTCAATTTTCATGAGTTTACGAAAATTCACCACTAAAATTTTCCCCGTGATAAATCCATCGAAGGATGCTTGCATGTTTTAGTGGGTTAAAATCCCACATTATCCTCCTTTAACAAATTCCATGTGATGTGGATGCTTTTTTAAAAAGTGGGTAATATCCCACATTAGGTGGAAGGATAAATGTTTAGGCTTTAATAAAGCCTTTCCCATGCATGCATAGTGGTCATGGGACCACTTGAGGCTTACCACCCCTCCTCCTTCTCACATGGAAGCTTCCACACTTGGATTTTTCTTCCCCATGCTCCACCATGTGGAATTTGCAAAACAAAATATAGGTTTGGTGGATTTGTGTGAGGTAGCTGCATTAATGTGGAAGTTGGGATATATGTGTGGTCTTTGGCATAATGCGTGGAAAATAATTACAAATTAATATGGAAATCAATCGTATTTGATTCGTGGTGGCAAGCCACATGGTGGCTTGAGGACCCACCATGTTGGCAATAATACCATAGTCCTCACGATGGCCGGGCTCCCCTCCGTAACAAAAGTTGAGCCTCTTTCTCCCATGAGCTATATCAATTTATGATCGTCGATGACTGGCGGTGAAAACCCCTCCAATTTTTCAAACGCCTTTTTGCCACATGTCATAGTGTGATTGCTCCACTATTTACCTATTGACCAGAGTTGACTTTTCCATTGATTGAACTTTGATCGAACATAACTAGAGCTCCTAATGTCTATTTGTCACATTATCATAGTCATCTAAAATCTCTAGAAAATATCTTCTACATTGAAAAAATTTAGGGATGTTTAGGGAACTTCTGATATTAAAAATTATCCCCTGATCATTAAGGCATGATATGGATGATGCCTTCTAGTCATTTTCCAAAGGTTTCTAGGATTAGAGTTTTGAATAATAGACTCATCGCATCTAGCTCTTTTAGTTATAGAGGAATTAGTAACAATCTCATTTCCAATTATAGGTTCAATACTAATTTCTTTATCATATACATCATTTTCAAAAATTTCAATTTCAAATTCATTTTCATTTTCATTAGAATCATCATAAATAACATAAACAAAAGATGAAGAAGAAGAACAAAAAGGCTTTTCCAAAATTTTAACATTCCTCTTTTCTATAACTTCTCTTTTTTATGGATCAAATATCTTAAGAACTTTAGTTTTGACACCATATCCTAAAAAGATACAAGGAAAAGAGGTTTGATCAAGCTTCTTTCATTTTTACTTTGGAATGGAGATGGAAGCAAGGCTAATAAATATTCTAAAATGAGATACACTTGGTTTTGATTGATTAATTTAAGGATTTAGTGGGAATTTTTTTGAAGATATGAATAGTAGTGTTCATTTCTTTAAAGCCCAGAGGAATTTAGTAATTTGAGTTGAAGGCAATATGGTTCTATCCATTTTTAGAATTGTGTGTTTTTTCCTTTCCACAATCTCATTCTGTAGAAGGGAATAGGGAGTAGTCATTTCCTTTTGAATACCACATTTGACACAAAATGAGTCAAATTATTAACTGACATATTTTCCCCAATTATCATTCCTAAGCCTCTTAATTTTATAACTAGAATATTTTCCAATTATATCTTTAAATTCCTTAAATTTTTATAAAACATCAAAAAAAAATTAATGAAATAAGAGTAAATCATACAAGTGAAATTGTAAATGAACGTGATAGCATAAAATGAACCATTAAGAGATGGAACTTCTAGGGGTCCTCAAACATCACTATGGACAAGTTCCAAAGGTTCAAAGAATTATCATCATGATGAATGTGAAAGGGGTTAGCATATTTCTTACCACATAAGCATCCTTCACATGTTTCATGATTTTGGGAAATAGGTGGCAGACTAGTTACTAGGTTTAGTCAAGACATGTTGTACATGCTCCTAAAATTGACATGACCTAGTATCTCATACCACAATTGCATGTCACTTCTTTGAGTTGTTAAACAAGAAGCAAAAGGAAATCCATTAAACACATACAAACCATCTCTTTGAATGCCTTCAACTATAGTAACATTATGTTCATTTTTAATAAACCATTTATCTTTTAATAATGTTACACTATAGTTATTTTGATTCAACTAAGAAAAGAAAAAAGAAAAACATTTTTAATTTTAGGAACTAACAAAACATTGTTAATAAAACTATTTTAAACTTTTGATTTCGGTTGACCTTGAATATCGACAATGGAATGATCTCCAAATTAGATATGATCATTACACTCACTAAGTCCAAATAGGATATCAAATCTAAAGGTCATGTGCCTAGATTCACCATTGTCCAATATCCACACATTTTTTGTAGTGACAAGGGTGACATACAAAGAAATTACATTTGATTTTCGACTATTTTTCTTATTATTGTTTTTGTTTAGTTTTTGGCTTTGGTTTTGGTCAAATTTTTTACCCTTTTAAAAAAATTTATTTTTTTGTTATTTTAAAATGTAAAATCATCTTTCTTGTGGCCAAATTTACCACAATAATGACATTCATGATCAAATCTAACTCTTATATTTCCAGGTTTCTTATCTTTGTTAGGAGGTTTAAAATTTGGCTTTTGGTTTTAGTTGAATCTAGAGGTTTTACCTTTTGATTTCGAGTGAGAAATACCTATGTGGAATTCTCCTTAGAATCAAAATTTGACATTACTTGTTCTTCCTATATGAGGAGAGCACTAAGGGTTTGAAAATATGGAATGTCTTGTTCTGTTTGATATTTTGAATTCAAAATTGAAATGAAATTTCTAAATTTCTCATGAATATTCAATTGAATAATGAAATAAAGCAATTTATCCTAAATTAAATTACTACCACATCCATCTAACTGTGACTTAATATTTTTTATTTTTTCTAAATAGTTTATCACTTTTTCATCTCCCTTCATGGGATTTTTCATAAGCTCTAAAATTAATTTAATAATTTTTGATAGACGCGTACCTTCATGCATCAATTCTAATTGATCCCAAGCCTCACTCAGACTTTCTTGATTCCTAATATGAAGTATAAAATCATCCTTTGTGCATCAAAAATGATGGAAATCACCTCTTGTACTTTCTGTTGATATGTAGTGACGTTGTCTATAGTTTCTTTTCTTCTGTTTGTCGATCTCTCGCCCATTTACAACTTCCCATAATTTACAAGCCATGAATTCTGCCTTTAATTGAATCTTCCAAATGTTGTAATTCTTCTCATTCAACATATGAGTTTTATCAATTAAAAAATGATTAGACCCTATTTTTGAGTAAATGGAAATAAATAATAAACACGGATTAAAATAAGTGTTTAATAGAAGTCTCCTTGTCGTATTTTAATCCTCGCAATCGAACACCAATCAGTTTATGCCAAAAAGGGAGGTCCTGTTAATTGGATATTCTATACATAAATGTGTTAGTATGATATCAAAAGATAAATTGAAATGTAAGTGAATTTTTTTAGTTTAATAACAAAATATCGACGTTTATTTAGTCATCGTGTCATAAGAATATATCATTTTTAAACAAAAATGATTATATTGTTTTACTATTTCCCACAAAAAATAAATAACTTTTATGATTAGCTTATATTTTCAAAAAACGAAAGAAACAATAATTTATATATATTTTTCAAAAAAATGGCTTAATAAAAAATTGGGAGCTCTTGCTACTTATGGAGTATAAAACTCTATCAACTCGACCGAGTTGGGCTAGCCAACTCAGTGAGTTTATCATCGATTTATAATGCCAATGATATACCATATTCCATATATTATTTGCAACTGAATATAAATGTCAAACCATATTTATAACCAACTTGCCAATATTTCAAACTATGTAAATTAATTGAATATTACCCGAGCCTTATCTACCAACCAACCAAGCCACGCATGCATCCTTGGCCAAGTTGTACAAATACCAAACAACACAATGTAGAAGGCAAGCCACTCGGGTTAGCCATGCCCACAAGGACTTTAAATAAAATGTGGTGGTGTGACCATATCCACACCACCATACATCAATGCCCATGATTTTAAAGCCTTAAACAAATTCATGTTGTTCCCATGTGGGAAAAAAATTGCAAAGGAGTAGGCCTGGGGCTCGGGCAAGATGTTGGTTGGTAGTGTGAGAGCCATAGGGATAGACGAAAGTTGTTGGTGGAAGCAAGTGATGGCTGCAAGGAGAGTGACAAGTGATGCTACGGTGGATGGGGGTTTGGAGGGGGCATATATATATATATATATATAATATAATATAATATAAAAATTATATTATTTTTATAAAACATAGTTTATAACATAGGGAATAAAACTATAGAATATAAAAATATAGTTTATATTGACTATAAACTATAGCTATAAATTTTTACGGGGGTCCATAAAGGACATGAGATAATATTTTAAAATACAAAGTGAAAGTAATTATTTTACATTACTAAGGGACAAGATGATCTAACTCGACCAATAAGAAAATTTGAAAACCCTATTTTCTGGATTCTTGTCTCCTATGTGAACTAGGTTTCACTTGAAGTTTATTACTCTATCTTTTTAATATCTTGAATTAACCTACATACTTTTACAAACTACGTAATATTATTTCACAAAATTTATTCAAACCTTGATTTTTTTTTCAAGTCTTGGTAATTCTTGAGTTCCAATTTTTTTGCGTGGTTGAAATATCCAATTGAATTTTCACCTATGCACACCACATTCATTCCAACCATACGGAAAGGGAAGGGGGGTTAAATAATCTACTAACCAATTAAAAACCTAACTTCCTAACCATTGCAACATTAGAATAAAATTAAATTATTTAATTGTGCTTTAGTACCATGTCAAGATAAGGGGATAAAATAATTTATTAACATTAATTAATAAACATAAACATACTTAGAGACCTGATATGGAATATGGAAAAAAATTAATGATTTAAGATTTTCTAGTATTTTTGGTAAATTCAGAAAGTGGGACATAGATCTTATGGATGTAGTGCTAAGACCCCAATAGATGGACTCCCTACAGGACTAACTATGCCAAATTAGGTGGAAGAAGAAGACGGTTGTGAAGGAAGATGTAGGAGAGGAGATGGTCATGGATATTACTCTCTCTAGCAAAGAAGATCCAAATGAGGATTCCTTGTTGTACCATGTACGTAAACCTCGATGACGTTAAAAAATTTAAATTTGTAGGAAATAGACGCACTTACCGACACTATCGTGAAGAACTGATGGTTTAAGTGGGTTTAGTCCCACCAATAAAAATTTAAACATTCATTTTGGAATAAGAAACATCAATAATCATGGAGAGGTTGGTGGTGGCATGGGGTAGAGCCCCATTCGGATAGTTTTGATGAGTGGTCACTAGGGAATTAAAGCTAACAAAAAGCATAAAGCATTAAATGCAAATTACATTGAGGATTCATTTGATGAGATCACCGCAATTCCACATTGTAATCCTTTGAAAATATTTTCATCGCATGAATTAATGGTTAGTTCATTCAACGGAAATCTTGGGAGCTTAAATGACAGATCCGGGATGAATCATACTAATAGATCGAGTATAAAAATGATTTGGTGGGCCATAAAGAACTAGATCCCCTATTTCTTGAGGTGCACCAAATCATCGGTGAAGGTGGTACAAAAACCTCTCGTGTGAAGGTGACGATGGATGGCATAAAGTTAAATAAATAATTCCACGTACCATTTTTCACCCCATCGTGACTATGCGTCACACCATAAACATGAAATTTTAATTTGGTTTTTTGTTGATCTAGTCCAAGTTTATTATTGGTTTTCTTCGCTTTTGTCTTCTCCGAAATGATCATTGTTGTTCTACAATTTGTATCTCTAGATGTCCTCTTAGGTTTTGAAGTAGTTCTATTTGTCTAGCCTTTTCATCTTTGGTTTCACACGACCAACCCCAGGATAATTATTCATTTTATTTGGTCCTTTACTTCTCTTGGAAGGGTCATTCTTGATTCTTTTTATCCTCAACGCTTTATCTAGTTGGTAGAATTTCATTGAATAGGTAGGGTTCCTTCCAAAATCCTCTTTTTACCAAATATTAAAAAAAAACATAAACATAAATTTTCACATAAGAGTAAATAAATAACAAGGTAAGGTAAATAACACATTGACACAACATGTATCATGGAAAACCCCAATGGGGTAAAAACCACGGAAATATTTATTTCCACTATATGAGAAACTATTACAACCAACTGCAAAAACTCCTCCTTAGTTCTTCTCCATATTTTTATCAATATTTCCCAATATATTCTTAATATGACCTATGGTCATATTTAAATAACCCAAAGGGTTATTACCTTCTTAAGTTATGGGGCACACCTCCCTATTTAATGTTAGTTAATTAAATAACTAATCACCTAATATAAATTTTATATTTAAATAATAAGAATATAAGTTATTCTATATTATTTAAATATAAACTAAATATTATGATTCACTTAATATTATAGTTCTAACACATTGCGTATGAAATTTTGTCCCCCAAATCTACCTCAAATTTTAAAAATATGTTAAAGCCTCATAATAAAATTACAAAAAACTTGAAGAACTCCATAAAGCAACGAAAAAGGAGACGAGATTTTTTCTATGGAGGAAGACCCCGACGATTTTCAACACTATGAGGTATACATTCCTAGAAGATTATTGTATGCTTCGAGAAATGTCGTATCCTTGAACCTTCGTATAAAATCAAATAATCACTATGGAGAATGATGGAGAAGATATGGAGGTTGAATTTCCATTCATAACCTCATTCGTGATTGAGGCACAACCCACTCGATAAAATAATGAATTCAAATGAGGAGGATTCTTGTTTCACAACAAAATATCCAATTCTAGTTGAAGACTTCATCAGTCATGAGGATGTACGAGAAATAAATCCTTCATCCCAAACTTAGGATGATGAATTTGAGGTAATCATAGATAATTTCCTTTTAGATTTTTATCTTTTGAATTAATGATCAAATGGAGATAGTTGAAGAATAAAATTATCTTCCCAATTCCATCATGGATGAAAAATTGAAGAAGACAATTTACTTTTTTAATCTAAGGAGAATGAAAATTTTGAACATAACCTCTTTGAGGAGTTAAATCCACCATTCTCACCCAAGGAGCATAATGTCAATCATCACATTTATTATGAAATATTTCATTTTCCATATGAACAAGAAGATTGAATCATGAATGATTAAGATAGAGTTGAAAATCCCCTCATATTTCTACCCAAATATGGCTCTTTGCTTCTCATCATGAGGATGATGAAATGGATCTTGACCTCAAAGGAGTGCCCTTCCCAAAAAACATGGACCTCTTCTCCTTATCAAAAAATGTTGAGAACCAAGCATGCCCACCCTTGCAAGGAGGTGAGCCTTAGAGGATGAGAAAGGTTGAGTGAGGGAGAAAAGAGGATTTAGATGAAGTCAGGGCCATGTTTAGATCATATTTTCAACCATCTCCTTGAGGAACAATGCAAAGATTCTTCTAATGAGGATAAGAATACATATATGGAAGTTTTGAGTGAACAATTTATAGAAGACATCTTGATGGCTACAAAATAAATTGAAGACCCTCAACTCAATCTTGATATCCTGACTCAGACTATGGAAATTCAAGATAGGTCTGAGTCAATTTGTGATTCTCATTTTTGTACACCAATTTTTTTTTTTATAAGAAATAGGTGGATGAGTTTGATGTCCTCCCCATTCCTTTTTCGATGAGAGAGAATGTGAAGATATGTATTTCTCTTTCATGATTTGTTAAGAAGATCATATATACAAGGAAAAGGATATTCTTGGATCTCCTTTGAATATTCATAATCTTAAAGACATATCCTCCATACAAGATGATAGTAAAGAGAATGTCAACATGATTTATATTAAAGGTAATTGTTCAATATGATGGGGAGAGGTGCAAGAGCCTTGTGAGTTGAGTTAATATCAACTTAGTCTCACCACCATTGGATATCCTACCAATCCGAACTAGAATTTGCACTATGATATTCACTCAAGGGTGAAGACCACCTTTATGATCAAATGAAGGATTTCAATTTTGATAATGATACCAAGATGGACTTTGAGTGAATAACTACGATGAAATTTTTTCTAGAAAACAAATTGAGGATGTGCATGATACTTATGAAAGGATAAAAATTCAAATTACGCTCACCATCTCACAAGATCTTATTTGTCTTGAACATATTTCCATGTTACAATTTGAGAATGAAGAATGTTTCAATGAATGGATCAATGCTTCCACTTCCGAGAACATGGAGTAATGGTGTCTCATGATCACAAAACATCAATGGGAAGATTCAAGATATAGGAACTTCAAGAAGATTAAAAAGTGTTCATTGGACACAAGAATGTTCTCATTGTAGTGTGAGTATGAAGATGACATCTTAGTTGGTATCCTTCTTTTCAAACCATGAAAATCCATCACAAGATCATGGTATGATCAAATACTAACTTTTTGTTTCAATGATCACATTCCCATCTGTTGTTCCATGATGGTATTTAATTTTCCCAAACCATTTCCAATTATGTGTATATTCTTTCACCAAATCAATAAATATCCCTCCCCTATAACATAATTTCCCTTTATTTTGTGTGTTAGTTTATGCTTTTAGTGTGTTTCCATTTCATTTGTTTGTTCATGTGTGTGGAAGAAATGAATCTGTATAGCCCAATGGATAAGACATTGGTCCACGAAGTTAATTCTCTATCCTCATTGCACTTGATCCAGAACATATCCCCAAGATAGAGCCAGTTGTTGTCATGTAAATGTGTAACATGAAAATTTCTATATTTTCAAGCATGATGACATATCCTAGTGTTAGGCATATCCCCATCCATTTAATTCTCATGTTTTTGGTCTTAATCTTTCTCATGTGCTAAAGAGATGAAAACAATATCATAAGATTATTTTGAGACAATATCTTTCAAGGTAGATATTTCAACAAGCTTAGTGTACACACACAAAATCATGCACTTTGGGTAATTGGTTAGTCCTGGTTTCATACTACTATTCATATGGTTCTCAAGTTGAAAATATTACTAATCAACCCATGTCTTTGGCCATCTTGCATTTTTATGCTACTTTTGATCTTGCACCCATACTTTCCTAGTTCATAATTTTATAATCAATTTCCCTATTTTTGATTAGCGCCCCATCTAGGACTCGGGGTTCCCATGCACCCTAGTCCCCTCTAAGTGACTTAATCATATTTTCACTTTCCTCTCACTTTTGTAACTTTCTATCCATTTTAGCTTTCTCTATTTTTCAAAGTGGTTGGCATTTTTGGGTTTAATCATGAAATTAAAGCAAGAGAACCATATAAATACAAATTTATGAGACCATAATGAGGGACCAAGAACTAAGCACTTATTATCACCACCTAAGGTTACATCCATCAAAGGTTTCTATTGATCCATTACATCCATCTAGCTCCATCACTAGGGACAAAGGCTTGTTATTCTCGCATCACTCTTCATAGGAGGAAAATGTATTATATTCCATGCATACATTATTTACATTTTACATCTAGTTATTGTTCATTACTCACAAAGTGTAACTCACACAAGAGAATCTTGGGCACAATTCTGCACACACACACACATAGAACTATATTGGGTATGATATGTAGTGCAACACTAAGTGATAAGTCCAACATTATGGGGGTTGAGGATAGTCACCACCCTTTCATTTACATCTTTCTTTTTATAGTTTGATGTTTTGTGTGTGGTTTTACAGTGATTACTCATTGTAGGTTTACGAAGACATCAAAAACTAGGTGTGACATACATGCGATGAGTAGGAAATGATTTGCATCATCCGGTGACATTGTAAAGTTGGGTTTCAGACCTCCCGCATAGACAAGGGTGACCAGACTATAGACAAGGGTGCCTTTGGAGCTCTAAACCCTTTTCCAGTGCCCCAATTCAGTCAAATATCTTGGATCTACATTTTATAAGGCCCATGTGTGATAGTTTCCTCCTCATGTTCAACCAGGTCTCTCTATGACACATTCCCGTGACATCTCCGAATTAGCAAAGGCTCTTCTAATCCTCTTTACACAAATTAGGGTTTCATACTTTCATAGCTTAGTTTCTTGGGTTATTTCCTTTATTTAGTAACTCATTTATTTACTTATCTTATAACATTATATTAGGCTAGGATATTTAAATTTTATTTTAATCATTTTGGTGAACCCGAAATTGATCTTCATGCTTAGGATCCTCATTTTTCCTCTATCATGGGTCAAATTTATTTGTATAATTTACTTAAGATGCATCCCAATTTCTAAGTTATTAAATTAAAAAATACCTAGACACCATGTATATTCCTAAAGATACCCCACAACACGAAATAATACCTTAATTTTATCATTTATTTGATGACCCTATTCTTCGTGATCCTCCATCTAATCACCCCATGTTGGATTTAATTCAATATTTGTATTATTTATTTCAAGTCAAATTTAAGGCTATAGAATCTAGGATTACATCTCTCAAATCTGAAATTGAACATATTAAGGACACTTCTCGTGCTCATGTTTGTTCTCTTTGTACATATCATCTTCATTTTGTGTCTACTACATGTGCTCATATCAGTGAATTTCAAGCCAAACCTTTGTCAGATCCTCTCACCTTTGATTTTAATACTAAGCAACATGACATTCTTGCTAATCTCTTTAGTCATTAATTTGTCACTTTACCACCTACTCATTACTATCCTCCTTATCAGCTTTCAAAATATCAAGTTCATCTATATTGCAATTATCATTGAATCAATGGCCATAACAACAATGATTGTTGTGTTTTACAAGGAAGAATAAAACATATTGAGCATTAGGGATTTATCTCATTCATTGCACAACATTTTTTTGCATTCCCATCTACAAATGCTACATCTTAGTGGGTTCCTAAATCTAATTCGTCTATGTCTAGTGAGCATCATGCCATCACTTCTAGTGTTCCTTCTTCCATCACTCAAGTGCCACCTATGCAATCTACTCAAGTCAAGCAACCACCTCTCCAAATTAGTCCAACACTTCCTCCTACTAAGTCACCTATAGTATTACCAAGCCAAACTAAGAAACCACCTCTAAAGATCACTACAACTCCTCCACCTCTCAAGTTATTTGTGGTAAACAATAAACCACTCATTACATAAGACAAGCACACTCTAGTTGACATATTTTGACTCTTGTAATTTAAGGACCCTATCCAATCCTTGCTTCAACATCCAATAACTTTTTTCAAAGAAACTACTCCTTAAATTGATCCACTTAGCGTATTTTGACTAAATCTCCATCACTTACATACTTTTGGGGAATGGCACTTATCATCCCCTCCCTCTTTTAAAAAACAAGAACGTGTATTACATCTTCATCACATAATTATCCAACATCCGCTCATTCCACTCATACTTTTACATACACTATCGTCAACATTACCCAATGACACACTCTTGTGATTTGGTTCACACTTCACTGTTGAGGGTATCTTATACACATGAACCTCACACACCGCACATTATAATATACACAATCTACATTACACATTTTGTGTTCTACACACCACATGACATAGTTTCATCACTACATCTACTACACATCTTACGCATCTTACACATCCACTCATATGTGTTGTACTCATTATAAAATGACACACTCTAGACTCATAGTCCATACTCATCAAGTGTGTATACATCATAAATGGACCACATCACCTTCACACATTCATCAGTCACTATTTATATCATGCGAAATTCCTAGAATAGTGATATACATTGTAGGCTACATCATCACATTCTCTTTCATCATTTAGTGGTATAATATTTAGGCTAAATCATCACTCCTTCGATCATCTTTTCGTGATATACACTTAGGCTACATCATCATGCATACTTCATCTCCATGTCGCACATCATCACTACATATTCATCACATCACACTACATACAACACATAGTTAGACCATTTCCGATGACGCACTCTCATTTACAGCTCATTATTGACTATTGAGGGAAATAAACAAATGAAACTCACTACATAAAACTCCATTCACATGGGTGGCACGTGGTTCTTATCATTCTCTCTACAATCCATTCCATCCAGCCACAACATATTACATATCTTAGTTGCATTTACTCTTGCTTGCATTTACTTGTACATGTTCATCTTATTACACATGCTAGATAGATCTATTTTATGTCACCATCTTTACCATACACACATGTACATTCACATACTTTTATAGTTATGATTACGTATACAAAGCTTCTATATGCAGCATGAATGTTTGTACATGACTATTCCCATAGTGGCTTCGGAGGCATCCACTTTCATATACTATAGGTGTTATTTTTTTAATCTATTTCAAAATGACTATTTTATCGGTTATACACACTTTACACATACACTTTATCTTTCTAACATGCTAGCGGGTGCTTCATATGAAAAATTTATTTTATAGGATTATCTTCTACCATGGTTATCTATTTTTATGTAATTTATTACCTATATTTTTCATTGTATGCAAGCATTTCCCTTTGTTTTGTGTGGGGTAAGTGCATGAAGTTGGGGGCCAAAAAGTGGACAAGAATCCGAAAAATAAAAAAAAATGTACGTGTTCTATTATAACATGATTACATTTTCAATTGTCGTGTTTGGGATATATCAAGCATAACACACGACGTTTATGCCTACTATAAACAAAAAAGAGGCCTGAGCCTATATCATTTTATATCCCTTAAATGCAAGTTTCGAGCTTAACCGTGCCCTTGCATTTTTAATTTAGCTAAATCTCAAGATCAAAGGATTGTTTCTAGGATCGCCAGAATATCTCGAATCAATGATGGCACCACGGAGAAGAGGTAAGCACAATTTTTTCTCAAAATTGCATTGAAATATGATAATTATAGATTAAAATTTGAATTGAATGCATATTTTTATTGTTACAGTTAGAGGTCGAGGGAATCAACCACAACCAAACCTTGTTATTCCTATCATCCCTCCCAACACTCCCACAATTACTCAACATCCCTTGGGTAGTCAAGAAGATTTAGCAGCCCACATAGTTGAAAACAAAATTGAAATTGAGGATTTAATCAAAACAATGAGGAATTCACAATCTACAAAACCCCACCGCACCTCTCTTACAAACACATTAGAGACATTACTTTTTCAAATTGATGCGGCAACAGGGGAAAATTGATCATTGGACAACTTACGAGAGATGGTTGTAGGGTTTATTATTACAACAAATTGTCATATGTGGATGTAAAGAAAAATAGATTTCAAAAGACCTCATATGCGCCTTATTCACAGCACCCCGCACTAATTTTCCTTTTCGTTGTCATGTAAATGATTTCCCATCCATTGGTGCAATAATAATTTGATTAAAAATAATTTTGGGGACTAATGGTGGATGGTGTTTGATTTTCCACATTGTAATAACAACGGGGTGCCACTATACTTTCTGAGGAAACTCTATTGCAAGTTTATCCTCAATGAGATCCCAAATTATTTTGATTTCCAAGATTTCCAGGGCTGAGGAAAAGGATCTACATAGGATCGACTGGGTCAAGCGCAACGTGCATATATTCAGCAAGGTAGATTCCCCACACAGAAGCCCCCTCACCCTGAGATTGTCCCTCAAGCAGTGAAGGAGACAGTAGAGATTGATACCATCCATGTGCTTTAGGGGCTATCTGCGGCCCTTGTTCGACATACGAGGGAGATTTTTGAGCCAAATTCTCGCGGAGGTACACAGAGTATTCCCTCAGGGAGTACTAGCATGAGGCCACATATTTTCTCGTCATGTGGTAGCATATGTTTGGGGCCCGAGGAGGACAATACTTTCATGCATAATGATTTTGGTGCTAGGGGTGCACACGATAATGTTACTATGTCAAATGTCCTTTTGAGTGAGACATTTGGATTACATTCATCGGCATCACCTTCACAGGTAAATTTGTTATATTTTTTATGTGTGTTACAAAAATTTTGGAGTACTTGATTTACTTATATATGTTAAATATTTGAAATAATTATATTTGTACATGTATATGCATTGATATTACAAAGCAGTACGGGAGGCTCATCTTCATCCCGAACATAGGCGGCGAGCACCATACATACACATACATTCACAGAGGTAATTTAGAATGTTAATTATGTAAAATTTTCACATACATGTTTGTGTGTGTGTGTGTGTGTGTGTGTGTGTGTGTGTGTGTGTGTGTGTGTGTGTGTGTGTGTGTGTTAGTTTTGAAGTCAAATATATGCATGTTCATCTAACTCACATGATATACATGTTTGATAAAGATGTTGACTTCACTAAATACCCCACCATCTCTCGTGACAAGTAGATAAAGGTGTTGCCGCTGCGATTACATCTACGCAACAACTCACCGAGGTATTCAAAAAATGTAAATTTTGTTAAATTTTTCATATAATTCATATTATGTTAAATTACATGTTAGTAATGTCTTTCATTTTAGAATTATTAAAATATGTTAATAATGTCCTTCATTATGCAAGAGTTACTGCGACAGGTAGCATCCATGTTCATTTGATTCATAGGTGTGGTGGGGTAAAAACAATAGTTCTATATTGATAAAATTAGTTAAAATATTGTCATATTGTCATTATGTACATACATGTACATAGTTCTATTTTCGCTACTTCTTATGTTAGATTTTATGATCTTATGTGTATGTAGGGAACTTCAACCCCTTCCATTTTTACTTCAAGGGCACATACTCATCCATATCATCATCTTTTAGCCCCATTTGTCTTGTAGGAGCTCTTGATGAATCATCCGAGCCTCGAGATGCAAATTCAGCATGATCAAAAACTTGCGGTAAGTTTGTGTAGTTATGTAAATACTTTCATTCTAGCATGGTCTTAAATACATGTTGAAAACATATATAAATTAATTTTTGACAAAAAAATATTGTTTGTATTTATAGGTTGATCTACAGTGAGTACTCACCGGAAGAGGACTCAAAGCATGGGCTCGGATGATCCAAAGTCATCTCATGTATCTCCATCTTCGTCTAAGGGAGGGCCTTCTTCGAGCAAGGCCAAGAAATGGATAGATTTTGATGAGTAGGAAATATATATGTCTTACATGACATTGTTTTTATATGCCTATATGCATGGCATTGTATGTATGCCTATATGGCTTTTGAACTTGATGGTATATGACCTATTTGGGAATTTTTTTATTTATTATACATACATTAAAATACTATTTGGAACTTGATAATTTTGTATGATACCTTACATTTCTGAGATTATTTTCGCATGAAATTAATATGATGTGCACTTGACAATATTTAAGACATTATGGATTTTTTTCATTTATTGGTGATGTACATGTACTAGCAATTTCAATGTATAATATGCATCAAAATTTGGAAATCAATATTTATATAATGTATGTATATAAAGAGTTACCTAATCGAGTAATTATTCATTCAATATATCAATGTGTATATGTGTATCTACCTTACATGCGCTTCTTCTTGCTCATGGTCTCTTTGTAATGGTTCTTATCTTATCATGCACTTACTACATTATTCTATGCTTTGTAGTCTTCTCCCCTCTTAAAACACCCGAGAATCATCACAATTTGATGCCTTTCATCTGTTGATATTTTGAGAATGTCTCTCCATATACATTACTCCAATTCTTGAGAATGTTTATAGATGTAATGACATTCGATTCGAAACTCAATGATTCTTGATTGTCTAATCTCGTCTAATTCATGTTATTACCTTTAAATCAGAGGCATTTCAAGTTATTTGAAATTCACGCCACACCCTTCATTAGGCTTGATGACTATCCCTATCCTTTTTAAGGCGCTTTTGAAAGCATCCATGGGTTTATCATAGCATAAATTATCAATGAATGGAAGATCAATAAGCCGTCGACTAGCTTACTCCCATCCAAAACTAAACAATAAAGATTTACTAGATGATTGATAACTCATGTGTGTTCTTATACATACCCCTATCAAATTCATTCTTAATCCAATCTATTCATTCAGGGCTCT
Source organism: Taxus wallichiana var. yunnanensis (assembly GCA_018340775.1). Lineage (NCBI taxonomy): Eukaryota > Viridiplantae > Streptophyta > Pinopsida > Cupressales > Taxaceae > Taxus > Taxus wallichiana. The sequence continues at coordinate 377,478,570 of CM031237.1, forward strand.
TAAGGGACTACGCTCGACGAGGTAGCCTGAAATCACAAGTAGCGTAGGAACTAAAACCAAGCCTCCACTAGCGTTCACTAGGAAACCTCAATGTGTTGGCATAGTTGGTTTGGTCCCACAAGCTTCGTTTGCAAACTACAGTTGTCTAGAAACCATACACTCATGCAGACTACAATAATTCACGTGTTTGCAAACAATATCACAAAGGTGAGAGAACCAGATGGAGATGGAGAGAATCGCGAGAGGATTTCATAAAGGGCCCCAATGTGGAGGTCTCATATCTAAAGAGACATCTCTAGGTTCCACGGAGTCCGAGAAATCACCCATCAAAGATATAACATGTTTTGGTCTCAGGGATCTTAAGGGACTACACCTGGACGAGGTAGCGCGAAAGCACGTGGAGTGTAGGGAACCAAAAAAAAAGCCTCCACTAGAATTCACTTGGACACCTTGACATGTTGGCATAATTGGTTCGGTCCCATGAGCTTCTGTTTGTAAACTACAATGTCTGGAAGCCGTATACTGACTCAAACCGTACTATTTCACGCATTTTCAAACAATAACACAGCGAGAGAACCAAATGGAGATGGAGAAAACCGTGAGAGTATTTTGTAGAGGGCCCTAACATTAAGGTCTCAGATCTAATGATACATCTCTAGGTGCCATGAAGTCTGAGAAATCACTTGTCGAAGATATGGTGTGTTCTCGTGGGCTCTTAAGCGACTACACCTGATGAGGTAGCCCAAAAGCACGAGGAGCATAGGGAACCAAAAGGAATTCTCCAAAGAGCATTCACCTAGCCACCCTGATGTGTTGGCATATTTTTTCAGTCCCACGAGCTTCATTTTGCAAACTACAGCCTCTGCAGCCCTAAACTTACATGTTATTGTTTGCAAATGCGTGAAATAGTCTAGTTTGAGTCAATGTCACACCAAGCAGAGGTTGTAGTTTTCAAACAGAAGTTTATGCGACCGGAAAAAATATACCAACATGTTTTTGTGGCCTAGAGAACACTAGTGGAGGCTTATTTTTTGTTCCCTACGCTCTTTGTGCTTTTGGGTTACCTTGTCTAGGTGCAGTCCCTTAAGATCCCTGAGGCCCAAACACGCCCTAACTTCGACGAGTGATTTCTCAAACTTCATGGCACCTAGAGATGTCTCATAAAATCCAAGATCTCCATGTTGGGGCCCTCTATGAAATCCTCTCACATTTTTATCCATCTCCATCCAGTTCTCTCATTATGCTATTGTTTGTAAACACGTAAAATAGTGCAGTATGAGTCAATGTACTGCTACCAGAGGTTGTAGTTTACAAACAGAAGCTCATGGGACCGAACCAACTACACCAACATGCTGGGGTAGCCTGTTGAACTCTAGTGGAGGATTTGTTTTGGTTCACTATGCTCCTCATGTTTTTGGGCTACCTCGTCCGAGCGTAGTCTCTAAGAGCCCTTAGGCCAAAACAAGCTATATCTTTGACAGTGATTTCTCGACTCCGTGGAACCTAGAGACATATTGTCATATCCAAGGCCTCCACATTAGAGCCCTCTACGAAATACTCTCACAGTTTTCTCCATCTCTATTCTTCGACCGAGTCACAGTAAGGTTCTCTATTGCTGATCACCCTGAATAATATAGGTTTTTCATACAATATAGGTGGTAAAATGAGAATTTTAATAAGATATTTTTACAATATATGTGGTGAAATGATAATTTATGTTTTTTGTTCCTTTCTAATATTTAATTTCTCTTAGTTTCACTTGGATTCGAGAATAATAAATTCTCTCGATGACAAAGTGCAACCACGTGAAGGTGGAAGCTTTTTTCACCACTAACCTACATATACATGTTAGTAAGAAATTTAATAAAATTTTAAATCATACAAAATTTAAACAAAATCATTTAAGTAAATATTCAAATTAAATTCATGAAGAACATACCTTTGCAAATTCATTCCAATGAACCAAAAGTATCAACTCTATTCTTAATAGTAGCAAGAATTGCTTCATGATCCGATTCATGAACCTTCCACGGATTCTTGTTTGATGGCCGACCTCAACATTTGATCAATTTAATATTTATCATAAGGACCAAATGTGAATAGTGAAGTATCTTCCGATGTACTTCATAGTCTTCAAACAACAAAATGTTTGAGTTTTTGATAGGATATCGTTGAAGCCAAGTTCCAATGACTACCACCGATCATGTGGGATACTCAAAGTCTTCACCATCAATGACTATGGAAATCAATTTTTTTCCCCTCTACACAATGAGACAAGAAGTAGTGTTTTCCCTCTTCATTAAATTTTATCGCAATAATTGCAAAAATGTGCCTTATGTATCACAAACTAATTTTTTTCAGCTTAATTTATAAATACATTAAGAGTTTACCATTTAATAATTTATAAATATAAAACATGGCATGTACATATATGTATGTACCTTGTTGCACTAAATCAGAGACTTGGTCAAAGTCAGGTGATGTTTTCATTTGATCTGAGGACCCTGAAAGTTGTAATGCTCATGGAACTTAATGTGTGTCGAGTGGAATTAGAGGTCTACAAGTCCATTCATCCACCCACTATTGTGACTCACATTCATTCCACGTAAAATTAATGCATGATATACAAAAACATGTCATGCACCTAGTATGAATAGTCCAAACATTTACATATGAACAATGGAATGAGTGCATATCACTTGATCCTACAACTGTCATACAATATTCAAAGTTTTCCAGATGTTTTTCCTCTATCAACAAAAATACCTATGAACCATTGATCTCTCTTGAGATTCATGGCCCATATTCTTAACACACCAATCAATAATGTTTTTGCATCTGTAAATTTATCGCCATCCTTGAACTTTAAATCTTCTCTTACAGTTCTCTTTTCACACATGCTCCTGCACCATCATGCTCTCCTTTTCCATGCCATGCCTCAATAAAACTCTAGATATGTTGAACATTTATTTCTTTTTGTATCTTTCTTAGCCAATAAAACATCTATGCATTCTTGAATTGTGATCTCGTAGTTGTCCAACCAAATGTAATGTTGATCGAAACTAATGTTCCTCTCATTCAAGTTCGCATAAAACACCCGGAAACACCCTTGTGCATATTCTCGTAGAATGTGTCCGATCATCACCGATGTAGAAATCATACTCTCTTAATATTTTTCGATCTTCCTCAAGATTTCAGAGAGTGCATGAATATTATATGCATGAAAATAGAAACTTGCACCGAGTTATAATATTCGATCGAACCTCCGTTTGTGGCTACAATGTGTAATTCTCTGCGAAGTCAACTATCTGAAACAATAGTACCAAGTGGGATTGTGTCCTTTCTTAACTTGAATTGTTCATCTAACCATCGAGATCTATGTGTGCTCCTTTCATACTCATAAAAACAATCCTCTCTCGAATTTGACCATATATTCGATACAGTAATTATTTTCTAACAAGCTCACACCTCTTAGATTCTTTTCCATCTTTTAATTGATATGCCACCAATTTATATTTAGTGAAATCAACCAATTATTTTCCTATTGAATATGTAGTCTCCTTGTGGATACAACTTTTCAGATTTGGCAAGCCACCGCATACATTGCACGTTCCATCCAAACATGCTTTGTTAAAAAAATTGTCTTGTTGATTTTTCACAAAATATTGTTGGAATAAATTCCCTTGAAGATTTTTGTGGGACATTTATTCCACACTCCTGCAACATGATGTCAGTATGTAAAATACGATGTATTTGAAAAAATATCATAATGCATTGAAAATTCAACATGATGCCTGCAACAACAAGTGGTACGTAAGTGATTGATTTTCACATAAAAGGGTTTGATCATTTCAAAGAATTTTTGGCTAATGTTAATTTATGGATTTTTATTCTTAAACTTAGAGAACAATTTTGTTTGAGTCATATCTAAGAAATGTTTTGCACGTGATTCATGATTACAAGAACCTAATCTTCTTTTTATCAGTATCTCTTATATTCAAGTGACACCCTTGTGTTCATTCAAAAATTTACAATTAATTCTTTTATAATATCGATATATTCTTATATTTTCATGGAAGTCTGCTAGAGAAAGCCCAATAGTCAAGTGTTATTGACTAACTCAAGAAATTTATGTCTCTCTATTGCTTTCATTAGTGTTTTTTTGTTTAGCTTCAAAGAAATTATTATTTTTCTAATCAAGCATTTATTTACTATTTTATCACTTACTATAAAATTAGCAAGTGCACATCGTGTAGCAAGATTTATCTTTGGTTCGCTTTTCCACCTACGCTTTGGTATGCTTTATGTATGTTTTTAACAATTGACGCATTTTTATCAACAACATTAGATGTTCTTAACCCCGGGTCTTCATTATAGGTCTCATCTTAATTAATTTCATCAATGAAACAAATAATTGACATCTTTGTGTGTCATTTAAATTCTCAAAGTAATTATCCCAAATTCCACTAGCTTTTCTTCTCGCATTTCTTTCAGACATTTTGTTAGGCATTGGTTTTATAATGTTTTCATCAATTTCAATTAAGTGAATTGGTTTTCTTTGTAAAATGGAAGGAGGTGTTCTTATAGGTGAAGATTCGTTTACAAGGTTACTTTCTTCATTCAATGTTTTCATACAAATTTCGGGGTTAACATTTGGATTCTCAAGTAAGGGTTCAACAATTTGATTCATATCAATTTCTTCATCCATACCAACATTATCATTCCATTCAATATCATTATTCATTGAAAAATCATTATTCATTTCAAAATAATTATTCTCTACATTTTCATTATGTATTTCATCCCCATTTTCTAATACATTAATTGCATTTCATATAGCGGATGTACTTTCCTCGCTCAAAGTTTTTGCATTCTCTTCAATTTATTTATTCTCTTCTCTTCCAATTTCTCCAGTGTCTTATTCTTGACTTTCCTCTTGTCCTTAGCTCGACGTTTATTTCCCATGATTAGAAAAAATTAACTAGTGGGGTAGGGGACAAAATGAACTACTAAAAATCGTGCAAGAATGTAGAGAAAATTACAAACAAAATAGAATGTTTGTAGAATTCCCATAAAAGAGATGAAAGGGACATTGGGGGGCGATAATATATAAAACAAAGAAAAACGTTTACATGTTATAACGCGTACGCATTTTGTGTTTTCTCTTTTCCCAAGCCATGCCTCAAGGTTTGGGATCTGGTTTAGATCCATAAGCCTGAGGCATGGACCTGTACAAACACAACAAACAATGTGTTTCCTCTATGATAAATCAAAATAAAACAATTGATCCATTTCAAAATATATATACCACTACATAGAGAAAAGTTTCTTCTTTCTAAAAATATAATTTTTCAAATTTTCTCACTAATATAAGGTTTCCATATTATTTATTTTCTAACTATGCATTTTTATAGCTATTTTTGAAGTGTAAATATGTCTATCTTTCATGGTGTATCTTTTTTTTTTTGTGATCAAAATTTTAAAAAAATTATACTAGCCCAAACTAGGCATAATTCTATACATATTAAAATAAAATATTAATTTTTGATTTTTTAAGGTAGTTAGGGGGCATGGTCGAGCTTCATCATTTTTCAAAACATAAAATTTCTTTACTAGAAAAATCATAAATAAAAAAATATTCGCTAAAAAAATATTTTAAAAAATGGAGCCCAAACTAGATGCTCCTATCTATATTTCTACCAAAGGGTTTTCAAAATACTAAATGGTGCTCAAAAATGGTGGGGGCATGAAAGTCACTCTATTATGTTTTTAACAAAAATAGGAGCATCTGTTGGTATTTTAGTTATTTTACCCACTTAAACTTATCTGTTTTCAATAAAATTTAGTAGCTTAGAAACTAGACGCAAAATTCTATGATTCATATTTCTATAACATCTTCCAATTTTGAGTGTAACTATTTCAAAAAACTCATACAAGTTAAAGTTTTTTTTTTCAAAAAAATGCATCCACTTAAGACCCTCTTTTGGCCCCCCAACTTGGTGCATTTACCCCAGTGCACACAGATTTTTATGTATACGGCTACTATGGCCTTGACTGCCTTGCAACATTGTGAGTGGTGTCCCATGTTTGTAACCCACTTTTCGCATTCTATGTTTGATTCTTGTGTGTTTACTTGAATCCTAGCTTACACATTGTCTTTTTAGCTTACACTTTTTTTCTATATGCATGCTTCTTTGTACTAACACTTGTCTCATATCCAATTTTTATATGTGCCTTGATTTCTACCAATAGCATCCCTTTCCCCCTTATAAGGCACAATATCAATGATCAGTCCTCTTTTGGTCTCGCATTCTCCTATCTCGTGATGTCACATGGGCCCCAAAGAGGGGTCATCATTTGGGTTTACACACGCACTTCAGTGATAGTTCAGCTTTTCAATTTTTTTCCCGACACATTGGGTTACACAATGATTCATTTCATAACATTCTAAAAACTCCATGTGTAATGGATTTTACAGAGCACATTATCCTTAGCATTTGGGGAGCAAAGAACATGTTAGAGGATAAACTAGACCTTCCTCTCTACACTACTTCAGCTAGTGGCATTGGATCACCTACAAAACTAGACAATATAGATATCTCTTCACTTTTGGGAAGAAGTTATTGGTTGGAGGATAAATTATACTTTTATCCCTACACTTCTTTGGCCAATGGCATGAGATCGTCAAAAAAAATCGCACCTCATCAACATTTACAGGATCCTTTCTACACCCTTTTTCTCATAATGGATCAAGTGCACATGTTCCTTTTTCAGTTTAGTACTTTCATTACATGATTTTTACGTATATACATGCATCTTTACACACGATTTTACATATATACATGCATCTTTACACATGATTTTACATATATACATGTGTATTTGACTACTTGATTGTCTTCTCTTTTTAAGTCCATCTCGTATGAGAAGAAAGCAATCAACCACAACAACAACATCACTCGACATCACACATAACACACTAAGATGTAGGTATATCACACAAATTGGCAACTACACACACGTTTTCTCCTAGGTTGACTCTCATCACTTTTTACACTTTTACATATTTAGTCTCCACGCTCCATCTTTTTGTTATAAATGCATGTTTTTTCTAGTCCCTTGGCATGTTTCTATGTCAATCTACATGGATATCAGGAAATCATATCTATCTAATTTATGTTACTGAGTTTTCCATTCACCAAAATAAACTGGGGCTAAATGTAGACACAAAATCATGCACTTTAGGTAATTATTTAGTACCGGTTTCATACTACTATTCATATGGTTCTTAAGTGGATAAGAGTAATAATCAACCCATGTATTTGGCCATATTTCATTGCTTTTTGTTGTTACTTTTAATCTTGCACCCATACTTGCCTAGTCCATACTTTTATACTCAATTTTCCCTCTTTTACATTTTAACTTTTGAAAGCATCTCTTCATGTCAAAAACGGTGGTAATCATTCTCCTACAAGAGGATTATATTGATTATACAACGACCAATCAAAACCTCTAGAAAAATGGAGTATTTTTGTATAGTACATCAATTTAAGGAATATTATCTATTGAATTCCTATGAGGATGAATTCAAGAAACTTTACTAGTTGCGTCAAGGTCTTGATTTGATAGTGCAACACTACACTAATGAGTTTTATACTGATCAAAAAAGTGGGTGCACAGGACACCAAGAAGCATTGGATTCTCAAATAGTGTAGTAGGTTATGATATTAAATTGAGGAAGAGATGGCATTTGCAAAAATAAATAATTTCAAGGAAGCCTACCGATATGCAAATTAAGATTGAAGAAAGGTCCAAACTAGAGGAAACAGAGTTATTTCATATTACAAGAAAGGGAAAGCGTATACTAAGAAACAATGAAAGGATGTAGTGCCATAAAAACATGACAAGAAGCAAGAACATAAATAAAATCCATGAAAAGACACATGGATATGGTGTTAAAAGCATAAGTGTAGGTAGAATGACAGAAAGGATTATTGACATGTCAACATAATTTTATTAATAGAGTCATGGGAGCTAGATGCAGATAATCCTCTATAAAGAACCAATGTACACATGAAGATGAGGATTAAATTGTGGATAAAAATCCAAATACCATTTTTGTGACAAAAAAATTAGTATCCCCACCAAAAGATCGTATGTAAAATATCTATTACACTCATAAATATGCGTAAATGGCATGACACTTGACTTTATTCTAGATAGTGGTAGTGAAAAGAATATGATATCCACAAAAATAATAAAGAGGATAAATATAGTAATAAATCCTCACCGCAACCATAATCTATTGGTTGGGTAAGTCAAGGAAAATACATCCATGTGAATCAACAATTTCATCTTACCTATTCAATTAAACCATTCAAATATGTGGTGGTTTTTGATGTTGAACCATTGGTTGTTTGTGATGTAGTTCTTGGAAACCATAGATGTGGGATAACCGTGGTGTCTATGAGAAAAGACCTAGGAGTTCCATGATTACTCTAGGTCGTAAATGCTTCCACATCCCGCAGGTAGCCCTTACTAAATTAGTGACCATGGTGAGTGTAAATTAGTGTCGGATATCCTGAACAAATCAACTGTAAGTACAAGTAGTATCATAATGACCATTTGGCTCCTCACCAATTATGAGTAGGTGATAAGTTCTAAATACACCTCTAGAAAGAGAATATATAGGTTCCATATAGGAAACATTGACCTTTGCGATGTGTTTCATAAAAATAACCAAAGAAATTGGTGAGAATTCATTTGGGCTCTATCTTCCACCCTACCTTGGGTTGCATCTAGTTTTTAATGTTGAACCATTGGATGTCTCATTATGTATTTCTTGAAAACCATACATGTGGGATAACCATGGTGGCTATGAGGAAAGACACGGGAGTTCTATGATTACTTTAGGTCGTAAATGCTACTGCATCATAGAGGTAGCCCTTACTAAATTAGTGACCATGGTGAGTGTAAATTAGTGTCGATATCCTAGAACAAACCAACCATAAGTACAACTAGTATCATAATGAGCATTTGGTTCCTCATAAACTCCAAGTAGGTGATAAGGTATGGCTACACCTCTAGAAAGATAAATTCTAGGTTCCATATAGGAAACATTGACCATTGTGATGTGTGCCATACAAAATAACCAAAGGAATTGGTAAGAATTCATTTGGGCTCTATCTTCCACCCTACCTCGGGTTGCATCTAATTTTCAATGTTGAGCTCCTCCACCCATACTTTCCTCCACTCTTGGATACATCATATATTGGTGAACAATTGCAGAGTATAGAGTTGAAGCTAGAATGTGTGAAGACACTGAAATATTGATGTAGGATCAACCCGGTTCAAGGTAATCCTACAAAAGTTTTTTCTAAGCATGGGTGTGCATGAGATGGAGGAACTAGGAATGAAGAGTGGAAGTCTGGTATAATTAATATATGATTGTACTAAAGTACACAAAGGCTTTGAAGGTATGAATAGGTGATTGTGTAGAAGTGCACAGAACACTTTGAAAAATAGAGATAAAGGGATAGTATAGTGTGCATGAAGTGCATAATAGAAAAGGGAACAAAATAGTGTGTGGAAGGTTTTCTAGGTGTGGATTATATTAAGGTGTATGGAAGTATGTGGGAAATATAAGGTGAAAAAAATTATGTAGGAGAATGGTATATAACAATTTGCAAAAGTACATTTGTGTAAAATAGATGATTAGAGGTGCATAGGGAGTGTGAATGAGTTTTAAGAGAAGGAGGATGTGTGAGAAACATGAGGGGAGATGAATGATGAGATTTTGAAATGATAAAGATTGCAAAAGAGGCATGTGGATATTTTGAGAAGTGTCATAGGGTAGTGATGTGTGTAGAAAGAGATGAAGGTGCAACTTGAAAAACATGAGTGGGCAAATGATGTTATACTTGAAAAGATGTGTCAAGAAAGTGACATATAGAAATTGAATGGGTGGATAGTCAAATTTTTGGCGAGAAAATTTAATGATATAGAAAATTAGGTGTATCCACCAACATTCATGGGGCAACAACCCTCTTTATTTAATAGTGAAACTCCCATTATTGAATGAAAACTAATCTAATCCTACTTAAGTGTTGTGGATTGGCCAAATAGGATGGGGATCACATAGGGACACTCCACTGAACCTATGGAAAAATTCTTGTATAGGGTACAAGGGAGGAAATAAAAATAATGAGGGGTACAAGAGAGAAATTAGGGATGGAAGGTTATTGTTGTGAGTAGGAAATTTACAAAGTTCACACCCAATAACCGAAAAAGTTAAACATTCAATATAGAAGAAAGAAACATTGAATTTAGTGAGACCAATGAATTAAGACACAAAGTTCCTCAATTTCATCTATCAAGGATGCAAAGTTCCTTTCCAAAACTATGCTTGCAAAGTGCATAAGAGAGAAATATAAGACAGAAAGGAAAATGGGAATGGAATAAATGTATCTGTTATTTCATGTGCATTGATGACAAAATTTCCAAAAAAACAATCGACCATCGCTAAAAATTAGGTACTATCACAATCTAGCATTTTCAAGATCGTTTGGAATGGAGAAGCCATCCCAAATTATAGCAGGTGAATTGACCTTTCACCTCCCCCTACATAACTCTTCATGTTCATATCGTTTTTTGTAACATCTAATTTTCCATTAGAAAAGAAAAATTAAGTATATCAAATTATAATTTTGAGAAAATACTTTTACAATTTCAAAATATGTCACTTAAGTGAATAGGAAAAAATACAATGATTACACTCAATGAAGAATTAGAAGAGGGAGAGAAGAAAGAGGGAGAAGTAGAGAAGAAGGGAGAAGTTGAAATTTTTGATGAAGAACTTGTTGATTCATGTTTCCTGCTCTTGTTCCTTGAATTATTTGTTGAATTGAGTTATTGTAGTTGTCAACTTATCTACCTCTTGAATACATACACATACCAAAGACTTGATCCATATTCCGAGAACATCACTGATATTTTTTCATTGATCGAGTCATTCTTCATGATCCATCGTGCAATCATGGAAATGAATCTTTTGATACTATCTATGTACTATAAATTGTCTTAATTGAAGGAACAAGAGTCACCTACCTCCTTATTGACCAAATCTTGGAATAAAATGATGCACTCTTCGATGACGAGTCCTTAGTGAGCAGAGGGAACTCAAACATCTAAATAGAATGGTATAATTTCTTCAATATTTCAAAACTTGTTACCTATGATATTCCAATTCAGATATGGCATTCTTGAGCATTATGTATCTCATTTATGTGATGTGTATCCAAAATTGATACAAGTTATCTCATAGGGGATGGGAAAATTTCTTACTAATGAGGGTGTGATATTAAAAGGAAATCATCTCGTAAACCAATGGAAACATCTCATCCAACCGATTAACCTATTTTGCAAACTCCTCCTTCACCTTATTCTCTTAGGAAAATGTTACAAGAGCATAATTGATGAGAGAAATGATATCAAGAAACAATGCCTTGCATTGTTAAATGATTTTCACAATTCATTTGTCATTGGCCTTTCCCTACATCATGTATCCTTGTGCTTTCTTGATTAATTTGTGATCAATGTTGCTGATCGTAGGGATGCCTTCGACTATAAAATAATATGTTGATTCAGGACCCGAGAAGGGTTGATTCTTAGCACTGAGAGCTTTTACTTGTTCCTCTAATTGCACAATGGTTTTCTTGTATTATTTATTTCAATTGAGGAGGCGAGAGGGGATTATTTGAAGAGATGAGAGTCACCCTCATGTGAATCTTAACTCAATGAGATGTGTGTCAACTCGTAATATGATATAATCATTTCCTTAATAATATTTTCAACTTTACGCTTGGAAACTTCAACATAATGATTAATGAGGTGCCACCTAAAAGAAGGATGGTTTCGAGATTTTGTCTTTGGTTGGGATTCCATGTATCTAAGATTTATTTGAGACTTGGAATAATAACCTAATGTGTTGTCCTTGTATTACTCGATTATCATTTATAGAATCCATGGGAATGGCTTGTTAGGTGTTCACATGATGTTTGTCCCTAGAGCACTTTCAAGAGTATGTTGTAGAATCAATTATTTATTACCGTGAGAAAGTTTCACCTTCAGGAATATAGGCTTAGGCACTTGAACAATCTACGATAAATTACTCATGCATGAGGGAAATTTATTTTACTAAGAAATTCAGTCCAACTTTCTCACCTAGTACACTGAGTTTAACTAGTTTGGTTCACTTTGAAAAACTCACTGAGCTAGCTCAACTTACTCACCGGGGAGAGCAGTTGCCTTCAATCTGATTAAATATTTACAATGATGATATTTGGATATCTTAAAAAAAAAATGAATATCCTCTTAGGCTGCATGATTCTTATCATTTATAACTCTTGTGCACTACATTGTTCTTATTTTATCATGTACACCACTCGTGACCAAATTGATGCCTCAATGTTCTGTGAAGTACATATTGCCTCGTTTGAACCGTGTAATAGTCGCAATCTCTTCTCGGAGATGTTGGAAAGAAGAGAGATGAATGAAAATAGATTCAACAATAAATTCCAGCACTCGTAATGAGGATTTACTATTTTTCACAAAATGTTCTTTTTTCTCTTTTTCACTTTCAACCATATTTTATGTTGCTCAAAGTGTTGTTCCTCGTGATCACTTCCTTGAAGAAATTTTCTCACTATGAGTTTTTACTATTTATAGTAAGTGATCATGTAGAGACTTGATATTTATAAAAAGTGCCCTTTCACACCTTGGATTTTAACGAAACCACCTCCACTGGGATAGTTTTCTTCTCTGGATCTCACATACGAATTTAAGCTAGATTTGATTAGTAGAATAGTGGGAAATAAAAAATTACAAAACTAGGGCATGAAGTTTGGGATTTTCTCCATAGAAAATTTTTAACATGCATTTCATTTCTATCACGTGTGTTTTATAGGAACCTGGAAATGATGAAGAATTCAAAAACCCCACCTCGATCCATGCACCAGTTTGCAAGATATGAGAATTTTTCCTTAGTGGTCTATGAAGTCATTGGACAAAAATGTACCTAGAGCTTTTAAAAATTTACAAATTTTATTGAAATTATTATCCTGCAATCATGGGAACATGGAGGGAGAAACGCAAGAGAAATAATGAATATGCATGATTATGGAAAAGTTTTGCAAGAGTTCATGGTAGATTTGGAGAAAAATGGGGAGAAGATGAAATAATGGCTATCTCATTGGTTTTACATGCCTTGGGAGGGATTTTTTCTTTCCCCTTTTCCCCTTGGAAATGGATTAAGGGGACACAAAAGTGTGGCCTAGCCCTAGGAAGACAAGTGGAAAACATGCGGTGGCAGAGGAGAGAGAGGAAAAGGCTAAATTTTAGCACCCGGGAGCCTAACTTAGTGATGTGAGATATCAAATGCAAGAAAGGTGGGGGGGGAATTTTGATATCCCCCTTATCTCCTTGGAAAGAGATGAAGGGGAATTTTTTTTCCTAAGCCTTGGCAAGTGGAGGGCATGCATAAGATGAGGCGGGGCTAGAAAATGTCCTGAAAGGTGATTAAGGAGCCTCCCGGGGTCATGTGGTGGGTCCAGAAGTTTAATCTAGGGAAAATAAATGTATTTCTCCCTTATCCCCTTCCAAAATTATGAAGGGGACAAAATTGCGTGCTTTAGCCTCATACTACCATGTGGCATTGAAAAATTTTGCTTTGAGGACAGAGCTTGTAGACTTGGAGAGGAACTTGAAAATGACATTGCTGGAGCTCTCAGGGGTATTTTTGGGAACTTATTTATATTAATTTGACTAAAATTTATTTTGAGAAGATATGGATGGGTCCCAAGGTCTAATTAAGCCTCAAAATCCTCAAAAATGATGTGTTATCCGGATCATAGTTATGTCTCGCCAAGAATGAGTTGTGGAAAGAAATGCATGGTTCTTATAAAAATATGAAAATACCAATATGTAGGGAATTCAATCATATTTCCATTGATATTTTGTGACCTCCAACATATTTGTGATCTCAAAAATCATCTTCCGAAGCTCAAGTGTTTTTTTGGAATCCAAGCTCTTATGACCTCAAAACCCCATTTTTATTGAACTTGCTCCTGAATCTCCAAATATTTCCTAAGTATTTGTAAATCACTTGAAAAATGATATTGTCTCATTAATACCATTCCATTATGAATTTAGGACTTCAAATCTTCTCAGAAGAATATGTACTAGCCTTAGAAAGGCTAAAAATTACCATTCCTAAGTGATTAAACTAAAATGTAAATATCCTAGCCTAATTTAATGTTAAAGGAGAAGTAAATAAATGAGTAAATAAATAAAGGAAATAGCCCAAACAACTAATATATGAAAGTATGAAACCCTAATGTGAAAAGAGGGTTGGAAGAGCCTTAGCTGATTTGGAGATGTCATGTGACTATGTCGCAGAAGAGAGTGACTGATAAGGAGGAGGAAAACATCCCACATAGGCCCGATAAAATGTTGATACAAGCTATTTAGCTAAAATGGGGCACCTGTAAAAGGGATTAGGGCACCTAGGGCACCTAGGGCGCCATGGTCTATAGTCCGGGTGCCTTGGTCTCGTGTGGGAGGTTTAGAAGATAACTTTACATTTTCGCCGATGATGTGAATCCTTCACTCGCTTATCACGTATATGTCGCACGTAGTTTGTTGATGTCACCATAAACCTATAATGAACAATCACCTATAGAACCCCACAAAAATAATCAAACCCTAAAAAATAAAGATGTAAATGAAGGGGCCGATCTGTCTCTTGGCCGCCACAATGGTGGAATTATCACCGATCGCTACACTATATCTTAGACCCAATGTAGTTCTCTATGTGTGTGTAGAATTGTACCCTAGGTGCTCTCGTGCGAGTCACACTTTGTGAGTAGTGAGAAATAACTAGATTTAGAATGTAAATAATGTGTGTATGGAATATAATAAAGTTCCCTCCTATGAAGTGTGATGCGAATAACTAACCTTTGTCCCTTGTGATGGAACTAAATGGATGCAATGGAGCAATAGAAGACTTTTATGGATGCAACCTTAGGTAGTGATATTAAGTGTTTAGTCCTTGGTCCCTCATTATGGTCTCATAATTTTTATTTATATGGTTCTCTTGCTTTAATTTTGTTACTAACCCTAAAAGGACGATCGCCAAAAAGATAGAAATCTCGGATAAATTGGAAAGTGGCCAAAAAGTGAGAGGAATGTGCAAAGAGGATCAGGGCACCCAAAGGAGACCAAGGCACCTGAGGATTTGTTACTATATTCATCCTCTTTATTTATTTTTTTAATATCATATTCTTTTCACTACCACTATCTAGAATAAAGTCAAGTGTCATGCCATTTACTCACATTTATGAGTGTAATAGACGTTTTGCATGCTCTTTTGGTGGGGATACTAATTTTTCATCACAAAAATGGTATATGGATTTGTATTCACAATCAAATCCTCATCTTCATGTGTACATTGGTTCTTTATAGAGGATTATCCTGCATCTAGCTCCCATGACTCTATTAATAAAATTATGTTGACATGTCAATAATCCTTTCTGTCATTCTACCTACACTTATGCTTTTAACACCATATCCATGTGTCTTTTCATGGATTTTATTTATGTTCTTGCTTCTTGTCATGTTTTTATGGCACTACATCCTTTCATTGTTTCTTAGTATATGCTTTCCTTTCTTGTAATTTGAAATAACTCTATTTCCTATAGTTTGGAAATTTCTTCAATCTTAATCGCATATCGGTAGGCTTCCTTGAAAGTATTTATTTTTACAAATGCCATCTCTTCCTCAATGTAATATCATAACCTACTACAATATTTTAGAATCCAATGCTTCTTGGTGTCCCGTGCACCCACTTTTTTCGATAGAGTATAAAACTCATTAGTGTAGTGTTGCACTATCGATCAAGACCTTCGCACAACTAGTGCGGTTTCTTGAATTCATCCTCATAGGAATTCAATAGATAATATTCCTTAAATTGATTGACTATACAAAAATGATCCATGTTTCTAGAGGTTTTGGATTGGTCGTTGTATAATCAATATAATCCTCTTGCAGGAGAATGATTCCCACCGTTTTTGACATGAAGAGATGCTTTCAAAAGTTAAAATGTTAACTTTTAACCTTTAAAAAAATTCGACAAAGAAATATGATTCTAGTTGATTAAGTCATTTATCCAATTCATTAGCATCAATTTTTCCTTCAAACTACAAATTGTCAAAATGTACTTATTTCGTGAATGGTGTGAGGTTCCCAAAGGTTTAGCATGATGTGGGTGAAATTAAAAAGGTGGGGCCAACTATATGGATGTCTTGAGAGACGACATTAGTGAACTATGCCATCATATCCCTCCTCCTCTTCTCAAGGGCTTCATCAAGAATTTATTTGAAGGGATCTCTCATTTCCTCTTTTATTGCTTAATTTCTTTTGAAATGATAAGGATGGTAATATTAAATATCACGAGTCTCGATGTCATGCTTCTATTTTGTTAACCTCTTGTGTTCTAACATGCAAGAGTGGAAATAACCTAGCTCTCATACCACTTATCCGGATTGAGGTGCAACTCGGTGGAAAACACACTAACTATGGTTCTTAATGTGTTGTGGAAATCAATTCACAATGAATGAGATATAAACATTAAAAAAACATGATTCCAAATGTGTAACACCTATTAAAACAACCCACTTTAGACCCAAGAACAACCAAGGTTTAGCTAGGAATAATTTTTTTATTATAAGAATCTACAACCATGTTACAAGACAACAGTTGTCACTAATAGGTTCTGGAACAATTCAAATCTACTAGAGTATATTTTCCTTTTATTAATAATTATTAGAGGTCATAAGGTCCAAAATTTAGGGTTAGAAGCCTCAATTAGGTTCAGAGGGAAAAATTCCTCACCATACCCATTCTCTAACAGATTAAAGTTTCAACTTGATTTTTCTCATGCTTAATGCATTCAAAATTTTCCTAAATCACTCCTATTAGATAGGAAATTTCCTAACCTTTCCATTGATATAAAGAATTCCTCCTAACTCCTCATATTTTTCAAGTTATGGGTCTCAGTAGGCCTGGGTGAAAATTTTCCCCAAGAGTGGGCCTGCGGGGGGTGAAAATTTTCCCTAGCATGGGTCAACGGAGCGGGGAAGATTTTTGGCATTTTTTCCCTTTTCGGGGCAAAAGTGTGATTTGCCTCTATGCGCCCGCATGCCCAAAGAGGACACGTGTCGGCTTGAGAAAGTTCTGGCGGAAAGTCGGGCCATCGGAGAGATTTAAGGCATTAAGCTTTTGGGTCGAAAACACAAGGGAAAACTTCCCACGTGTCTCTCTGCTGCTCCCAGATGACGCCATGTGTCATCACCCTATTGGTTGTAGTCGGCGGGGAGGTGAAGGAAACTAAGAAAATTTTCCCAAGAAATTTTTTAAAAGCGCTAAGGTTGAAAAGGTGTCGCGCCTCCATCGTTGCCTCGTGAGGCCACGTGGTGGCTTCTAATTGGCTCAGGATGGCGGGGTGGTGGGGAAAAGTTGGAAAATTTTCCCAAAAATTTTCTGAAAGTGCTAAGTTAAAAAGGGGATCTACCCATCCGCTGACACCTCATGGTGCCACGTGGCAGCCTCGATTGGTTTGCAGGGTGCAGTGGACAGGAAGTGGACAAACTTTTGAAAATTTTCCCAAAATTTTCCTAAGTCCCAAGGGAAAAATTCGGGCCATGGGCCCGCCAAGGAAATTTTTCCCAAAATTTTATGCCAAGTGAAGAAAACTTTAGAAGGCCATAACTTTTGATAGAGAGCTCATTTTTGGGAAAACGAGGACTTTCTGGAAAGCTCTCAAGCCCTCTTTGCACTAGAATCATTAATTTTAGATCTTGATAAAGTTTAAGGGGTCAATTTTAAGAAAACGGCTTGCAAGATTTTTAAAAGCAAACTGGTAAATTTTAACTTATAAATTTTGTTCAATTTTGTCATTCTTTCTCCTTTAACATGTCAAATGAACATGGAGGATTGTTCTAAGAAGAATTTTAGGATGTATTGGAAGGTAATTTTGCTTGATTGATTTCCAATTCAAATTTTTACAACTTCAGACAACAAAATAACTGTGAAAGGTTTGGGCCCGATTTTGCAATGTTTGAAGGATTTTTCCTTAAGTGTTTTAGTCCAATTGAGTTCATTTATATCATGACATGTTAGATTTCAATGTTATTTATTGTTTGCAGGTTCGAACTGTGCATTTTAGAGGAAGTATTTTCCAGTTTAAAATTCAAAATAGAGGTCAATTTCTAAAGGATCTGTTTATCATTTTTCATCTTCCAAATATGGAAATTCATTTCTATTCTAGTCTAATACATTTAGTTGATTTAAACAAACCATTTACTAGCTAAAATGTAAAGTCTGATTTCCAATTTTAACATATTTCAAAAGAACAGAGTTACATATATTTCCTTCATACGTATTCCTCATTTCAATTTTCCAAACAGAGATTTCAAATCACAATTTGATGATCAATTTCAATACAAAAATGTAAACTGATAAAGGTAGTGCAATCTTTTATTGATTTCAAATATACAACTTTACATCTTTCAATTTCTTGAATGCAAATAACAGATTTCAATTTCTTTCTTTCAAATGAACAAAATAGAGTATATATATCTTTCACATTTCAAATTTACAACTTTCATAGCTCAATACAAAGTATCCTTCCATTACAAATAATATACATCATCCACTTCAAAGTGGGAAGGGTTACAATGAGATTTCATTTCACAAGGAACTGTCATACTGTCTTTCTCCTCTGCTCTAGAACAACAACATAAATTTCTCCTTTTGGATCACAACAAAGGCAGGGGAAAGGAAATGCTCTCCACATAGCCAAGACATCCACTGAAGAGGAAAATCAATCCTTCTTCATTGGCCCTTGAGTACCAATTACATTGCAATAGAAGTTGTGATTCTAATCATGGCAACAACAGGATTCCACAAACACACATGTAGATTTCACAATAAAAAATACAATTCAAAATAGAATATAGTTTACAACTACATTTAAACCATACAAACAAAACTAAGGCTTCATCAAGCAAGCCAAAGGAGTAAGGAACTATGGGGAAGTTGTTTATTCCTCCCAATGGGAAATGGGTATCCACCTGTAACAAACTACCAATTTAAATCATCACACATATCCTTATGCCCCCACAATCCCTCCTTATGCCCCCACAAATTTCTTTATGCCCCCACAAATTTCTTTATGCCCCCACAAAGTAAGAAATGTAATGCCATTTCTTTTCCAAGGTGGAAACCCAATCCCAACTCCCTCCACAAGAATTTTGATGCCACTAGCATTCCCTTATGCCCCCACATGGATTCCCCATAGCCTTCTCCTACACCATTCCTAGGCAGTCTACCCAAACAGCCCACAAACATGCTAAAACATTCACACAATAACATGTACATTTAAAAAGAAAGAGAGTATTTCAAGAGCCAAGCTCTTACCTCTCCATGATGGAGTTGTCTAAGTTCCAAAATAACAAGCTTTCTAATGCCAAAATATAGTCCAAAATAAACAACCAACAAGCATGCAAGGGTCTCCAACCTCCTTCCAAAAGCAAGAGCTCCACACAACAAAAATTCACCAAAAGAAAGTATGCAAAATGTTCAACAACCCAAAACAAAGCAAGGAGTTTCAATTTTATATAAGAGGGAAGAGAAGAGGATGAGGTGGATCCATGAAGGATGTCACATCACACATCCTCAATTCCAACACAAAAGTCAAATTCATTCTCCAATGCACAATAAAGAGGTGGGTGAATAATATGACAATAAACTTACACACTCCAAAAAGCCCACACCCCATAAGGACTGAATTTAATAAAATGTAAGAAGAGTGCAATTAAAACTTACAATTAGTCATATCAAAATGCATAAAGAAGGTCTAAATTCAACCCTCCAACCATAGGTATGGTTGGTAAATAAAATTAAGAGGTATGGGACAAGTTTTACTTGTCCCACAAGCCTCCAAAATCAGCCTCCAAGGACAAATTCGAATTTCCAAGAAGGTGGAGTGTTTCACACTCAGAAGTAAACTTACACATCACTTACAAGGTCACTTACACATACTTACAACATTTAATACAAAAGCCAACCACTTCACTAATTACTTTCTTATGACATATTGATTTGTTTACTTTAACAACATGATTATTCACAACATTAACACAACATTTAATAACTAATGAAAAAGGGTAAAAGCACCACAAAATAAACACATGCAAACATTAATAAAAGAAACCACATTAATAAATACATAAAGCCCCTTGGTCACATTCAAAGGTAATCCCCCATGGGAATCCCTAACAAAAACAACACACACACACACAAAACATGTTGCCATGGTGACCTTGTTGAATTCATCTAGAATTCCAATGTGGTTGGTCTCCAATCCCCCGATGTTTGTTGTGATATTTTAACCTCAAAAAACACAAATACCTCCTTTGGCCTCGTGGCCATATCAAAACATCCAACATGATATAAATATAATCACAAAATCATCTATACATATGAATCACAACAACATCAAGGCAATCAACATTATCACTTACAATTTATATCAACAACTATATCATCATCATATAATGTCCATTTTCTAGGTCTACTCACAATATCCAAAATCACATGTCCGAACAACATTCATAATATATCCATGTCAAATAGTATATCATCATCCACATATGAAGTGTCTCTAATAATCATCATGCATCATAACTAAATCAAGATCAACAATAATCCATGGTCCAACATCTAACATCATACTAAATCAAAACCATAATAATGTCCATAATGTAATCAATAGTATCAAGATCAGTATCAAAAGGTGTCAAAGGAAGTGGGCACTACAAAATGTATACAAACCGCTAAACTCCAAAAGAGAGATGTATGTCCGGTATCTATTTCTTTATTCAAAACAAGTTGTTTTATAGCTATATAATGGAGAATATTAAAAAAATGCAAAAATAAATAGAATATAAAGGGCTCCATGCAGGGGAACCAAAAGTTCATCTTACATGGAGACCATCTCGTATCCACATTAGGGATGGATTTGAAAAGAGAGAAGTCAAAAATAAGAAATCTATCATATTAAATTACTATTATTTTATATAGTGTTACTTGTTGGAATCATACTCCTACCCCATTGACATGTTTTACGAACCACATAATCCATTAGAATGATCACGAACAAGATTGAAAATGATTACCTCAACAATAGCACTCTAGCTAAATTGGTGTATAGCTTGAAACCTAGAAATTCTCTCAAGATCCTCAAAAATATAAAACACCTTGAAAGATGTAGAAAACTACCCAAAAACGATTTTCGGTTCCAAATTAGTGTTTCAGAAATCTTGTTCTAGATCACTATTTATGTAAATCTCGATCCTTAACATTTATGAAAAGATGAAAAGTAGGACCAAATTAACTCCTATGGGACTCAAATGGATGCTCCTATTGGTATATCACATATGTTAACTTGGGTTAAAGAATTGAGCAATCGATGAAATATGTAGCACTTTATTGGTGGAATATCTTACACTACTAATATGCATGATCTATTGATAAGTTTGACCATGATAGGGGCCGAAAAGGCCAACACAAAATCTCTCACGTTATTTGGTTTTGAGAAAAAAAATTTAAAATTAGAAAAATAGTGAGGATAGAGAAAATAAAACATGAGGAAACAAGAATAAGCATATAAGAGTAGAAGGATATTTTGAAAGTTAAATGGGATACAAAGAACAAGTCAAAAGTTGAACAAACACAAAGAACTTGTGAAAAATCATACTAAGATAATGAAGTTACACCAACAAAATCATAATTTATAATCATAGAGTACAATAGTACAACAATAAATAATTAGTGCCAACCAAATCAAGGGGCCTTATTTGATTATCGTTTACGCTGGTAAGAAACTTTATTTAGAATAGGTCTGAAAATAATTTTCTTGTTGATTCGGTTAGATGTGAACATACCTTGTTGAAAATTAGATGTTCAGCAATATTTTGTAGCATTACATTACATTCATGCAGAAACCGTAATTTCAAGGCTTTTCTCTAGCATATTAGAGGTGGTCATTAATATGAATAAAAATATATCGTGCTAGTTTGACTTGAGAAAATAAAAATGACTTCATTGGTATCATTACAAACTCATTTGCATTGTTTTCATTGCACCTTTGTTCAATTTAATAAATAAAAAAGGTCTTACTGCCGTCAAGTGCATGGTTTGAATTTGAAATGTTATTGCTTCTCCTCGAAAGGCCCTTCAAGAGGTGGATTTATAGATATGGATTAGTGGCCAAAAAGAGTTCTTAAACGACCTAGGAGAGATCCAGATGATGAATGCATGGGGTAGTTGAGCCAACCCAGTATTGGCGAGGCGAGACAATGGTTTAGCCAACCTAATCTGTGTGAGGCAACGCTTATTGACTTGTATTCGTCATGGCCCCATTGCATTCCCAATCACTCCCCACATTCGCATTCCATTCACCTAATATTCACAGAGCACTATAAATATGGATGTAAAATGCCCAGAGTCATTCAAGCTCAGCTGAATAGTTGCCCCTTCTTTCTTAAATCTCTGAATGGCGAAGGCAACGGCAATGGCAATATTAGCTTTGGCACTCGTGGTTTTATCAAATATGTTGAGCATCGGATCATGCCAAGGTGGCGCTGGGAGCATTGTGCGAACCCAAATGCAGCAAGTTCTCGCCTCCTCAACACTCCCAACGTCAATTCAATGCCTGTGATA
The DNA here is from genome assembly GCA_018340775.1 of Taxus wallichiana var. yunnanensis. Taxonomy (NCBI): domain Eukaryota; kingdom Viridiplantae; phylum Streptophyta; class Pinopsida; order Cupressales; family Taxaceae; genus Taxus; species Taxus wallichiana. The sequence continues at coordinate 377,501,409 of CM031237.1, forward strand.
CCAGTCACTGGCACTGCCACCGCCTCGGGCTCGGGCGTAACGAACACGAATGCGTTGACAGTAACGCAGCCATTTTGACGTCGCAGTCGGGCACGTTCAGCGCGTTGCTGGTGAGAAAACAGACAAATTCAGGCACGGGAGGGCTCGGGTTCGATTACTGCTACGTCGACGTCATAAACACGGCGGCGCAGCAGAGCGTGTGGGAGTCTCCGTGCCAGGCAGTCACAACCACGAGCCCCTGCATTCTCCTGCTCACCGACGATGGATTGCAGATAAACGACGGCAACAACGAAGTGTGGAACAACGGAGCAGATAATTACCAGTCGCTTGTTCTGCTCGAGAACGGAGAGCTGCGGATGGTGGATAACAACGGACAGAGCGCGTGGACGGCGAGCGATGATCCCTTGGTTAATCAGAACTGCGGAACTTCTCTCGCCGCGGGATCTCTTCCCTTCGTTACTCCCGCGTTTGCATCTCCTCTGCAGGCCAACCTGCCGAATGGGCAGCCTGTGTTTAACCAGCCTCTGGTGGGAGCAAATCCTTTAGTAGGGGAAGTGCAATACCCAGGAGCAGCAGCATCTATTACCTGTACCTGTCTGCAATATCTTCCATCGCTCTAGTCATCACAACCTTTCTTTCCTACAACTGCTAACGCACCGTATGATAGTATTACAGTTGCATAATCTGGAGCGAGGCATTGTGATTTGCAATAAGCAAACGTGGGCGTGCGCGATCGTGTACAGTTTATGTTGTGTAGTTTGTGGATGCTTTGTTAGATCTCCTCTCGTGATATGTAGTGCTCTTGGGTTCCATCCTCCATGCATTTTTCATATGTATTTAATGTTTCGCCCAAAACATTATATTAGGAAGGTTATGTATATGCTTTTAAGTCCGGAGACAAATCTCCTAGAGGGGGAGGGTGTGTTTTGTTCACTTAACACAACAAATGGTATATTACTATCGTCTTAAATTTGTGTTAATTTATAAAGAGTTTGGCCGTGAGTCCAGGTTTCTTGTGGTTTTGACAGAAAGGGTTGAATTTTTTTTTAAAGAATGTATCTTTTACCGTTTCAATTTCTAATATAAATGTAAGAGTAGACGTGCTGCAAGATTCCTCTTTAATGTTTTTGTTATGACTTTCAATGCTAATGATTGTTTTTTCACTTGTCAATTTGTATCTTCTTATTCTTTTATGTTTTGTCTATGTTTCTTCTTTTTCACTTTTGGGCCATTTTAATTATTGTTTGTGAATTTGTTAAGGTTTTGTGTTTTTATTATTGGTTTTTCTCATGTAGTATGTGTCAATTGTAAATTTAGTTTTATCGTACTTTGGCAATATTATTTCAGTAATTATACAAACATAATCTTATTTACCTATTCATTGACCAAGTTAAAGCCTTGTATTTTATCTCATGCCTTCATTCTAGTAGGACACACTTGTTCTCCAACTTAACACTTAAATGAATTATTGCAAACTTTACTAAATATATTTACAAGCTAACAATAGACTACATCCTATCTCATATATGATTCACTTTAACTTAGATAGGGTCCTAGTCCTAGGAAAAGTTTGGATGGAAAACATGTCCACATAATACAAACATGTTTCTTGTACTTATAACAATAATCTTTTCATATACAAAAGTTACATTGGTTGGCCTAAGTGTTAATTTTGGGTTGATTGAGCAAGAAATCATTCCAATGGTCATCTATATAAAGGCATTCATTCTAACCTATTAGGTTTATCTAGGTATTATGTATCAAGGGCACACACAAAAAATGTCATTGAGAAAAAACATTGAATCATCTTTCCCTTAGAGCATATTTACATCAAAGCTACTCAAATTTTAAATACGTCTATATTTTTACCATAAATCACAAATCCAAACACTACAATCAAGTCGAGTGTCACTTGTTAAGTGCGGGCGTGTCTTACCTAGGCAACCTAGGCAGTTGCCTAGGGCACACAAAAGGGAGGGTGCCACTTTTTTTAAAAAAATCTAGGTGGCAGGTCGGCTAGGTAGTCCGAGTTGGCTAAGGACCAAGTTTTTTTTTGATTTTACAAAAACAATTTGAATTGATATTAAAGTGTACAGTTTCAAATAATAAATTCATGATTCCGTGAATTGTGCTTCCATGATTCGTGAATGTTTATGTCATCGCTGAAATCTGAATCCTGATTTGCTCAGCTAACTGTTGACAACAATGACAACATTGTTTACAAAATTACAAATTATATATTTATTATTTATAGACAATAGATTGTATTTAATTAGCAAGTAACAATGTTTCGGTTTACGGAATCGGTTTTGCTTTAAAAGTTTAAAGTTCATAATCGAGACTTGTTTCAACGTGCCTCAACTTTGTTGTCAATTGGAATTTCTTTTTGGCGTGGAAACTGGAATGTTGGACTTGGTAATAGTGTATTGTAATTTGTGACTCGCAGATCAGAGACATGAGATAAGGAGGCGGCCGAGCAGTGAGCAGCTTCTATGATTCTAATATCTATGATGGACTTGGTGTATTGTAATTTATGACTCAAACTCAAACTCGTAGACAGATTCTGAGACACCGAGGTCATGGCCGAACAGTGAGCAACTTCTATTATTCTATCAGACTATCAAGTATCATAGATTTATTGATTCAGTCTTTCAGATATATGTGTTGTGCAACTGCAGACTACAGTCATCGTGTATGCTCTAAACTGATTGAAAAATATCATATTCTCCTGCGTGACTCCGAATCTCCTGGCCCTGCAGCTGCAAATTACAATGTGCGCTTGCATCAGATGAAGATCTTTCTCCAAAGTCCAAAGCCGCAAATCCTAAAGTTCCTTTTAAATCAAGTTCAACACCGGATCTAGTAGATCATTATTCATCTTGGGGGAAGAACATAAAGCTAAGTGATCAAACCCTAACTGCTCTAGCATCTTACATTTGATGTTGCATTAATTTTGTTCTCAATTGCATCAATTATATTATTACATTTTGATTTAAATTTTTAATTATTCTTATTATGTAATTGTTATTGATTGTATTTATATTATTTCACTTTTGGAATAGTATTGTCATTGATTATAATTTATAGCATCATTAATACATTATCAACAAGTATTCGGGTAGTTATTGTAACTTGATAACTGTTTAGTTCAAATGGATAAAACTAAAAAATTAAGTGGTGCTCAATTTTGAAAAAATCTAAACAAAAATTGAGGAAAAAAACCTTTTGAAAAAGATACCTAAAATAAATATATTTTTAAGTGCATCAAATGAAAATTTAAAGTCAAATGTAGTTTTTAATGAAAATGAGAATTATTCTTCTGTTAGTGACAAAAATACACAATCAAAGTCAATAGGAGATGAAAACACACAAGAGAAGGAGAACACACAACAAGAGAACAATGAAAATACTATTGTTCAACCCATCGTTAATGAACATTTCATTGTTGATCCTGATCCTGCAAAATGGGTAATAGACAATGATACAATAGAATATATAATTTTAAATACACCAAAACAAGATATGAATGTTGATTTTTCAAATTCAAAACGCCAATACTCAGATTGTTTTAGATATGTTTCTAAAGATTTGTTTCAACGGAAACTTTTAAACAATGAACGAAAATTAAGAGAATGGTTGCTTTACTCAGAGTCAAAAGGAGTTGTTTATTGCATTCCTTGTCACCTTTTTCAAGCAAAATCAACCACATTTTCCAAAATTGGATTTAATGATTGGAAAAATGCATCGGCTAGTTTAAGAGAGCATGAGGATTCCCCTGATCACAGGACTTCAATTCTTAATTTCATCACTTGAAGTAATGTTTTGGGAAGAGTTGATTCTACACTTGCAAGTCAATACCAAAATGAAGTAGAGTATTGGAGGAATGTTTTAAAGTGTATTGTTGCAACTGTGAAATTCCTTGCTACTAGAGGTATTGCTTTTCGTGGTGGTGACAATTTATTAGGATCTTCTAGAAATGGAAATTTTTAGGGTGTTTAGAACTTATTGCAGAGTTTGACCCATTTTTGGCAAATCACATTTCACAATATGGAAATGCAGAAAAGGAGTTCCATCTTATTTATCTACGACAACATGTAATGAATTTATTGACCTTATGGCACAAAAATTTATAAACAAAATAGTTGAAGAACTCCACAATGCAAAATATTTTTCAATTATTGTTGACTCAACACCTGATGTATCTCACACTGACTAGTTAGCATTTGTGGTAAGGTATGTTTCTCAAGAAGGTTTTCCAGTTGAATGATTTTTAAAATACATTCCTTCGGTTGGACACAAATCATGTGATTTAGAAGCTTCTGTACTTACAACACTAGATGACTATGACATTAATATCAAAGATTGTCGGGACAAGCATATGATAATGCAAGTAACATGTCTGGAAAATACACAGGTCTACAAAATAGGATTAAAAATCACAACTGTATGGCTGAGTTTGTACCTTGTTCAGGGCATTCCTTAAATCTTGTTGGATCTTTAGCTGCAGAATGTTGTACAACAACTATAGATTTTTTTCAATACTTCAACTTATTTACACTTTCCTAAGTGCCTCAACTTATTGGTGGGAAATTTTATTAAATTTTTTGGATGGAATTTGTCCCGTTGTAAAATCTCTTTCTGAAACAAGATGGTCAGCTAGAGCTGATGCAGTTAAAGCACTTTTCTTGGGATATAGTAAAATTCAAGATGTTTTCCTAAATATAGCACAAGACAAAAATCAAACAACTACCACGCGACATGAAGCAAAGTGTATTCACGAAAAACTAGACAAGTTAGAAACTTGTGTGATGTGTTGTATTTGGCATAGTATTCTTGAAAGAATGGATGCAACTAGCAAATATCTACAAAAGGTAGACATTGACTTAACCATGGTTGTGACTCAATATAATTCATTGATAGATTATATTCAAAATATTAGAGAGAATTTTGATACATATGAGCAACATGCTAAGATCATTAGTGGAAAAGAAGAGTACAAAATTGATAATAAAAGAAAAAGAAAAAGAAAAGTTCACTTTGATGAAACGAGAGATGTCAAAATTCCACAAACAGGAAGGGATCGTATGAGGGTGGAGGTATTTTATGTTATTATAGATAACTTAATAAGGGAATTATCAAGAAGAAATGAAGCATATAGTGTGTTAAATGATAGGTTTGGATTTTTGAACAATTTAAAAGATCTTGATAATGAGACAATATTGAAATGCTCTAATTCTTTAGTAAAAACATATAACACAGACTTGGAAACCTCCCTTGACATTGAATGCATCCATTTCTAGGAATTAGCGAGACGTGAAAACTTGACAAGTATATCATCAATGTAAAAATATTTAAGAAAAAGTGGACTAGACACCACATTCCCAAATCTAGATGTTGCAATACGAATGTTTCTTTGCATTCTTGTTAGAATTTACAGCTTCGAGAGAGCATTTTCCACTCTAACAATAGTAAAAAGCAATTTAAGGACAACAATGGGTGAAACTAGATTGAATAGCCTTTCTATTTTGACAATTGAACGCGACATCGCTACAACAATAAATTATGATGATGTCATTGATAGTTTTGTTATGGCAAAGGCAAGAAAAAAACCTTTATAGCTTTAATAAAATGTGTCAAGAGTTATACTAAGTCTATAATTGTTTAAAAAACATTCACATATAGGTGGGTCATTGGTCCCGAGTGGGAGGGGGGGCACGCTCCGAGTACTGCCTAGGGCGCTGGCGCCGGAAACCTTAATTCGGCCCCGGTTAAGTGTTGAGAGTTGAATCAAGCGCTCCAACTTTATTTATATTCTCCTTATTCTCTATCTCACCACAACCTTGGGAGAACTATGTATGACATTATCTCTATTAGGATAAGTGGTACGTAACACACTTCTCAACAAAACAATGGTAGTGTAGTGAGGTCAATCAAATGAAAATGATGACTAAATCCCTTTTAGGTCAATAAGCTAGGAAAATAATAAATACATTGATCTTGCTACAAATTATATATTCAAATACACAACTCAAGAAGATCTTAAATTCAAATTATACCTTAGATCCCTATAGGACATATTATAATCTCCTAGACAAGTTCATCCATAAAACGACATCCTTCTCAATAAACCTATCTTGCACACATCTTTAGTTCCAAAATTTTAAAGATATCTTGACAACAATCTATCTAGCTTCCCTATATGATTTTATCCTGCTATCACACCTCAACATATGGTAGCGTGGTGATTTATTTCTAAATGCTAAACCTTAATTGTGCTTTCAATATCATATATGTAGCTATTATTATTCATCATTACATGTTCAAGTATATGTATGGAAGTTATTCATTTAAAATAGCATTTACACTAATTTGGTACAAGTTCATTTACATATTTAGTTATGCATATGACATTTATACAGTGCACATTTGAGAAGATTGTGCACAAGTCCATCATTTAGGATTTTTAATGATTGTGTCACATTCATAACATATATTCAAAATCATTACCTAATCCATATACCTCTTTCAATCCCTCCCTCCTTGTTTTTTGCCTTATCTAATAAAAAATATACCTCTTTCAATGGCCAAATGATTTATACATCTACCTCTCTCAATGTCCTAATGACTAATACATCTAGCTCTCACAATAGACCATTGAATGATACATACAACTTTCTCAAAACACCAAATGACTTATAAATCTAGCTCTTAAAGTAACCTAATGACTATTACCTTTAACATCCCAAGGTTGATCTCACATGAGATAGTACATCATATAAATATTATCAACGCCTTATTGGGTGGGAAATCTCAGTTCACACATTTCATAGAACACACTAGGGCATTTTTAACGTGACTAATTAGGATTGATTGTTCTATAGATTATTTTACTTTACATGTATGATTTTTCATATGATGAATGTATATCTCTATTTAGCATTAATACACAACTTGTCCATATGGTTAAAAGTTTCACATGAGATTTTCATATAAGCACATTCATTAGTTATCTAATTTAAAAAAATTAAATCTAAGATAAGGACACCGTTGATCAGATAAATAAAAAAGTAAATAGGCAAGATCAAGAAAAGGAAATAGAAGCTAGGGTGATATATAGTTCTCCTAGAATGACTCGGATTGTATCCGTAGGTCCTAACTAATTTTAGACTTGAGGATGACCCGGAAGGGGAAATATTGGGTTGTGTAAGCTCTATGTCTAAAAATATGATCTAAAATTTGATGACAGGATAGAATCTCCTGGAATGGGAAAATGCCACCCATGAGCTAGAGTCTAATATGGGAACTAGTGTTAGTGGAAGTATTCAAGATCTGATTCTTTGTGTGTCTCTTAGTGTCACTATTTGTTCTTGTTATGTCACATAATATTCATTGTGTCACACGTGTACTTAAAAATAAACCCTAGCTACCTAAGGCACATTACTCGATCGCATATTAGAGGAATAAATTATGCATATACTTGAGTCATACCGACTTCAACGGTCACCCTAATGTGATTTTCACTACAAGCACCGCACTACATTTCAAATTCAATGTAGTTCTAGTTTGTGTGTGAGATTGGAATGGTTTCCCTTGAGCCGAGATTCTCTAGTTCTAATCACACATAGAATAGTGGTCTACAAATACTTTATCCCAATACAAATGTGTGGTCTAGATTTCAGAATAAACCCTCTTATGAAGTGAAGTATGCAATTCCAAAATGCAGTCCTTGTAGTAGATAGAAAATATTAGCTCGATGTTATATTGTGTGCCTCTTGAAAGCTTTCCCCTAATGAGCCTAAATAAGACATGTATATATGTGATTTCTTTACTTAATATTCTTCATTAATAAGTGAAAGGATGACCAAGGGTGATAAAAGAAGAAAATAAAGAAGTAACATTCAAAACATGAGAACAAGAAATAAAGAGGACAGAGTTGCTTTGAGAGGGGATTGTAGTGCCCAGTGTCTTCCTATTCCTAATAGACAATCCTACATAGGGTGCTCAAAATGTCAAATAGTGAAATCACAACTGAGTAGGATGTCAGGTGGTATGCAAAACTATAAGTTTTCAATTAGAAACAACAAACAATAAATATGAAAAGGATAAAATAAATGACAAAAGCAAAATAAAAGGGTGTTAATGATTAATTTTCTTGCTTAGGAATCATACATATAAATGAATTATTTAGAGGTTATATGTACAGAGTAAATGTAGAATTTAGTGACTACATTTTCCCACACTTTACGCGGGTGAATAAGGATTTGGTATCATAATGTAGAAAAGAAAATTGTACCTTGGATATTTAAATAAAGATTGTACCCAATAGAGTTTCGAATGAGTGTTATAGAATGCTGAATGGAATAGTGAAAAATATGTATGATGCAATTGTAAGGAGAGGAAAGGATAAGGATCCTAGGGGTGACATCTTTCTACATGAAGTGATAATGGTGTGTGTTTTTGTTCCTTGGAATGTCATATTTACTAGAGCATGCTTGAAATTTTCTTCATGGTTTCTTGTGTGTTTTGCCTTCATTGGGATAGGATAGGACCTGCAAAATAAAATAAGTGTAGTCAATGCTCTAGGTAAATGAAATTTAACTTTAACTTGGAAAATATGTAAAAATGGAAATGTGTATTGGAAAAGCTAAACCAAGGGGTTAGAGTACACCTAGAGTGTTGAAAGAGAAAGGGATATAAATTTGTTCCTACTTGTAGACTCGATGCTCGGAGATGGTTGAAATAACACAAATGATATGGGTGTTCTATCACAAAACTAGGGATTTGAGCATCCCAGAGCTAAACTTCATATTTAGGCATCTTTAAACTACTAAGGTAAAGTGTATTGGGAGAGGATCTTGTTTTACCATCCAACTATTAATTCTTCCCTACAAATAAGTGTTATTATAAATTATCACAAACATCATTTGTAACTTACCTTAGTTGACACATTGTTCTAAGCATATTGTGGTCCTACATATGTCATAGGTTTCATTCCCTTATTTAGTTCCTACTTTGCTTCCTAAATTAGTAGTTAGCTCTTGTTATTAATCGATTGCAATTTGAAACCGCTTACGTAAGTGTTGAAACTAGAGAAATTTGTGACTATGCAACTGCTAACATTAGTCTGTAACTCTTTTTTCCCTCACAACAGGAGTGCCCCTATAAGACACTATTTTCTAAGCATTCCTATATTTTTATGCACTTTTATCTAGGCTTTTAATTTGGTGAAGTCTATTTCTGGCCCTATTAGGTAACCGATTTATGTTCATGATAATGTTGTATGTTTTTCTATAACTATTGTCTATAATTGTTAGGAGGGTGAAAAGGTTCACCCAATGTTTTCCCCACTCATTTGGGGTGCATGAGATGAAAAAAATGTGAATGGGTTCCAAATGAGGAAGGTTGAAACTTATGTGCACATATCATATAGGAATCTTACAGGGGGATAGGTATTATGCATGTTAGGTACCATAATGTAAGAGAAACACAGGGAAATTCTAACATATAAGTGTTAGTGACAAAAAAGAAATGCACATTGAAATAGTAACTAGCAATGACATATAGGAAAATAGAAAAAAAGACTCAAGTAAGTAGCTAGTTGCATACATGGGACACCACTCAAGATATCACAATATAATTGGATATGTCAAGGCTTATGCAAAAAAAGATAACAGGAAAAATGTTTACTAGACAAATTATTGCATAAATAATAGAGGTGTGAAAGGATGAGGAATTTAAAAATTGGGCATGTATGTGTGCATAGAATTCCAATGGATAAAGGGTGTGTCGGGAGATTCAAAGTTTAGGACTTATCCGTTTTGTAGATTATGGACTAAGAATAGGATTAAGTGCAGAGTACGCATTGGATAAGAACAAGAAGACTTGTGGATGAAGCAATGGCTATTTTTAGAGAAAATTGGAAGATCAAGCATCATGCAAAGTTAGAGATAATAATAGGATTGGATCTAGAGTTAATTATAGGTAATCTATTGTTAGGCAAAGTTTGCATGCTTCTTGATTACCTTTGTAAGCGACACATGGCTATTTTGAGCATGCAACCTATTTTGAGAGTGTATAGGTGGTGAAGGGAAAGTCCCCACTCCTATATATATATATATATATATATATATATATATATATATATATATATATATATATATATATATATATATATATATATATATATATATATATATATATCATATATATATATATATATATATATATATATATATATGTATATATATATATATATATACATATATATATATATATGTATATATATATATAGATATATATATGTATATATATATATATATATATATATATGTATATATACATATATATATATATATATGTATATATACATATATATATATATGTATATATATATATATATATATATATATATACATATATATATATATATATATATATATATATATATATATATATATATATATATATATATATATACATATATATACATATATATATATATATATATATATATATATATATATATATATATATATATATATGTATATATATATATATATGTATATATATATTGATTTACATGGTTTTGAGATTAGACTGTATGTGTTAGAGTTACACTTTGTTGGTTTATGAGCGTGCATAGCTTATAACAATGTTATTTGTATGTAATCAGCTACTAGTTTGTGATGTAGTAATATAATGGATCTTTTTGGATGGATGTTTATTTTTTATGTTACTTATCATGACTATTGTATGTTGAATCTTATCTTGATCCTTGTTTGATTTATTATGAGCTATGGTTGTGAGATTATTCTTATTATGTTTTTCCTTTAAATACTTATGGTTATGGAATATATGAATGATCATGCTAACATGTTGAAAAATATGGTATAAAAAGAGGGACCTAGTACCTTTGCATGCTTTTTTGTGAACCCCCAAATGCATGCGAGTAATGGACCAACGCGTCTAGGGTTTTCAGCAATAAATAGAGACTACATTTTGGTTTCATTTCTGGACCTCTTTTCAAGTTATTGCAAGGATGTTGCATGATGAAGATGTATTGGTTGACTTTGGACAACATTGAGAGTTGGGTTGTGGACTTAGAAGACCATTTTTCTCACAGATATAATACTAGACCTGATTTTAATGCTCACGCATGGGTTAAAGAACATTTATATCATGAACTCTATGAGACATTCTTTTGTTTTTTTCCTATAGAGTTTTATGAGTGGATGGTAGCATATGCATCAAAGCAGAATTGGAGGTATATTATAATTGTTTAGGTATAATAATATTACCAAAATCTGTATGATGTTGATGTGACTTGGACACATGTTGTATATCATTCGTGAGTCTTTTTTTGTAAAGGTATACATTGGAGTACGCCATTTATACGTATTCCTATCCATAGGTTGTTGATTTTCAGTTCTTGCATGATCCCAAAGGATCTTATTTAAACTTTATCCCTTTATAAACTAATATCTTATTAGTGACTCTAAATTTGGAAGAATGACCGATTGCTAGCTAAACCTCCACCGCATGCATGGGGGTAGGAGCAAGTGTTGTTGAGCTTCCGAAGGTGATTCCAGGAGCTCTTGATGGATTTAGGATTAAAAAAACATCATCGATAAGGTAATTCCAATCCCTACAATATGGGGAAATTATTTTTTCACAACACTTTGGCACAATGGGTCTACAAGTAGTTTTTCTCATGCAAAAGTGGATTACCAGATAAAAATTCCACTTTTTAGGGATCACATGGAATAATCAAGACCCAATACCCTAACCATTGGATTCATAAGGCAATTTCCAGTCAATATAATATAAAATTTCATCAAAACCGTCCATTGGGAGCTCAAGTTATCACTGTTTCAAGTTGCCCTCTTGGAGCGAGTTTGGGAGTTAGTCAAATTTTTGAAGGACATGTGTCACTCTAGGAGCCTAGTGAAATTTTTGTCCCTCACATCCCTCAAGGTGAGAAAAATCAAGGTTGGAAATTTTTCCTAGCTCCCATAATCCATCTGGACCCTCATGCAACCTCTAGGATCATTAGTTCAACCCTCAGGTGCTTACGGGAGCTCAAAGCCGTCATCATTGGATTGCTACCACATGTAATCACCTGGTGCTCCTCGAAAATTGATGTCTGTCATGTCCCTTTTAGGTGAGGGACATCAGACATAAAAATGTTCCCATCTCCTAAGGAGAATCCTGTTCACCCATGTGACCTCTTCTAGAGGGAATTTATGGTCCCCACATGTTTGCCAAGCCTTCATTCTCAACCGTCAGATTGTTGCCACATGTCATCACCTGGTGTGCCATGCAAACTAATATCTCTCATGTTCCTTTGATTTGAGGGACATCAAATTTTTAAAAAAATCCTAGCCCCTCCATAATGCTTCATGGTCCCTCAAGTGACCAACTTCCAACCCTCGTGCTTTAAAGATGTTTTTTTCCTTTAATTTGTTCTCGCGGATCTTCGCCATGTGTCAAGCTGAGGCGTGCTATGAAAATTAATGTAACTCAAATCCCTTTGAGGTGATGGATGTCAAGGACATGAAAATTCACCTCTCTCCATGCTTTTAAATTTCAAAATTTAAAATTCCCTCATGGTTCTAACATCTAACATTCTTGTGAAAAACTTCCTCTGCAAACTCCTCTCGCAAATTCCTATCACCATTCCGCCATTGTTAAATCTCAAACCAGCTCCACTATAGAAATAAAATCCTCTACCCCTTGGTATTATGTAACTCTTGGAAGAATATTTCATCAAAGTAAGAAGAATAAACGAAGAACGAAGAAGAAGAAAAATGAAAATCTCCATTTCCACAACTTGGTTTTTAAAGATATCTTACAAACGGATACGAATTGATGAACCATATTTTTTTATTTGTTCCTCTATCAAAAACCATCAGAAACACCCCTTCAGATCCTCCTCCCGTGGCATAAAACATTCACAACGTGAAGAAATCCTCTTCCTGGCCCAACAGAAAAAAATGCTTGATTTCTTGTCCAAACGGCGATCGGATCAAGCTAAAAGATTTCCCTCATACTAAAAATGAAAAACCTATAGAAATGGAGTTAATTTCATTATGATCGAACCAAAAAAATAGACCTGAAAATTTCGAGCTCCATTAATGGCCACCATGGCAGCTTTGTGCCCAAGCCACTACCAGAAAAACAAATTAATTTCATTTCCAAGCATTTTAATGGGCGAAATCAAGTGAAATTCAGAGGACGTGACCATGAAAATGATCCAAGTCCAAAATAATATGTTCCATCACAAACCAAGCAGTGGAAGTCCATTTTCTAAAAATTGTAAGTTTTCCTATACAGACTTGCCATATTTGGGAAGTCACCATCAAAAGCAACTATGGCAAAGGAAGTGTGAACTGAAGATCACCAGAAAGCGAATGATTTTCCAAAGCCGAAAACAATGAAAATGACCAATTACTAAAAATAGTAAGTCTTCCATCTGGGCACTTGTTATTAATAATAAGTTACACTCAAAGGGTATTTTTTGCACAATAATCATTCATGGGAACATTATTGTTTGGATCATCTATGGGAACCTCTTACAGGCATTAGAGATCCATCTAAAGGAACCCAACAAAGTGCCTTTTGACATCACTACATGGTGCGGGTCACAGGTATATCATACGCAGGGTGGGAGTTAATTTCATCGGTGGAATAGTTCATTCAACTTGGCAAGTGTCCGTGAGACAAGATGAAGGAGTTTCTTAGGGTGAAAATATTTTAGAGATTCGAGTTCATCGCATTGGAGCATCCCATCGAGTCATCTGGAAGGATCAACAGACTTTATCGGAGGCAAAGTCTTTCATTGTTAGCAATGTTCTAACTTTTCCTCTCTCTCTCTCTCTTTCTCTATCTCTCTCTCTCTCTCTCTCTCTCTCCCACCAACATTCTCTCTCTTCTCAATGTTCTAATTTTGCATTGGGGTTTGCACTTTTTCATAATTCCTTAATTAATTAATAATGACTTTATTTTCAATGTAATAAGTCACCCTTAAGTTATAAAAGGGGACTTAAAGTTTTCCTAAGAAGGTGAAAAGTTTCAAGGCATATGAAGGGTCAATGGGGGTCATATGAAGAGTCTTTTCTCTTCCTATAAATTGTAAATCCATTCCCATTTCAAAGGGTTGGTGATTGATTTTGTAAACTCAAGAGTGCATTGAGAGAACAAAGGAGATAGCCAAATTCTTCCATTCCCCTCATTCTCAAATTTCCTCCATTTCCCCACTATGTACAACTTTGGTTTGAGCAATCAATACAAGAAGAAGGATTTTCTAGCTTTCTTTGACTAAGGGATTTCTTGATACTTTGTGCTCATCAAATTCTATTTGGTCTTATTGCTACTTGCAGATTTGTTTCCTCTTAATTTAGTGCATGTGATGAAACTTCTAACTAGTGTGTGCAGAATCTTATTTTCTACCTACAACATTAGTTCTCCTACCTCATTTCTCACTCCCCTTTCCCGCTCTTCAGAAAAATTATTCCCTAGTAATAGATTACTATATTTTCCATAGGGATAGTGGAGTGCCCCTGTTAGATCCCTAGTCATAAGGCCATTTGGAGAAAACTCACTTTCACTCGCGCATGCATATACGAAAGTTGCATTGGTTAAGTAGAGGGAATTAGCTTCCCAGAGCATTGGCAAGATAACCACCAATTTATCCCCTAACATATTTTCTCATAATATTTTTTTGGCACCCACCATGGAGTAGATTTAGCAGCATCTACACCCAAAATACAACCACAAGGTCCAAAATTCAAAAAAAAAAAAAGCAAATATTGAAAAAAAGAAGTTCATGAAAATCCATTCTGAAAGACACACTGTCAATTTCTGCATGTGACCTTTCATATTCCATAGTTTCCTTTCATATTCCCACTACAAGAATTTCCAAAAGTTGGTTGAAAGGAGATACACCAGGTTGAATAGATCGAGAGGAATTGTCAACCCCACTTTCAAGGCTTTACAAAATCAGCAAGGATGAGTTAGAGACAATCCCTACTATTTTTCTCAAGCCTCATCCCCATCCAGGTCTTCAAGAAGCTCACCTGGAAATCCTATCCAAACTCCCGTGGATACTCCCCCTTCAAATTCCCCATTTTTTAACCACCGTTGAACATTGAGTTCCCAGAGGAAGAATAATTTGAAGAAGAATTCATAGAAGCAAGAGTTGAAGTAGAAGCAGAAACGACAATGGAAGATGAAGTAGAAAGACCCCAACCCATTGTTTCATGGGGAAGGAATACAGTCCACCTACTCTTGAACCCCCTCTTCACAATCTACCAATGGGTTCTTACAATAAATTTTCAAATTTCAAAGGTGATGGCACACAAATAACTAAATAACACATCATAACTTTCACCACATCATGCGGGATTCTTGGAGTTGAACATGAAGACGTTTCTATGAGATTGTTCGTGGAATCTCTCTAAGAAAAATTAGGAGAATGGTTCTACCTCATGTCTACTTGATCCATCACTTGTTGAAATGACATCAAGACTTCTTTTGAGGAAATATTCAAATCAACTTAATATTGTCATGACCTTTTGGTGCAGCTTGGCTCAAATGAAGAAAAGAGAAATTGAAACGATGAGATACTTCATGGTTCATTTGAACGGTTTCTTCGCAAGATACCAGAAGAAGATTCACCATCTAGAAACAATATCAAGAGATTCTTCATCAATGCTCAATCACCGAAGGTGGGATTTTTCCTACGAAGAGTTCAACCGAGGGATATTATAGAAACACAAATATTAGCCATTGAACTGGATGACAATCTCATCCTATCTAGAAAGATCAAGAATCCCTCAAAGGGTAAAGCTCAACGTCTGGGAGATGAAAGAATAGATCCATTGCTGTAAAAATGCTGAATGAGATGGCATCGTTGAAGAGGGAATTTTTTCAACAATCATCTTCCCAAATAATCGACACAAATAAAATTACAAGAGCACCATGAAGGCTTGCCTTGGAGGCCCCACCTGTCAATGCAAGTTGTAGGAGTAAGGAAAATGAAGAAGAGCTTGAACAAGAAAGTGAAGGTGATGATCTCCTAGAAGTTGATGATCTTGAGAATGATAAAAAATCAGATTCTATGAGTATTCTAGAGGTGATGAAGATGATGAAGAAGATACACCCAGCTTCTCATGTGCGGTGTTCACTCGTTCTCAGCCCGAGAAAGGATCCTCTTTCTCCAATGCTGCTAAAAATAAGAAGATTGATGATTATCATATGGCGACTCCGTAAAAAAATCCGTCGAGGATCTCCACTCCCACCCTCCATGGAGTTTGCATTGTTGAATCCTTATCCTGTAGTAAATAACAAGTCTCCAAAGAATTCCATTTAAGTCTTCTCGATGTCTCTTCCAATTCTAAATCTAAATCTACTCCCTCGTAAAATCTAATACTTTGAAAGCTATTAGTGTACCTTTCAAGATACCCTTTGTTCCTGAAAAATATGCTCTTGCTTCCAAGCCTGTCCTAATTCCAAAATAAATTCCTTCATCACCCTCGCCCGCATCTACTCCTTTTGAATTCATAGAATATGAACAAATCCAAAGTGAAAATTACTGGAACCGAATATTTGTAGACTCACCCCTGAATAATTTTAGAGATTCATCTAATATATCACGAATGGAAGTTTGGCACCCAATGTTGTAACACCCAGTTTTAAAGTATTAATACCAAACCCACATGCACCTCCCTCACAAAACATGCTAGCTATGAGTGCATCAAAGATAGATAAGGTTGATCCTTTTTATGTCTCCTTCTCGGTCAGTGGAATATGTCTTGAACAATTACATAATAGATTTGGCTGCCTCAGATAATGTCATGCCCGTGAAGGTTGCCAAAGCTCTTAAAATCTGCATGGCTATGCTTGGTGTCTCTTATTACTCTATGGAATCAAT
Source organism: Taxus wallichiana var. yunnanensis (assembly GCA_018340775.1). Classification (NCBI taxonomy): domain Eukaryota; kingdom Viridiplantae; phylum Streptophyta; class Pinopsida; order Cupressales; family Taxaceae; genus Taxus; species Taxus wallichiana. The sequence continues at coordinate 377,518,339 of CM031237.1, forward strand.
GGAAGTCCCACTTGTGGGAAATAATAAAGAGGCACATGTGGCTCTTTCTGAATTTCTAGATAAAAGGATATTTATGACTATTTTGGTAGCAGACTTCCCGGCAACCTTTTGAATTTTGTTAGGTCAAAGCATCTTCCGAGACTTAGGAGGGAAAATTCATATGAATTGGTCATCCAAAACCATACCAAAGTGAAGGGATACATGAATAAATTTCTTCCAAAGAATAAGATTGGATACACTGATTGAAAATTTGGAAGCCCATAAACCAATATCTTGTATCAAGATAGCAGGAGGATGAATTACTTTGTGAAAAATGAGGAGGAAGATGATATTCCCACCTTAATAGAGTCATACATGCCTTCCTGGAGAGGTATAGACCTTGAAGAAGAATTGAGGAGATTTGAGTTACAACAGGGAAGCCCTAAATTGCTGGACGATGTAAACCATGAAGAAGAGGAAATGATTCTTGATTAATCTCAAATGGAGAAACCAACTTATACTCTTACCAACGAAGAGGAGATGTTCTCATTCCCATTTATATATGGATATTATCTCATTCATGTCATCCATGGAGGGACAATAACAGCTTGTGATGATCCTGTGAAAGGTTTGAAAGAACTATTTGTACAAGAACTTCTTAGAGCCTTAGAAGAAACAAACAACCCTGAGATAAGTCTAGAACTCCTGATGTAAGCCACGAATCTAAAATACAAGTGTGAGTTTGATTTAGAAGCCTCAACGAGTGTTAAGATTGGCCATGTTGAAATAAAGCAAGAGGAGAAATATGATGCCCCTCCTCAACCAATGATTGATGGATGCAATGAAAAATGGAGATATTTTCATTCCCATTTAAAGAGGAAGATTCTTTCCATGATGAAGAAATTGAATCAAGGAGTTTTGAGGCCTTTGAATCTGAATCTCCTCTTGATGAAGGATTGATAGAATGTAGTGATTCCTAAGATAATGAAGTAATTCCTCTACTTTCCTTGAGCTGGAAAATAAATATTATTCGAATGCTTAAAAAGATGAGTTGTAGGAAGTAACAAAGGAGATCTTTGTGTAAGAACTATTAGATGCAGTGGAAGTTGTGGAAGACCCTGAGCTAATTGTTGATCTCTTAACTCGTGTCATGGCCATACAAGACAAGTATGAGATTGCTTCCAATCCTACTATCGGTTCTCGTGCACCTCATAATGGATTAGAGATAAAGGATGAATCTAAGGTTTATCATGGAGAAGATGTAAATGAGCATAGATCCAGGAAATAAATTAACTCATAATATTCAATAAATTTTAATGAAAATCATCTTCGGGGAAGAGGTGATATTCTCAATGAAGAATCAGCTATGTGGATAAACACGGAAGGCGAATGGCACTATGAAACTGATTTCAAAGAGCGTGAAGGAAATGGAATATCTAAGTGAAGTCCCATCATCAAACATCTCATGTAGACTCACTCCTACCAAGCACACAGACAATCATGGAATCCAATGGCTTTCATAAACAGTTAAGGAAAGGAGGCTACTTTCTAGAACCGGTTAATTTCTTCATGAAACAACATCATTTAGTGTTTCCCACTTAGGGGCAACCTTTGAGAAGAGAAAAGTGCTTCAGAGAAATTGGTTTTCCCCTGCCTTGTAGCACAAGTGATTTATAGGTTTTTTTTTACATTTTTGTTTTGTGTTTTTTTCTTTCCATATGTGTTTTGTGTTCCTTTCGTTGTTTTTGGTGTGTGTGTTGTGTGTGTGTGTCTTTCTTCTCTCTCTCTCTCTGTCCTAAGTTATACATGAATTCGTAGGGCCCAATGGATAAGGCACTAGTCAATATGTTGCAAAGTGAGATTTTGGAGTTCTCATGCCATGTCTTCACTACGCTCATTCCATACCATGTCCCCAAGCTAGAGCCATCTGTTGTCATGCAAATGTGCAATAGGGAAATTGAAAATTTCCCAACATGACAACAATACCCCTATGCCAAAATTTTCAAGTCCTATCCTTCCTAAGAACCTCAAGTCCACTCAGTCATTCCATTTACCTCCTATATGATGTTAACTCAGTCCCCTAGGTGATTTAGGAAAGTCAATTCAACCCCCTAGGTGATTTTAGGTGTTCTTGGAAAATGCAAATTTTAGGCAGTCATGGGAAGGGCTATCATTGGTCTTCCCAGAATGAGCACAACCCCATGGAGTGGAGAATCAGATAAAAAAAATAAATTTGGAGGTGAATTGAATGTCTAGAAACATCATGGAAGTTATTTTGGAAGATTCATGGAATATTTGGAGAGTTTGGAGCAGTTTGATAAAAACAGTTTCACGGGTGTAGGCAAAGTGTACAAGCCAAAACATTGTTGAGCTTTAGAATGTCATTACAAGAGCTCGGATAGAGTTAAGAGAAATAAAAACATCATTGGAAAGGGAATTATAATCCCTACAATATGGTGAAATTATGTTTTTCACAACACTTTAGAGAAATAGGTCTGAAAGTAGTTTCTCTCATACATAGGTGGAGTGCTAAATCAAAGCTCATGTTATTTCAGTGATCATATGGAATAATCAAGACCTTTTACCCCAACCATTGGATTTACAAGGCCATTTTTAGTCAATATAATATAATATTTCATCAAAAACATCCATCAGGAGCTCAAGTTATCATCGTTTCAAGTTGCCCTCTTGGAGTGAGTTCGGGAGTTAGTCAAATTTTGGAAGGACATGTGTCAGCTCCAAGACCATGGAGCAATTTTATGTCTCTAACGTCCCTTAATTTCAGGGATATAAAGGTTTTAAAAATTTTCCTATCCCCCATAATCCCTCTAGACCCTCATGTAACCTCTAGGATTGCCAAGTTTAATCCCCAGTGTGCTTGCATGGGAGCTCAAAGCCTTCACCACTGGATCGTTGCCACATGTCATTACCTGATGCACCATGTAAATATATGTCCCTCATTTTAATTTTAGGTTAAGGACATAAGACATAAAAAATTTCTCTCATCCCCTAATTAGACTCCTTGTCACCATGTGACCTCTTCAAGAGTGAATTTCCAACCCCGTGTGTTTCCCAAGCCTTCATTCTCAACCATCATATCACTGCCACGTGTCATCACTTGGCGCACCATGCAAACTGATGTCCCTCATTTCCCTTTGAGTTTCACCTAGCCCCTCCATGATGCCTCAAGGTCCCTCAAGTGACCAACTTCTAGCCCCTCAGTGCTTTAAAGCTACTTTTTTTGCTTTAATCCCCTGTCGTCGGATCTTCACCATGTGTCAAGTTGAGGTGCGCTAAGAAAATTGATGTCCCTCATGCATCTTTGAGGTGAGGGACTTCAGGGACATGAAAATTCACCTCTCTCCCTGCCTTTGAAATTTTCACATTTTAAATTCCCTCCTGCTTCTAACATCTAACATTTAACCTTCTCATGCACAACTTCCTCTACAAACTCCTCTACAACTTCCTACCACAATTATACCATTTTCAAAGCTCAAATAAGATCCACAATAGAAATAAAATCCTCTACCCCTTGGTGATACGAAGGTCTCAGAAGAATATTTCATCAAACTGAGAAGAAGAAATGAAGAATGAAGAAGAAGAACGGTGAAAATCTCCATTTCCGCAAAATAGATTTTTGAAAAGATCTTGCAAACACATGCATGGATTGATAATATTTATTTTTCTATTCATTCCTATATAAAAACCATCAAAAAAACACTTTCATACCCTCCTCCTGTGGCATAAAACATTCAAAGTGAAGAAATCCTCTTTCGCCCAATGGAGAAAAAAGCTTCATTTCCCGTCAAACCGGCAATGTCGGATTGAGATAAAAACTTGCCCTCATACTCTAAATGAAAAACCTATTACAATGGAGTTAATTTCATCAGGATCGAGACAAAAATGACACCTATAAATTTTTATCTCCATTAATGGCCACCATGGAAGCTTCGTTCCTAAGCCACATGCAGAAAACAATTTAAATTTCATTTCCAAGCATTCTAATGGGAGAAATCAAGTGAAATTAGGAGGACGTGATCACGACAACAATCTAATTCAAAAAAATATGTTCCATTGCAAACTGAGCAGTGGAAGTCCACTTTCTAAAAATAGTAATTTTTCCTATACATACTTGCCATGTTTGGGAAGTCGCCATCAAAAGCGGCTATGGAAAAGGCAATGTGAACTGAAGATCACTAGGAAGCCAAAATGATTGTCTGGAGCTGAAAATAGTGAAAATGACCACTTACTAAAAATAGTAAGTCTTCCATCTAGGCACTTGCTATTAATAGTAAGTTACACTCAAAGGGTAGTTTTGGCACAATAATCATTCAGGGGAACATCATCATTCGGGATCATCTATGGGAATTTCTTACAGGGAATTTGAGATCCATCTCAAGGAACCCGACAATGGTCTTTTGACACTCACTACATGGTGTGGGTCACATGTATATCATACGCAGGGTGGGAGTTGCTTTCATCGGTGGAATAGTTCATTCAACTTAGCAAGCGTCTGTGAGCCAAGATGAAGGATTTTATCAGGGTGGAAGGAGTTCGAGATTCGAGTTCATCACATTAGATCATCCCATCAAGTCATCTAGAAGGATCAAAGGACTTTATCGAGGGAGATTCTTTCATCGTTAGCATCATTATTCCTTCTTCCTCTCTCTTCTCTCTCTCTCTCTCTTCTCTTCCCCCACAACATTCTCTCTCTTCTTAATTTTTTAATTTTGTGTTGGGGGTTTCACTTTTTCATAATGCCTTAAGTAATTAAAAATGACTTTATTTTCAATGTAATAAGTCACCCTTAAGTTATAAAAGGGGACTTAAAGTTTTCCTAAGAAGGTGAAAAGTTTCAAGGCATATGAAGGGTCAATGGGTGTCATATGAAGAGCCTTTTCTCTTCCTATAAATTGTAAAGCTATTCACATTTCAAAGGGTTTGTGATTGATTTTGTAAACTCAAGAGTTCATTGAGAGAACAAAAGAGATACCCAAATTCTTGCATTCCACTCATTCTCAAATTTCCTTTATTTCCCCACTACATACAACTTTGGTTTGAGAAATCAATACAAGAAGAAGGATTTTTTAGCTTTCTTTGACTAAGGAATTTCTTGATACTTTGTGCTCATCAAATTCTATTTGGTTCCTCTTAATTTAGTGCATGTGATGATACTTATAACTAGTGTGTGTAGGAATCTTATTTTCTACCTACAACATTAATTCTCCTACCTCTTTTCTCGCTCTTCGACAAAGTCTTCCCTAGAAAGAGATTGCTATCTTTTCCACAGGGGTCGGTGGAGTGGCCCTGTTAGATCTCTAGTCATAAGGCCATCCAAAGAAAAATCACTTTCACTTGTGCATGCATATACAAAGAACTTCACCGGTTAAGTAAAGAGACTTAGATTCCCAGAGCGTTTGCAAGATAACCACCAATTTGTCCCCCTCGACAAATTTTCTTGCTAAAACGAGTTTTTCCTTGTTTTTTCATGTCATCTCCTCAACATTCTCCACCATCAATTTCTCCAAACTCCATTTTCCCTTAAAATTTTTTTAAAGTTCCCATTGAGGTCCTCCTCTACTTCGAGATTTTTCATTTTCCATGTTCAATTTGGATGATCTTGATTTAATCTCAAGAAAATATATTTTTCCACATGCTAACATCAACCTTCTATCCTCACTACTTCATACTGATTTTCTCCCCGATGTGAACTAGGTCCATGTCTAGTCATTTTCGAGAGCTTGGTTCTCGAGCCATCCCCTATCAACCGAGTTCTTCTAGGAACCTTACATTTAACTCGGTCAATCCTCCATTTATTTTCTTGGCCCTTCTTGGCCAACTTATTTACGTGCTTGACCCCAAGATTTTCTACCTAACTCCGGTATCCCGAGCTATTCATCCATCTACGACTCACTTTCAACAAATCTCGATCCTATGGGCTTGCTTCTCTTATGTGCCTTCTTTATGCATGATCTCGAGCTCGATCCAATTTCAAGATTCTGTCTTATGTGACTCAACTCACATGAGCCCCGATTCTTTTCCTTGGCCTCACCATGCATTCCACGAGCTCCTGCACAAGCTCATCTAGTGTGAATTCACTCTCTCCTCTACTTGTCTACTTGAATCAATCCAATTGTCCTCGAGTTGAGCCTCTACCATCTCAACCTTTGAGTCGGATATGATTCACTTCACACGTGCAAGCTCGTTTGATGTTATCTTGAGCTCATTCCATTAATTCCTTGGCCTCGTATCTCATTTCAAACTTTTAGAGTTCTTGTGACTAATCAATTTGCCCACCCACGTAAGCTTAGCTCATGTGCCATGTTCGAGCTACCTGTGACTTCCTTGTCGGTCATTTTAATCTGCGATCCTCAGGTCATCCATCGTGCCGATAACTCTTGAGCTCCCTTTCATTCACCAGCCCCATAATTTTTTTTTTCACCCTCCTTCTTCATTGGTCCATGCTATTCTTATGCATTCACGAGCTCAGGGGTCAAGATCTTTTCACTTGCACTTCGGCCCGATATTTTTGTGCAATGTGGTACCTCTTCATCGACTTCCCTTCAATTCAACGGGTTTACTTTGTTATCGATATCCCTCTATGATGTCTCTAACCATATTTCATTCACACCAATATCATCGTAGCGAGCTCTCTATTTTAACTCGTTCATTGGCTTCACCTTGCCATTTCCTACATCTCAAGCATCTTATCTTGCACTGTGTATATCCCACGGTCCCATTTCCTACACGATCTTGTTTTCTATTACACCGAGCCCCGAGAGAGTTCCCCGAGATTTTACCTACTAAGCTCGCCGAGTTAAATCGGTGAGCTAGTTCTCCTTCGACCCGTTGAGCTATGAGGAAACTCAGCACCAATTAGACCCCAAAATGTTTTCTTTGGCTTTCTCTCCGTCGAGCCTCCCCATACTAAACCCAATCCCTAATAGCTCACTTAAGCCGCTTAACCTCCCAACTCCCCCGGTGCACACCATTAACTCATTGAGCTCACCAAGTAGCTCTTTGACCTACTCAGTGTAGACACCTATAATTACACACGAGCAATTTAAATACTTAAATTGCGCTAATTATCTCATTTCCGCAAATTGAAGACATATTGTCAATAGCACTCGTCTTCTCTTCCATTGTCGTTAATTGATTGCATTACGCTAATTAATTAAGTTGCCTATCCAACACATACCTAATTAACGACCTTTCGTTAATCGACGCCTTCTATCTAGTCTAATTAATTATTATTAATTAATTATCCTCCTCTCATTAAATCAATAAATCACTATTTAACTGGTTTAAATCCCTCCTTATGGTCTAAATCACACTAATATCCATCTAAAAGCTTATAAAAGCTTGACATGTATTTAATTAATCATCTTGATTAATTAATACACCCCCTTTATCCACATGAGTCACTAGAGGACAAATTAAATCCTCCTAAAATTAAATCCTCCTAAATTTAACTCAACCCCATCTAAACCCCCTTATCCATAACTAACTTTACATCTCCATTAGTCCCGCATTCATGAGGATGTGTTGGATCATTTATCATTTGGGCTATATAAAGAGCCCTCCTCCTACCCCTACACTTACACCTAATTCCCTTGAGAAAGCAAAGGAAAGCACATAGTCTTGCACTAAAAGCATTTTGCCATTCTCAAGCCCCTCCATCATCCATCTTGAAGAGCTAGGGCTCACACCCAAGCATCCATGTAGGATCAAAGCAAGCAATATTGTTGATTGCCATTGGACTACATAGGTCCACTTGATTTAATTAGGCAATTAGAAGAATAGAGTTCTTGATTTGCATTATGCTTGATTTCATTATTTCAAAGTTATGATGCTAATGTAGGCCTTGTTCATTTCTTCATCTTGATGGTACTTTCTTCTTGTTTCTAGCTAGGTTAGGGAACTATTTTAGGTGGTAGTTTCTTGCTTTCAATCTAACCTAGGAAAAGAATAAGTGTACACATTTGGCATGCCCGGTGGGATCCTTCGTCCCATGAATTAATACACCCCCTTTATCCACATGAGTCACTAGAGGACAAATTAAATCCTCCTAAAGTTAACTCAACCCCATCTAAACCCCCTTATCCATAACTAACTTTACATCTCCATTAGTCCCGCATTCATGAGGATGTGTTGGATCATTTATCATTTGGGCTATATAAAGAGCCCTCCTCCTACACCTACACTTACACCTAATTCCCTTGAGAAAGCAAAGGAAAGCACATAGTCTTGCACTAAAAGCATTTTGCCATTCTCAAGCCCTCCATCATCCATCTTGAAGAGCTAGGGCTCACACCCAAGCATCCATGTAGGATCAAAGCAAGCAATATTGTTGATTGCTATTAGACTACATAGGTCCACTTGATTTAATTATGCAATTAGAAAAATAGAGTTCTTGATTTGCATTATGCTTGATTTCATTATTTCAAAGTTATGATGCTAATGTAGGCCTTGTTCATTTCTTCATCTTGATGGTACTTTCTTCTTGTTTCTAGCTAGGTTAGGGAACTATTTTAGGTGGTAGTTTCTTGCTTTCAATCTAACCTAGGAAAATAATAAGTGTACACATTTGGCATGCCCGGTGGGACCCTTAGTCCCATGGCATTTTAGTTTAAGTTTCTTTGTTTTGGCTAACTTTTTGATATGCACATGTAGTAATTAATGTCCATTTTTGGAATTTTCCTCATTTAATATGTGTAACTTCATGTTCATAGCCTTAATTTTAATGGGTTATTGCCATTCTTAAACTGACTTGTCAAAATTTAGAGATATTGTGAATTTTTCTGTGTTTTTTTCCATACTCTAGTTTCACGTCTAGCACAAGCACGATTTTCAGGGCGCACATGTCTCTCTGGTGGTGCAGGCACACTATTAAAACATGTCACTCTATCTAATGACCCCTGGCACATACACACTAACCCTGGCGCACATACCCTAACTAGCACACAAGTGCGCTAACCCCGTGCACACGTTGTTTTATCTTGTGTGCCTTCACTCACTACATACTAAAACTCACGTCGGATCAGCACACACACCCTAACTAGGGCACACATGCGGTTTTAGTGGCGTAGGTATATTTTTCTAGTAATGCGGTTATTTTGTCTGTTTTTCTGTCTATTTTTCTTAGAGTAGCGCATATGTTGTTTTCATGGCGCACACACCTCTCTTGTGGCGCAGGTGCTTAATAAATCTAAAAATTCCATAGAGTGGTGCAGTAATGCTATTTTAGTGGCACAGCACTATTTTTGGGGTGCACACATCTCTCGGGTGGCACAAGTACAATATGAGCTGAAAACAACCTTTGGTGGCATGTATGCCCTAACCCGCGCACAGGCACTGAAAAAGAGGCATAGGCATCCTTTTGCATTTTTGAAATTAAAGTGTTGATGTGCTAACATTCTTGCAGGTTTATCTAATCATATATTTGTCTTTGCAAGTTGTTTTTACATGTTTGTATTTGATTAGGTAATATTTTGCATTGTTTACTTATAGGATTAGGGTCGCGTATGCTCTTCCCTCGCATCCCTTGGGGCGATCTTGGGAATTAGAAATGATTCTTAAATCCTTTTGATGCTTTGAGATTGTTAAGGGTATTTGATTTGGAATTGGTTAAATTGACATAGTTGAATTAAAGTGTTGTTCCATTTGGTTATCTTTTGGGATTTGTGAAGACATCACGTATGCTCTTCTCTTGTGTCCTTGGACAATCTGGAGAATCAGAAATGATGCCTTCTCTTTTAATGGAAAACTACTAAACATCATCATACAAGACCAAAACGCTTGTCAAAGAACAAAGGAATCGAAAAAAAAGTCAGAAAACTACTAATACAGTTGTTATACAGGTTGCCAAACGGTGTTCGAGCAAACCACATCTAATTAAAAAAGATAAAAAGAACAACATATTCAAAACATTGTATTGTAGGTTTCAGAAAAGGGTACGTCGCTCTCTACTCAACTGGAACATAACCCTTTCGCATAACACATTAAGATACAACAATGGGGTGGTTCCAAGAACCCCAAAGTAGTCCATGCAAGAGGGAACCTTGTGGATGAAACAGGAAGTGCTTCGCACTACCTATCTGACTAGTAAATCCTTTGTGAGAATAGAGTTACAAGTTGTCCCTACACGACCCTTTTAAGTACACATTTGGACGCATTTATTTCCCATTGTGCTTGAAGGGGGAAAAGTCGAGATACTCCCAAGATAGTCGGGACTATTTGGGTAAATCGTCCCGCTCGTGGATAATCTTTGTAGCACCTAGGACGAGAGAGCCACCTAGGAAGATATACTTTGGCCAGGAGCCCACTTTGACCATTCTAAAAATAGTGTTGAGTTGTGAACCATATTTTCATTGTGAAACGTGGGACACGTTACTTTCGCTTAGTTTTTACTTGCCTTAGGGCGAGGTGAAACTCTGCCAAAGTGAGGCCAGCATTTTTCATCTTTTTGTTGATTTGCTTCCTTCACATTCTTTTGACACTTTGTTGATCAAAAGAAGGGTGACTACCTTTGTGTTACCAATTGACTGTTTCTATCACTTTTTTGTCCATTTATGCCCATCCATGTTTGTGGCTGGGTTAGTTAAATGTCTAAAGTGTGTGGAAGCATTTTCACGTCATTAGTAGCCATTGTGATCTTGATACCCATGTCAAGATCGTCATTGTAGTTAGGCGTGGTTCATCACCGACTTCCTTAGAAGAGTTAGCTTGTTTGTATCGTATCACTACAATTTTGATATTTACATCTTGTTTCTTGTAAACTCGACATAAATATCTATATTGTAAGGTTACACTGCACACATTTTTAACTATTCCTAGCTATACTTTGAGCTTTTTAGTTCAATTATATTATTACCTCAATTTCAAAGAGTGCTAGGTATTACCATTTGTGTGTGTTATATCAATAACACCTTGATATCAATACTTCACTTTCTCGCAAAGTGGGTTAACATATCTTGGTGATATTGTTGTGTCATTCGTGAATTGTAATTGGCACTTTTTGAGATATAGGTCTTAATTGAGTTTGAGCTCACTCATCGTATATCTTGATTAGGAGGTCACATTGACTTCTTGTATTTACTTATGTTTTGTTCATTCCCTTGAACTTGGCATAAGTGAAGACATCTTGTTAATCATCTTGTGATGCGAAACTAATTTTTGAAACATAGTCTAGGAGGTACTTCATTTAAACGGTTTTGGTACCAAACGCTTATGTCACTAGTGATTTATCACTCTATCACATTGGTATTCTCACACTGTTGACTTATTCATACTCTTAACAAATACATTTTGCATTTCACTTAGGGGTAGTCACTAAGCTTTGAACACATCTACAACTCACCCTAGTGAAACTATCACGAAAACATGGCTCCTAAAACATGTCTAGGGTTAAAGAAACAAACATATAAGGAACAAAAAGGGAAATCTTAGGAAACCTCTAATAGACAAGGGTCAAATCCTTCATTGGGCATGACCTAGGACCATTGTTTTCTATAGAAAAGGAAACAGAAGAGATGGTCGACCATAGTGGAAATGAGTTAACATCACCACACGCAGACTTTGATTTTGACCCCACTCTACTAGAAGAATTTCTTCTTAGAAACAAAGATAGAATGTTGGCATGGGTCATGGAATTAGGGGCCAAATTGCCCACTAAGAATGAACCAATATTTCCCTGCAAATGACGCTACTGCGAGGAAGAACATCACCTTATCAAAGCATGGAAGATATTTTAACAAAGTAGCATGCTTCCACTTCTTACGCATGGAATGATAAAGTGGTAGGGCATAGAATTCCCTTTATCAAAGTGCCACAAAGAAACAAGATAGAACTTGAGACGGGGAAGAACCTCCACAATATGAGGAGGAGGAACCTTTAGAAGAAGAAATAATAAACCAAGCCACAATCCAACAACAAATCGTAACCTAAGTCGACAACTAGCTTTGCTTACTTCCCATGTCCAGAAAGATGCAAACAAGAACATTCAAAAGTTAAGGCCTAAGGTTAAAATCAATGAACTCCATTGATAAAACCAAGGAGAAGAAGACACAGGGTATCATCGTGTTTACATCCCTGTTTCTCCCACTACAGAACAATTGATCACACAAGAATGGCAGTCCATGAAAGCAACGCTTGCGAGCTTACAAGAGAGCAATATAGGGAGCATCAGGAAATATCAATACAAAGAATTATGTCCCTATCATTTTGATAAGACAATGACCCTTCAACCCTTTCCAAAGAAATTTTATATGCCAAAGTTTGAAAAATACAAAGGAAAGGGAGACCCAAGGGATCATGTTAAATATTTTTACATGGCATGTCAAGAGGTGTCCTATAGTGACAATTACCTCATCAAACTTTTTCCCAAGAGTCAGAATTCAGGCATTGGAGTGGTTTACATGCTTACCATGAGGATCATTTTTTACCTAACCAGAATTGGCAGAAAGATTCATGCGTCACTTCTCATATAACATAGAGAGTGACATCACCATGGTAGACTTGTGTGGCGCCAAGCAACACCCAAATGATACCTTCGCCAACTTCCTCTAATGATGGAGAGGGATAGCTAGTCGCTTCCCTTGTGCTTTCCCGAAAAGTAATCTGGTTAGTATTTTCATTCCTAATCTTAACCCGATATAGCTTTCCACCTCCAAATGCATTGTGTTCATACTTTTGAGGAGGTTATCAAGAAAGGGATTTAGATAGAAAAGGCTCTCATTGCCAAAGGCACCCTCAAAACCAATCTAAAGACAACCAAAGTGTCAAACCCACGAAAATCTAAAGATCTTTAACAAAAACAAAAATGTGGTGGGAGATGGAATCATTGATTCCAACGTGTTCAAACGGTCCAAACTGGTCAACCTTTTAAACTGACCAAGGGCCCAATTCAACCACCACCAAAGTGAAGAACATTCACCTCTCTCAATGAACCATTGTCAGTCATACTAAAATAGTTAGATGTGGCCCACATGATGACCTATCCTACAACACAACCATTTGATGACAACGCTCCTAAACCTTCATGGTATAAGGAGCATGAATATTGTGAAATGCATCGCATTAAAGGACATAAGACAGAAAAATGTCTGCAGCTTTGCCATTATATTCAGGACCTCATTGACAATGGGGAGATAGAGGTGGATAACCCTAGCAAAACACAAACACCTAACAAGAAAATGGGGATTTATAAAGAACCATTCCCCAAGCATGATAAGTCAGAAAAGACAAATCCAGATCAAGGAGAGTCATCCCAAACCTATAAAGCTACGAATTACTTATATACCAAAAGAGATAACAATAATTATGATCCACTTATCAGGTGTATTCGCTCTCCTGTCGACCATGTCAATACCATCCGGATCAAAGGAAAGAATCATGCATTGCGGGTAACAAGGTGTTCCCACCTCGTTATTCCGTAACCTCCTCTATCGACCCCCGTATACTTGGTAAATATAACCTCTTAGAACAACTTGAAAAGATGTCTGCTAAGATTTTAATCTTAGATCTTCTCAAGATATCCAATGTGCATACGGACTTTCTGTACCAAACTCTTCAGGGGTCGGGAGTGCCTTTAGAAGTCGATATTACACACCTTCAAAACATGGTGGAAAACATCGTACCAAGTGAACATCTCACTTTCAACCATAGGGAAATCCCTACTAAGAATCTGGCACATAATCTTCCCTTGTACATTGAGGTAGTTGTCACCCACAGGAAAATCAAATGGGTGCTTGTGGATAACGGATCTGGGTTGAACATCTACATGCTTAAGTTGGTCAAACAATTAGGACATACAGAGGAAGATCTTGAGTCCCATATCATCACTATCACTACATACGACAACACGGAAAGGGAGTCAGCGGGCACCATCACGCTACCCATGGAAGTGGGCTGCACTTTCCATTAGACAAAGTTTCATGTCCTAGACTTGGAACTTCCATATAACATGCTTCTAGGCTGACCATGGATTCATGCCATACAATTCGTACCATCAATGTTTCATCAATGCATTAAGTTGAAGCATGAGGGACATACGGTTCTGATACCGGGAGATTGAGATCCCTTTGCTCATTATAGGGCTCTCAATAGCTTTACGCAGAAGGGTACATACACATGTCCCTCTGTAGATATAGTTGTTCCTCTTCAGTCTGAGACCATGGAATCCTAGGTAGATTTGGATTTTCTTAGTTCTTGCACTCATGGGGCGTCTACTTTAACATCTCCATTTGATTCATGGGAGATGAAAATTCTGGAATATGGCTACGGGGAGTATAATGCACAACAAGCACTCTTAGTTTCGACATCTCACTGTCACCCAAGACTAGAGGTTGACCCAACTACCGCTTCAAGAGACCTAGAGAGGAACATACTATTGGGTCGTTCCTACCTAGAGGCTTGTTAGTTGAGGAGAAATTGCTTGATCCACCTACTACTTAGGTCCCTGAGGACACTCAGCCATCCTATTATCAAACCCTGGAATATGAAATATCTAGAAGAATGATGTACTCCATGGGCTACAAAGGCCTAGGATGTGGGAGGAATGAACAAGGACAAAGAGAACCAATCCGTCTTCCACATTTCAAAATAGAAAGATACGGCATTGGGATTCTCCCTTATGGAGCACACCCCAACAATCAAGATGTGACTTGTTCAGAGGGTGAGGATAGCTTTGACTATCTAGACAGCGATATAGATTCCCATTGTAGCCAATATGAGGATCTGGCCTCCATGAACCTTTTCATAAATAAGACTTTCCTGACCATAACCCTCGTTGAACCTACCCTAGACCTTGTATACCCTTGCCTTGTTGCATGGGACCAATAATGCCACGTGCCACTAGATTTATTTGAGAACGACGAGGCTATTACAGATTTCATGGGCATAAGGGATACAATTCCCATTGAAGATCACAAGAAGGGTTTCTTTATTGACTTAGATACTTGCGCCTACTTTGGTGAGGAGGCTGAACTTCGTGGTCAGAAAAATTTAAAGAAAAGCGAGGGGAAACGTTATAAAGAAAATCCTTGGCAAAAATTGAAGTCCAAGTCACATAGTGAAAAATTCTTTGAGGCACTAGCTGACAAACAAATAAGAAAACCAAAGGACAAACAAAGTGACCACGCCAAGGATGAAAATCTCGTGGAGACATCCTTGGATGAAGATCTCAACCTTCCTCCTGATCCTACGTGTATGGAGGATTTATCAAAATTGTTATTCGAAGAAACCAATGATGTCAATATTGTTACAAAAGAAGATCCCAAGATTGTAAAATTGGGGGCATCACTCTCAGCTAGAGAACAAAAGACGTTCACTATGTTGCTTGTGAGAGTTTATTGATGTGTTTGCATGGTCTTACAAGGACATGCCTGGCTTAGATCCAACTTTGGTCGTGCATAACCTAGTTGTGCATGCAGACACCAAGCCTATCAAACAGAATCTTTGAAAGATGCACCCAAGAGTGGCCCTATTGGTTAAAGAAGAGTTGGAAAGATTGCTTACAACAGGATTCATCAAACCAATTGACTATTCTAAATGGATATCGAACATTGTTCCTGTCCAAAAGAAACCTATCGGTATCTGAATCTGAATAGATTTTAGGGACATCAATAAAGCTTTCCCTAAGGATGATTTTCTGCTTCCCAACATTGATATGATTGTTGACTCAACGGCAGGGTACGAAATGTTATCACTCATGGATGGCTTTTCAGGTTATAATCAAATTAAAATCACTGAAGAGGACCAACACAAAACAGCTTTTATGACTCCTTGGGGCACCTTCTTCTATCAGGTGATGCCATTTGGCCTAAAGAATGCAGGAGCTACCTATCAGAGGGAAATGAAATTGATTTTTCATGATATTATGGAAGACTACGTGGATGACATCCTGGGAAAGTCCAAAACAAGAGAGGATCATCTTGTCATTTTGCGGCGTATCTTTGAATGCTGCGTGAATACAAAGTCAGGCTGAATCCAAAGAAGTGTGTCTTTAGTGTGCTATCAGGGAAACTATTAGGCTTCATTGTGTCAAGATGAGGTATTGAGGTAGACCCTGCTAAAGTGTCTGCTATCACTGAAATGCCTCCACCTGAGAATATCAAGAAACTACGACTTACAGGGGAAAATTCAAGCCATTCACCACTTCATCTCCTAGCTTGCAAATAAATTTCACTCATTCACCCATTTGCTTAAAAGGACGTTGCTTTCATCTGGGACCCGAGCAACAACAAGCCTTTGCTTTGTTTAAACAATACATGGCTAATCCACTGTCCTCGTGCCTCCCACTCCTGGGAACCAATTTTGCTCTATATTTGCACTACACTATATGTTATTGGTGTGTTTCTCACCCAATATGACCTTAGCCATAAGGAGAAAGAGGTGTACTATCTGAGTGGCACCCTCATTGCCTATGACTGTAATTATCCTCAAATTGAAAAGGCTTTCTGGCCGTTGTTTTTACCTTTCGAAACTTTTCCATTACTTGAATACTAAGACCAAACTCATATCCAAGGTCGACCCACTCAAGTATTTGTTGTCCAAACCCGCCTTCATGGGAAGAATACATAATTGGATCATTCTACTCGTGAGTTTGACATAGAATTTTTCCATCAAAAATCGGTTAAAGGACCGAAGATTGTAGACCAAATAAGCGAAAACACCCTTGCAAATCACATAACCTTTGAGTCTGGACTTGCCAGATGCCTCATTGCTCTACATTGAAGAATATTTCGTGTGGCAGATACATTTTGATGGATCATTTATGTTTCATGGTTCAGGTGCAGGAGTAGTCCTTATTACTCCTTCTGGTGATCCTATACCACAGGCTTTCCACCTAGCCTTCCCTTGCACAAACAACATTGTAGAATATGAAGCACTCATTACAGGAATGAAGCTAGCCATCAAGTGGAATGTTCACCATGTTAAGGTTGTAGGTGATTTGAATATAAGGTTAAGGATGAAAAGATCATACCTTACAAAAAGTTAGTGGAAACTCTAAAGGAGTATTTTGTGCGTATTACTTTTGAACAAATCCCAAGAGCACAGAATAGATCAGCGGATGCCATGGCAATGGTGGGGTCTATGCTTTGTATTCTACCAGGGAATAATGATATGCCATTTTTCATAGAAAATCTATGCTAGCTTTGCATATGACATGTCGGAATATTTCTTGGCTTGTGATTTTGTTGGTCCATATTCCCCATGGTACGAACCCATTTTCACCTATCTTAAGGACAGAACTTTCCCTCCCAATATCTCCCATTCTAATAAGCAAATCTTGATTTGCCAGATAGCCTATTACACCCTTTTAGGAGGTATAGTTTATCATCGTGACTACGATGGGAATTTATTACGTTGTCTAGATGTGACAAAGTCAATCCAGGAAATCAAGGAATTCCACGAAGGAGTATACGGAGCACATACAAACATAATGGTCTTAGCTAAGAAACTGTTGAGAGTAGGTTACGATTGGCCTACCATGGAAAATGATTATTGCAGTTACATTAGAAAATGTGTGCTTTGCCAAAAGTATGGAAATTTCATCCATGCTCTGTCATAGCCATTGCAACTAATCACTACCCCATGGCCATTCTCCAAGTGGGGACTCAATCTAATAGGGAAACTTACTCCCACCTCATCTGATGGTTATACACATATCATCACAGCTAAAAAATACTTTACAAAGTGGGTGGAGGCTGTCCCTTTAACCTATGTCACAGGAGCACAGATTTTTAAATTCATCATGAATCACATTATTTACCGATATGGTATTCCTGCAAAACAAGAGTGTTACAGATAATGGAAATTCATTTAAGAACAAAACTATGAAAGGTCTCTGCCAATGATTCCAAATCACATTAAAATGATCCATGCCATATTACCCCTAGGGTAATGGACAAGCTGAGGCAACAAACAAGACTCTGGTAAGGATAATGGAGAAGATGGTTAGAAAAATAGGTAGAAACTGACACCTACAAATGCATCCAACTCTTTGGGCTTACTGAACATCCATTCGCACTCCTATGGGTGTGACACCATATTCCCTAGTGTTCAGAGTAGAATCTATTATCCCTTTAGAGATTGAACTTTCTTCCCTAAGAATCTATCTTTGGGACTAGGCCGGATAAGGATGAGGATTATTGTGTGGCAAGACTGGATGAGTTAGAACTCCTGGATGAGAGGTGCATTCACACTCTTAATCACCTAAAAGTGTATCAACATAGAGTCTCCAGAAACTACAACAAAATAATCATCCCTCGTCAGTTTGAGGTTGGTGATTTAGTCATGAAGGAGAACCAGTTCAACACCAGAGCAGAGTGAGAAAAGAAAGGGAAGTTCAAACCACATTGGTTCGGACCATATGTCATAGTTGCCACAGGGGGCATACAAACTGGCTCACCCCAATGGTGATGAGCTTTGGGAGCCCATGAATGCCATGCATCTTAAGTGGTTCTATGCTTGAACATGGCACAAGGAGGTTGAAAAAATCAAAAATACAAAAATATCAAGAAACATTAGAAAAAGAAAAAGAAAAAACATGTCATCCACTAGTGAAAACCACACAATTGTGGTACTTTGGACAAGTCCTTGGGTGAAAACTAGTTTCCGGCACCTCAGGAGGATTTGTTGTTCACAAGCATTCTGTGTTAGGAGGGTAGTGTTCTTTGGCCTAGACTTAGTTCTACCTTTGGGATTCCCTGTGTGCACCATCCTGTCAAGCCTTGATCTCGGCTTTGCCTTCTTCTATTTGTCTGTGAGGGGTATGGTCTTTCGCTATCTCCCATCTTACGCTGGGGGCAACTCAACGACTTCACCTTCTTGTTCATAAACACATGGCTTCTTCCCTTGTATATTCCCCATCTAACGCTGGGGGCATCCATGCTTTCTTGGTTACCTGCACATAGCTTTGGAAAACATGTTAGAAAACACAAAAACAATAGAAAATTGTTTTGCAAAAACCTAAAATATAGAAAAAAATCACAAAAACCTAAACAATAGAAAATTGTTTCGCAAAACACAAAAACAATAGAAAATTGTTTCACAAAAACCTAAACAATAGAAAATTGTTTTGAAAAAACCAAAACAATAGAAAATTGTTTCGCAAAAACCTAAACAATAGAAAATTGTTTCTAAAAAACCTAAACAATAGAAAATTGTTTTGAAAAGACCTAAACAATAGAAAAATAGTCCATGAAAACATATCTTACAAAAACATTTACTAGCATTGTCTTGTTTCCTTGCTTTGCTTGTTGCTTGTATAGTGTTTTGCATTCTTGCTTTTTGGGTTGTTTGTTGCTTAGGCGTACTTTGTTAGGATTCATCTTTTCTTGCTTAGATTAGATTTATTCTTGCTTGTGCATATTGCGGTAAGTTTTAGCATACTGGTTGATCTTAGGAGATCATGATGTCATGTGTTAATTCATTATGTTCTTTCTTGGCATTTGATTGTGTTTGTTACATGTTAATAAAGCATGGTGAATCATGGTATATTACATTAATTCCTGGTGTTCTTTGTTAGCATTTGGTTGTGTTTCTTGCATGTGCTTTGTTTTGTTATCATTCACATCACATTACCATCATTATCATCACATCTAACATCATCTATACATCATATATAAACAAAAATGCTAAGTTTTACATCATGCATGTATGCTAAGCTAATCATCACATATCGTATCATCAATGGGGGCAAGAGGGGTTGCGCATAATCAAAAATCTATCCCCCCCACACCAAT
Source organism: Taxus wallichiana var. yunnanensis (assembly GCA_018340775.1). Taxonomy (NCBI): domain Eukaryota; kingdom Viridiplantae; phylum Streptophyta; class Pinopsida; order Cupressales; family Taxaceae; genus Taxus; species Taxus wallichiana. The sequence goes on from CM031237.1 coordinate 377,538,066, forward strand.
ATCATCATATCATCCCATCTATTGGGCATCAACAAAACATCACATGAGTAATACATTTGATATCATCTATGGATCTATCATCTAACATTCTAAACAAGCACATGTATATACATCAAACATCAGGATAACGTACATGCAAAATGTAGAATCTGATAACATCATAACACCATCCATAAGTGTTGAATCAAAAAATAACATGCATCGAATCCAATGCAGGCAGCATGCCCACTCAAGATACTAAATACGATTCATGTCCCATCATCAATTAGTTCCCCATGAGTTTAAAGACAAAGCAAAAACCATCTATATGCATGTATCAAAAATAATAAAGTACATCATCTCATAACCATGTGTATATGAGCCAAAACAAGGTAATCCTCATATATATATATATATATATATATATATATATATATATATATATATATACATGTGTGTCAAATATACATCTATATCAAAAATGGATACAAATTTGTGCTCTATATCAAAAATGCCTTCAGCTGAGGCATACAAAGGTGATACATCAACAATGTCTGTGTACATACATACAATGTCTAGATAAGTACTCAATACAATACATCATTGATACACAATGCCATAAAAAAGGGGCATGTATCTGAAAGAATCAAGCCTTCATCATGAGGCATCACAAAAATACATGTATAACATAACTGTACATCAAAATCAGCCTTCATAAGAGGCATACATATCAAAGAATCTATACAATAAATATGTGGCTCTCAACCACAGCTCTCGCCCTCGTCGGGGCTCCCAGATCTGTCCTCTGACGATGAAACACTACTGGTGGGAGGGTGTTGGTCTCACCGATTGCTTTGGTACAAGCCATCTAACTGATCGATCAAATGGTCGGATCTATGTGATCAAGATCCTGATGCACTCGACCCTGATAGTTGTGGCAGTGCCACTCGCTGCTCTAGTGGAACCACTCTGTAATATGCAGTCCTGTAGAAGAGGGCCTCACCACCAAGTCTGGTGGCATCACATATCAGGTCCACATCTCCGGAGGTGAGCACTACCTGGAGGGTAGTATCTCACTTTCCTATCACCTAGCCCACGTCTGCCTTGGCCTATTTGGTGGTAGTAGCCTCTCGATATCTCTCTGTATTCATCACCTATAACTCGGCGTGGGCATGGTCCCTTTGTGCTAATAAGGCCTGTGATCGAGCATACACATGATCTCTCTGTGTAATGACCATGCACACCTGTGACTGGGACTGATGAAGGAGGCTCAATATCTGTGCCCCCTGTGTAGTTGTCTCTCGGATCTAGCTCCGCCATGTAACTCTGTCATCTCTTAGGCCAGCCCTAAGCCTCGAACTGATCCTACTTTGAAAGTAACGTCATAATGTGAGCTCGGGCCTCATCGCACTCGCTACAACACATGCACCCGATCTTGAGCCTCATCTCTCTCTTTCTCTGTCCATGTCTCTTTCAGCTATAAACTATTGTACTGCACCTATAATGTGGTTGTACGTACGTGCCACTGGCTGGGAGGCTATGTGTGCCTCAGGGGCTGGTCCCTGAGGTGCTCTAGAAGACTATCCCTGCTCAAAACCCCGCCTCTGGGTGGCTACATGGCTGCCTGTACTAGGCCCTGCGGCCTCGGTCCCTGTGCCTGTGGGGCACCCTGTCCATCATGAGGGATACCATCAAAGGGATCCTCTGGTCTGGCCCCAGTGCCACTGCTCTAGCCCTACGCTCTGCCCCATGCCATACCTCTACGGGTAGGTGAATGCCTGCTACCCAAGCTACCTCTAGAATCATGAGCCACCGGGGTAATATTGTAGCATACCACGCTACATAATCCGTTGTGGTCCCGGGTCTCTCACCTATCGTAATAAGTCCCATACAGGGGACCACCTATGTGAAACTAGCCCTGGCTCGGGCCACTAGTATATGAGGCCCCATGGTCTGCCTCTCTGCATCCCTACGTGCATGCCAGATATATCCGTTGGGATCCCCTGTCTCTACCAAGTTGCCATTGGCACATGTCTACCCGATACATGTCCATGATATAGCTACGGATACCAATAAGAAAGTGCTCCACCAAGCACATGTTGAGCTCTATGGCATCCTCTGGCCACTGGAAGTGCCTGTATGGATGCCAAATGACATCTATCGCTGCTAGCTCATCGAACTCCCACCTATATCTAAATAGGCTGCCAAGATGGCCATGTACATCTCCACTAGCTACTACCCAAGCCATGTATGATGGCTCCTCAATATCTCGACTCGAAAAGGGCCCACAAGGCACCCGATAACAATATGATCCCACGACCATATCTATAATAATGAGGCTGGCCCCACGGTCTTCTGACCATGGTATGTAATCAGGTGTAAATCCCAGTATAAATGGGCTAGTATACACTACCCCCAGCAATATCTCTCACCACTATAAATGCCATGAACCAATGGCAGTAATCCTCTTGGGAATGAAGTCCCTGTCTTATCAGTGAGTAAGAACCCACTGATAAGCACCATGATATAGAGAGGTCCCGATGCAATGTCGGTCGAGAGATGCACTCATGTAAAGCTATAGTCATCCCGTCATGTGGGATGTCGTCGACACCAAATAGGGCACTGCACGCTACTCTAATCAGCCCTGCATCCAAACTATACTCGATCAATGTACCCATCATGGGCACACATAGAATCCACCAAACATCCTCAATGGTCATTGTCATCTCTCCTGGTGGGAAGCCTAAAACACTGACTCTTGCTATGCCATCACTCGCTAAAGCAAATCAAAATGTCATGATCTATAACAATAGATGGCATCTCGAGCCATGGGGCCCAGCCCCACTACCTCAAGTAATATTGCCATAGCTCGTTAATCATGGTGGTGCATACTACCCTCCAACTCAGCAATCCGGTATGATGCTCCCGCGTCTGTAAAACTGGTAGTTGTCTCTATAAAATAACACACAACTCATCAATTCCTAGCATTTCCTCTAAAAATCTATCTCATCTTTTAGGGTTAACCCAAAAATCCTAAAAATTCTTCTAAGTGTCATGTTTTTGACACTTTCCTATCTTTTTTTCCCCTGTCTAGGTTTCCTGCGCGCCCTTTTTGGTGTGTGCACCATGTTTCGATGCTGCGCTTGTGTGTGTGTGTGTTATCCAGGCGTGTGTGCCCTCTCTCGAATGCATGTGTGCCCTTTTTGGCATGTGCGCCACCAATTTGGTGCCTGCACTTGGGCACGTGTGCTCTGTGTGGGTGCGCTCGCCTCTCCATGCCTGCGCCATGCTTTTTACGTGTGCACCCCATTTTTGATGTGTGTGCATGCGCGCTGTGTGATCATGTTTGTGCGTGTGCGTGTGTGTGTGTGTGATTTGTGTCCACACGTATGCGCGCATCGACTTGGCGCTTACGCCCTCAAAAGGACGCCTACCCCCAAAATGGTGCTTACACATCCTATCCCATGCCTCGCACCTACACGCAGCGCACTCTACACATTTTTCTACTCCTAAAGACCTAATTTAAGGCATTAATGACACAAATTAATGAGCAAGTTTTTGATACTCACAAAGGGGCCATCGTCTGCATGCCGCTGGTACCCCCGGACTGCATCTGCATGCCTCGGTCTGTCTCATGCGATCACCATGGTTCTCCTGGGTGTTAGAGCCTCACAGTAAAATTTTCTCAACTACTCAGTTAAAATGAATTGGTCGTGATGTTTTTACCCCTCTGGTGGGGTATATTAACTTGTTTTTCACCATTCGGAAGGCCGGGAGACCCATTTTGATCACCATTTTCTCCTCTATTCGTTGTGGAATAATTATTTTTATTAAATAATTATTTTTCTCTTCTTTCTCACCGTATTGGGAATTTTTGTTATCTAATACCCCTTTCTTCTCCCTCAAGCAATTTTATTGCTCCTTGGTGATTTTTATTCTTCTACACACCCTCATAAATAATTATTTTTCAAATAATTATTTTTCTTAATTTTTCCATTAAACAAGGACATTATTTGTCATTTGTTTCTCCTTTCTTCCACCTAGGGCACTTTCCGTTGCCCCTAGGCCCTTCGCTTTCTTCTTCTACTTTCTTCTATTGTTCACCACGGTTTAGAAAACAAAAATAATGAAAACAATATATATAACAAAAATCTAAAAACAAGGCAAAAATTTTCTAAAAATCCTAAAAAGTAACAAAACCCTACAAAAAATGGTAACTTGCTTATTACTGATTAAACTTGTGTGTTGCGCATGGTATTTTCTCCATATCCTGTTGGTTTATCTCACATCTTCCCCAATTAATAGGACTCACGGATCACCGGATTCACAACCATTCACAAAGCTAGTTGTTTTCTTCATCTGTACTCTGGGGCACTTTCGTTGCCTGGTGTTGTTTCGTTGCACATAAACACTTTTCATGGACCCGGTGTCCATTTTCATTTCCCCTTGCATGTATCCTTACTCAAGGCATCATTTTTAACCCTTTTCATCAATCACAAACTTTTTTATCTCTTCAGTATTGATAAAAAAACATTTGTACAAATGTCGTGACCGTTGTTGGGTTGGATATGTGCATTCGTACTTGTTTTCCCTGTTACATGAGCTTGTTTCCTTCTCATATTGCATTGCATTATTTTATGTTGCGTGGAGTTGTTACTTTCAACAATGGACATTTGTTCGTAGTATGGGTTTTTTCATGTCATTCTACCTTTGTCGTATGCTTATATTTTTAATAAGGACCGATGATGTAGTTCCTATGGAAATATCATGACATCCAAATTGTTCCAATAAATAGTGGTTAGAGGCTAAGCTCTTCTCTCCCCTCCTCCATATTTCTTCTACGTCACTTCCCATTCTTCTATCTACCTCTCACCATTTTTGATCGTCAATCGGCTTCTTTCATCACCCCATCGACACTCAAGGGGGAATCTCTCTCTAATTTTCCTTCTATCCCTTCAAAATTTTCTTTCGTTTAATATCTTTGAAGTGGTGTCATTTACTCCACCCCAAAGAGGGGAAAATTTAGACACCTATAATTAAGCCCGATCAATTTAAATACTTAAATTGCGCTAATTATCTCCTTTCCCGCAAATTGACGACATATTGTCAATAGCACTCATCTTCTCTTTCATTGTCATTAATTGATTACATTATGCTAATTAATTAAGTTTCCTATCCAACACATACCCTAATTAACAACCTTTCGTTAATCAACTCCTTCTATCTAGTCTAATTAATTATTATTAATGAATTAGCCTCCCTTCTCATTAAATCAATAAATCACTATTTAATTGGTTTAAATCCCTCCTAATGGTCTAAATCACACTAATATCCATCTAAAAGCTTATAAAAGCTTGCACATGTATTTAATTAATCATCTTGATTAATTAATACACCCCCTTTATCCACATGAGCCACTAGAGGACAAACTAAATCCTCCTAAAGTTAACTCAACCCCATCTAAACCCCCCTTATCCATAACTAACTCTACATCTCCTTTAGTCCCACATTCATGAGGATGTGTTGAATCCTTTATCCTTTGGGCTATATAAAGAGCCCTCCTCCTACTTCTACACCTACACCTAATTCCCTTGAGAAAGCAAAGGAAAGCACATAGTCTTGCACTAAAATCCTTTTGCCATTCTCAAGCCCCTCCATCATCCATCTTGAAGAGCTAGGCCTCACACCCAAGCGTTCATGAAGGATCAAAGCAAGCAATATTATTGATTGCCATTGGACTACATAGGTCCACTTGATTTAATTAGGCAATTAGAAGAATAGAGTTCTTGATTTGCATTATGCTTGATTTCATTATTTCAAAGTTATGATGCTAATGTAGGCCTTGTTCATTTCTTCATCTTGATGGTTCTTTCTTCTTGTTTCTAGCTAGGTTAGGGAACTATTTTAGGTGGTAGTTTCTTGCTTTCAATCTAACCTAGGAAAAGAATAAGTTTACACAATCAGTGAGCTATTTTTAGCTCATTTCCCATTGGGGCCTGTTTGTAATTATTTTCCCCAAATTGTCCGTTTTGGGGATTTTTGCAATTTTCGCATGCTTTAGCGGGTTCATGAAAACTAAGTAACATGGATTTTAGACCCATCAACCAAATTTGGCCATTTTTATTGTCTTGGAGGAATGTGGACCCATTAGGGCCCGCATTTCCTCATTTTTAAGTTGATCCTTAAGGTTCAAAACCCGAGAAGAGGAAACAATCCTCTCATGATTTTAACACTCTGAATGATTCCTAAATGTTACCAAAACCTATTAAATGCCTAGAAACCTAGATTTCATGTGTTGGCCCTACTTTGGGTGCTTGTGTTTGTCCTCCTGTTGTCCATTTTTCTTGGGGGCACAAAATAGATAACAAACCCCTTGAGTTAAGAGGATGTGAATAGCATATATGCACGTACAGTTAGAGACCCTAGATTTTTTGAGCCATCTAAAGAAGGTATTATTCAGTGGGATGATGTTCAGTCTATGAGTCATACAACCAGTCTTTCTTGTGATAACTAGGCACATAGAACATATGAAATGGTCGAACGAGAGATCAAGAATATAGTTACTCATGAGATCAGGCCACGTGTTGTTCAGTGTTTGAGTCATAACCAGGTACCTTGGTACACTGGTGAAGGAAACCTTGATGTATTTCTATACTCCATGGAATCCTGGTGGAAGGATGAGGGTGATAAAATAAATATACTAATTTATACCCTACATGGGACAACAACACATTTGTGGAATACACACAAAGATAACCTTTAGGAGTGGCGTGAGGTGAGAATCGTCTTTTCTACTAGGTTTCAAAGGAATAATGTACCTTCTTAGATATGTGAATTCCATGGAAAGGATTCTTATTCACACCACATTCAAAAGTGTGAGAGACTCTGGATGGAGTGGTAGGATGAATTTCTACCATCAATCTGGGCATATAAGTTCTTCGTCACCCTAATTGGTTGCATGTGTACATGGTATGCTCATGAAGAGATAACAAGCGCAACAATTAATGGAAGGAGATTACCTCAAGTATGATTTAAACCTTTGGTTATTTTTCTACTAAACCTCTGGTGAATGAAGCATTGCAAATTTTGAAGTTCCTTACAATGAGGGATAGTGCAAAATTTGAGGAACTCCTATTAGATATGTTTAGAAAGTTAGATTTGTAGGTGCACTTCGTAGAAGGCGAGACATATGATCAACATCTTAGGTGTGCTTGGATAGAAAAAGAGAAGGGTAAGCTGGTTTATATGATTGATGATGAAGAAGTAGAGAATTTGGATGTTGATCACACTATAGGTATGCGTGAGATCTTAGATAGTGTTGATGAGAAGGCATGCGCTTATCATGAGCCTATGAAAACAAAGAAGGTCAACATTGGAATAGAAGAAAATCCTAAATAGGCCATTATTGGTGACTATTGGTCTGAAAAAGAGGTGGAAAAGATTATAGAGATACTGTGTGACTTCTAAGACTTATTTCTATAAGGCTATCATGAGTTGAAGGGAGTACATCACTCTTTTGGCGAGATGAGGATCAAGCTAAATGAAGGTACGTGTCAGGGTAGGAAGATGCATTCCATGATGAATCCTAATCTCTGCATCAAGGTAAAGGAAGAGATTGATAAGATGTTGAAATTTGGGATCATTAAGCCCATTAAGGAGTCGATTGGGTTAGCCCCATGGTGATAAGCATAAAGAAATATGGTAGGATAAGGATTTTTTTGGACTACGAGAGAGTTGAATGCTTCTTGTGTCATAGACATTTTCCCACACCTTTTCTTGAGGATATCTTGTAGGGCATTGTAGGGCGTGAGATCTACTCTTTTATAGATGGATTTTTTGGTTATTATCGGTGTGGATTGCTAAAGAAGACCAGGAAAAGAAAACTTTCACCACCGAGTAAGGAAGTTCTTTATATACAGTTATGCCCTTTGGGTTGAAGAATACGCCTACAAGGTGTTTTCACGCATTGTTGTATAAGCATTTGATGACTTTATACACAAGTTTTTACAAGTTTATTTGGATGATTGGGCTATATATGGGCTACTAAAAGATCACTCTGACAATTTAATACTTTTATTGAGAGGTAACAGCAGTTGAGCATATCTCTCAACATTAATAGTGTATCTTTACAACACACTTTGGGAATTTTTGGGACATATGCTATACAAAGAAGGTTTGTTGGTAGATCCTACTAAAGTTACAGTTATTTTGGGTTTGGAGGAGCCTACCAATCAAAGTGAGGTGCATGGGTTTTTAGGACACATAGGTTATTATAGGAAGTTCATTAAGGGATATGCTAAGATTTCCATGCCCTTGGAATAATTTTTGAAAATTAAAGGAAATTTCCATTGGGATGAGGCACAACAGCTAGCATTTGAGACATTAAAAGACTTACTTATGCACCCATTATGTGCTTTCCTTCTTGGTAAAAACCATTTCATGTACATGTTGATGCTTCTACCATGGTCATTCATGTAGTGTTAGCACAACCTAGTGATGGGATTGTTGATCATCCTATTTGTTTTGCAATAAGGAAGTTAATCCCGAGTTGAGCATAATCATACAACTACAAAGTGTGAAGCATTTTCCATGGTTTACATATTGCACATGTTTAGAAAATACTTCATAGCAACCCCCTTTATATTCTATATAGATAATATGTCACTTAAGTACTTGGTTAATGATCTTGTTTTGCGGGGGCACATATGTCATTGGATTTTCTTATTTCAGAATTTAAATTTACAAAGTGGTGATAAAGCTAGGGAAGAGAAATTCTATACCAGTCATTTTTCAACAACTAACTCGGTGAGGAATCTCATAGCATTAAAGACACAATGTTGAACACCCAATGTTCATATTGAACCATACACCCTCCGATTTAGAAGACATTGTGTTTTTGCGTCTTGGTGTGGTTCATAAAGGAAAGAAGAGCTTAGAGAAGAAAAAACTTTCTACACATGTCTCACCTTACATGTTGATTAGTGGGGATTTATACAAGTTATCTCATGATTATATTCTACACCGGTGTGTAATTGAACATTATCATGAAGCTATAATGGAGGAATCCCATGGTGGGATTACATGAGGACATTATGCAGGAAATGATACCGTGCGTAAGATTTTATTACTTGGCCTTTGGTGGGAAACATTATATAAGGATTGTAAAGAGTATGTCAGGGAATGTGATCATTGTTAGGTCTTTAAGAAGCATGTGCATAGGGATGAAATGTTGTTGACACCGATAGCGAGTGCATAACATTTTGAGAAATGGGAAATAGAATTTGTGGGTCATATTTTCCCACCTGCGCATAGGATTGGATTGCGCTATATTACTATATGTACAAATTATCTCGACCAGGTGGGAAAAATTAGTGTCTACAAAGGATTGTATGGCAGTTTGTAGTAGCTTGAGTTTCTTATGGGAAAACATTATTAGCAAGTATGGATGTCCATTGAGCTTGACAAGTGATAAAGGGACACACTTTTTAAATGAGACTATCGAGAATATTATTGAAATATTTTATGGTAAAACATCATAAGACAACACCCTATCACCCACAAGCCAATGGGACTACTAAGGATTTCAATAAGATATTGGGACATACATTGACAAACATCTGTGATGTTGGAAGGAAAGACTGAGATGATAAATTCTATGTTGTACTTTGGGAATACATGACTCTAATACCCCTATTGTCTCATCATTCATGCCTTGATATTATGCGGCTAGTTTGGCATGCCTCTTAAATGGACTTGTATTATGTTTTTTTATGTTTGGACATCATGTGTGTTTATTGCTTGGTATGTCGGTTCATTGTGACTAAACTCTATTTACATAACATACTTGCATATCTTAGTTGATATAATCTTGTACTTGTGGATATGTTGTTAGATAAGTATGGAAATTGTTATTATTATTAAAATTTATTAAACTAAGCATGGCCTTAGTAAGATAAGGGCCTTGTCTACTTTGTTTTGATATCTACTAGACTATTATGTGAATATGATGCTTCGGGATAATACCCTAGATCAATTTGTGCTATTTGGTGTATCTGGTGGATTTGTGGATTACTGGGTATGGAAGAAAATACCTTGAAAAGATAGATAGATGGTACCTGTAATATAACTATTTTTGCATGTATTTTCATGCTTGAAATGTTTAAATTGAAGTCTTCTTGTGTTAAACAATTCATCTTGGATTTTCTTTTTTACTTAATATTATGATGAATCGAACCCATACTTCTAATTTTATTCTAGGTATGTCGTCGATACGATAATAAGAGTAGGATGATGTATACTTATATAAATGTAAAACCCCACACAAATACATACATGTATTCAAATTTTTAATCTAAGATTGTTCCCCTCCATGTTGTTAGGGGTTGACTTATGTGATCTGGGTTATTATTAGTCACTTGTCTTATTTTAATTGAATGCGATACCCATATGGGATGGGTAGGTAAACTGAGAAGTATGTGTATTTATGGAATGAGTCTTTTTATTCTCTAATAAAATTTTGAAATATCATGTTGGGCATAGTCGTTTTATTTCAACCTATAAATCACTTGGGATATGTATTATTTCAGCCTATTATTCTATTAAGGGTTGGTTTTGTTGCATTTTCTAAGAAAAATCGTATCAAATTCGTAGGCTCAACTATCCTTATGTGGTTGTAAGTAGTTGTTGTGATAAGATTTAATGGTCAAGAGGTTATGCATAAATATTGTACTAATCCCTCAAGTCACTTAAACTTTATATGAATGTTGGGGATAATGCATCGCTAGGCTTGACTAGTATAAGCCATTAGTAATGGGATCATAAGGTCGTTGTGTTCATACTTGTTTTGATTTAATTAAAGAGTTACTATGTCACACCTGTCATTCATAACTATTAAGTTTAGTGGTTTATGGGTTATCAAACAATGGACCTCTATTGACTTTACCTTGAACCGATATAATTTATTTTGAAGTCTTGAGGGAATATAAGTGAATGAATTTGTACCTATCATGAACCTTGATTAAACAAGGAACTATTAGCGTTATGTAGGACCATAATTCTATTTTTGAGATGCTTAGCTCCTTAAAACTATGATATAGTATGAATTACAAGAAGGGCTCATTGTTATTAAAAACGGTGGTGTCAGTGGTTGTAGAAATATATATATTCGATATGAAATTAAGGAATAGTGGGACTTGAATAAGTTGTGATATTAAAAGAGTAAGGATTTTTTTAACGTAAGATTTTTTGATGGAGAATTATGCAATGTCAGTATTTAATTCGATTAAATAAGATTGTAGAATCTGTATAAGACACGGGAGAGTATGTAGAGTAGTAAGTTGGATAATATAATGTTTTAAAGGATATTATATTTCTCAAATGTACTCTTTCTTTATTATAGGTTGATCTTATGGGTTATGATTACTTATGTGAATGATTATGATATATATATATATATATATATATATATTAATAAATTTAAGTTATTAATATACAAATGTGAAGAGTATCAAGTGTATTCAATATTGAAATGATTGATTTTATTGATACAATAGATTATACCTAGGTAATATCTTAAATCATTTCCTTGAATGAAGTAACTTAAATATATGTGTTAATTTCCTTATAGAAATAATTAAATCATGTTGTCCCTTTTTTCTAGCGTGAATTTTATTTAATGCATTATTTCCTTTATAAATATACTAGATAGAGTAAGTTGTTACAGGAGATATAGATCTTATCATGCCAGTTTGTATGAACTGACAGTTGCTAAGCAATTTTGCAGATGGAATTTATAAAGAGTGAAAGAAGGATGAAGTTTAAAAAGTTTACATTTGTTCTATTGATTGAAGAAATTTATATTTTTACACATGTTTGTATTTATCATGAAATGAAATACTCTTGTATTGTTAAGAAATAAAAAGGCTAGTTAGCCTATTTATTTGTATTAATTCGAAAAGGAAAAATGTATGAATTATTATGTCATAGAGAAATTTTGTACAACTGATTCAAGAAATGAATAAGATTTTGTTTGGATATGAAAAGGATGACTATGAAATTTGGTTCCTATATGATCTATATCTAAGATACAAGATTATATTCCATTAATACAAATATATATAGATATAGCATTTGATTTATGGAAATTGAATAAGGCTTGATGAATATTTTGAGTACTATAATGCCATAATATGAAGATAAATTTTATCAAACTAAGTAAATATGTGAGTCACATTTATATAAGTCTTTATACTAGTTTTGAATTTCTATATACTTGGTATAAATTAAGCTTGTAATAATACTATGGTATAGGGTGAAATATATGACTCATTGCAACAATTTAATTAATATCTATAGCATGTTAAGGTGAATCATATGAACATATGCAATAACTATATATATGAGCACAAATACATTTGTTAATGTATGGACATAAGTTGATAGTTAAAGGTATAGAATGCCATCTTTAACTAGTTTCAACTTAGTATGAAAAAGGTTATTCTTAACCATGATTACTTAATTTTGATCAAAGCATGATCATGGGAACTAATACATTCAATAGATTTAATTTTGCAACCTGTAATTATTTAGGATAAAATTTACTACATCTAACTAAGTAAAAGCCAATTGTGAACTCTCGTTAGACCCTTAGGTACGAAACCTACTGTCGGAAATAATTGTATGGAAGAAAATCAACACATGAATTTCAACCGTACTCGACTCCTTGAGGTTGTACCGAGGTAGGCGGCGTAGAAAATATGAATGGCTAGGTGGTAGTGAATATGGTGATGGATGATAGTGTGCGGATAGGTTGTCAAGGCAATGCAACACCTCTAACTTGTAATGGTGGGATCTTCTTGTCAAGCACGATGAAAGCCTCTCTAACCTGGGTGGCTCAAATGGAGAAATTGGAAAGGATGGCAACACGAGAGACTCCAGTCAATATCAAGCTCAAGATATCATGTCTATTGGTTGTGGAACTCATGGGAAACTGAATGGGGCCTCGTAAATCTATCCAGACAAGGTCATGAAACAATTAAAAGTGAGAGGCATGATTCTGTTCAGCTCTATGGGTGGTTGGTGGGTTCTGGTCCAAAATGAGAGGGCTCGATGAGCTTCTTCATTTAGAATGTTCAATTTCCTAATGATATCGGTGGCGATGGAGAGGTTTGAAATACTAACGCTCTCAATCCGGTGTCTATGTCCAATTGGTTCTCGATTTCATTCGGTTGGGAATCATAAGATATCAACCGTAGATGCTTTCTAGTCATGGTCCCTTTATGGTCATAAGAATGATCAAGATCCTAAGCCTAAGGGTGGTTAGGAAATCTACACTCAGGGGCGGTCCAATAATCGTAAGCATAATCGACTGCAATTTTTAGCATGTTGAGTTGTTCTATCTTCTTGGTGTATTGGTTCGGGATCTTGAGGATAAGAAGACAAAGTTCTATATCAATGTTTGTGACCTATTTAGGTCTGTTTAGTTGTGGGACCAGTGGATTACGAGTCAAAAGCTTCTCTTGCTGCGGACCTTTGATGGTCATATAGTTGCTCAAGGTAGTCTGTAATTTGGTTGATTCGACCAATACTCAAACACTTTATCATCTTAAATGTTTAATACGTCTATTTTTGGTTGATTCTTTGTACATCCCTAGTTGTCTTGAAAACGTTGTACCTAAGGCCTTGATCTATGTCTACAAGTGGAACTGGTAGGTTTGGTTGTGGTATTACCGGTTTGAAGCTAAAATATTTGGGTTCTTTGGGACTTGTAATAGTCATATGAAATGTGATTGCATCTAATTTAACTAAATCCAACTAATGAAGCAAATCAAATCTAAAGTATGTTTTTGTATTTTCTAGGATATAAATGAACAAAGCAAATAAACAATTAATCTAACAGAGGAAATACTATTTGACCGTTAATCGATATTTTAAAAATTGCTTCTAATCTAATGAATGAAATCTAATACAAATAATCAACTAGATGTAGTTGAAAACTTGTGCAAGCATGTGAAGCTAAATCTGAATAACAACTTAATTCAATCAAAAACCCTCAACCCTACCTCAGAGGTAAGGAACAAATCATAGCTTCTCGGAAGCTATTGTTCCCCATAACTTCCCCAGTAATGTTGAAAGTGAGATTTCTAATGATTTGATCTATTTGCAATTGTTTGAATAATCGAAATGAAAGGATTTCACTACTCTATTTGATATGGATTTGTACTGAATAAATTCAGAATTTGACAATTTGAATAAATGAAGAAAAACAAACAAATAATTCCAACCTGGATAAGCAAGAGCTTTGGAAAATCTGGTTGTATCTATGCTTTTCCCTTATTTTATCCTTTCTTTCTCTATGTGTCCATATGAGTCTAAGGAATTTGGGAATGCAAAGGCAGCAATAGGAGAAGGCGCTTGAGCAATGGCATAGCTTGAAGGTAGTCTGGTTGCAATGCAGGTGGAAGAGGGATAACACAAGTGAACAGAGCTTGGCTATGCAATTTCCAGTAGGATTGTGGCAGAAATACTATGCAAGACATAAAATTCTTAGGATATTTCCTTGAATACAAGCATTTCATATATAGGAATTGGATGGGATTTTCCTTCATGCATAAGGAAGCCTTGGAGTGCTAAATCATTTAGTGAAGAGGCAATTCAAACTAATTAAATCTATTTAAAATTTGAAAAGGAAGGAATACCATGCAATCAAATACTATTTTTAGGCAATTAGTCACAAAATAACCTTAGAAGTCAAGTGAAATCATGCGTGTTAAAACCACGCATGAAGAGTTCTAGAAAAATTGCACAAGACCTTCGCTCTGCACGCATCAGGGCGGAAGTCATGGGACCATTTCCCTACCTGGGTGGTGGTCGTGACACTAAAGGCCAAAACATGCACGAAAATGAGTGAGAAGCTGAAGCAAGCATGGAAAAGTTAAGTACAAGCATTTAGGCTAAAAATATATACTGTGAATGAGATTAGGAACTTGAACACCTTATGAAAGGACATGAATCATCATTGGGGACTTTTGTAACCATTTTTGACAATGTAGCACATGAAATTTTGGGTACGTACATATTGCCCCCTCGGAGAAGCATCTTAGCCACAAAAAGGCGTAAAATGTAGATTCCGAGTATGGTGTTCTTGAAATGGGAGTTAGAAGCTATACGACATGTTTCAAAATGTTTCCTTCTAAACTTCCACTACCTGTACAATGAAAAAGAAGACTCAAGTACGAGATAGATGAAATATCAATAAACAAAACACTAAATTAAAAAACAAGAGGACTTACCATTTGTATGGGGATAAGAACTTACCTCTTTCGGTGCTCCAACCTATGCGAAAATATGCACTCAAAACGAAGTTATAACAACAGATATATATATATATATATATATATATATATATCCAAATAAACTCTTTTTCCAATTCATTTGCGCATATTGACTTGGTGATTTTGAGCTCTTGGACCATAATGATCATTTTTGTCGATAGAATAGTCAAAACATCCATCAAGAGATCATGATCGTGCCTTCGTGAGCGGGAGATCAACTAGCGCGATCTCATGTTAGTTTTCCTCACTTGTGTGTTTTTAAACCTAAAATGTCAAAATGTCAAAATCTTTTCCTAGGGGGGATCATTTTTAAAATTTCTTATTTTAAATGAGTCTCTAGGGGGGTGCCTATAGGGTAGTCTTTTATTTCATTAAAAATGGCCTATTTTTGCATTTTGAGCAATTTTAGGGTAACAAAGTTGTATGGTGAACTCGATTCAGGACCCTCCTACACCGTTGCCGGGTGACGGTTCTAAATAGAATGACCAAAATTCATGCTAACTTAAATTTTTTTATATTTTTAATGTTTTTTTGTGTTTTTTATGAGCTTGCTTCATAAAATATGTCACTAACTTGATTTTTATGTGTTTTTGTGTATGCAGAATAAGGAAGAGTATATTCATTGGAGTCGCGAGAGGGAGTGTGACTGGATCCCAGTGATATTGGATTAGTTGACTCAGGATGAGACCAATACTCTTCAAAGATTAGGAATATGGAGGATTGCACGAGTGCCCCATGTCACTCCTTCCAGTTACTTACTATGCAACTTGTTTTCTTATTGGGATGTAGACCGAAATACCTTCCATTTGTCGAGTGCTAGGTTTGAGTGGATGATCGTCATAGAATATGTGTACCATATTCTTGGGGTTCGATATTGGGCGAGATGGTTGAATTTGGAGACAGTATGATCCAGATCCATGATGGCTCTTTGGGCCACTTATATGGGGGATGTTGTGGTTTCCTTTGGTTCGAAGAAGGGGATGAAAGTTTGATCCATTGCTATTGCTCCCATCCCTATTATCTGCAAGGCCATCATGGGTATCTTGCCCTCGTGGTTGATCAAGGACAAGGGAGGTTATACACTACTTTATTGTTGGGCTCCCATCATCACACATATTAAGACTCATGGTCGTATCTATGCTTGGGGAGCCGATATTCTTGACGATTACCTATCATTAGCTATATATCAGATTGTTAGGTTATAAGAGTAGTCTTTGAGCCACCTTGCATTGGTTATGAGTTGGGTGTATGAGCGGATCATCCCCTATGAGAAGGGAGTGCTAGTATAGGACTCAAGGGTCATCATGGCCACTAGATGGATGACGATGATAGTTCTCAAAGTGCCACATCAACTAGTGGCCTCTTTGACCACAACAGACATGGTGGACAACCCATACCATGATATGGTAGGTTTTTGGGGACAGGATGGGACCACAGTGATAGCTTGTGCCACCACCAATTAGTTAGTTGATAGGATGGGGAAGGTCAAGATTCACCCCTTTGGCCAAGTTCCTCAGTAGTTTGGCCTTCCTTATATTGATATGCTTCCCCCAGTGGAACCTATGTACAAGACTATCAAGGAGGCTCGAAAGGGCCCTAGAGGAGATCCAGGTTAGACAATGGTGACTCCAAAGGTTCCTATTGAAGTTAGCCAAGTCGTTTGTGCATGACAGGTGGTTGGTGTCAATCATTCACCCTTACTCCATATTGAGGGTATAGCTACTCATAGTGGAGAGGAGGATGATCCCATAGATGTGGACTCCGAATATAAGGAGTATATAGGGGATGAGACTAGAGAGGAGTCGGTTGGAGAGGATACAAGAGGAGAGGACATAAGTGGAGAGGAGACTGGTGATGAGGGGTTAGGTGGTGAGGCTGGAGGGGCATCTCACATGGAGGAGGAGAGTGATCCTGAGTGGCATGATACTCAAGATGTTCTGAGAGTGGAGTGGAAGGATGAGGTTGTAGAGGATGAGACACTTGTATCCAAGGGACCACCGATTTACGATGGAGAGGCGGATGACAATTATGTGATGGGATAACATATTTCTTCTAGTTTCTGAGTCCTCTCACCATTAGCGATAGTGAACAGTAGCCACTAACTCTACATAGATTCCTAGATATCTGAGTATGTTGATCCTCTTCTCTTGACCTTATTAGTCAGAAATCTTAGTTAGTATTTGTTTTTGTTTTGTTTTTGTAGCTTTCTAGCTTTCCATTTCTTCCCCTTTTTGTTTGCATCATTGCACATGAGTGGTGAGAGCTTATTCAACACATGTGAGTGGAAACCTTGTTGATCCCCTTGGGGAATACCCGAGCTAAGATGACTGAGGACATAGGACAACCACTTGCATCCGGAAGACACACTAATGTGTTTTCACCCATCTTGAGGACAGTGGAGGTCATGACTTCTCTCCATACTCAAGTGACCGTGTATGAGACATCTGAGTAATTGATGAGGTGGAGTCACTCTCATAGTGAAACCAAAGCTAGTGGCCACCTAAATAAGCACTCCCACCATTCATTGCATTCTCATCATCGTAGCCATAGTAGGAATCTTGAACACAGTCATGCACCATCTCAAGGATCCCACGGGGATTGATAAGCCATTGGGCCTTTTATTTCTTAGTTTCCATTTCTTCAAGCATTATATGATTTTTTTATATCTCGGGCTCATTGTGAGCATTTTGACCATGCCTAGTGCATGATGGCATTGTACAAAACTTGATTTATTATGATATATATATATATATATATATATATATATTATACTTTTTTTTGGTTTGGTAATTCATTGTACCTTAGTTGACTTAATCTTGGCTCACTTCTCATGTGTACTCTAGATGTTTAGAACATCTATTTTTACATGCTTTTAGAACGTATGCGGTGGATATGAATTCTAATAACATAATGATTTCTTTATTTTTGTAATGTTGATACATGATAATGCAAATACATTGTAATGTTGAACTTTAGTTTCTCTAAGAAATTTTTGATACTTCGTATTATTTTGGAAAGACGTGATGAAAGAGTGATATGATAAGTGAATGAAATTTCCCCACTCCTAACTCCACACAACTGATATGATGTGAGGGTTCAACACCAAAGAGCCGAAGGGGCACAAATCATATAAATTTTTGAATGGTAATGACGAGAGAAAGAAAAGGATTTGGTGAAGACCAAATTGAGACCCTACAACCTCATTCTACCCAAGTTTTCTTCATAGTTAAAAATTTGAATTCCTTTCAAGTTTATCTAGACTTAAATCAGTAAATGACCACTTTGTTGAAAAATATAGCTTTAAGGTTTTAAACTCTTTTTGAATTTGAACATCTAACTCACTTTGTTCTGATTTATGATTTCACAGAATTTGAATGAACTATTTCTAATTTTCAAATTTTTCAAAGAGACCCCTTACACCTTGCCCCATGCTACTAGTAGGAAGTATGGTCTCATCACCATTGACAAGGAATAGGATATTAAGGTAACTTCTCTCCATTCCTAACCCTACATCACTAGTAAGAGACGCAGGCTCAACACTGAAGGTTGGTAGGGAAAATAAATGTGTAAAATAAAAAATTTTATGTGGATTTTCATTTGACTTATTTATCTAGGTAAAATGTCTAGAATGTTATTATTTCTAAAGAGATGTATATGGGATAGATACAACACCATGAAGCTTCTAGAATAGACTATAGACAAAGACACCTAATCTAGAATAAACTATGAGTAGAACCAAGTATGCAGGCTTATGTATGGTTACTATCAAAGTTTTGTCTATCTTTCTTGAATTGATGAAATGATTCAAAAAAAATTGATGATACCATGAGAATTTGAAGAGATATGATTTGAATTTTTGCCAATGTTTTCGAAGTTTTTAGGAATTGTTATAAAAGTAATTCCTTGATCAAAAATTTACGAAATGAACCAGAAATGAAAATGCAATGTGGATCTAGTAATATACATATGGAAATGCTAATAGATCATGCATGTAGTATCTCTTCAGGTGAAGAGATTTTACATATTCGCTAAACTCCTCACCCTCTAGTGTACACATGTGAAATGCCTCATTTTTATAGTTTTCTATTACTCGATATGGACCCAACCAAGTAGGCATGAATTTTCTTCCTTCTCCGGTATTTTTTATATTCATTTATCGATTCTTAAAACCAAATATCCCTCATAAATTTCACACTCGTATACTTTCTTGTTATATTTCCGAGCCATTCGGTTAACATAAACATTATTCCATTATTTATCATTGATCCTACCTTCATCAAGGTTTTCTAATTGAGAGATTCACACCTCTTGATATTCTTCTTCTCCCATAATTCCGTGCAGTGAGATATGGAGACTAGGTATTTCAACCTCAAGTGGTAAAACCACTTCTACACCAAATACCAAAGAAAAGGGGTTTCCCCATTGGTGTTCTTATCGATGTTTGATAGGACCAAAAGGGTGGAAAGATATTTAAGTGATAATATCATTTATTCTCCTTAACAGTCTTAAGGAGAATGGATTTTAATGTCTTGTTTGTAGCCTCATCACTTGTCCATTGCCCGAGGATAATAGAGAGAAGTCGTATGGTGATTTATTTTGAACTTTTCACACAATTCATGTACTTCCTCATTTTTGAAATACATGCCATTATCATAGATAATGACTTGTGGGACACCGTACCTACAAATTATTGGGTTTAGAATGAACTTAGCGATTACACATCCAAGTAATGGTTGTAAGACATGACCTCTACCCAATTAGGAAAGTATTTTGTGGCCGTGATTATGAATTTATGACCATTTGTTGATGAGGGAGAGATCTTCCTATCAAATCAAGGCCCCACGTGGAAAAGGGCCATGGTGTTGCAATTGGTTGCAGATCCTGTGCCGGTATGTGAATATCATGGGTGAAATCTTGACATTTATGGAATTTGTGCAAAAACTCTATTGTGTCATGTTCTAACATGGGCCAAAAGTAACCCATCCGATGTATCTTCCAAGTAGTGGTGTGGCCCCTGAAATGACCTCCAAGTACTCCATTACGTGACTCATAAAGAATCTTCTTAGATTCTTCTTTGTCGACACATCTTAACAACATTCCATTAAAGGCTCTACGATAAAGCACCTGTTCCAAGATAACGTACTTAGTGGCTATAACACATAACCATATTCTTTGTAGTGATGTTTCCCTTTCTAGATATGTATGATCTTCTCTGAAATTAATAATGTCAGTGTACCATGGGCATGCAAAAATGGGAGGCTTGGTTTCAACAAAATACACACATTCGTCGAGGAAGTCCAGATTTACTAGATCACCTCCATCTAATGGGTTATCAACCAACCAGTCCACAATGATTTGTCCTTTGACAGATTTTTGATTAAAAACATTAACTCAAACTCGCCCATTAAAGTTATGAAGCATCCATCTTTCTTAGATAAGGACCCTTGTGTAAGAACCGTCCACAGATGATCTGATTTAACAATGACCCTTGTTTCTTGATTTAGCATGTAATACCTCAAGCACTTTTTTGCGAAGACTATGGTAAGGCATTCCTTTTTTCCCTGTGTGTAATGCATCTCATAGTCAAGTAATGTTCAACTAATAAAATATCTACACATTCTCATTTATCATCATCCTCTTAAGCTAACATGCAGGCTAATGAGACATTTGTAGCTCATGAATATAGAATTAAGGGCGATCGACTTAGGCAAAGCATGATTGTGGGAGTAGACAGTAGAAGCTGTTTGGCCAAATCAAATGCCTCATTGTACTCTTTCATCTAATCAATGTAGCAATCCTTTTTAATAAATTGTTGATTGGGTGAATAGCAAAGGTTAGATCAAGGATAAACCTTCGGATTGCACCAATTTTTCTAAGAAAATATTTGATGCTAGACTCATCTGATGGTGGAATCATTTCTAGTATGGCTCATATTTTGGCTAGGTCTACATCAATCCCTCATGAAGATATGATGTATCCCAACAAATTACCTCCCATTACAACAAATACACATTTTTCTGGATTTAATGTGATGTCATATTCGATTAAGCAAGAAAGGATGATATGAAGCACCTCAGGGTGATCACAAAATTTTCTAGCCTTAACTAGAAGATCATCCACATAGGATTCCATAATATTATGGATAAGATCATGGAATATATAATTCATCACCCATTGGTATGTGGCACCATCGTTCTTAAGTCCAAATGGCATGACAACATAAAAGTATGTTCACTAAGGGGTGATAAATGTAGTTTTGGTTTGATCCTCCTCAGATATTTTGATTTGGTTATATCCAGAAAACCCATCCATGAGAGATAACAAATCATAGTCATATGTTGCGTTGACAATAACAGTGATGGATGGTAACAAGAAATCATCCTTAGGAAAAGCCTTTTTGATATCCTGAAAGTCTATGCAAATTCAAATCTTTCCATTCTTTTTTAGAATAGGGATGATATTAGATACCCATTGTGAATAGTCGACTAGCTTGATGAACCCCACCTATAGGAGTTTCATCACTTCTTCTTTCACCATGAGGGACACCTTTGGCTTCATGGGTCTCAACTTCTGTTTAATTAGCTTAGCATCGGCTTAGTGACGAGGTTGTGAACTATAACGTGTGGTGTAATTCCTGTCATTTCCTTGTAACTAAATGTAAAATATTTTTCATTCTCCTTGAGGATTTGGGTGTGTATTTCTATCTCCTTTAGAGTTAGAGAGGATCTCAACTTCAAGATTTTTTTCCTCCTCCATCCCGATGTTTATGTCAATTGTTCTTTGATTAAGGAGGCGTTACCCTCTTCAAATTTAGGTGGGGTTAGAGGTAGTTCTAAGTCTCCTTCCTCTTCTATCTCATAGACCTCAAGACCTTCCATAGAGGAAGGGTTTATCATGGAATCTCCAAAGTAAGAGAAAGAGCATGGGATGAGGGATAAGTTGATCTTATGATGAGAGAGATGCAAATTTGTGTAGGAATTTAAATACCCTAGGATTACTTCATCATTTTCATCCTAATCTAAGGTGATAAACTCATTCTCAACTTTTACATTAGCGAGAATTGGGGTTGTTGGTATATTTTGAACCAAAGGTTTGGAATGAACCAAAGCTGAAAGCTAGTGTCTTGTGACTTGTTTATTGGGGTAAAACGAAAAGCATAATTTGTTATAGAGTCGACGGAGGTTTTTCTCTCTATGTATAGCTTCAATTGAAATTAAATCAAATCCTTTACTTAACTCGAGGATGGCAGTCTTGTAAAGTTGCAGATGTTTGGCCCTAGTCTCGTATACTTAAAATACTTGATTTGCAACTAGTTACGAATCACCTAGTACCCTAATATTAAAATCACCCATCCTTTTGGCTACAATGAGACCAAGAAGGAGAGCCTCATATTCTTCTCCATTTTTAGTGCATTCAAAATTCAATTTAAAGGTGAAGGAATGACCCTTCCTTAAGGGTTGGTAAGTATCACACCTTCCCCAGCACCAAAGCGAAACTTTTCTCCATCGTAATTCAAGGTCCAATAGTCATCTGGGAAGATTGAATTTGGATTATTTTTTATTATCTTCCCTTTCTTCTGAGACCTCTACCATGCATACCTCATCATCTGCGAGAGATCCGAGTCCCAAGGCATGTCATATACCCATGGAATCAAATGGAATAAGAAGGGGTAGGTCACTCTCCAATAACTTGACTATATTTTTTTCATCCATGTTGACATTGTCCCAACAATTACAGTCTCGTCCTTTATGATAGAAACTCCTTCAATCAAAATTGTAGTTTCTAGTTCCATTGTAGGACCTAGATTTTCTTCGGCATTGAGCTTGTAGGTTTTTAATCGGTTTTAGGAATCTCAAACTTAGAATGAACCCCTCACCTCTTCTTTAGATTAGCTAGATGTATGTCAAAGGGTTTTGGATCACCTTGCACCATGAAGACCTACCCTAAATGTAGGAATCTTACTTCCTGAAACAAAGTAGAGGGAATCTCCTACATGTAATGAATCCAAGGATGGTCGAGGATCATATTATAGTTGGTTTCTGGTATATAATATTAAATTCAGTTAGAACTGTCTTATGTCAAAGGGTGACTTGTCAACACTATAGTTCTAATTACGACGTCGCCTTGAGGCTGTCATAGCATCTCAGTGTGTTTCGTGTTGAGGATCAATTGGTTTCTCCGTAACCTAACTTTTGAAGGAAAGAGAAAGGGACTATGTTGACCATTTCACCATCATCAATCATTGCAAATTTTACATAGTTATTTTGGATCCAAACTTGTAAAAATAAGGTCGGATCAACTCTACGAGAATATTTCAATGTTTGTGGGCATATTGCTGATGTCAAATACGAATCCAACATCTCTTTCTAGTTGCCCTGGAGGATAAACATCAAAGTATATATGGTTTATCTACACTTCTAGAGGAAGGGTGACATTAATCAAATGCCTAAGACCTATTTCTTCTAATAAAGTGGCTATGTGAGTAGGGGAATTCTTTAATAGATCTAAGAAGGAAATGTGAGAGAAGGTTTTGGTTAGGTCATTAATCAAGTCATAAGATCCTATTGGCTTGCCCAAGTGTTTCACGAATGTCATCTAATATAGTCAGGTAGATTGGGATAGGATATAAAGAATAGTCTTTGGTTCTAGTGGTAGCATTAATCTAAGGTTTAGTGTCCAATTCTACCAATCCCATAATTTTGTTTGTTGGCAACCATCCAAAGGAGGTGTTACCTGTGATTTTGACAAAGTTGAGGCTTCATGATCATTGGTTCCTATTGCAATTCCTTTGTTTGAACTGTTAGGATCTATTCTACCATATTTTAGGCACGTAGGGAGAGGATCGCTAAAGATCCTAAGTGGTGTGTTTTATGGGGATACCGGTCCCGTGTAAGTGTTTTGAGTTGTGTTGTTGGGTTTTCCAAAAACATGTCAACAAATAGTTGTCTTTGATCCTCTAGAAAACATTGTAGAAATTTGTTATAATCATGGCATGTTCTTGTGTCATGCCCTCGAACCCTATGGAAACCGCAATATAAATCGGGATCATAATCTCGAGGCCTTTGGTTTGCACTTTTTTGTGGTCTAAAATTACAATTGTTGTTTGACTGTTGGTTATTATAGTTGAAGTTTGGGGCCCATTGCCCTTGATTTTGAAATTGGTTCGGGTACCCACTTGGGTACTTGCTAGGAGCTTGGGCCTACATTTTTAAGTGGGTTTCGTGGTTGTTGTTGTTGTTGTTGAGGATGATTATTAAAGTCCATTGCATTGACTGAAGGTAAAAAGTTATTATTTCTTTGGTTATTGCCATTCGTATTATTTTTGTTTTTGGTAGCATTCACATTGGGAGAGCTAACAACATTTGGCTTCTTACCCTGATCGATGACACCATCAATTGTAACTCCATGATTCTTGTTGAGGACATTTAGTCCCTAATTATTGTTTGTGTTGTTGGGGTAACTGGTGTTACCTTGGTTAGGAGTGATCAGTCTCCCGTTTGTTCCATAGGTCTTGTGACCAATTTCTATAGCCGTTTGATCAATTTGGAGAGCACCCTCCAATACTTCTTCGTAGCTCCTTAGTGGAAACTTTTGGACTTCTTCCTTTGTTTCACTATTAAGGAATAAATGAATATATCATGAGCTCTTGTTGGTAATTTTTGCACTCGTGAAAAAATGGGAAACTCAAAACTTTTTGTATGGTGGAAGGCATTAATGAAATGGACCTAACTAGAGGATGCATTACATTTTTATTTTATTTTTCGATTCTACAATAATGATTAACTACATGTAATATGAAGCTATGTGTGCTATTACGAAATGTAACACCTCACATAGACTTCCATTCCATGTTCATCTTTAGAAATAAAACACAAAAGCCTCAAAAGAATAATGCATTGCCTTGATGAAGGAGAGAACCACATTTTAGGTGAAGTGTTAAATTTAGGAACAACAAACAGAGTTACAATTTACATGAAAGAGATTTCATTATTAAATTTACAGGTACATCAAAACTCATTTATTTATTCATGCTAAATACATTTATTATGTGATTGAGTTGTTATTTCATTATACAATCAATATCCATCATAAAATATGAATGCAGAAAGAACTATATAATTCAATTACAGAAATTAATGTTATTTATTCATGAAGAAATTCAATGTTTTGCACACAATCCATGGGATGTAACTCACAACTACTGAAGAAAGAAGTACATGTGCATAAAGATAAAAGTAAAAGAGTATAGACGAAACCCGTCATTGCCTTGGTTTTTCTTCTAATCTTCTTATCTCTAGTCCCACTCATCTTTCATTTATGTTACAAGTAGCTATAAGTACCTGAAAAAAAAGAAAAGGGCATCAATAAAGAGCTCGGGGTTTAATCTATACTCATCTACTGTCTAACTACATGCAAATGGATTTCTTAATATCAGAAGTATACGGTACATTAGAGACACATACATAATTGATAAAGTAGTACTCTATAGCAGCACATATGATTCCTAGAATCATAACAAAAAAGGAAAGAGAAAATAAAAGACTATGGAACGTAAGAGAGGCCAAAATGCCTAGTTATTTTCTAACTATTTTCTTAAGTGTGTAGGTAGAAGTTACAACAGAAAATATCAATGCATGTTTTAAAATTTTGTACTATTAAGTATAGATCGTACTCAATGATCAAGAATATTCAAGAACAACATAAAAGGATTCATTCATGCATCTCAAATCTTGAGATATTTATATCAACTTTTAAAGGAAACAAACAGTAATCAAGCACATATGAATCAAATCTACTTATCACTTCAGATTATGAGCCATCAATGAAGACCAAATGGAGCAGATTATGATCACATTAATCAAATAGATTGCATTAAAAGAGTTCATTATAGCATTAAATGAATTATTTTTATAATATTTTATATCACATGGATTAGGAGCAAAAATAAAGAGTCTTCATGATAAAATAGAAGTTCATCTTGCAAGAATAATGGACAACATTTCATCAAAGGAGAGAATTCAATATGTTCACAATATCAGTAATCAAAATCTTTCTTCAAATATAGTTTTACAAGTACATCTTCAAGCCATATTCCTTAGTACAAATAAGTCAAAGAAACAAGTACATCTAGTAAACCCACCAATGATCAAGATCAAAGTCATCATAGCCAATAAAAGGGATCAAGAGGTTGTTATTCAAATCATAGATGGGAATAATCATCATGTTTCAAAACTAAAGTGATCACATTCCATTGAAAGGATGAGTAAAAATATTGACACATGACCACTTTAAGTAATTCAGGGCCATCCATGCTATGATGTCAACAAATCAAAGTACAAAAATAGATATAAAATCCAAGTATTGATCATCTTCTACCATTCACAGTTACACCTATACAAGTCACAAATTAGAATTCAATCTATTTCTTACATATTCCAAGAAAATCTATGAATGTTTCAAATTTGTAATCATCAATTGATTACACTTGGAATCGGAGGTGTAGGAAGAGATCAAAATTTCATGCAAGAAGATATTAATATATCACAAAATTGTGACAAGTGTTTAAGTTCAATATTTACAAGTACAAAGTGATTCATAATTGCCACTACATATTGGAAATTAGAAAATATATTTTCATTAAAAAATGTAGGAAACATCAACCTCATTTTCAGGTAAAAAGCGAGCAACAAGGTAATATCATCAAGAAAAATTACAGATTAATGAAGTTCGATTCATCATGATGCTGCTCATTTATTAGAAGGAGGATAAGTAAAGTTTACTTATTTTAAAGCACAACTTCAAGGGCAGAAGCATTATGATTCCAATCAATATTTACAAGATTACCTATTGCTAGTATGGAACAGTAAAAACAATAATTCCAAATATTGAACAAATATTCGGATCAATTGATAACATGCAAATTGTATATTTACAAGTTCATGTAAGCAATCATAAGATTACAGATTTTAGAGCTCACATTTAATGAACCAAATTCAAAACTTGTAAGTATGAATCCAAGAAGAACAAGACAAGTTACAAGTGCACATTTTAACATGCATCATAACAAACAAAGAAATTCTATAGTAATGTTATAGTACCAATGGGGTAAAAATATGACAAGAAAAGTAGACTCAACTCTTGTGAATATAATTCATCATTGTATCAATAAACAGAGAGAGAAATTAAGAATGATTCAGTTCTTTAACAGAATAAATCAAACCTAGTGATCAAGTTTTCAAATAACAAAGTATTGTTATCAAGAGGATAACAAAGCATCAAAATGACTGTTACAACCAGATATCAAAGCTCAAAAGGATTAGAAACAAAGTCTTCAAAGTATCTACATAGATTAAAGAAAGAAGAAACAAGGTTCTAAAAATATGAAGTTGCATGTTTGAACAACACAAAACAATATGCAGAACTCAAAGTGGTTATAGTCATGTTAATGATCCTCCAAAAGCTAAAAATTACAAATCTTATCAAGCTACAATCACAAGAGATGCCTCTATATACAGTGTACAAGATGTAGTTTTTAGATATTTTTATGGAAAAGGAAACAATCTATAATTTACAATTAAAATCTTCAAAGATTAGATCATGTTTCGAGATCAAAACTAAGCACAAGATAGCTTCCAACTAAATGAAGAACAAAAACAAAAATTAGAATTCTTTCACCACATTCATATAGCCATTATCTTCAAGGTTTAAAGAAATATAAAAGAAAAAAATTTGCAGACAGTGAAATCTCAAAGCATTTATCAAGAAATGAATGAATTCTGAGTACCCACTACAAGAAGTGATACAAACCCATGTGCAAAAACGTAAGGGTTCTGAGCTCGAGTAACAATAAAATGGTGACTAAAAAGCAACAAAACCAACCCATGATAACAATGCATAGAGGTCAACATAGCTCAAATTGATCTAAGAAGAGTCATCTATCATCAAGCTACCATAAGGACAAGAAAATGTTACAAGGTGGCGGGGATCATCTATAGATAGATTTAACAAAGCTAAATGGTGCATGGTTTATCCAAAAGAAGAAATCTAGGTGATTCGATTCAGGAAATGAAGATCCATACTTGACTCATAACAATGTTAAATGTTTAGAGCTCAAAACACATGTGATAAATTATAATTATCTAACTGATTTACATCTCAATCTGAGTTAGCTATTAGAGCACGAACCCAAGGATGGAAGGAAATATATTTACATAAAAAAATTAGAGCTCGAGGAACAATATTAATGGTAGCAGGAGCTTGATTCAGGGAAAATAGTTGCAAGGAAAATCCAAATTATAACGGTTAAACACATCACACAAATAAAAAACCCAGTTCAAAATTTTAAATGACAGAATGGAAATGGCCACAGCAAAGGAAAGAAAAAAATACCCATTTGAAGCAGCTAAAGAAGTGATAACTCACTATTTTCCATTCAAGTGAAGAAATCCTAGAATATCCATCGAATAGAGAGCAACATAATGATGACCCAAAAGTTCTTGAAGCTCAAAATCAAAGTTGTAATAACAAAGACACGAGAAATACGAAATAACAACAAATATTAGTGCATGATAAAGTAGAAAAAGGTTCCACCATATAGGTAGCCATCATAATAGAAGTGCAAGGTGTTCTTATAAAATAGAAAACACACCTACGCATAATGGCTCAGACAAACTTTACAAAATGTCACGAGTTTTGAAAGTCAAGGTCGAGCTTGCATTTTCCAATAATGGCTGCAATAATGAAAAATTTAACAATATTTCCTTGAAGTCCAACAAGATAAAAGTATTGATAAAAAACAGAGCAAACCCCGCCCATATAGCTTAAAAAAAATCCAAAGTATAGCTACAAATATAGCACAAGCCATTCAAAATGGTGGAACTAAGGAAGAATCAAAGAAATAGACAAGCTGAAGATCTTTTCAGATCCATAATGCATAAAAATTAGGGTTACAAAGAGATCAAAAGAATCATTCATGGGGCATGAGGAAAATTTGACAGGACTTTGCTAGCGAGTGAGCTCGTGGAATTTTAACATGAATAGGGTTTCGTGTTTTAAGTTTCTCAATTCAAACCCCCTGAATCCTAACTCATCCCAAGAGTTAAGGATCTAACGGATGAGAGTGAAAAGTACCAAGATCAACGATGTAAAAATGATAACTCACAACTCACCATCAGGTCACCATGATCCAGAGATCAACGATTTAGATCAGCTAGTATAAGATCGATGGACCAGATTCAACGTATTTAATGCAAGCCAACTACCCACTCGCCATATCTTAACATCAATGATCAAAGATGAAGCTAGTACATGGATCAACGTCTTGTGATCAATTTAAATTATCAATGTAAATTCAGGGTTATAGTGTAACTTAACCCGAGTTAGTAAAAATTCCACAGATAAAGCGAGTGATGGGTTGAGTAATCATTGAGAGAATGCCAACCTTAAAATTTTAAAATCATTGCATTGACTAGATTAAGGTCCAAAAAATCAAATACCGACAAAATGATTAATCAAATGATTATTCAAAAATCCAAAAACCATAGTATATGTGTTGACCACATCAAAAGGTAAACATTTTTATGCCATGTGTTAATCAAAAGGGGAACCAAATTATTTTAGACAATGATTATTGTGTCTTTACCTTAGACTAAGGCCTATGTAATATGTCATGATGTTAAAAGGGGGCACAAGACCTTATTCTGCTTCCCACCCATCATTGATCAAGTGGAGGGTCTAAGTACCCATTTTTAAAAGTCTAAATACATGTGAGAAGGTGGTGAAAGCATATAAATAATGATCAAGATTATAGATTACAAGGAGAGAAATAATAGGTTTTTCACATGGACAGGTGGTCATTCCACATGAAGACAAAACAATACATACAAGAGGGTCAACATTATAACCATCACATGGATCATAAAAGAGAATGAATTGGAGATTTATCAATCACCTTAATATTTTCAAAAGCACCTTTTACCAAGTATGTATATTCCACAAGAAGAAAAAGTATGCACATGCCCACAGGAGGTCCCAACACATTTGGTGAATGTTTTTCTAAAGTATTCAAGATAAAGGAATTATTTTTATTCACATAGGGTTATTATTTTTGTATGTCCATCCAAGGGGGCAGAATTGTAAAAGTGCTAAATTTATTATTGCAAGTGGATCAAATTATAAGTGTCACATCAAGCACAAGAAGAAAAATATTGTGTGTACATTGGAGAAGACTTTATCAGCAAGCAAGAGCTATTATTGGCTAGATTATTCATCCAAGTTTTATTAAAAATAGATCAATCAACTGCACTTTGACTGGAATTTATTTTTGTAACTAAGGTTATTAATGTCTCATTGTAATCAGCATGTCTATTTTTATTCCTTTATTTATTCATGATAAAGGGGTAAAATTAGCATGTATGGGCAAGTACAAATTTTAGCCTATTTTTAGGATGGTTTGGGTGAATAATTTTGCTATATATTATGTGCATTGGAAAAGCAAAAAGGGGGACTTTTGGGACATAGGAGTGCTGAAGTAATTTTCTGCCAGTTTTTCCTTGAATGAGAATTGATTTTTGCCTTTCCAATTATTTGCAGTGGTGTGTATATCTTCATTAATTCTTGTGAATTTCAATTCCCTTATTAATCATCTTACCTTGCTGCAAATTTGGTATTTTCTACATAATATTAGTGTGCATGTTTATCTTTTTGTGTTGTTGTGATTTATCCCTCAATACATAAGTGTTTTTACCTTAATATTCTATTAAAAACCATTGGTTCGTGCATCCAAAATTCATTCTCAATTTTATTGTGCATATACTCAATCAAAGCCCTTAATAAGTTTGGTGTATCACCCTCTTTCAATTTCAATTACAGTCATCTTTTTACCCTCAAAACCCCAAAAAAATAGTTTAGGATACATCAATAAGGAACCAACCTTGATACCTGGAGACTCACCTCAATAATAGGTATACCCACAAACCTGAGGTGTTTCCATTGTATCTACGAAAGTGAGAGATCAAAGCAAGCTTAGAACCCCTGTTGTCATCTCTCAACTAGGGTGCACTTTCGAGAGATAACATTTTTTAGCATGCCGGTGGGACCGAGATCATATTTGCGGTGGATTACAGCAATTTACAATAGATTTACAGCAAAAGAAAGTCACTTTTGGAGAAAAAAGTTATGGCAATTTATTCTAAAGATCAAAATATTTATTTTGCGACTTCGTAAGGATGATTTCATACTATTTTTGTAGCATGTTCCATGCCTAAAGTGACTACAACATCATTAGTAAGAGGAATTCATGTTGAGTTTATTTCTTTACCTTTGAATTCTGCTAGAAGAAGAAGAGTTGGCAATACCTTACCTTATAATAGGCCTATTTTTGGCAACCCTCCTCCTAATCTTCCTTCACCACGTATTAATATTTTTGTTCAAATCCTCTGTTATTCCAATGGCTATTCAACCACCTAGAAATTTTGTAACCTTTACTAATGGCAACCCTTTAGTAATTCAAGTTTATCATGATATACATGTTGCTGCCTGAAAAGTTTACCTTCATTCACTGGTGAAAATCAGATTACCCCTATAGAGCACATTAAATATGTTACAGCCCTTTGTGTTGTTCATAATATAACTCATGAAGATGTAGCTTTAAGACTTTTAGTTACATCATTTAAAGGACAAGCTTTGCAATGGTACAGAACCTTAGAAATAGGGAGTATAGCAACTTGGGATGAGTTAGGAGAGAAATTACTTAAGTAATTTTAAGACCATTATGATCATTTATCTCTCATAGAATATCTTTCTACAATAAAAAGAGCTCCTCATGAATTTATAGCTAGTTTTAACATCATATTTTCTAGAACTTGGGAAATAATTACAGCCAGTGTTAAGCCTAAAGCTTATCTTGCATTTCTATATTATCTCAGAGCTTTAAATAGTTATATTTTGGCTATGATTCATTCTATGGGAGGAGAAACTCTCCTAACAGCCTACGATATTGCCATTAGGGCTAAAAACAACCTTATTCAAGTTGGAAAATTAGCACCAAGGCCATCAATGCCTCTTATCACATATTTGGCACCTGTTCCACATCCTATCACCATTATAGAGCCTGTTATTATAGCTCCATCAGATGATGTATTTAAGGCTTTGAATACTATGGGAAATAAGTTAACGTCAATTGAGAACAAACTAAGCTGAGCCTAGTAGGATTTATCAAGATTTTTACCAAAAAAAAGGTAGCATAGGCAGCCCTACCAGCAAAATTAGAACTATAGACACCATATCAACCAAGGTAATTTGATCCAAGGCTCCTAGTTCACCTAGCACTTTTGTTCAAGTCATTGTGGTTTTGAAAGAATGGTTTCCACCTTGTAATCAACCTCATTCAATTGTCAATTGTCCAAATGCATTCCTAAATATAAGCCTTTTTGCACAACCTCAGTCTAAAGCATTATTCATGCCTCAAATGGAGGGTGGGTAGTAAGATGCGCAAAGTCGAAACCACCAAAACAGAATCTAGTCAACTTTGGAGAGGAATATTTTATTACATTCATAAATAGGTCTCAAGAGAAGGCTCGAGAAAAGAAAAACAACAAAATAGACTTGTTCTACCTACAATCACTGATAAAACAATAAGTACTGGTTAAAAAACAACAAACAATTATGTTGTTCCTTCAAAAACAACAAGTAATTCATCTCAAAAAGAGCAGCAAAAATGATTGTAGCCTAATCCTAGAAGACTATTCATACCTCGGATTTCAAAAGCTGCTTTGAAGTAGAGTCATTTTTGCTAAAGCTTATGCTAAAATTGTAGAATTTTTTTCAAATATTGTTGCTTCTTTTAATATTGTTGAGGTAATGAAAAATCATAATATTAATATTTCATTATGGGATGCTCTAAGTATTCTAGGACAGCAGGAGTTACTTGCTCATGAGCTTGCTAAGTTGCAGATTTCTTCAAAAACAATAGAAAAAGAAGCTCAAAAAGCAGATATGGTTCTTGGTACAATGGAGCAAGATCGTATAAAATAGGTTAAGTGGATGGTTCAAAAAAATTTAAATGCTCATGATATCAAGAAACCACCACCCTTTTATTTATCTTTGATTATTGGAGATCATTTAGTTCATAATTACATGGTTGACAATGGTGCAAGCAGCATAGTAATGCCAAAAGCAATTATAGAAAAATTAGGCATGTAGTATAAACTTACAGAGAAAATTTTGTTGCAGCTAGATGGAACAACAACTAACATTTGTCATCATCAGAAATTTGGAGGTAACTTTACATGTTTGCCCAAATGTTACTATCTTACAAGATGTTATTGTTGTAGATTTACCTCCCTACTTTGCCTTAAGATAATTGAGAGATTTTACAGCAAAGATAGGAGGTTATCTTTCTTCAAATTGGTCATTTTTATTCTTCACTACAAGATATGGAACTAAAGTTACTATAATTTCGAGCCTTTGGATAGATTTCATATTGAACCTCATGCTTCAAATGCTACAACAAATTATGTAGCTTTAGATCAATCTGATTTTGATGTTACATCACATGTTTCTGCATTAGATGGTGTTTCTAACATGTTTATGGATGAAAAAACTCAAGAAGAACATGCTTATGATCCTTTCAAAGAAGTAGAGGAAGATTTGTTTGGCGTTTATTACTTGCATGAAGAAAATGCACCAATTCCCTTGTTGTCCAAAACAGAAAAAACAACATAAGGTTTATAGAAGCTGTTGGTATGAAAATTTGTTCTCCTTTTCAAGTCAAGCAACAACAATGATTCAACATAGAGCTTAGAAGTAGCTAGATCATAAATATATGTCATTTTTTAGCCGAGGAGGAGATCTTGTCGTCTTTGTTACTTAGATTTGTGGAGAGATGGGTAGCACCTTAAAAGGATATGCTCTTATCCTAACTATTTTAGGTTGTGCCTTTCAACCAAGGTAAAAGAACCTCTTTTGTAACCTCTTGTTATTTGAAAGGAGATACATGTACCTTTCTTTTGCATAAGTTTTTGTAAAGGAGACCTTGGGGAAAATATGATCAACACACCAGATCTGACTCTCACGAGTTGTCACTTCCAGATCATGGAGATATCTTCACAACAAGGCAAAGGTTACTAAAGACATTTGAGACCCTGATCTATTCTGCATATTTTAGTAAAAGGATTTTGGTCTTGTGTGGGTATACAGAGCAAAAATAGGGGTAGTATGGGTAGGATTAGTTGTTTTAAATAGATTTTTTGGTGGGAGGGGAGACAGGATGAACTTGACTCACCAGATCCTTGAGAGCTTATGCAAAATGGAAAGATTCAATCAATAAAATGCCACAAAAAGTTAAATTGTTTCCTCAACTAGAATATGTGCTTCAATGGAGGCCCAAATCAGCACACTTTCACATAACTTGTCAGATTTTTTCATGAAGGCTCGAGTCAGAGGACCCAATAAAGCACCAATATTTAAACCAAGTCATGCCAAAGGTACACCCAGAGGCTTACAGATAATCTCTATGAAAAAATGAAACAAGTGATTTTAAACCGTTTATCCCACTCCCAGATGAAGGCTCTTCTAAGAAATGAAATTACAGATGCCACTAAACTATCACAAGGACTGATACATGTGTGATTGGACCCTATTTTGGTACAAGATTACAATAGAAACAAGAAAAACTACTCACATGCATTCAGAGATGAAATAAATACACTTTACTCAAGATTAACACAGAATAACTCAAAGTTTGATCAAATTTATCAGCAAGGGAAAGTTTCCAAAACAATCTCAAAGCTTGTCAATGGTTGTACACTTGCAACCACCTTGACACGATCAAATTTGACACAAAGAGAGATATACATGATTCTCTAGACGACTTCTCAAAATGGATGGGCTCTGTCAAGCTTTTTCTGCTGGAGAAAATCAGTCATGATCTTTCAAAAAAACTCTCAACCATTTGCACGATAAAATTGTGCCCTTTATAGCATTTCTAACAGAGCCCATTCCTCCAAAAAGACAAAAACTTAAAATGCACCAAGTTTGCCATGATTCGCAGAATCAGATCTGCAAAAGTCTCCAAGTGCTTGAGGGAAAATCACTTCGATTTCTTCCCGCATTCAACTATTTTCTCTGGAAAATCATGCCTCCATCCATTTGCCAACCACTTCTGCCCCATATCAATCAAATATGACCCCTTGTGTTCTCGAGAGAAGAAAAATAGAAAACCAGATCGGGGTTGAGAGTCAGACCGTTTTAATGGAAAATACGTCTCCAGATCTCTCCCACCAAACTCTAGATATCAAAATTAACTCGCTCCTCTGTTTGGCATGTAGAAAATAGCAAGAAATCATGAAGACTCGCACTCCCAAGAGTTTTACGAAAAAAATGGGGGAAAATCAGATTTAGATGCTCAACAACCATTGATCTTTGATTTTGAATGTGGGCCGTCCATGTGGAAGATCCAAAAACAAGCTCGGGGGCTTCCTTTGACCTTTTCTGACCCTTTTGAAAAAATGGAAAAATTTCCCATTTTGCTCCGCACCTCCACTTCTGAAAATGGGCCTGACACGTGTCCTGAGGTGGGCCCCAAAAGAAACATGGAGAAATTCTACCATTTGAATCTCTTTTGGAAAAAGGAAAATTTTCCAAGTTTTCCCCACAACTCTGCCCTTGAGAAATACTTTTGACACGTGTCCCAATGTGGGTCCCAGTGAACTACACTTCCCCTTTTACTTTTAATTCTTTTTTCTCAAAAGGAAAATTTTCCAATTTTTCCTCCGTGGGTCCGCACCTCTGCCATTGACCGGGAAAAACATTGACTATTTCCCATTGGGCTCGTGGGCCATTTTTGCTATTTTAACCTTTATGAAGCAAAGAGGAAAAAGTTTGAATTGCCTCTAATGGTCCACCTCCCCGCCCCTATGACTTTTTCAAATTGTAATGTGTTACCACGGCATAACTTGAGGTGGTCCCATAAATTTGATACCTTGAATGAGTGCGGGCTCGCCATGTGTCTTGCTCTGACAAAATTTGTTTGAAGGCTTGACGCTCAGTGGAAGGAACCACTTGTCAAGATCCGAGGCAATCTCCTCTTGGCTGTTGAAAATTCTAAGTAAAATGTAAAGCAAGTGGAGGCCTCCACATGTTATCATGGTGCTTCTTCAATTTGAAACTCAAAGGTCGATCCCCAAACATGCGTAGTTCCTTCACGTTTCCTCCCGAAACTACTCCAAGGAAAAGCCCAAAACCAGTCTTCAAATGAATGTTGTTCCTTCACGTGTCCTGGACTACCCAAAACCTTTTGAAATTTGTGTAAGTATGGGAAACCCAGTAGAAGTCTCCATGTGTCTCTTTCCTACCAGCCCTCCACGTGTCCTCCCGGTGCTACTTCAAATCCAAACCAAAAGTGAATTCTCAAATGAGCGCCATTCCTCCACGTGGACACATTTTAAAGTTGAGGATTTTTATAGAATTTCTGAAGTATTAAGCTGATCCACATCCAACCAAGAGGTGCCATGTTTCCCTATCGACTGAATGATGTAAATTTGACTGGGAGAAACACCTGTCAAACCGTAAAACATAGAGAAACGTCCATTCGAGCTAGAAAATGAGGTTTTCTTCGGGACAAAGAATTTAAACTTTGCAAGGCTCAAACACGATCCTTAGGGACACATCAACTCATTTCTCCTTGAGTATTTAGGGTAAAAATGACAAGGACATCAGATCTTGACTTGTGGAAAATGGAGGAAACGGGAAAACACGAGTTTTGAAGGAACGAAGCACGGGAGACTCAAAATACAGAGCTTTTCCAAAGGAACAAAGGAACCATGAGACAAATACAAACCCACACATGATCTTTAACTTAGGAGAAAATTAAAATGGCAACAAAGACTAACCAAACACCATACGGGAAGGATAAAATGATAGAGGTTGTGAATCAATAAATATTCAAGGGCACAAATGGGGCGAGATAATTTTGAGCACCAACATTGGCTCTAACTCGAGGATGGGCACTCCCTACGAGTGCCACAAGAACAATAGTAGACCAAGTGCCAAAATATCCATTGGGTAACAGAGTCATCTCGTAGAGCAAAGAAACAAATCCATCTCAAAAACAAACAAAGAAGCCAGCAAAAATAGGTCACCATGGACCAGGACGAGAAAAACACAAAAAATAGGACGCAAACAACAAACTATACACTATACAAGAGGTGTTTACCTTGATTCAGAGGAATCAATCCAAGAAATGCTTTAGATGCCTACCATTAACAGGAAGTTCAAGCAATTCACCATCTAGATCCTTCAAGAAGAAGGTGTGTTCACCAATTCTAATGTCAATGGAGTAAGGGCCCATCCATAATGAATCAAACTTGCCATGTTTTCCCTTATCCTCATGT
The DNA here is from genome assembly GCA_018340775.1 of Taxus wallichiana var. yunnanensis. Taxonomy (NCBI): domain Eukaryota; kingdom Viridiplantae; phylum Streptophyta; class Pinopsida; order Cupressales; family Taxaceae; genus Taxus; species Taxus wallichiana. The sequence goes on from CM031237.1 coordinate 377,575,768, forward strand.
CTTCTATCCCATAATAACAGCAGATCTCAAATATTGAAAGCTCTAGGAGTGACCTTCTTATCAAATAGTTTATTTATCTTTTCTCTGAACCTTATATTCCTCGGTGAGATGCCCTCCTCTCCTCATCAAGCTCAACAATCTAGTTGATGCGGGCTTTATGAGGACTCATTTCTTGATCTTCCAGTTGTTGAATGAACTAATATCAAGATAATTACATATGCAGGGGCAGCAAGGCCTGAGTCCCATATACCAACTCAAATGGACTCTTTCTAGTGGCTCTTTTGATAGTGATCCTATCAGCCCAAACAACAAACTTCAGTTATTCACCCCATTTTCTCTTGTTCAAATCCAAGGTTCTTCTGATAATCTTTAGAAAATTCTTATTGTTGGACTCAGCTTGTCCATTTCCTTGGGGATTATAATTAGAGGCATATGTCAAATTGATCCCATATCCTTTACACATTTCCACTAGAGGTCTAGCCTGAAACTCATGGCATTATCAGCTATGATTTTGACTGGTACTCTAAACCTGTAAACAATAGTATTTAGCACAAAATCCATGACAACTTTGTGGGTAGCCTTCTTGGTGGGGAGTGCTTCCACCCACTTGGTAAATTAATTAGTGGCTACGAGAATCCACTTATGTCCAACACTTGAAGGGTCACAAATCTCACCAATGAAGTCCATTCCCCATTACTTAAATGGGGCTTCAATTGATCTGATCTAAAGGTAGGGAGTGTGAAGCCTTTAGCCTTCTAGAGAAACGTTGGAAACTCTCATATCTTCTAACCAACATGGTTGCATCCTTGAAAATAGTATGCCACCAATAAAAATCCCTTAGGATCTTATGTGTTGTGACTCTTGCAGAAAAATGCCCCCCACAAAATCCTCCATGGAGATCAACAATAATTTTGAAGGCTTCATCTTCAGTGATGCATCTTAATAGGATTCCCTCGGGTTTCTTCCATGCCAACCCAAAATCAGTAATGACATATTTCTGGGAAGCCAACTTAAGATCTCTTTTTTTGGTTCTTATTCAAATGCTCAGGGCAGTTTAAGTGTCTGAGATAGAACATCACATCCTTGTACCACTCAAAACTCATCAATCTTTCAAAAACAACTTCCCTTTCTTCCTCAATCTCATTTACCTCAATGGTCTACAAGTTTCTCTCAGCCATGAGCTTAGCTAACCCCAAACCTCTCACCAACTTCGTGGTTTGGATGTCCATATCATACTCTTGCAATTTGTTCACCCATCTACATCTTTTACTTGAGACTTCCATCTCTGACAGGATGTCTTTTACCATGGTATGGGGAACATAAGAAACAACTTTTGAACTTAAAATATAAGGCCTGAAAACCTTTGTTGCTTTGACCAAGGCAAATGTTTGCTTTTCCATGATGGTGTATTTTAATTCTACCCCTTGTAGTGCCTTACTGAAAAAGGAAATTGGCCTCTCAGCCCCTTCATTATCCTTCTGCAACAAGACAAAAGCAATAGTGTTTTCTGAAGCAAAGGAAAATAGTTGGAAAGGTTTCTTATAATCTAGGGTTGCCAAAATAGGGGCATGCTTCAATGCCTCTTTGATTCCATTGAAATCTTGGATGACAACCTCTTCCCATTTGATGATCTGATCCTTCTTTAACATGGAAGTGATTGGGATAGTCAACTCAACAAAGTTTTATATAAACCTTCTAATGAAGTTTATCTTCCCAAAGAAGGATTGAATTCCTTTCTTGGTTCTTGGAATTGGGACTTTGTTGATGGCCTCCACTCTTTCTGGATCAATCATCACTCCTTCTTGTGACATAATGTGACCAAGAAATTTGGCCTTCTGCACTCCAAAATGGAATTTCTTTGGATTGAGTGAGATGTCATATTCCCTACATCTAATCAGCATCTTCTCTAAGTGTAGAAAATGGTCACTTCTCCTTCTTGAAAACATTATTACATCATCTTGGTAAACAACAATAAATTCATTGATGTAACCAACAAAAGCAACATCCATTTCTCTCTGAAAAGTGGCTCTAGCATTCATCAGACCAAAGGGCATCCTAACATATACATACGTTCCCCATGGAGTAGTGAAGGTTATCTTGATCCTTTCTGATTCTTTCACCATGACTTGATTATAACTAAAGAAGCCATCTAAAGTATAAAGCAACTCGAACCAGTCACACCAAATCTAACATGTGCTCCATGTTAGGTAAAGGATAGTTGTCCTTTATTGAGGCCTTGTTTAGGTTCCTAAGTCCACACACAACCTTGATGTCACCATTCTTCTTTCTTATTGGAACTAGGTTGGCAACCCAAGAAGAATACCTTGTGGGCTGGATAATTCCTCCATCCCTCAGCTTCTTCAACTCCTCTTGCATTTTGAGAGATAATAGAGGATTAATTGGCCTCTGCTTCTACTTAAAGGGTTTTGCACTGGGCTCCAAGGGAATCTCATGTTGGAATAGGTCTTCTCTGTATGCTTTGAGCTTAGAATAGGTCCAAGCCATGCAATCTTGGTATTTCTTTAACAACTAGATGTATGACTGCTTTTCATCTTTATTGAGACTTGCTGCCCAACCAAATCTTCCTTGGTTTCTCCTTCATGCCAAGGTCATGCTCCTCAACATCCCTCGAGGCTGCCATATGCCTATTAATAATGTAGTCAACATTATCAAAATTCGATTCAAGAGCAACCAGCCCTCTAGGAATGGTGTTGGTCTTTAGCTGGATGATGCCTTTGCCAAATAAGGTTTCCTTCCCCTCTGTTGTATAGACCATTGGCTCCCAATCAATGTTTTGATTAGCAAACTCTCCATCATTTTTCAGGAACCTTCTGACCTAAGCCTCATCATCAAAAACTTGCCAATGTTTTATATTGTCAAGGATAGAGGGTCTTGTCACTACCTCCACCTCATATTCACAATAAGGGGATGTTGCAGAACTGTCAAACCGAGACCCCAACACTATAATCTTGTCTCTTTTGAGTCATTGAACCTCTTGTCATGATGCACAATGTTGAAGGAGTCAAACATCTCAATGAAGTCCCAAACTGCATGCTTGTATTGTTTCAGTTGTTGATTCTTTGTGGCATACAATTTTCTAACTTGCTTGACAACTAACTCTGAGTCTCCTTTGAAAATGATGTCCCTAACGCCATACTTCCAAGAAATTCTTAAACCTAACAACAATGCCTCATACTCAGCAATGTTGTTAGTACACTCAAATTTAAGCTTAAAGGAAAAAACAAACCTTTCCTAGCTTGGAGAAATTAGGACAACACCGACACCATTTCAAAATTTGGAGCAAGCTCCATCAAACAATAAAGTCCAAGGAGAGCCTACCTACTCAAGACACTTAGACTCCTCAATATTGTGCTCTTTTCCCTCAAAAATCCCACAAAATTGTCAACATCAACATTTTTATATAATACTTCATAGGACGCATTGTTGGGATCCTCAATAAGGTGCAACATTTTCTTCTCCCCATATAATCTGACAAGGCTGCCCTCAACTAGGATGGTGGCATAAGACATGTCCATTTGGAAACTACCACCAACACTTGTAGCCCACTTTCTTAACAGCAACATACCCCACTTTCTGGGAAATCAACTATGACAACATCAAGTTTTAAATTTTTACATGGGTAGGCTATAAGTTGCACCACCAAACCCTTCACACATCCCACTAGTGGCACCTCTCTAGAGTCCATGGCAAAGTGCACTTCCCATATGTTATTATCATATTGAGGAAGAGCTTTAGATGTTAGTCACGAGTAATAGCAATATTTCCTTGGAAATTTGGCATTTTGTTCCTTACATCTTAAAGTATCTTTGCATTTGGGTAACCAGACCATTCCCAAAAAAATTTATAGGTCCAAAGGTGTTTACAACAAATGGAGGTCTGGGTTGAGCCATATTGATTCGAGGAGGTGATCTTGGAGGGGTGAAAAATTGATGATGGGCAGAGGGTCCTTGGAACATAGAAGTGTGGTTTTCAAAATCGAGATTCCCCAAAGGCCTTGCTTCTTGGAAATCCCTATCTAATTCAGAAAAGATAGGTGCAGAATGTGAAGCAAATCTTTCAAAACCAAATGAAGGCCCCTCTCTAGCTGGAGAATTCAGATCCACGAAGAGGATACCCGATTCGAGTCACTTGAATGGCACTATTGAATGATAGGTCATTCACTTTCATCAATGGAGATCCCTCTTCTTGTCTCATCTGCTAATATCCCACAACTCTCCGAGGATTTTCTTCATTCTAACTTTGCTTTTCCTAACTTAGGAAACAATGTCTTAAACGCAGATCCCTAGCAAAGAAAGATCTTCTTCCTTCGAGCTTTTCAAATATTAGTAACAAATCTTACTTGACAGAGGTTTAAGGCACTGGTCCTTATCGAATCAAAACAACAGGAGTTGCCACTAAGGATTTTCACCTTAGTTTTACAAATGGACTAAAAATGTTACGTCAAGTGCTGTCAACACTAGAAATGGAAATGAAATAATCGACCTTTCTTTACCAAAATTTATCAATAAATACCATCTCAAAACTTGTGAAAACTAGAGAAGTTGCATATCAACACTTGTGGCTTTGAAACATCTTACAAACCTGAATATAGGATGATTTTTAAAATGGATTTCTAGCACTTTAGAGAATACAAGAAATGTTTACTAGGGTCTGAGTATAAACTATATCACAATGTCCCGAGCAACGGCGCCACTGATGTTGGTACCCAAATTTTTTCTCCTTTTCAATCCAAGTAGCAACATTGATTCAACATGGAGCTTAGAGGTAGCCAAATCATAAATATATGTCGTTTTGTAGCCGGGGAGGAGATCTGATTGTCCCTTTGTTACTTGGATTTGTGGAGAGATGGGTAACACCTTAAAAGGATATGATCTTATCCTAACTATTTTAGGTTGTGCCTTTCAACCAAGGTAAGAGAACCTATTTTGTAACCTCTATTATTTGAAAGGAGATACATGTACCTTTCTTTTGCATAATTTTTGTAAAGGAGACCTTGGGAAAATATGATCAACACACCAGATCTGAATCTCACAAGTTGTCACTTCCAGATCATGGAGATATCTTCACAAGGCAAAGGTTACTAAATACATTTGAGACCCTGATCTATTCTGCATACTTTAGTAAAAGGATTTTTGTCTTGTGTGGGTATATAGAGAAAAAAAGGGGTAGTATGGGTAGGATTAGTTGTTTTAAATAGATTTTTTGGTGGGAGGGGAGACAAGATGAACTTGACTCACTAGATCCTTGAGAGCTTATGCAAAATGGAAAGATTCAATCAACAAAATGCCACAAAAGGTTAAAAGCTGTTTCCTCAACTAGAATATGTGCTTCCATGGAGGCCCAGATCAAGCACACTTTCACATAACTCCGTAGGATTTTTACATGAAGGCTCAAGTCAGAGGACCCAATAAAGCACCAAGATTTAAACCAAGTCATGCCTAAGGTACACCCAGAGGCTTACAGAGAATCTCTATCAACAAAATGAAAGAAAAGTGATTTTAAACCGTTTATCCCACTCCCAGATGAAGGCTCTTCTAAGAAATGAAATTGCAGATGCCACTAAACTATCACAAGGATTGAGACCTGTGTGATTGGACCCTATTTTGGTACAAGATTGCAATAGAAACAAGAAAAACTACTCATATGCATTCAGAGATGAAATAAATACACTTTACTCAAGATTAACACGAGAATAACTCAAAGTTTGATTAAATTTATCGGCGGGGAAAGTTTCTTAGAATAATCTCGGAGCTTGTCAATGGCTATACACTTGCAACCACCTTGACACAATAAAATTCAACACAAAGAGAGATATACACGCTTCTCTAGTGATTCTCAAAATGGATGGGTTCTATTAAGCTTTTTCTACTGGAGAAAATCAGTCTGATCTTTCCAAAAACTCCCAACCATTTACATGATGAATTTGTTCCATTTATAGCATTTCCAACAAATCCCCTTCCTCTGAAAATACAAAAACTTTAAATGCACTAGTGCTTTCCATGATTCTTTCGTGATTCGTAGAATCAGATCTGTAAAAGTCTCCGGTGCTTGAGGGAAAATCTCTTCGATTTCTTCCCACATTCAACTCTTTTCGGAGAAAACACACCTCCATCCATTCTCCAACCACTTCCACCCCATATCAATCAAATCTGACCCCTTGCATGCTCAGGAGAAGAAAAATGGAAAACTAGATCGGGCTTGAGAGTCAAACCGTTTTAATGGCAAAAGACATCTCTAGATCTCTCCCACCAAACTCTAGATATCAAAATTAACTCACTCCTCTATTTTACGTGTAGAAAATAGAAAGAAATCATGAAGACTCACACTCCCAGGAATTTTACAAAAAAATGGGGGAAAATCAGATTTAGATGCTTAGTAGCCATTGATCTTTGATTTTGAATGTGGGCCATCCACGTGGAAGATCCAAAAACAAGCTCGGGGGCTTCCTTTGAAATTTTTGACCCTTTTGGAAAAAAGGAAAAAATTCCCATTTTCTCCATGCCTACGCTTCTGAAAATGGGCCTCACATTTTCCTAAGGTGGGCCCTAAAAGAAACGTGGAGAAAATTCTGTCATTTGAATCTCTTTTGGAAAAAGTTAAATTTTCCAAAATTTCCCCATGACTCCGCCTTTGAGAAATACTTTTAACACATGTCCTAATGTGGGTCCTAGTAGAACTACGCTTCCCCTTTTACTTTATATTATTTTTTCTCAAAAGGAAAATTTTCCAATTTTTCCTCCGCGGTCCCACACCTCAAATGTTGACCGAGGAAAAACTTTGACTATTTCTCATCGGGCTCATGGGCCATTTTCGCTATTATAACTTTTATGAAGCAAAGAGGTGACAATTTTGAATTGCCTCCAATGGTGCACCTCCCCACTCCCTACGAATTTTCAAATTCCCACATGTCACCATGGTGCACCTTGAGGAAATCCCAAAAATTTGATACCTTGAATGAGCGCGGGCTCACCACGTGTCCTGCTCCAGTAAAATTTGTTTGAAGGCTTGAAGCTCAGTGGAAGGTGCCACTTGTCAAGCTCTGAGGTAGTCTCCTTTTGGCCATTGAAAATTCTAAGTAAAATGCAAAGCAAGTGGAGGCCTCCACATGTCGCCTGGTGCTTCTTCAATTTGAAACTCAAGGGCCAATCCCCAAACATGTGTGGTTCCTCCATGTGTCCTCCCGACACTACTCCAAGGCAAAGCCCAAAAGCAGGTCTTCAAATGAGCGTTGTTTCTCCACGTTTCTTGGAATTCCCAAAACCTTTTGAAATTTGTGTAAGTATGGGAAACCTAGCGAAGTCTCCACATGTCTCTTTCCTGCCAACCCTCCACGTGTCCTCCCAACGCTACTTCAAAGCCAAACCAAAAATTTGATTCTCAAATGAGCGTCATTCCTCCATGTGGACACATTTTAAAGTTGAGGCTTTTTATAGAATTTCTGAAGTATTAAGCTAACCCACATCCAACCAAGAGGTGCCACGTTTCCCTATCGACTAAATGATGTAAATTTGACCAGGAGAAACACCTATCAAACCATAAAACACAGAGAAACGTCCATTCGAGCCAGAAAATGAGGTTTTCTTCAAGGATAGAGAATTTAAACTATTACAAGGCTCAAACACGATCCTTAGGGACACATTAACTCATTTCTCCTCAATTATTTAGGGCAAAATGTCGGGGACAAAAATCTTGACTATGGAAAATGGAGGAAATGGGAAAACACAAGTTTTGAAGGAATAGAGCACGGGAGACTCAAAATACAGAGCTTTTCCAGAGGAACAAAGGAACCATGAGACAAATACAGACCCACACATGATCTTTAACCCAGGAGTAGATTAAAATGGCAACAAAGACTGGCCAAACACAATACGGGGAAGGATAAAATGACAGAGGCCATGAATCAATAAATATTTAAGGGCACAAATGGGGTGAGACAATTTTGAGCACCAACATTGGCTTTGACTTGGGGATGGGCACTCCCTACAAGTGCCATAAGAACAATAGTAGACCAAGTGCCAAAATATCCATTGGGTGATAGATTCAACTCATAGAGCAGAGAAACGAAGCCATCTCCAAAAACAAACAAAGAAGCCAGCAAAAATAGGTCACCATAGACCAAGACGAGCAAAAACAAAAAAATAGGACGCAAACAACAAACTATACACTATATAAGAGGTGTTTACCTTGATTTAGAGGAATCAATCCAAGAAATGCTTCAGATGCCTGCCATTAACAGTAGTTCAAGCAATTCACCATCTAGATCCTTCAAGAAGAAGGTGTGTTCACCAATTCTGATGTCAATGGAGTAAGGGCCCATCCACAATGAATCAAACTTGCCATGCTTGCCCTTATCCTCATGCCTGCTATCCCATAATAGCACAAGATCTCCAATATTGAAGGCTCTAGGAGTGACCTTCTTGTCAAATAGTTTCTTTAGCTTTTCTCTGAACCTTATATGCCTCTGGTGAGATTCCCTCCTCTCTTCATCAAGCTCAACAATCTAGTTGATGTGGGCATCATGAGGACTCACTTCTTGATCTTCTAGTTGTTGAATGAACTGATATGAAGATAATTGCATATGCAGGGGCAGCAGGGCCTGAGTCCCATATACCAACTCAAATGGACTCTTTCCAGTGGCTCTTTTGATAGTGATCCTATCAGCCTAGACAACAAACTTCAGCTGTTCACCCCATTTTCTCTTGTTCAACTCCAAGGTTCTTCTTATAATCTTTAGCAAATTCTTATTTCTAGACTTAGCTTGTCCATTTCCTTAGGGATTATAATTAGAGGCATATGTCAAATTGATCCCATATCCTTTACACATGCCACTAGAGGTCTAGCCCTAAAACTCATGGCATTATTAGCTATGATTTTGACTGGTACTCCAAACTTGTAAATAATATTGTTTAGCACAAAATCCATGACAACTTGGTGTGTAGCCTTCTTGGTGGGGATTGCTTCCACCCACTTGGTAAAGTAATCAGTGGCTACAAGAATCCACTTATGGCCAACACTTGAAGGGTCTGAAATATCACTAATGAAGTCCATTCCCCATTGCTTAAATGGGGCTTCAATTGATACAGATTCGCAAAGGTAGGGAGCCTAAAGCCTTCAACCTTCCAGAGAAACACTAGAAACTCTCACATCTTCTGACCAACATGGTTGCATCCTTGAAAAGAGTAGGCCACCAATAACCATCCCTTAGGATCTTATGTGTTGTGACACTTGCAGTAAAATGCCCCCACAAACTCCTCCATGGAGATCAGCAATTATTTTTAGGACTTCATCTTCGATGATGCATCGTAAGAGGACTTTCTCTAGGTTCTTCCATGCTAACCAAAATTAGTAATAACATATTTCTAGGAAGCCAACTTAAGAGCTATTTTCTGGTTCTTATTCAAATGCTCTGGGTAGTTTAAGTGTCTGAGATAGAACATTACATCCTTGTACCACTAAGAACTCATCAATATTTCAAAAATAGCTACCCTTTCTTCCTCGATCTCATTTACATCAATGGTCTACAAGTTTCTCTCAGCCATGAGCTTAGCTAACCCCAAACCTCTCACTAACTTCATGGTTTGGATGTCCATATCATACTCTTGCAATATTTTCACCCATCTACATCTTTAACTTGACACTTCCATCTCTGACAGGATGTCTTTTACCATGGTATGGGGAACATAAGCAACAACTTTTGAACTTAAAATATAAGGCCTAAAAACATTTTTTGCTTTGACCAAGGCAAATGTATGTTTTTCATGATGGTGTATCTTAATTCTACCCCTTGCAATGCCTTACTTCGAAAAGGAAATTGGCCTCTCAGCCCCATCTTTATCCTTCAAACACAAGACAAAAGCAATAGTGTTTTCTGAAGCAAAGGAAAATAGCTGGAAATGTTTCTTATAATCTGGGCTGCCAAAATAGGGGGATGCTTTAATGAAAATTTGATTCCATTGAAATATTGGATGGCATTCTCTTCCCATTTGATGATATGATCCTTTTTTAGCATGGAAGTGATTGGGATAGTCAACTCAACAAAGTTTTATATAAACCTTCTAATGAAGTTTATCTTCCCAAAGAAGGATTGAATTCCCTTTTTCAATCTTGGAATTGGTACTTTTTGATGGCCTCCACTCTTTCTAGATCAATCATCACTCCTTCCTGTGACACAATGTGACCAAGCAATTTTTCCTTCTACACTCCAAAATGGCATTTCTTTGGATTGAGTGAGATGCCATATTCCCTACATCTGATCAACATCTTCTCTAAGTGCAGAAAATGGTCACTTCTTCTTCTTGAAAACATTGTTACATCATCTTGGTAAACAACAATAAATTCATTGATGTAACCAGCAAAAGCAACATCCATTTCTCTCTAAAAGTGGCTCTAGCATTCATCATACCAAAGGGCATCCTAACATATACATACGTTCCCCATGGAGTAGTGAAGGTTGTCTTGATCCTTTCTGATTCTTTCACCATGACTTGATTATAACCAAAGAAGCCATCTAAAGTAGAAAGCAACTCAGAACTAGTCACCAAACTATAACATGTGCTCCATGTTAGGTAAAGGATAGTTTTCCTTCATTGAGGCCTTGTTTAGGTTCCTGAAGTCCACACACAACCTAATGTCACCATTCTTCTTTCTTACTGGCACTAGGTTGGCAACCCAAGAAGAATACCTTGTGGGCTGGATAATTCCTACATCCCTCGACTTCTTCAACTCCTCTTGCATTTTGAGAGATAACGAGGATTAATTGGCCTCTTCTTCTACCTGAAGGGTTTTGTACTAGGCTCTAAGGGAATCTCTAGTTAGAACAGGTCTTCTTTGTATGCTTTGAGCTCATAATAGGTCCAAGCCATGCAATCTTGGTATTTCTTTAACAACTGGATGTATGACTACTTTTCATCTTTGCTGAGATTGCTGCCCAACCAAATATTCCTTGGTTTCTCCTTCGTGCCAAGGTCATGCTCCTCAACATCCCTCGAGGCTGCCATATGCCTATTAATAATGCAGTCAACATTATCAAAATTTGATTCAAGAGCAACTAGCCCTCTAGGAATGGTGTTGGTCTTTAACTGGATGATGCCTTTGCCAAATAAGGTTTCCTTCCCCTCTGTTGTACAGACCATTGGCTCCCAATCAATGTTTTGATCAGAAAACTCTCCATCATTTTGCAGGAACCTTCTAACCTAAGCCTCATCATCAAAAACCTACCAATGTTTTATATTGTCAGGGACAAAGGGTCTTGTCACTACCTCCACCTCATATTCACAATAAGGGGATGTTGTAGAACTGTCAAACCGAGACCCCAACACTACAAGCTTGTCTGCCAAGTCATTGAACCTCTGTCATGATGCACAATGTTGAAGGATTCAAACATCTCAATGAAGTCCCAAACTACATGCTTGTACTATTTTAGTCATTGATTCTTTGTGGCATATAGTTTTCTGACTTGCTTGACAACTAACTCTGAGTCTCCTTTGACAATGATGTCCCTAACGCCATATTTCCAAACAATTCTTAAACCTAACAACAGTTCCTCATACTCAGCAATGTTGTTAGTACACTCAAAGTTACGCTTAAAGGAAAAAACAAACCTTTCATGGCTTTGAGAAATTAGGACAAAACTGGCACTATTTCAAAATTTGGAGCAAGCTCCATCAAACAATAAAGTCCAAGGAGATCCTGCCTACTCAAGACACTTAGAATCATCATTCTTGTGCTCTTTTCCCTCAGAAAATCCCACAAAATTGTCAGCATCAACATTTGTATACAATACTTCATAGGATGCATTGTTGGGATCCTCAATAAGGTGCAACATTTTCTTCTCCCCATATAACCTGACAAGGCTACCATCAACTGGGATGGTGGCATAAGACATTTCCATTTGGACACTACCACCAACACTTACAGCCCACTTTCTTGACAACAACATACCCCACTTGGCTGGGCAATCAACTATGACAACATCAAGCTTTAAATTTTTACCTAGGTAGGCTGCAAGCTGCACCACCAAACCCTTCACACATCCCACTACTGGAACCTCTCTAGAGTCCATGGCAGTGCACTTCCCATATGTTGTTGTTACCTTAATATTCAGCTCATTCATGACCTCCAAAGGCATGACATTGCATGATGCCCCTGAGTCAAACATGTAGTTATGGAGCAGCCTATCCTTAATAATCAAAGTAGTGAAGAATGGATCCACATTCAACTGAGAGTCTACCAAAGATGTCCCCAAATAAACCTTAGGTGGTTCAGCTAGCTCTTCTAATGCTGATGGTGTCTCAGACTCTTCAATGGCTAGAGGATTCTCCACAATGTTCACATTTCTCCCCAAAGCAATCATCTCTTCATCAATCCCAAGTATTCAAATGCTCTCTTTTTGTGCTCGAAATCCGAAGCAACTCAAAAATTGGGACAGAGACTTTGATTTGACTTAAAACTTGGGCAATGTCAAGCGGGACATTCTTGGGCAAGGAAGTATTATAAGGAAAGCTGATACATTCATTGGGTGGCACAGATTCTTAATACTTTGAGCATAAGGAGGGATATGATTTTTGCTTGGAACTACAGGGGATTTTGCGGATGGATCTTTCCTAGGAGCCTCTTTAGGAATTTTAGAAAGTAAGGAGATTTTGGCATGGCACGAGGCCCTGCCCCTTTGACAACCTTACTTCTTGTGTTCTATTCTTTCTCTTGAGCCACAATAGCATTCATTAATAATTGTCTATCCTCCTCAGATGGGATTCCTCCATCATAATTTTTATCATTAAAGCCCTTAAATATTCAAATTCATTATTGGGAAATTCAAAATCTTGTACATTATCTACTTCTAAAGTATGAGAGGGAGGGAGAATATGTACTCTATGAATGCAGTCCCAAAAAGTGGCAGCAGTTTTGGCACTTATCACCTCAATTGAGGTTGCCCTTTATTGTGAGCTAGTGGAGCATCCCATCATGTAAACATCATCATCACTCTTATCATCAGCTGCATTTTCTTCTTGTTGATATTCTTAACAAGGAGCATCGGGCATGAAACATCTGTCACACCAATCAATGGATTTTGTCTGTTCCACCACAACAACTCTGGTAGCTAAAGGATTAGGTACCATTCTACTTTCTCTGCCTTGAGGCTTCCTATTCCCAAATCCAGCAACTCCTTGCCTTTTTCATCAATTCTTTGACTATTTGTAAATCTATCTTGGCCTTGTTTCTTGTATTTTCCTTAGGAAATCTTCCTAACTCCTTTCTCAGCTCGGGATAATTTGTAGGAGATCTCCTTGACAGCCCCTAAAGTTTTCACAACCTCTTCCAAATCAACACCCTTGCTTGTCTGAGGTTTTTCAGGTTAACCAGCTTCACACCTTCCCTCTTTGGAGGTTTTCCTATTGCCTTGATATTATTCTCTATTTGTAGGGCCATGGTGAATGCTTGCCTCAAGTTGGTAGGGTTCTTTTCCCTCAAGTAGTAAGAAGCCTTTTTATCAAATGCATTAGTATATTTGATTAAGCATGATTCATCACATGGCCTTATCCTGACAGGAAATCTCCTCAAGGTCTTATTGAACCTTGTGTTGAAATCATGTACTGACTCATTGGGATTCTTCTTGATGTTTTCAAATTTTGATAGAAGAAACCTAGGGTCAATCCTATCACCATATTATAATTTGAATGCATTGTTCATCTCATCCCAAGAATCAATAGAGTTATCTGGCAATGCTTTGTACCAGTCCCTTGCATCCTCCTCTAGAGTGTGAACAAACAATTTGATGTATACATCTTCATGCTCAATCTCAAAATCTTCCATCATATTGAGGAAGAGCTTTAGATGTTGGTCACCAGTAATAGCATTATTTCCTTTGAAATTTGGCATTATGTTCCTTACATCTTGAGGCACTACATTTGGGTAACCAGCCATTCCCACAAATTTATAGGTCCAAAGGTGTTTACAACAAATGGAGGTCTAGGTTGAGCCATATTGATTCGAGGAGGTGATCTTGGAGGGGTGACAAATTGATGAGGGGCAGAGGGTCCTTGGAACACAAGAGTGTGGTTTTCAAAATGGAGATCCCCCAAAGGCCTTGCTTCTTGGAAATCCCTATCTACTTCAGAAAAGATAGGTGCAGAATGTGAAGAAAATCTTTCAAAATCAAATGAAGGCCCTTCTCTAGCTGGAGAATTCAGTTCCACAAAGAGGCTACCTGATTCAGAGTCACTTGAATGGCAGTCTTCAATGATAGGTCATTCACTTTCATCAATGGAGATCCCTCTTCTTGTCTGCTGATCTCCCACAACTCTCCAGGATTTTCTTCCTTCTAACTTTGCTTTTCCTAACTCAGGAAACAATGTCCTAGCAGGATCCCTAGCAAAGAAATATCTTCTTCCTTCCAGCTTTGCAAATATTAGTAACAAATCTTACTTGATAGAGGTTTAAGACACTGGTCCTTATCAAAATCAAATCAACAAGGAGTCGCCACTAAGGATTTTCACCTTAGTTGTGTAAATGCACTAAAAATTTTCTATCAAGTGTCTCACAACTAGAAGCTGAAATGAATAAATCTTACCTTTCTTTACCAAACTTTATCAATAACTATAATCGTAAAACTTGTGGAAACTAGAGAAGTTACATATCAGCACTAGTGGCTTTGAAACCTCTTACAAACCTGAACACAGGATGATTTTTAAAATGGATTTCTAGCACTTTAGAGCATACAAGAAATGTTTACCATGGTTTGAGTATGAACTATATCACAATGTCCCCGGAATGGTGCCACTAATGTTGGTACCCAAATTTGTTCTCCTTTTCAAGCCAAGCAGCAACACTAGATTCAACATGAAGCTTAGAGGTAGCCAGATCAAAAATATATGTCGTTTTGTAGCCGGGAGGATATCTAACTATCCCTTTGTTACTTGGATTTGTGGAGAGATGGGTAGCACCTTAAAAGGATATGATCTTATCCTAACTATTTTAGGTTGTGCCTTTCAACCAAGGTAAGAGAACCTATTTTGTAACCTCTATTATTTGAAAGGAGATATAGGTACCTTTCTTTTGCATAAGTTTTTGTAAAGGAGACCTTGGGAAAATATGATCAACACACCAGATCTGACTCTCACGAGTTGTCACTTCTAGATCATGGAGATATCTTCACAACAAGGCAAAGGTTACTAAATACATTTGAGACCTTGATCTATTTTGCATATTTTAGTAAAAGGATTTTTTTCGTGTGTGGGTATACAGAGCAAAAACAGGGGTAGTATGGGTAGGATTAGTTGTTTTAAATAGATTTTTAGTGGGAGGGGAGATAGGATGGACTTGACTCACCAAATCCTTGAGATTTTATGCAAAATGGAAAGATTCAATCAAACAAATGCTACAAAAATTTAAACTATTTCCTCAT
This sequence comes from Taxus wallichiana var. yunnanensis, assembly GCA_018340775.1. Lineage (NCBI taxonomy): Eukaryota > Viridiplantae > Streptophyta > Pinopsida > Cupressales > Taxaceae > Taxus > Taxus wallichiana. The sequence goes on from CM031237.1 coordinate 377,591,192, forward strand.
CTAGAATATGTGCTTCAATGGAGGCCCAGATCAGCACTCTTTCACACAACCTATGGGATTCTTTCATGAAGGCTCAAGTCAGAGGACCCAATAAAGCACCAAGATTTAAACCAAGTCATGCCTGAGGTACACCCAAAGGCTTACAAAGAATCTCTATCAAAAAAATGAAAGAAAAGTGATTTTAAACTGTTTATCCCACTCCCAGATGAAGGCTCTTCTAAGAAATGAAATTGTAGATGCCACTAAACTATCACAAGGACTAAGACCTATGTGATTGGACCCTATTTTGGTACAAGATTGCAATAGAAACAAGAAAAACTACTCGTATGCATTCAGAGATGAAATAAATACACTTTACTCAAGATTAACACAGAATAACTCAAAGTTTGATCAAATTTATCAGCAAGGGAAAGTTTCCAGAACAATCTCAAATCTTGTCAATGGTTGTACACTTGCAACCACCTTGACATGATCAAATTTGACACAAAGAGAGATATACAGCTTCTCTAGACGGCTTCTCAAAATGGATGGGCTCTGTCAAGATTTTTCTACTAGAGAAAATTAGTCCTGATCTTTCCAAAAACTCCCAACCATTTACACGATGAATTCGTGCCCTTTATAGAATTTCCAATAGATCCCCTTCCTCTCAAAAGACAAAAACTTTAAATGCACCAGTGCTTGCCATGATTCTTTCGTGATTTGCAGAATCGATCTACAAAATTCTCCAGTGCTCGAGGGAAAATATCTTGATTTCTTCCCATATTCAACTCTTTTCTCGGAAAACAGGCCTCCATTCATTCGCCAACCACTTCTACCCCATATCAATCAAATCTGACCCCTTACATGCTCAAGAGAAGAAAAATGGAAAACCATATTGGGCTTGAGAGTCAGACCATTTTAATGGAAAATACGTCTCCAGATCTCTCCCACCAAACTCTAGATATCAAAATTAACTCACTCCTCTGTTTAGCGTGTAGAAAATAGCAAGAAATCATGAAGACTCGCACTCCCAGGATTTTTACAAAAATGGGGGGAAAATAAGATTTAGACGCTCGTGTCGTTGATATTTGATTTTTAATGTGGGTCGTCCACGTAGAAGATTCAAAAACAAGCTCTGGGGCTTCCTTTGACCTTTCGACCCTTTTGAAAAAATGGAAAAATTTCCCATTTTGCTTCGCGCCTCCGCTTCTAAAAATGTTGCAAGTTTTTGGTGATTCAAGGTTAGTGATTAATCAAGTAAAAAACTTTAATGTGTGTAAGAATTCATTATTGAAATATTACAACATAGAGTTTCATACCTAATGGAAGATTTTTTATGTTATTAACATGCAATCTATCCCAAGAGATGCAAACAAACATGCAGAAAAACTTGCAGTAGTTGGTGCTACTTTTGATGTGCTAGAACAAATCAAAAACAACAAAGTAGAGCCACATATAAAACTAATTATCATACCTTCAGTACCTGATAACAAAGAAAATTGGCAAGTTTTTGAAGATAAGAAAATTTACATATTTCTGTAGCAAGAATCTAAATTTTCTACAGTAAATCAAGAAAAACTACACCATTTCTATGGTGACCAAATTGTTTAATTAAATACAAACAATTTGTCTCAAGGACTAGTCACGCTATAAGATATTTTCAATTCTGATGATCAGTTAAGAAAGGGATAAAGGCAAATTTTCAACTCACGCAAATAACTACGAAGAGATCTTAGTGGATGACGAAAAGAAATTATTTATCGAAAGGTATTTTCCTTATCTAAAAAATAGTCATTTATCAATTAATGTAATAATTCAAAGATGTTTTTGCTTGGAAATACCAAGATATGAGAGGTTTTGATCCTAGTTTAGCTCAACATACTATAGAGTTACAACCAAATTCCAAGCTAGTTAGGCAAAAACAAAGGCCTGTAAATCCAAAGATTGAGCCATTGATGAGAAAAGAGTTATCTAAACTGATCAAATCAGGTATTATCTTTCTAGTTAAGCATTCAAGTTGGGTAGCTAATATTGTTCCTATTCGAAAAAGAATGGAGAAATCCAGCTATGTGTGGATTTTAGAGATCTTAATAAAGCTTCATTAAAAGATCATTATCCACTACCCAACATGGATCATATTTTAAGAACAGTTTCAGGTTCGAAAGGTTGTCCCTTTTGGATGGTTATAGTGGATACAATTAGATTCTTGTGCATGAAGAAGACAAATACAAAACAACTTTCACTACAAAGTGGGGTACTTATGCTTACAAAAGAATGCCTTTTAGACTTTCCAATGTCAGTGCAACATTTCAATGTGTAATGTACATGGCTTTTCACAACTTATTAAATAAATGCATATTGGTTTATTTAGATGATGTTACTATATTTTCAAAGAATTATGATGATCATCTTATGCATTTAAGGTAGACTTTTTAGCTTTGTAGATAGTTTGGAATATCACTAAATCCCAAAAAGTCTATATTTTCAGTCCATCAAGGTAAATTACTTGGACATATTGTTTCCGACAAGGTTTAGCTATTGATCCTTTCAAAATTGAATTTATTTCATAGCTATCCTTGCCTCATCATAAGAAGGCACTACAAAGTTTTCTTGGAAAAATAAAATTTGTTAGAAGATTTGTTCCATATTTTGTAGCATTAGTCAAGCCATTAACAACCATGTTAAAGAAAGATAAGACTTTCTCTTGGACCAGAAGGGAGAAAAGGATTTGAAACCATCAAGACAACTATTTCACAAGCTCCTACTCTGGAAAATCCAAATTTTTATAAGGATTTTACAATGTATGCACTTGCAAGAGCTGAAACCATTTCAGCCATATTAACTTAGGTTAATGATGAAAATATTGAGTAGCCAATTGCTTTCTTTGGGAAAATTTTACATGACTACGAGACAAGGTACACTTTTCTTGAAAAAAGTACTTTCTATAGTTAGAGGATTAAATAACTTCAGTACATGCTTTCTAATAATAAGATACATGTCTTAGTCTCTCATCCAAGTGTTAAAGCGTTCTTGTTGAACAAAGAACTAAATGAGAAGAGAGTAGACTGGATTACAAAGGTTATGGAGTATGATTTTGACATCGTGTTACAAAAAAAGTTTGAGGAAAAGGATTGTGTGAACATCTAATTATTGATATGGAAAAACAATAGGCTACACAACTAGAAAATTTAGAACAACATGTTGAAATCACATATCGAGTCAAAAATATTGGTACAACCTAAAAATGAGCATCCATAACTCAATCAAGAAGTTTACGAATCAAGATGGATGACTGATTTGGTTCAACACGGTACTTATCCAGAAGGTATGGACAAGATTAAACGAATATATTTTAGGTTATAAGTTGTACCTTATGTTTTCATTGATGGTGTGTTGTTTAAAAGGGATATAAATGAAATTTTTTTACGATGTATTGATTATGATAGAATTTTGCAACTATTATCCAAGTTTCATGAAGGACCTATAGGAGGTCACTTCTCAACACGTACTACAACCTTAAAAATTATGAAATCTGTTACTATTATCCCAACATATTCAAGGACTGCTTTGAATGGATTAGAAAGTGTAAGAAATGTGATTTCTTTGTTGGAAAATGACATTTAGCTTCGGTTCCCCTGTAACCTATTTCAATAGATCATCCATTCATGCAATGGGGTCTTGACTTCATTGGCATGATAAATCCACCTTCGTCACAAGGACACAAGTGGATCTTGACTACTGTAGATTACTTTACACGTTGGACTAAAGTAGTAGCCTTGAAAGAAGCTAATGAGACTTCAATCTTATCATTTTATGAAGGTATAGTTTACATATTTGGTGTTCCAGCAACTATCATTTCAGATAATGCCTTAGCATTTCTTGGAGCAAAGGTAATAGATTGGACTGTCAAGAATAGAATGTATTTAAGTATTTCATCTAATTATTACCCACAATGTAATGGGTTACCTAAAATAACCAACAAGAATATGTTAAGGATCATCAAAAGAACACTCAAGGAAAACCAAAGAGCTTGGTATCTGATGTTAAATTTAGCACTTTGGGTTGATAGAGTGACTCCTAAAAGATCAGTTAGCAATTCACCGTACAAACTTGTTTATGGACAAGAGGCAAGAATGCCCATCTCAGTTGAGTTACTTGTATTGGATTTATTGCATCAGATGGAATTACTTGAGAATGAACCATTGTAGGTTCATTATGCATAATTAATGGAGTTGCAAGAGCTAAGAGATCAAGCTCATCTGAATATGGAAAAGAATCAAAGATAGATCAAGAAAACATTTGATAAAAAGGATAAGTTTAGATTCTTCAATGAAGGATACATTGTGTTAAAATGGGATGTTGATCATGCAAAGCCAGGAAACCACATGAAGTTTGATATAATCTAGATTGGTCCTATATGAGTTTAGCTTTACAAAGAACACAATGCATTTCATCTTTCAAGGTTGAATGGAGAGGAACTTCCCATTCCTGTGAATGGTATATTTCTTAAATATTGTTATTGAAAATCCTACAGTGTTTGGTTAGAGTAGGATTTCCTTTTCAATAAGTGCAGTTCATGCACATTGCATTTTTTTCAATTCAATAAGTTCTCATGCACGTGATCTAGTTCACCAGATCCTTTCCTAGCTTTATTTTATTTTTTTTGGAAACGCAAATTTTGGTTATATGCTTTGACTCCATGCCCAATGGATAAGAGCAAGGCATTGGTTTACAATATTTCAAGCATCTTTCCCGCAGGATCGCTAGAAATGTTGATAATTTTTGAACCCATGTAAAAAAGGGGTAACTTGAAACTTTGTTTACGATGGAAGACATTGATGAAATGGACCTAACTATGGGGATGCATTATAGTTTTATTGTGTTTTTTCAGTTTGAAATGATTACCTACATGTAATATGTAGTTATGTGGGTTGTTATACAATGTAACACCTCACATAGAATGTCATTCCATGTTTGTCTTCAGCAAGGAAACACAAAATCCCCGAAAGACTAATCTAAAAGTAAATAAGTACATGTGCATAAAGCTAAAAGTAAAAGAGTATAGAGGAAACCCATCATTACCTTGGGTTTTCTTCTAATCTTCTTGTCTCCAGTCCTAGCTCCATCTCTCATTTGTGTTGCAGAGTTTATTATAGGTACCTAAAAAATAAAATAAAAGGGCATTAATAAAGATATCGGGTTTAATTTGTACTCATGTACTGTCTAACTGCATGTAAATGGATTTCTTAATATCATAAGTATAAGGTACATTAGAGATAGATACATAATTGATAAAGCAATATTCTATAGTAGCACATATGATTCCTAGAATCATAACGAAAAGGAAAGAGAAAATAAAAGACTGGAATGTAAGAGAGCCCAAAATGCCCAATTACTTTCTAACTATTTTCTTAAGTGTGCATGTAGAAGTTGTAGCAGAAAATATCAATGCATGTTTTAAAATTATGTACTATTAAGTATAGATTGCACTTAATGCTCAAGAATATTCAAGAACAACATAAAAGGATTCATTCATGCATCTCAAATCTTGAGATACCTAGATCAACTATTAAACGAAAACAAACAAGTAATCAAGCACAGATGAATCAAATCTACTTATCACTTTCGATTATGAACCATCAATGAAGACCAAATGGATCATCTATGATCACAAAAATGAAATAGATTGCATTAAAAGAGTTCATTATAGCATTAAATGAAGGAGTTTTATAATATTTTCTAGCACATGAATTAGGATAAAAATAAAGAGTCTTCATGATAAAACAAAAGTTCATCTTGCAAGGATAATCGATAGAATTTCATCAAAGAATATATCTCAATATGTTCATAATATCGTATTCAAAATCTTGCTTTAAATACGTTGTTACAAGTACATCTTCAAGCCATATTCCTTAGTACAAAGATGACAAAGAAACAAGTACATTCAAGTAAACCCACCAATGATAAAGATCAAAGTCATCATAGCTAATAAAAGGGATCAAGAGGTTTTTATTCAAAGTAGAGATGGGAAGAATCATCATGTTTCAAAACTACAGTGATCACATTCCATTGAAAGGATGAGTACAAATATTGACACATGACCACTTTAAGTAATTCAGGGCCATCTAGGCTATGATGTCAACAAATCAAAGTACAAAAACAAATATAAAATCCAAGTATTGATCATCTTCTACCATTCACAATTACACTGTATAATTCATCAATCGAAGTGAAGCTATGTCTTACATATTCCAAGAAAATCTATGAATGTTTCAAAGTTACAATCATCAATTAAGTACAATATTGGAATTAGGGGCGAGCAGAAGAGATCAAAAGGTCATGCAAGAAGATATTAAGATATCACAACATTGTGACAAGTGTTTGAGTTCAAGATTTACAAGTATAGAGTGATTCATAATTGCCATTATAGATTGGAAACTAGAAAATAGAGTTTTCATAAACAAATTTGCAAGAAAAATCAAGCTCATTTTCAATCAAAAGCAGGAAACAAGGCAATATCATCAAGAATAATTACAATTAATGAATTTTTGAGCCATCATGATCCTGCTCATTTAAAGGAGGATAAGTAAAGTTTACTTATTTTAAAGCACAACTTCAAGGGTAGAAGCATTATGATTCCAATCAAGATTTACAGTTACCTATTGCCAGTATGGAATAGAGTACAAAAATAGTTCCTATCAAGTGATAACATGAAAATTTTATATTTACAAGTTCATGTAAGAAATCATAAGATTACATATTTCAGATCTCATATTCAATGAACCAACTTAAAAAATTGTAAGTATGAATCCAATAAGAACAAGACAAGTTACAATTACACATTTTAGCATTCACTAGAACAAACAAAGAAATACGACGGTAATGCTACAATACCAATGGGGTACAACTATGACAAGAAAAGTAGATTCAACTCTTCTGAATATAAGTCATCAGTGTATTGATCAAAAGAGAGCAGAACTTAAGCATGATTCGGGTACTTCAACAAAATAAATCAAACCTAGTGCTCAAGTTTTCAAATAGAAAAGTATTGTTATCAAGAGGAGAATGAAGCATCAAAATGACTGTTACAACCAGATATCAAAGCTCAAAAGGATTAGAAAAATAATATTCAAAGTATCTACATAGACCTAAGAAACAAGGTTCTAAAATATGAAGTTGCATGTTTGAACAACACAGAACAATATGCAGAACTCAAAGTGTTGACAGTCATGTTAAAGATCCTCCAAAAGCTACAAATTACAAATCATATCAAGCTACAATCACATGAGATGCCTCTATATTCTTTAAGTACAATGCACATGATATAGCTTTTAGATATTTTGATGCAAAAGGAAACAATCTAAAATTTACAATTAAAATATTCAAATATTAGATCATGTTTCAAGCTCAAACCTAAGCACAATATAGCTTCCAACTAAATGAAGAACATAAACAAAAATGAGAATTCTATCACAAAATTTGTATAACCATTATCTTCAAGGTTCAAAGAAAGCTAAAAGAACTAAAGTTGCAGACAGTGAAAGCTCAAAGCATTTATCAAGAAATGAATGAATTCTGAGTACCCACTATAGGAAGTGATACAAACCCATGAAAGAACATAAGGGTTCCCGAGCTCGAGTAACAAGAAAATGGTGACTAAAAATCAATAAAACCAACCCAACATAATAATGCATAGATGTCAACATAGATAAAATTGATCTAAGAACAGTCAGCTATCATCAAGCTACCATAAAGACAAGCAGTTGTTACAAAGTAGCAGGGGATCATCTACAGACAAATTTAACAAAGCTAAATGGTGCACACTTGATCCAAAAGAAGAAATCTGGGTGAGTCGATTCAGGAAATGAAGAGCAATACTGACTCAAAACAATGCTAAATTTTCAGAGCTCAAAACACGTGATAAATTGTAAGTATCTAATTGATTTACCTCTCAATCTGAGTCGGCCATTAGAGCATGAACCCTATGATGGAAGGAAATACATTTACATTTAAAAAAATTAGAGCTTCAGAACAGTATTAATGGTAGTAAGATCTCGATTCCGAGAAAATAGTTGCAAGGAAAACCAAATTTAGAGTTTAAATAAATCATATAAATACAAAACCCAGCTCAAAACTTTAACTAACAGAATGGAAATGGCCATAGCAAAGGAAATAACAAAATACGCATTTGAAGTAGTTAAAAGAGTGACAACTCACCGTTTTCCATTCAAGTGGAGAAATCCCAAAATATCCATCAAATAGAGAGCAACATAACGAAGACCTAGAATTTCTTGAAGCTCAAATATCAAAGATGTAATAGCAAAGACAAGGAGAAATATGAAATAACAACAAATATCAGTGTATGTTGAAGCAGAAATAAGGTTCCACCATACAGGGAGCCATCAAAACAAAAGTGTATTACTTTTATAAAATAGAAAAACTCACCTATGCAACAATTGATCCTACAAACTTGAAAAAAAATTAGTCAATTTTTTGAAATTAAAGCTCGAGCTTGCGCTTTCCATTTATGGTCAATAAGGATAGATTCAACAGTATTTCATTGAATTCTAGAAAGCTAAAAGCATTGATCAAGAACCGAGCAAACCCCACCCATATAGCTTAAAATAAATCCAAAGTATAGCTTCAAATACATTACAAGCCATTCAAAATGGCGGAACCCGATGAAGAATCGATGAAACAAACAAGCTAATGATCATTTCAGAGCCATAATGCATAAAAATCATAGTTCACGAGAGAGGTCAAAAGAATCATCCATGGAAAAACAAGGAAAATTTGATAGGGCTTCACCAACAAGTGAGCTCGTGGAATGTGAAAATGATTAGGGTTTCATGTTTTAAGTTTCTCAACTCAAAACCCCGAATCCTAACTCATCCCTAGAGTTAAGGATCTAACGGAAGAGAATGAAAAGTACCAGGATCAATGATGCAAAAACGATAACTCACAACTCACCATGAGGTCACCATGATCCAGAGATCAATGATTAAGATCAGCTAGTAGAAGATTGATGGATCATATTCAACATATTTAATACAAGCCAACTACCCTCTGCCAGATCTTAGCATCAATGATTAGAGATAAAGCTAGTACATGGATCAACGACATGTGATTAATTTAAATTATCAATGAAAATTGAGGGTTACAGTGTAACTTAACATGAGTTAGTCCAAATTCCATCGAAGAAGTGAGTGATGGGTTGAGTCATCGTCAAGAGGGGGCCAACCTCAAAAGGTTAAAGTCATTGCATTGACCAAATTAAGGTCCAAACCTTATTTGAAAAAAATCAAATAACGACAAAAATGATTAATCAAATGATTATTCAAAAATCTGAAAACCATAGTATATGTGTTGACCACATCAAAAGGTAAACATTTTTATGCCATGTGTTAATCAAAATGGGAACCAAATTATTTTAGACAATGATTTTTGTGTCTTTACCTTAGACCGAGGTCTATGTAATATGTTGTGATGTTAAACGGGGCACGAGACCTCATCCTATTACATAGCCATCATTGATCAAGTGGAGGGTCTAATTACCCATTATTTAAAATTTAAATACATGTGAAAAGGTGGTCAATGCATATAAAGAATGATCAGTATTATAGATTACAAGGAGAGAAATAATAGCTTTTGCACATGGATAGGTGGTCATTCCACATGAAGACAAAACAATACATGCAGGGAGGGTCAATGTCATAGCCATCACATGGATCATGAAAGGGACAGAATTGGAGAATTCTCAATTACCTTAATATTTTCAAAAGCACATTTTACCAAATATGTATATTCCACAAGAAGACAAAGTATACAAATGCCTACAGGTGGTCCCCACACATTGGATGAATGTTTTGCTAAATTATTGAAGACAAAGTTATTATGTTTTCACACGCATGGTTATTATTTTTGCATGTCCATCTAAAGGGGGAGAATTGTAAAGGTGCTAAATTTATCATTGCAAGTGGATCAAATTAAAAGTGTCACATCAAGCACAAGAAGACAAACATTGCATGCACATTGGAGAAGACTTGCTCAGTAAGCAAGAGATATTATTAGATTATTCATCCAAGTTTTATCAAAAATAGATCAGTCAACTACACTTTGAATGGAATTTATTTTTGTAACTAAGGTTATTAATGCCTCATTGTAATCAGAATGTCTATTTTTATTCCTTTATTTATTCATGATAAAGGGTTAAAATTAGCATGCATGGGTGAGTAAAAATTTTAGCCTATTTTTAGGATGGGTTGGGTGAATAATTTTGCTATATCTTCATTAATTCTTGTGAATGTCAATTCCTTGATTAATCATCTTACCTTGCTACAAATTTGGTATTTTCTACATAATATTAGTGTACATGTTTATCTTGTTGCGTTTTTTATTTATCCCTCAATACATGAGTGCTTTTTCCTTAATATTCATTGAAAACCATTGGTTTGTGCATCTTAAATTCATTCTCAATTTTATTGTGTATATAATTAGTCAAATACCTCAATAAGTTTGGTGTATCGCCCTTTTTCAATTTCAATTGCAATCATCTTTTAACCCTCAAAACCCCAAAAATATAGTTTAGGATACATCAAGAAGGAACCAACCCGTATACCGTAGAGACTCACCTCAATAATAGGGTGTTTCCATTGTATATACAAAAGTGAGATATAAAAGCAAGATTAGAACCCCTAATATCATCTATCAATTGGGGTGTACTTTCGAGAGATAATAGCTTCATCTGGTCCATGTTTGGAGCATTTGCATAGGAATAGAGGACCTGCCGCCATCTTTGGATGAAATGGGTAGCAGATTCATTGTGCTCTTGTTTGATATGAAGGAATTCTCTTATTCTTGTCCTTAGAAGTTTTTTCATATCAAAATCTGAATAAACTCTGACACAAGTTACTTGAAGGAATGTATCGAAGCCTCTGGTATCCTATAATACCAATCAAGAGCAATACCTTCTAAGGTCTTAGGGAAGATTTTTGTGATGACTACATCCCATGGGATTAGCTCTCAAATGGAAGTTGCATAGGATTTAATGTGTGCATTAGGATCACCCTCCCCTTTGAATTTTTGAAGATCTAGCAAGGGCCTCGGGAGCATGACAGTCCATATGGAGAAGTTGAGAGGCTCCTTAAGGTATTCGAGTAGGTCCCCATTGTGTATGTCTCAACCATTGAAGATCCTTGTTGGGGAGGTGGAGGTTGCATCGGTTGTTGAAATGGTACAGTGTATACATTCATTGGGGCATAAGGCATCCCTTGTGGCTGACCATATGGGCCTAGGTAAGTGTACATATCCCCCGTGGTGACTTAGAATACATATGCATGTAAGGAAGCTTACTACTTTGATACGGATTTAAAGGTACAAAGCCAGGGAACATTGCATTATCATATGACATGGCATTTTAGAATGCACTTCAAAGTGGTTTCGGTTGTGAGTATCTGTATGTGGCATAGGGGCATACCCAAGGTTCCCATCCTAGTTAGAAAATCCCCAGGGCTTAGATCTCCCTTTTAAACTGAAGGAGTCTGCACAGTAGGCATTTGGGCATAGCTTTTCTGATAAGGAGGAATCTTTCCTTTCCCAATATATGATGTTTGAGTATTTTGGGAAATTTCCAATTCTCTGACTTTATCCACTAATGTTGAGATGACTTCACCCGTTGATGGAGTTGTGTTTTTCTTTGGCACATGTTGTTGAACCTTTGTAGGTTATTGAGGAATGTGATATCCTGCTATGAATTTCTCATTGTTAGACCACCCCTCATTAGCAACATTTCTTGTTGGTGGTGGGGTAGTATTGTTATTATGAAGCAAGACATCATTATGCCCTTATAGCCTATCCATAGGTTGATTCATTATGTTTTGAAGGCGTTGCTCACTTCTAGCATAATGTGCCAAATATTCCTCATCTAAATGTGGGAGTTGATCAGATTGCAAACCAATGGCTATCTGAACAAGACTCGAGGAGATGATCTTGTCTCTCCAGTGAAATTCATGTTGTTAGAGCTTGAGTGCTCAGGCGAATGTGTCTGTGTGATTTGTTCTAGCTCCTCAATCCATACAGAGGAACCAACATTGGTCCCTTATGGAGGAGGAGTTTGAAGATGGGCACTTGAATAATTGTCTTCCCATGTAGAAAGGGAGGGTGACTGTTGTTGTCTACCCATGTGATAGTTATATGCTTCAAGACCTAGAATGGGTCAGCCGTATTCATCGTATCCCGACATATTCAGGGGGTATAAGAATACCCACAAAATAATGGGAAAGAGGAAAATGGATGAAGGAAATGGATATGAAAAGAGACTATCTCTTCACGTCGGGTTCACCAATTTGTAAAGAAGAAAATCAACACATGAATTTCAACCGCACTTGACTCCTTGAGGTAGCCGGCGTAGAAAATATGAATGGATAGGTGGTAGTGAATATGGTGATGGACGATAGTGTGCAGATAGGTTGTCAAGGAAATGCAACACCTCTAACTTGCAATGGTGGGATCTTCTCATCAAGCACAATGAAAGCCTCTCTAACCTAGGTGGCTCAAATGGAGAAATCGAAAAGGATGGTAACACGAGACTCCAGTCAATATCAAGCTCGAATATATAATGTCTATTGGTTGTGGAAATCATGGGAAACTGAATGGGGCCTTGTAAATCTATCCAAACAAGGTCATGGAACAATTAAAAGTGAGAGGCATGATTTCTTTCAAATCTATGGGTGGTTGGTAGGTTCAGTCCAAAACGAGAGGGCTCGATGAGCTTCTTCATTTAGAACATTTAATTTCCTAATGATATCGGGTGGCAGTGGAGAGGTTTGAAAGACTAATGCTCTCAATCTAGTTTCTACATCCAATTGGTTCTCGGTTCCATTTAGTTGGGGAACTGTAGGATCACAACCATAGATTATTTCTAGTCGTGGTCCCTCTATGGTCATAAGAATGATCAAGATCCTAATCCCAAGGGAGATTAGGCAAACTACGCTCGTGGAGTGGTCCAATAATCGTAAACTCCGATTAGCTGCAATGTTTAGCACATTAATTTTTTCTATATTCTTAGTTTTTGGGCCAGAGTATTGAGGATAAGAAGATGGAGTCCCGTATCAATGTCCATGAGTAGTTCAGGTCCGTTTGGTTGTGGGACCAATGGATCATAGCCGAAATTTTTCTCTTACTGCGGACCTTTGATGGTCATATAGCTGCTCAAGGTAGTCTATAATTTTGTTGATTTGACCAATACTCAAACGCTTTATCATCTTTAATGTTTAATGTGTCTAGTTGTCGATTGATTCTTTGTACATCCCTAGTTATCTTGAAAACGTTGTACCTAAGGCCTTGATCTATGTCTGCAAGTGGAACTGGTAGGTTTGGTTGTGGTATTACCAGTTCAAAGCTAAAATCTTTGGGTTCTTTGGGACCCGTAATAGTCATATGAAATGTGATTGCATCTAATTTAACTAAAGCCAACTAATGAAGAAAATCAAATCTAAACTATGTTTTTGTATTTTCCAGGATATAAATGAACAAAGCAAATAAACAATTAATCTAACAGAGGAAATATTTTTTGGACTATTTTTATGATATTTTAAACAATGCTTCTAATCTAATGAATGAAATCTAATACAAGTAATCAACCGGATGTAGCTGACTACTTGTGCAAGTATGTGAATCTAAATCTAAATAACTAATTAATTCAATCAAAACCCTCAACCCTACCTCATAGGTAAGGAACAAATCACAGCTTCTCGGAAGCTATTGTTCCCCACAACCTTTGTGGTAATGTTGTGTTAGTTAGAGGAGTTAAATAGCTTCACTGGAGCATGCATTACAAAGTGACTGGGGTACATAGTGACTTGCATTAGTTAGATAATGACCGGCATCATTCAGAAGTAACCGGCATCGGTTACCTATGCAGGAGTGTTTTATTTATAAGTCACAAGAATTAATATAGATTTGGTTTTGAATTTGATTTAAAGGATGTAATTTCATGTCTCTTATACCCTAATTTTTCTAAGCTAGAAAACTAGGGTTGGAAAAAATAGTAATAAGAAGAGGGAAGAATTGAGCTATCATTGGTTAAAAGGACGAATAAGAAGAATAAAAGGAAAAAGTAGATTGCATGAAGACGGATCTTTCATAGAGAGAAGATAAACAGAAGGAAAGTGCATGTACACTATGTTGGTGAGAAGATGATATTATCTTCTACTATATTTCCTTTGTATTATTTAGTCTCATGTAATGGCTTGCATAGTATGCAAAGCACTTAGTGTTTCTTCTTGTTAGATCCACAGGTTGTTGTGAGATCTTGTTATTGCTCATTCTTGTAGATCCACATGTTATGAGATCTTGTATTACATATCCATGAAATCGTGATGTATTGATGATCCATAGAATCTTGTATTATAGAGGAAATTGTCTCCGTGTTTGCACAGCTTTTATGTAGTGATGGAGGAGAGACTTACTTCTTGGTGCATGGTTACGTTTGCACATTGGTAGACCCTTCTAGAGGTATTTTTGCAGATTCACAGTATAGTGAGAACTTGGATGCACAATGGAAGATGCAAGGTAGCTTTAGGTATGTGATATCTAGTGGTGTTTCAGAGGCATGGTTGTAGTGCACTCAAGTAGATTTAGTTAGAGATCTGGAGGAGACATAGGTGGTGGTATGGAGGCACGATTTAGTGTACTCATGAAGATCTGGTTGGAGATCCGGAGGAAGAGATACATGTACTCTCATGTAGAATATTTGTTTTTAATCTCTTGTTATATTATATATATGAGATCTCTATCTATGGTGGACGTAGCCCATATTGGGTGAACCATGGTACATGTTGTGTTATGTGTGCATACTTTTGTGTGATTTGGATTATCTTTGTTTATACTTCCACCGTTGTAGATTTTTTCAGGATTGTTAGATTGGTATTTGCATGTTTTGGATTTGATATTGTATATTTACAAATTTTTCCGCATAGGCCCATCCCAGACAACTGGTATCAAAGAAGGGTTTTAGTTTTCAGAACTGGGTTATTTTAGAGCAAGGGTTTGCTTCATTGTTTTCTTAGTGTTTATTACTAACATGTATGAGAGCAAGGTTTATTTTACCTGATGTGAAAATCACAAGAAAATATTTAATCTCAAGTGGGAGCTAGAAGAGTAAGGTTTCTAGAAATTTTAGTGATTGGTGCTTAGGTTAAGTGGCAACCAAGATCGGCGAGGATGATCATGGTCATTATAGGGTGACTGTAGTTAGTTACTGGGAAGCCTAGTTTTAAACAAAAATCACAAATCTGAAGAAATGGAGAGATGCATGGAATGTATCTTATTTGTTGAGGTGTCCTTGGTTCTTAGAGGCACAAGCATGGTAGTTAGATTACGAGATCTGGTTATTGAGGTATGGTTTTATCTTGGTTTTGTAGTGTATGGTTTAATTACACATGCATGGTTTTGGATTGCAGATCTAGATAAAGAAAAGGAGTAGGTATGCATCCTTGGTGCAGTTAGATGCACAGGCTTCATTAGAGAGGTTATAGCATAGAACAAAGATGAGAATTCCATCAAAGAGGAAATTTCTTTAGTTGAAGATGTGGGTTAGTATCTTGGTGCTTTGGTAAGGTGAGGTATTTCACCTTGATGCAATTTATTGCATGGTTTATTGTTGTAGTGGTTTTGTATGATTTGGATGCTTCTTGAAATGACTGGCTCAGCTCAACTATCGGCTTCAGTCAAAGTAGGCAACTAGTGTGGCTTAATGCCAAATTGTGCGGCATTGGGTTCGTTCCAACAAAGATCGACATCGATCCGAGAGCCAAGATCACCACAAGTGGAACCGGTATCGGTCAACTAACTGTGGTCGGTTAGGAGATGACCATGGTCAATCTCTGTGGAAAATTATCTATACATGGTTTTTGCAGCAGGAGAGGGAAGATGGTTTTCTTTCCTTGTTTGGACTATCACGTTTCTTGCACATAGTGTACATGGCAGAGACGATGTAGATCACTTCATGGTTTAGATCAGAAAGAGGATGGATTTGGCTCAGTTATTCTATTGAGACTTTGAGTCAGGTATCTCTATATGATTCATGTTTTATTTCTTTCATTTGGAGTAATTGATATTATGTTTGGATAGTGTGCACAAATTTACACCATGGTTTTTGGTGTTGTTTGAATTTTATTTCCTGTTGTGTGGAATCTTGAGGAAAAGGGTTTCTAGTCTAAGGATGAGATCCTTAATGAAAATTCATGATTATACACAGTTGCAAGTAACGAGATATGTTGAGTACACACAGATGGAAAGAAGGTGATTCACCTACTTCACAAGAAGTTCAAACTTTTGTGATGTAGAAGTATTCTCAAAGAAGAAAGGGAATCAATTTTATAGTTAT
Organism: Taxus wallichiana var. yunnanensis; assembly: GCA_018340775.1. Classification (NCBI taxonomy): domain Eukaryota; kingdom Viridiplantae; phylum Streptophyta; class Pinopsida; order Cupressales; family Taxaceae; genus Taxus; species Taxus wallichiana. The sequence continues at coordinate 377,607,558 of CM031237.1, forward strand.
TTCATTTGGTTTTATTTCTCACTGACATATTAGCTTTTGAGCTTGGTGTTAGAGGCATTGCAAGGGATTTTGTGTTCAGTGGGAGTAAGCCATGGTTGTTGGCATTGCAGGATTGGATACATGATGCACATGCAGAGTGAGAGGAGATTGCTACTATTCAGAGTGGTAGAAGGCACAAGTTGGTTTTGGAGGGCAATCATGGCTTTGCAGGTATTTTGAGTTTATTGCTTTGTGATGTCACTTCTGGTTTATTTTTTGGTGCCTAGATATTCCTTAGGGAAGGCAAAGTTGATGGTTGATTTAGTTGGTTTTATATGATAGAGAAATTTTTCATAGTTTGAAGGGTGAAAAAGGATAAAATCTAACTATTATAGAGATCGGTGTCAGTTAAGGTTAACCATGGTCGGTCAAGTAGTGACCAAGGTCGGTTAGAAAACCATGGTTGGTTTGGTTACATGTCCGACAAAGACTTTGCTTATTTACCATTTTTAGATGGTGCCCTTATTTTTATTTCATCTTGGTTGATTGTGTAGAGTATGTTGATGACATGTATGTTGGTATTTTCACTTGGTATTAGTTTTATGGTTTAGCATGGATGTTTTTTATTGACATTGATGAGCACAAGATTCCTATTTGTCTTTAGAGTTAGTCAAGTAGAAGACTTAGAGCTTATGGAGAGCCCGATGATATGGATAGATGTACATGGTGATTTTGTACATGTGGATAGATTTAGTTTTTTGATTCTATGATGATGCAGATGTTTGATTTCCACATGGATGCCTTGAGCATGAGTAGGGAATGTTTATATTTCCTCTTGATTACTATGTTACTTCATGGGAGATGTTATCTACAAATGATTGTCTTGGACATGCTAGTTGTTTATGCAGGTTAGATTTGCATATTGCAGTGTTTAGATTCTTTAATTTATGAATGTTTGTGGATTGATCACCCATTATTGCAAGTAGAACTCATTTGGTTTATCTTTACACAAGATCTTGTTTTTTTATGAATATTTCAATTTGACTTGTCTTGGTCATTGCATTGATTGGTGGTTACGTGGAGACATGGATAGATGGATGGAGAACATGGTTGGTTTTACAGGTATGGCTATGGATGTGATAGAAGATCAGTACTTTAGTTTGAATGGGAGCTCTTACAGGTATGATTATTCATGGTGACTTGGTTGCATGAGAGGCTTGGAGTTATGATTCAATGGGAGCTTGATGTATGGATAGCTCATGTATCATGGATCAGGAGTAGCTTCATGTAGGTATATGGTAAGTCATGGTTTTTCTATCTTCTTGGTTTTGAAATATGGTTTGATCTTCCTTGTTTTATTGATGAGATATTTTTTTATGGATAGATAGAAGGTCTTCACAAGATGTAGATGATGGTGATGTACATGTGCAGTGCGTGCATGTTTCGAGTAATTTATCTCCAAGTGGGAGATTGTTAGGTTGTGGAGCTAAATAGCTTCACTAGAGTATGCATTACAAAGTGACTAGGGTACACAGTGACCGAAATCGGTTAGAAAGTGACCGGCATCGATCAAGTAGTAACCAAAGATCGGTTACTGTCTGGGAGTGTTTTATTTATAAGTCACAGGATTTAATATAGATTTTGTTTTAAAGCTGATTTAAAGGATGTAATTGCATGGCTATTATACCCTAAGTTTTTCTAAGCTTATATAAGCTAGAAAACTAGGGTTAGAAAAAAATAGGAATAAGAAAAGAGAAGAATTGAGCTATCCTTGGTTGAAAGGATGAAGAAGAAGAAAAATAAAAAGTATATTGCATGAAGACAGGAGCTTTCATAGAGAGAATCTGAACAGAAGGAAAGTGCAGTACACTGTTGGTGAGAAGATGGTATTATCTTCTACTATATTTCCTTTGTATTATTTAGTCTCATGTAATGGCTTGCATAGTATGCAAATCACTTAGTGTTTCTTCTTGTTAGATCCATAGGTTGTTGTGAGATCTTGTTATTGCTCATTCTTGTATATCCACATGTTGTGAGATCTTGTATTATAGATTAATGAAATCATGATGTATTGTTGATCCATAGGAATCTAGTATTGTAGAGGAAGTTGTCTCCATGTTTGCACAAGTTGATGCAGTGATGGAGGAGAGACTTACTTCTTGGTGCATGGTTACATTTTCACATTGGTAGACCCTTCTAGAGGTCTTGTTTATAGACTCACAATATAGTGAGATCTTGGCTAGACATTGGAAGATGTAGGGTAGCTTCAGGTATGTGAGAACTGGTGGTGTTTCAGATGCACAATTGTAGTGCACTTAGGTAGATCTGGTTAGATATCTGGAGGAGACATAGGTGGTGGTATGGAGGCATGGTTTAGTGTACTCACAAATCTGGTTGGAGATCTGGAGGAAGAGATACTCTTGTAGAGATACATGTACTCTTGTGCATAAGAGTTGGTTTGTAATCTCTTGTTATATTATATATATGAGATCTCTATCTTTGGTGGACATAGCCCACATTGGGTGAACCACGGTACATGTTGTGTTATGTGTGTGTACTTTTGTGTGATTTGGATTATTCTTGTTTATACTTCCACTACTGTAGATTTTGTGGGGATTGTTAGATTCGTATTTGCATGTTTTGGATTTGATATTCTATAGTTGTAAATGTTTCCGCATAGACCCATCCCCAACATGTTGAAAGTGAGATTTCTAATGATTTGATCTATTTGCAACTTTTTACATAATTGAAATGAAATGATTTCACTACTCTATTTGATATGGATTTGTACCGAATAAATTTAGAATTTGACAATTTGAATAAATGAAGCAAAACAAACAAATAATTCCAACCTGGATAAACAAGACCTTTGGAAAATTTATTTGTATCTTTACTTTTCCCCTCGATTATCCTTTCTTTCTTTGCATGTCCATGTGAGTCCAAGGAATTTGGGAATGCAAAGGCGATGCAGGAGAAGGTGCTTGAGTAATGGTATCTTGAAGGCATTTTGGTTGCAATGTAGGTGGAAGAGGGATAACACAAGTGAATAGAGCTTGGCTATGCAACTTCCAACAGGATTTTGGTAGTAATAATATGCAAGATACACAAAATTCTCAAGCCATTTTCTTTAATAAAAGCATTGAATATATAGGAATTTGTTGGGATGTGCCTTCATTTACAAAGAAGCCTTGGAGTGTCAAATCATTGGGTGAAGAGGTAGTTCAAAATAATTAAATCTACGTAAAAATAGAAAAGGTAAGGAATATCATGCAATCAAGACTATTTTTTGGAAATTTAGTTCAAAAACACACCTTGGAAGTCAAGTTAAGTGAAATCACGTGTTTTAAAACCACACATGAAGAGTTCTAGAAAAATCGTGCAAGACCGCGCCTGCAAAGCAACGGTCCAGACACTAAAGGCCAAAACATGCACAGAAATGAGTGGGAAGATGGAAGAAAGCATGGAAAATTTAAGTACAAGCATCTAGGATACAAATATATACTGCAAATGAGCTTAAGAACTTGAACACCTTTTGAAAGGACATGAATCATCATTGGGGAATTTTGTAACCATTTTCCGACAATGTAGCACATGCAATTTTGGGTGCGTATAATAACACTAGTTACCAAGGATTGACAATTCAAGAATTAATTAAATTAATTAAACTTGTTAAGATATGATTTTTCATTTAGCGAACTCGGTGGGATACCTCAAAGCATACTCATTGTTGCATAGTAGTCGATTAATGACATATGTCATTACTTGGCTACTACAGAGTAGCTACTATGATGTGATACTTGCATCAAGATCCTCTAAATGTAACTATCGTAAAGCCATGGATTCAAGTACGTGATGGGTATGAATTATGAATAACGGTATGGTTAAGTATCGATGTCATCTTATGATGACTGCAGGAAAGGAAGAAAACCCGTGAATGATGTAAGTCATTTCGGAGATGCTTACTTCCCCTTGGTCATCCTAAGTTGACTATCGACACTTGCCCATACATGTTGTCCCAAATTAGTACCTAGTACGTAACTTGAAAGTGATTGATGTAAATCAAATTAGTCCTAATCTAGATAACAATTTTTCGAGTGTATGGTGAAATACATATTCCAAATGATGATTATGTCATCATGGAATTGAGCATGACATACATGACTCAAAACTTTGGCCAAAGTAACACAAGCTATTGATTGCGTTGTCATGATTTCACCTAGATTTAAAGATGTAGGATATCATATGGGTAATTGGTAATAGATGCCCAGATATACACTTTAAAGAATAACACTTGAATTCCCTTGAATAAATAAGGGAACCATAAGTATACTTAGTATACATATTTGAATAATTTGGATATGAGGGATCAATTTTAATCTGAATCATATAGTTGCATAAGGTTTACTGTTATAGGATGGATTGACTAAGATAATGTTGGTTCTAAATTATGTGAATTTAGAATAGTGAAACATTATTATTAAGAAAAAAATCCCTTGTATTGAAGTCTCATAATGAGGATGTTACAAGGACAACTTACAAAAGATTGAATAAAGCCACTCCCTTTCATTTTGTGTTTTGCGCATAGGCTATTTTACTAGTGGAATTTATGTTACTCTCCTACGTATTGCGTGAGCATGTGGACGGGATTATGAACAAGCACTTGAAGAGCGTATAAATAAATTGATATAGTTAGATGAGAGGTGTGCCATCACATGTTGGATCTAGAAGAAAGAGAAGGTCAAGTAGAAGGCATGACATGATAAACATATTAAGAATAAGTAGTTTGAGGTTGGACAGATGGTTCTTCTTTATGACTCCAATTTTGTGCGCCACCCTGGGAAATTGAAGGTGCATTGGTTGGGACTGTATGTGGTGACATATATACTTGATTCAGGTGCTTGTTAATTACAAAAATTGGATGGCACTCGGTTTCCTGATTACTTCAATGGGAGTAGGTTGAAGCCCTACTATAAATAAGTCTTCTTAGTGTTTGTAATAAGGAAGTGGTGCCACTTAGATTAGATTTCCCTTTAATGCATTTTCTTTATATGTGTTTCCTTTCATCATTGCTATGCTTTGTAAATTTATCTCAGTGTTTTTTTGTAATAAGCGTGCTTGCACATCACAAACTGATTATTATCTATTGAATTCATGTGCAAATGAATGTGCATACTTTTAGTGTGGGTGAAGAAGATACAGTATTTTACAAATATTTAATGATGATTGTCTTCATAAATATTTGTGTAGAAACGAAAAAGGTTACAACTACCCGTATTGAAGGTGTTAAGGAAAGATTGCTCATAAATGAAGAACATGCGTAAATGGATAGACGCATTTAGTGTAACACAAGGTAGGCGAGTAGCATGGGAAAATATTGGGTATTAGGAACATATATTTTGTACTTTATTGCATAAAGGCACGTGAGAGGAGGTCTGTGGCCGAGAAGTAGTGGGCACGCCAGAAGGTTATGACTAGGGTGCGGAAAACTCAAGACGGAAAATTTATTTGTGACGCACGGAAAAATTAGAGAAACGCCATTTAAAGTTGATTACAATGGTAGATGGAGAGCAATAACTACGGAGAAATTTTTAGAAGTTATTAAAGGTGGGCTACTAATATCATTTTTACCTTGCATTGTGAAGTGCTACAACAAGTTAAAGAGCAAACCAAAGAGCAATTTGAATGCACGAGTGCCTCGTGAGCTATTAGAGACATCGAACTAGAAATATTTGTGTACAATTTAGGTTATAGCTTTTTTAGAGAGGGTGTTTTATTGAAGAATAGGAGTGCGGGGAACAAATTTGTGAGCTAGGGTTCGAGGAGAAGCTAGGGCACGTGAGTTTTAAGTTGCAGAGGTCGAATCTAGTGCAAGAACACATTTTTATCATCGCAATGGCACCAAAACGAGCACCTAGAGCAACCATAAGGGGCAGGAAGAAAAAAGAAGTAGAGGTAGAGATGAAGGATGCCCCCAAAAAATATTTTTAGAAATGAAGTACCTAGATGGCATTATAGTGGGGTGTGACTGGGAGTCCCACATCTATCATAATAAAGTAAGTGATTATAACCATAGGAAAAAGGCCATAAAAGATGAATTGGAAAAACATCTGTAGTAAAAAGGACATGCACACAGAGGATGACAAGCCCATTTACAATGAATCTGGTGAGAAGTTTCTTGAAAAAGTTGGTATTTTACAATTATATGAGCTCCCTTACTTTGGAAAGCTAGAAATAATGTACCAGTGGTTGATGTCAAGAGTCCAACAGTACTTCTTCTATTTTTCTGGGAGGTGGGTGTGCAATACTGCACCCATAATTGGTTCACCGATTGGGTTAAGGAGCTTGGGAATAGAGATCCTAAGTGATCTGATGGATGATCAAGTTGTTGATGCAACTTCTACAGAATTTTCCTATGCAAAATGCATGTGTACAATGGACATAGAGAAATTAGACAAATTTCTGGTGGGTAAGGTAGATGCACACCTTTTGACAAAACTAAAAAATCAAAACTGCTCAACACAAGAAAACAAGTGATCATTGCACATCGCGAAGAAAATATCAAGAGTGGTATACAACATTGTTACCTTCATTATTGAGGTGATTATTGAGGAAGAAAAACAAGGTGATAAAATCAGTTTTGGCATCATTCTTCTTTCTTTATTTTTGTTGAGATTGGAGTGCCCGATGGGCCAAAAATAGGATATAGCCATTTCCAGAAGAGAAGAAGTCTTTGGCAAACCATTTCGCAAAATATACATGTGAGGGGTCCATGAGTGGACCATATAAGTAGAGATTAGAGTTATGGTATAAGCACCTAAGGGAGGCATTTGAACATGAATGGAGAATACCCAAGGACCTTCCTTCAGTATTGGATAAACAAGCACAATTTGTAGTCTTCCAACACTTATGTATTGGAAGATTTAGGATGAAGGATGGGACTTGGAGCCCCTAGTGAAAAATTCCTTATGCATTCACTACGCACTACTTCTAGGAATCTGTGAACATATTTTAAAATGCATGGAAGATGAATTTTGATGCGGATAAAGTGGACTGTGAGTACCATACATTGAGGAAAAGGTATGTGTACCCGGAAAGTCTACCTACATTGAGCGCATGATTTCTAATGATATCAATATTACTTCTTCTAGCCTAGTAGTTAGGGATATTGGCACGGATAAGTTATATATGTACCTTAAGCCTAAACTTGTCAATGGAAAGTATATTGAAAATGAGTTCAAGGTTCCCAAACTATCGAAGGGGAAACACATAGTGGGCATGTTTGTAAGATGAAGAGTCCAAATTGTCGAAGAGAAAGAAGAGTTGTAGGAAGCTAGCACTAGATTAGACCATGGCTCATGGAGGAAGCCTATATTTTGAGTAAAGAGAATAGGTGAGGAAACTCCTCTAGCATAGATAGAAGAAGTAGGAGATGAGAAAGGAACTGAGGAGATAGGGACGTATGTTGGGGGGGGTGCCAAGAGAAATATTTCAGAAGGGTATTGAGGAGAACAAAGCCACAAGGCGTAAGTGCAGCCCTTCATAGCCCAAGAATCCCGAGACCTCTCTTTCCAAGATTTTACATGAGAATAAGAAACAACAGAAGTATATAATGAGAAAGCGTGAGGAGGAGGAGAAGTCAAAAGGAAGTGTGCGCACAAAAATAGAACCACCTATTATTGAACTAGATGTAGAAGATCCTCGAGAGGAAGAGGTGAAATATGATACATAAATCTTTGAGGAGCACGAATATGTGGGTGGAAATGAGGAGAAATAAATAGAAAAATAACAGGGCAAATCTTCTAGTCATCCTACGAATGAACAAGTAGGCACTAAAAAGGAGGCCTAACTTGGGGTGAAGGGGTGCACATTCCCAAAGGTAGGCATTCAAGAAGGGATAAGGAGGATAACTATAAAGCTCCTACAGTTGGTTATATTAATTATCCTATAAATATCATTCACACTGAGAATGCAAACTCACATGGATGAGCATGAATTCGATGTCAAGGAGGGCGCATGCATCAAGAGGCAAATAAAGAATAATGTTACATCTACAAACTAGATATTTAAGCCAACAGAGTTTACAAATGAATAGGCAAGTAATTCCTTAACAAATATGGTAGCTGAAGTGGCACGAAGGAATGTAAACAAGGTTGTTGCACTCAAGGTGTTGATGGAGGAAAATAAGAGCTTGAAAGAAAAAGTGAGTCACAACTCCTTTCTCCCAATTTTTTATTCCTTATTGTATCTTCTTGTAGCTATGTGAGGAAGTGTCTCTTCTCCTTTCCATTTCTTCTTCATTGTTACTTCTATGACTACGCTCAGCTTCTTCTTATTCTCTCTTGTAATTCCCTTCTCTTTTCTCCTTATGTTGTGGTAGGCCTTTTTGGCTCATCTTTCCAAGTTCTAGTGTTGGTTCCCTTCGTCACACCGATTTGTTTCAGTCCTCTCTTTTTACCTTTTCTTTATACAAGGATGTGGGTCCTTTCAAAATCCTCACATTCACCCTTTTCCAAAAGAACAATGTTCACATGAAATAGTTAAAGAAATGTAAATACACCCCTAACTCAAGTTACTTATTGTATGGTAAAAACTTCCCAAGTATGATGATGGATTTATTGTCTCCTCTGTTTCATTTCCAGAAATGAATTCTAGATGACATAAGGAGTGTAATTTTATATGGTAGCATGGTGAACAAAAGAGAAAAAAACTATTTAATTGATTTGCAAGAAATTAAGAAAATGTTGAGTCGGTTGGTTATAAGAAACCCGATCACAAATGGACTATTGTGAAGGAAAATAGCAATGTAACTGCTTTTCTATGTAATTCCCATTAGGATTTTTTACATAATAATAGTGTAATACAAATCTTAAATCTCCAACCCATCATCTGAGTAAAAATTTTGTATTTATAGAAATGTGGGGAAGAAACACTGTAGAACACATGGAAATCAAGAAGTGTCAAATCATCAAGAAAATAGGAATTTAACATTCTAAATGTTGTAAACGAGAAGACTCTAATACAAGTTCATCAAGCTAAAAATCAAGAAAAACGGTCAATAAATGTGTGATAAAATGACTCATTAATTTTGAACATGCATTCAAAACACATTGTTTTAACTCGCAGATCAAAACAAACAGAACCACTGGTCTATGCAGATTATTGGAACTAGTCCAAGAATATCAATGGTTATGTAACCTCCACAAAGATTACGTAACTTTTGTGACGGTTACGTAACATAGAAAAAACATGAAGAAAAGGAGCAAAAATTAGTTTGCAAAAGCACAGAAAGCTAATAGACTTAAAAGTATGAAAGGTAAGATAAAACAAGCATGCTAAATGTGAGGAGAGATGATCTCAATCTCATTATTATTTTGGAGAAGGATTATTTCATCATTGGAGACTACTATTCCTATTAATGTAGCACCTATGTAATTTTGGGTGTGTACATATTACCCCCTCGAGAATCATTTTAGCGATGAGTGGGTGTAAATCGTGAATTTTGAGTATGGTGCTCCCAAATGGGAGAGTTAGGAATTTTACCTTATTCATCTGTGTGGTGAAATCGTGTCAATATAGCCTTATCACCTCCTAGAAAAGGAAATGGGAATCAAGTGCAGATATAATTCAAAATTAGTAAAATATTTTGAAATGAAATGACAAATTTACTTACCATATCCGCAGGGATGAGAAATATATCTGCTCCAGTAGGCCTACCCTATATATACTCACTCGAAGAAAACTTAGAAAACCACATTTGAGCTACATATATCACCTTTTACTATTTTTAGAAATCATTTTTACCTACCCACTTAGCTAAATTTGGAGCTTTGGATTACCGGTGACCATTTTTCTTGAAAATATGATCAAATCAAAGATAACTCGGTTGTGATGGTAGCGTAACCACCATCGGTATGAGAGGGTCATGATCATGTAAGTTATAAGCATTTCTTTACTTTTTCCCTAAAATTTATAATTTTTGAAATCAGTTATAGGAGGAGGTTTTCAATAATTTTGTAGTTAAAATGACCATAAGGGGGCATCTGTTAGGTTTCATAACTTGTTTGAACAATTTATGTCAATTTTTTTTTTTGTTTGAGGGCACGACTCTTTATCAGTACACACAATCAGTGTAGTTACACAACTATTGCTATTTACATAGCGACAGCTTACATAACCACCATGGTGGTTACAAAATTATCCCAACGGTTACATGAGTAACACTCTAGCAGAGTGTTGGTTGTCAACTACTATGGAAGTTGTGCAACCTCCACCCTACTAAGAGTGGTTGTTTTGTAACCGTCATGAGTTTTTACAATTTATAGATTAATTACATGTAATTTTTTTAATTTTTTTGTATTTGTATTACTTTTTTGAGCATATCATACACTTATCACATTTTAATATGCTCATTTTTCATTTTTTTCCTAAGATGGGAGTTATATCAAATAGAGTATAGCATGAGAGTAGGACTGGTTACCTCGGATTCTACAGTTATTGAAATAGGAAGAGAGGGGTTGTTCGAGATTGTAGGATAATGGAGGATATCCCGGACATGGCCTGCTACCCCGCTTATTCACCTTATCTACAACTTCTTATCTTACTTGTATGAGGAGTGGAACACATTCCAATTTCCTAATGTCGAGAGGAGAGTGGACGATTACATTGGAGGATGTTTATAGGATCCTCGAGTTCATGTCATCGGTAGGAATTTTGAATTGAAAATTTCCAGTTCATCACTGAGGCCTCGCATATGGGTGACCTATCTTGGTGATGCACAAGCACATGACACGGGTGCCAAGTAGGGAGTCAGGCTTGTTACAATTGAGACCACTCCTATCCCCACTCTATGAAAATCCATCATTGGTATATTGGCAACACATTTTATTGGAGATAAGGGCAGAGGCAATTTTTTATTTTTTCAGCTCCTATCGTTGAGAGGATTGAGCTTTATGGTAGGTTATATACATGGGGGTTCATATATTGACTACCACATACCATGATTTGTATAGGATTGTTAGATTTGGGGTGAAGTATCTTAGCCACCCCACACTCGAAAACATGTCATATATATATGATGAGCAAGTTATTCCCTACGAGAGGGATGTTGGTATAACATATGCCACGAGATATCAAGGCTGTTATTAGGTGGGTTGATATGGCTCCACTTATGGGCACACCACAATCAACATCTAGTATGATCACAACAAATATGATGACACAACCATATCAAGGTGTGGTAGTAATATGGGGTGAGGAGGGTATTACCTTGACTAATTTTTCCACCACTATTTATATAGTTGACCGCAACAATGAGAGTGGAGATCCATACAAAGGCTTTGGGTGCCCCAACCTTTTTGGTTACCCTATTCGAACACTCTTCCTACAGTATCTACTATTTACATAGAGATATATGACATGAGATTTGGCCAAAGGGGAAAAATCGATGAGACAATCATAGTGCCTAGGGTTCAAATTGGCTCACCACAAGTCATGCTGACCTAGTTGCTTATGTTGCAGCTAGACTAAGGCCCATTCTACAAATTGGTGAGAACCCAAGAGTGAAGAGGAGGAGGAGGATTGAGCAGACTGGACTCGAGAGGAGGATTTAGACCCTACTTGGAAGGGTACAGGAGAGGCCTCACCGTCTACCGGATCTCGAGAAGAAGTTGGATTAGGAATCAATTCACCATGAGTATATGGAGGAGGAGTAGTTCATCCATAGGAGATAGAGAAGGAGGAGAGGATCAAAGAGGAGGATGCCATAGCGGATCCTGTGACAATGTCGATGGACTGAGCTAGGTTTTTGGAGACCCGAGTGAGTGCAAACATACTTTGCTTACCCTTACTTCCTTGATAAGATGTTAGTAGGACGTCTTTTTTATTTTAAATTTTCTAACTCATCATTGTTTATTTTCTCCTTATAGCCACATCTAATAGATGGCAAGATCTTATTTGGAATACGCTCTTAGATCTATTAATGATCCCCACCGGATTACTCGAGAGGTTTTTCTTACTAACCCCTGGACTCCCAAAGACATGATGGATTCAACACCAATATTTTTCACCACTCGACACATTGTAATAGAGGTTACTTGATTGCAATTTGAGATTTCCATACATGAGAATCGAGAGAGACGATGAGGACATTCACGCATCGATCTACTACCATCGCTTAGTCACATGGACATTCTCACCAATCAACACATAGAGTCTCCCATGTTAAACCCATTTGATCTCACCATAGGAGTCACGGTGGGATTCCTCACTCTGCTCCTTTGCAGGGATATAGGAGGGATGGATAGGTCTAGGCCTTTATTGATTTGGGATATTTTTACGTGTGTTTGTGTGTGTGTGTATATTAATTTTTGTAATTTTTGGCTCATATTTGAGTGTTTTGACCACACTTGTCCTATGGTGTGACCACGTTGTATATACAACACTTCAAAACACACACACACACACACACACACACACACACACACACACACACACACACACACACACACACACACATATAGCTTTTAGGCTCGGTATTACTTTGCACTAGTTGATTTCATTATGGTTCAACTCATCCTGTACTTTTAGATGGTTGATAATTTCTTATGCTTTTATTTTTTTTTGAATAAATGATATAAATGATGATGCAATGTGATAAATAAAATGATATGTTTATATATATATATATATATATATATATATATGATTATGTGCATGGTAACAAAATGTAATTTGGATACTTTATTTTTCAAGTAATGTTTAGCATTTCAATTCCATTGAAAAATGTGTTGAATATGGTATGATGATAAGTTAACCTCACTCTAATCTTAACTCCACACAACTAGCAGGGATGCAAAGGCTCGCCGCCGAGAGCCAAGAAGGACACAAGATTTGTGATTTGAAGAGTTTGAAGAGAATGATGACTAAAAGACAAGAATTTTGACAAAGATTTATTGAGAAACTTACAACCCAATCCCAGTCAAAATTCACTAACAAATTCAAAGTGAATTTTGCTTTAAAATTTTTGCTAGACATAGATACATAGATGACCTATTGATTGATAAGAGCCGAGTTTAAAGAATGATTGTCTCTCCTAACATATGCATCTAATTCATTTTCTTGGGAATTTTAGATTTTCAAGAACTTTTATTTCCTTGTTTATTTAGAGCCTTTGATTTATTGATGTGACCCCTACATCTTGCCCTATGCTACTAGTAATAATCATGGGCTCATCACCCAAGAAAAAACATAAGAGAGTAAGGGAAATCCCTCTGTTCCTAACCTCATGCTACTAGTAAGAAGCATGGGCTCATCACCAAAGGTTGGGAGGGACAAAAAGTGTAATTATACAATAAGGATATTTGTGTTTATTTTTATATACTTTTTTGTTTTATGTCATTTGACTTTAAATTGTGCTTTTAGGAAGAAACATTTTCCCCTAATCTCAACCCCACGCAACTAGTAAGATGTGAGGGCACATCACTGAAGGTTGAGATAGGCGGAAAAAAGATCCGTGTAAAATGTTTAGAATATTTTTTCATGGAGAGATATTTTTAGGGAAATATTAGTCATTAAGAAGATTTTAGAGAAAACTAAGGGAAAAAAACATCCACATCGAAGCAACAATGAAAAAGATCGACCATGCAAGTCCTTATAAAAAAATGTCAAAATTTGTCTCATGAATGAAAATGATGATAAGGATTATATAATTTGAATATGAGAAAATAATGTAGAAGAGGTATGATTGAGAGGTTTGTCAATGTTTGAAAGTTTAAGAATTACTTGAAAGAAGTAAGTTTTCATTTTACAATTTCAATAAAATGATAATACAAGTGATAAGACAATGATGAATGCAATAAACGACGCAGGTGTGGCAATGTAATAACTATATACACAAATGCCTCGAGTGACACGATTCCATGATTTCATCAAACTCATCACCTCCCAAGGTACACAAATGATAAGAAGGATTCTTGAAATTTCCATTTACTTGACAAGGTCCTAATACCTTAGGTTTAAACTTACAACCCTTTCCTACTATCGTATTCATCTGAACATCTAATCTTGGCATAAGACCATCCATTTTAATGATGCATTCACAAACCTCTAGGTTGTGCTCTTAACATATCATGTTCATATGAATGTGATGGTGTTGTTCAAGTTTGTTCCCTACATAGGGAGGAATGATCCCATTTGGCACTTATTTGCACTATGAGGCCAAGACTCATGGACACGAAAATCCCGGTTTGTAATACGTGTTAATTTGGAACAAGGTTGAGAATGGAAGAAACCATAGAGATGAATTTGGTGAAATTCATTTCACTCTCGACATCTTATTCTCTTTCTAATATTTCTTTCATATATATGCCTAGACCAAGATCATCAACTTGGAGAGAGACTAGATCAAGAAATCACCAACTACATGCGCCTTCAAAGGGGGAGGAAGATCAAAAAATCTGTCTCGAAGCGTTAAAATATTTTTTGTATTTTTTTTGGACACATTTTCCATAGACACGAGCTTACTCTCATATTTTTTTTCCACCTTGACTATTTTTGATTCATGGACCTCAACATTCGGAACAAACTTGGTGGTTGTGACTAATTCTTTTGAGGGAAGAAGCTTGTTTAATAGGTTCATAAGGATTTCATACTCGAGAATGAATTCCATGTTTCTTCTTGAGGTTTTCCAAATGTATATTGAATGGTTTAGGTTCCCCTTGAGCGATGAAGACTTTTCCAAAATGGATGAATCTAACTTCTTGAAACAAGGTGGAATGAATAGCCTTTATCTTGTGGATCCAAGGTCTTCCCAAGATCATGTTTTAGTTCACGTATCTTTATCAATGATGTAAAACTTATTCATAATGGTTTTCAACCCAAGGGATACAATAAGGTCTAAATTTTCAATTAAAGTATCCTTGAGACTATAGTATCCTTGCAATGTGTTCCTAATGGAGGAGAAATTAGTCTCCCCATATCCTAAATTTTGTAAGAAATAAAAGGGGACTACGAGAACATCATCCCCATCATTTTTCACAGATCTTTTGATGAAATTTTTATAAACACAAACATACAAATGTAAAGTAGGATCACCTCTTCGAGATATTTTAGCATCGAGAGGGCATCTTTCTTATATCAAACACAAACCCTATATTTTTATCACTCTATCATGGAGGATGTATGTCAAATTCTATATGATTGATTTTATCTTAAGGTGAAGGTGGAACAGAACCGGATGACCAAGAACCAATACATCTAGCAACACGTAATGGTGAACAAAGGAGTTCTTAAACAAATCTATAAACGAAACGTGAGAAAAGGTCTTGTTTAAATATGAAATCAAATCATAAGCTCCTACATAATTTGGGACAATAGGAGTGTCATCCTAAAAAATATAATGAGTGGGAAGTGGTTGTGAAGTGTACTCCCTTTTAAGTTGTCACGTTAATTTACGCTCAATTTCTAACTCACCTAGACCTAAGATCTTTGTCTTATTCTTTAGGTCTAGGTTAGGATCAACTCAATAATTGTTATAATTTGAGGCTTCATGATTCATTTTTCATGTTTTGATGACCTACTTTTTCATCTTCAGAAATTTTAGGGGAAAAGGTCGCAATAGATGCCTAGGTTTGCATTCGAGGTGCAACAGGTCTTGTAAAACTAGGTTGTGAAGTTCGTATAGGATTTTCTAGGAACATATCCACAAAGAGCCTCCTTTGATTTTCACATTCTTTGAATGAAATTTTTTCAATCCCTATAAGATCGAGCATCATGAAAAAAACATGGTGAAAACCAAAATATAGATTGAGATCGTAATTTCTCGGTCTTTGGTTTAGATTTTTTTATAACCTTGATTATAGTTTTCAAACTAGTTTTTATAACGTAATTCATTTTCCCTTGTTTAGGAATTTGGTATTGATTTGGGCCTTGGGTATGATCATGTTGATGAGGGGAATGGTTGACATCAACCATGTTGATAAGGGAAATAAAATTAGGACCTCTATGATTACCCATGTTTTTGTTATTGTTATTAGTGATACTATTATTTGTAAAACTAGTATTCATTTCTTAGTCGATAACACCTCCCGTGGTAGCACCATGATTTCGATTCAATACCTTGGGCCCCTTTTTATTGGCTACATTTTTTATGGTTCGCATTGTTTTTTTAGGGATACTAACTTCCAATTGATATTGTAAGTCTAATGCCCACTATCATAGCGGTTTCATTAATTTGAAGTGCACCTTCCAACACATCCTCATAATTATGAAAAGGAAACTTTTGGAATTCCTCCTTGGTCTCTTGATTAAGCGAGTGAAGGAATAGGTCGAGAAAGTTTCATTAAGTGCACTCAAAGAGGAGTAAATATCTTGATGCCATCTCTAGATGAAATGGGTGGAAGATTCATTTTTCTCCTACCTTATATGCGTAAAAATCCCTAATCCCCATTTGCAGCAACTTGTTCATGTGAAAATATTTGATGAATTCAAAAATTAAACGTTTAAAGTAATGTATAAAAGCCTCGGGAATTAGATAGTACTGATCCCAAGAGAACATCACTCGAGTTCGATTAAATTGGATAACCTTGTTACACATGATTTTGCATTTGTTGTGTGATGGTAGGGGTGTATCCTTCTCTATCTATGGTATACCCAATGTTCTACCGTATTAGAAAGGTGGGTTGAGAAGGCTGAGCATTATCTAACTCTCTAATCCTCCCTACTAAGGTATAAATGACATCATTTGGTGAAGATTCAGTCCCTTATTTGGGTACATGTTGTGTGGGATTTGGTTGAGAAGACACATGATACCCTATTATAAATTGTTAAATTTTTGCATTCTTATTTTCTTTAAAATTAGGAGTTTCACGGTTTATGTCAAATACATTATTGTTGAACATATCAAATGTAAGAGTATTTGTTCTTTCTAAAGATTCATTTATTGTGTGAATTGGATTAGAAATTCACTTTAAAATGTCATTCTCTGATGATTACATGCTAATGTGAGGTCTTGACAAGACTCTAGTGTAAGGACCAGTTCACCCGTAAAGGTCATGTTGTTTGAATTGGATTGACCATATTGCATGTTAAAAGGTTGATCAACCTCCTCTATTCTCAAATGAGTAGTAGGATTTGAAACGTTACTAGGGGAGGTTTCCACATTGTCTATGTAGTTGGTAGACCATCCCGAAGGGGAAGCGGGGTGTTGTGGTTGAACATTTGAATAGTACTGCCGAAGCCAAAAGGCCTACCAAACTCTCTACAAGACATAATTGGGAGGTATTTAATACCTACCGAATAGGGGAAGTGAGGGAAAGGTGAACTAATGGAAATGAAAGTAAAAGGAAACAAGAAGGAACTAGTATTTCACGTCGTGTTCACCAATTTTGTATGCCCGAAAACCAACACATGATTTTGGATGTATTCTAGTTCTCAAGGTCATGCCTAGATAACTAGAATGTGTACGATTGAGGGGATGTTGATAGGAAACTAAAGGATAATTAGGGACTAAGGACGGGTAGTGTGAGTTTCTAACAACTAAGTTAGAAAAAGGGGAAATAGACACGTGAACGAGTAATTTAAGTTCCCTATTGTTTGATTGTTTACTTTGATCCATTTCCTAAACTATGTTGAAATTTCATTTTAAATACATAAGGAAAGTAAATCTAGCTCTTAAATAAAAGACAAGAGTGTTCAATATTTTAACTAACCAAAATTATTCCCGATTACTTAGATAGAATGAAATGAACCATCTATTCTATTTTTCTCGAAAAGAAATTAATTGAAAAGAAGTAACTAAAAAAACACTAACAATTTGTTAATAAATTAATTAGAGTAAAATAAATCTACTTCTACGATTACACGAAACTAAAATTCTACTATTTATAATAAAATAAACTAAACAGGGAATAGTCAAATGTAGTTATTCCTCTATTCCAGTATTGTGAATATTAATCTAATTTAATAGAGGATGTATTCTAATTTACAATTTTGGATATATTATTTCCTCTAACTTCTTCCTACACCTAAGATTCACAGGATGAAAGAAATATTATCAGAAGAAAATTATTCTTTTCCCAGAAACATCCCCATCAAAAATATTAAAATGAAGTGCGAGTGTTTTGAAATGAATAAATGATAAAATGAAAAGGCATAAAACCTTCCTCCAACCTTTTTCTATTGCAGGTCCACAGGGATAGGTGGGGAAGAGGATATCAACTGAAGATTTTTACACCTATAGTAAAGAAATGAATAATTCTACTAATTAAAACAAATATATTTATTTAATCTAAATAACAATGTACAAATGAAATCTTTAAAGAAATGTAAATAAATCCCCAACCTGGTTACTGTTGTATTGTGACAGCTTCCTAAGTATGATGATGGATTTATCGTCTCCTCGGCTTCCTTTCCTTTTCGGAGATGAATCCCAGATGATCCAAGGTGTGTAATGATGGCTGGTAGTAGGGTGAACAAAAGAGAAAATTGTACTTGATTTATTTGTAAGAATTTTAAATAAAATGATGGAACTAGTTGGTTGCAGAAGTAAACAAATCAAAAATGCAATACTAGGAAGGAACAGAGAAATGTATTGTGTTTTCTGTGTAATTCTCAACAAAAATTTGGAAACATAACAGATTTAATACAAATATTAAATCATCCAAGTAAAAGTTTGGCTTTTATATACAAATGTGAGGAAGAAAATTATGGAACACATGGCAATCAAGAAGTTCCAAATCATCAAGAAAAGGGGGAGTTAACATTCTAAAGATAGTAAACTGAGAAGAAGACTCCAATACAAACTCATCAAGCCAAAAATCAAGCGAAATGGTCAATAACGTGTGATAAAATGACTCAAAATTTGGAACACATGTTCAAAACATGTTGTTTGAACTATCAGTTCAAAATGGATAGAACCACCGGTCTATGTAGACCGCGCAAATGCAACCGCCCGGTTTTGGTAGACCGAGATATTATGTAACTATTGCATCGTTTGCATAACTTTCATAGCAATTACATAACTTAGAACAAAAATATGAAGAAAAAGAAGAAAAAATCAGTTTGCAAAGGCATGAAAAGATAAAAGACTTGGATGTTTGAAAGGTAAGCTAAAACAAGCATGCTAAATGTGAGGAGAGAGGATTTGGATCTCATCATTATTCTGGAGAAGGATTTTTTCATCATGGGATACTTTACAGTACCCATCAATATAGCACATGTGCAATTTTGGGTGCATACAATTACATATATGACATTTTCACTTACATAGATTACATCCTCCCGATTGTGGCGTGACTCTATTATTATGCAAACATTGTTTATACTTAGGGCCATGTGTAGGGTAAATTTATTTATTACATAGATGTTTGCATGATGATTTACTACTATGTTTTCTTCAAATATTTATTGTTTATCATATATGTGACGTATGTAGTTCCCTTGTTTTGAGGTATGTGATTCACAAGTTCATCTTACACATGAAAATGGGGAAATATATATTAACTATTTCACCTCCAAATTCTAGAACCTTTAGGGTGTTATCTTGTTCCCTTATACGTAACAAAATTGCATGGTGTCACACAACATCTTCTATTTGGTCTCATTATGAGACACACCCATATTAGATTTAGATACTCTACAAATATTGAGATATAGGTTTCATCGAGTAATCTTCATAGTTATTAGTATAACAAGGTGTATTCATTCTTATTCTTCTTCTTCTTTTCTATATTTCAGCAATTCCTTGATATCCATGATTTATATCTAACATTGATTCACTTGCACATCTTTCTATATGTTTTTAGGTGAACATGATCCCCATATCATAGACATATGAGCATAAATACTAGAATCGCGGTCTTCTCATCTTTCTATTATGGAGATCAAGTGATCTCTCTTTCCTTTTGAATTTCATCGTACTATCATTTCTTACTAACTTTAAGAGCTCACAATAGATGGAAAAGTGATTGCCATAAAATTTTCGCAAATAAGTGCTTGTTTTTGTTACTTTGATTTATATGCACCCTTTAATATTTAAGTGAGGTATGATGTCTAAACACCTAATTTTGTGCAGGATTAGAGTTACTTACTATGGTGCTAAAGTATTTAGTTGTTTATGCATTCTTGGTCCAAGTTAGGATATTGTTAGAATATGTTCTTTGTGTAGCTTGACTTCCAAAATTTTCTTTGTGTTTGTGTGACATTCAAAATTTCTAAATTTGTTTATCCTCTTATCTACTTTTTTGTCTTGCTTATTTTTCTTTTGGTGTCTCTCTCCTAACTTTCTTTCTTAGTGTTATGAAATTTTTCGTAAAACCATGCTAGTGTGGTTTTGGTTTGCAAGAAGTGTACTTGTACTATTTTTTTCATAAATATATGGGCCTTTTTCCTGTTCATTTGTGAATTCCTCAGATTTTTTTAATTTTTTAATTTGTATACCCATTGTGTGTCAACTTGCATGTCAATATAATCCTAATTTAAATTCAATCAACTTATAAATACATATGTGCATTAGTACATTTAAGACAATAAAAAAATGAATGAATAATTCATACAAGAATGATATCAAAATTGTAAGAGTATAATTTATTATTTTATGTGAATTCCCATGCTTAAAAACATGATTCAATATTTAGAGAGCATCTCTCGTTTACCACTAGTAGAACTTATTTGAATGATTAAGGGTCTACACACTTCCATGTATTTGAGTGTCTAATAACTTAGATTTAATATTGATTTCCATATCTCAACCTCGACGAGGAGCTTAGTGGAGAGAAAACTTGATGAGTGTAGGTGATTGGCATTTGTGGAATTGCTAGTCTTTTTATTTTTAAATGTATATGATGGTTTGAAGTCTCCATAGGAACAATAGAATGCGTAATAACGTGACATCCTTAATATTTGAAAAATATAGTCGTTGAAGTTATTTAGTAGAATTCCTCATATTATATCTTAGAAATCGCAATAAACGTAATCATACGACTCGTGAACGAAGTGTAGGATCAGCGTCGACAGACGTTTCACCAAAAGCTCCTTCTAAATTATATTTAGTTGGACTTTCGTACCTAAATCCGTTGTCTTCTGATTAAGGAAATAAGAAGAGACCCAGCCATACGTCGGGGATTGAGCTCATTCAACCGCACCCTCCACTCCACCTGCAACATCTTTCACCAAATACTCCGTAGTCATACTACATTTTCATTCATGGAGCTCTGCTTTGGTATAAATATGAATCTGACATGCCCATAGTCATTCAAGCTCCTTGAATACGTGCCTCTTTCTTCTTAAATCTCTCAATGGCAACGGCAATGGCAATATTTGCTTTGGCACTGGTTGTTTTATCAAATATGTTGAGCATCGGATCATGTCAAGGTGGCGCTGGGAGCATTGTGCGAACCCAAATACAGCAAGTTCTCGCCTCGCTCAACACTCCCAACGTCAATTCAATGCCTGTGATACCAGTCACTGGCACCGCCACCGCCTCGGGCTCGGGCGTAACGAACACGAATGCGTTGACAGTAACTCAGCCATTTTTGACGTCGCAGTCGGGCACGTTCAGCGCGTTGCTGGTGAGGAAACAGACAAATTCAGGCACGGGAGGGCTCGGGTTGGATTACTGCTACGTCGACGTCATAAACACGGCGGCGCAGCAGAGCGTGTGGGAGTCTCCGTGCCAGGCAGTCACAACCACGAGCCCTTGCATTCTCCTGCTCACAGACGATGGATTGCAGATAAACGACGGCAACAACGAAGTGTGGAACAACGGAGCAGATAATTACCAGTCGCTTGTTCTGCTCGAGAACGGTGAACTGCGAATGGTGGATAACAACGGGCAGAGCGCGTGGACAGCGAGCGATGATCCCTTGGTTAATCAGAACTGCGGAACTTCTCTTGGCGCGGGATCTCTTCCCTTCGTTACTCCCGCCTTTGCATCTCCTCTGCAGGCCAACCTGCCGAATGGGCAGCCTGTGTTTAACCAGCCTCTGGTGGGAGCAAATCCTTTAGTAGGGGAAGTGCAATACCCAGGAGTAGCAGCACCTATTACCTGTACCTGACTGCAATATCTTCCATCGCTCTAGTCATCACAACCTTTCTTTCCTACAACTGCTAACGCACCGTATGATAGTATTACAGTTGTATAATCTGGAGCAAGGTATTGTGATTTGCATTAAGCAACCGTGGGCGTGGGCGTGGGCGTGGGCGTGGGCGTGGGCGACCGTGTACGATGTCAGTTTGGTTTTGTTAATTTGTCTCTCTTTTTCTCACTCGATTGTGGACTTCAAAATGCCATAGGTGATAGTTATATTTGTCTTTTTGTCCCCATATATTTTGTAAACTTTTATATTAACAAATATTATGTTGTAATTAAAATCAATAGTTTATTTCATATTGTTAAGTTGTTCAAGGCTTTTAAGAGCAAATTTATTATACGCAGAGGTGGTAAGGAGTGTAATAGCTTGAATTGTTTTGAAAAACTCTTTATTTACAGACTAATATTTGATGATTAAAATAATATGTATAATATTATAGTGGGGACTAATATTTTAATACATATTAAAATAAAAATATAATTCTATAATTATATACACAAATATAATTTATTTTACAACCGTAATGTAAGATCATTGGTACGGAATAAATAATAAGTGAAGAAGCTCGTGAAAGAAATTCACTATCAACCAAGAATATAAGAAACCCTCTATGTTATTAAACTATATTCCTTATTTATTAAACTAAACTAGCATAGATATATTAAATACATCTATCTAAAAAAACATCAAGAGACATCAATCTCAAGTTGCCTACCTAACTTATGTGAGAGTTCCAATATAGACCCTTCCATATTGATATCTCTCATTATCTTTTACATGGATGTATTTAAGTTATCTATACTAGTTATTACTCCTCCAATCCTCTCCTCTAAAGTCTAAGGGTAATAATTCTCTTATTGTTTTTTATTATGTCAATAGATGTCTAATACAAATGTGGTTGTGGTGGTGGTGGTGGTGGTTATTTAGATTTTTTTTTGTTTAACAAATTTATCATTAAATTGTAACGTCCTAATAACATAATATACTTTAAAAAGAATTTTAAAATATAATTTAACATTGTTAATTCTATATAATATATTTAGTATGTATCAATATTTTACACATAATTATATCTATACTAATTAAATTATAAAAGAAACAATTTGTTATATTGAATTTTCTTTAAAAGTCAACAAATAACTTAAATACAAACTCTCCCCTCATTTTTCTTGAGATAAAGTAAATTAATTAATTAATTTACACCACACAAGCTAAAATAAATCGTAGAGATATTTCCTCACGTAAGAAAGTCAATCTATCTTAGCCTAAATTTTCCCAAAAATTCAAATCATAAAATCAATACCGACTCAGCGTGTGGAATCAAATCCATGTGTAATAGAGAGCTCCCATGTTTGGGAAGCTAATTTTGTCAAAAATTCGCTGTATAGTTTCAAATCAAACATCGTGATTGGTATTTTTACTAATATCCTAATTCTTTCAAATTGAAATCTTAGCATTTGAATTAGAATGTATCATTACAAGTGATGGGTAATTATTTTGTGAATATGACCAATAGCAATGGTCATTTCGAGGTAAAGAATTAAATCTTTTTTAAAAGTGTATTGTTATCAAATTTTTAAGGGAATGATTTTAAATGATCCAATAAAATAATAGGCTCGGAAAAGTAATTTTGTTACACTCAAGTAATCTTTTTGAAATATTATGTAAATTTTCACTAAGCTTAGTGAACTGCCTACATTCCTTTTGTTGAATTAATAATATTGGCCACATTCTTAGCTTCATTCTTAAGTTCAAATCCAAGTGTGTTATGTCCAGCCTTAAATTTTGTCTTATTTGAAAACTTTATACCATTATAATTCAGTGTCTTACTCATTCTTAAGCACATGCATCCAAAATGTTGACTTCAAATCTCACCAAAAGAGTGACAAGTTTTTGAATGCCACTTCTTTCTTAATAATTGAAAGTAAACTATAGAAAAACACTATGAAGTTAACTTTTCGTGGTTGATGAGTCATTTTAGTAACTGTAGTCTTAAAGTGAAGCACATACTCACTAATACTCTCATTTGGTCCTCTTTTCTTGTAACTAAACTTATGAATATAACTTTTACACCAATATTAATTTGAAAATGAGTCAATAAATTATCAATTAATGTTGTAAAAGAGTTTACAAATTTACCTGGTAAAATGTAGAACCAATCAAGTAGATAATCATTTTCAATCCTTGGAAAATAACTAAGTCAATAATTTACCATCATAGGAAATTTCAAGACCAAAATCATAAAATACCCTAATGTGATGAGAAGGCTCTTCCTTTCCATTAAACAATTCACATTTTAGAGAAAAAATCCTATACGGATTGGATATACAAGGACTTCATAACCTAGGTTATTTTGGAGAATTTCATTATAAACAACCATACTATTTAGAGTTTGATACCCTTGAGAAAGAAGCTTAACTTTGAATAGAAAAAGCATATAAAATCATAATAGCCATTTCTAGAGTTGGAAAATAAACCTAGAAGTAAGATGAGTTGAAATAGAAAATTATTACAAAATAGAAGGATTTAAGAAATATGTGAAAAAAAAATGTTGACCATAAAAAATAAGAGGTTATTGAGAAACATAAGAAAGAATGGAAGCATGTTGAGCAATTTTCCGCAAATTAGTTGAGAAGCAATAAATGTGTGCTAAGGAATAGAAGGCACATGAAAAGAAATGGAAACGTGTCGAGGAAAGGAATTAATTGAAACATGTTAAGAAATTCAAGAAACTTGAGAGCCAATAGAATCTTGTTGAAAGATAATAGCATTTTAGGAGATTGCATAAACAAATAGAACAATTGAATAACATTGCGAAAAATAGAAACTTTAGTGTTGCTAGGTTTGAAATAAATTTGAGAAATGAAAAAATGAAAATGCAAGGGTTGCAATTCTTGAATGAAATTTATTAGAACATGCCTTATAAGAAGTTATTTCAATTTAAGCGTGATAATCATTATGAGCACTCATAAATCTATTATTCACATTATAGGGTGAATTTTCAACTATAACTTTATCTTGGTTTTCTAAGTGAGCCCCTTATCTATGTTTTGACTTTAAAATTATTTTATTACCTTCATTAATCTAGTTATTTCATTAATTTTTTCTATGACATGTTTTCTAAAACATGAAATATTCTCACCCTTATCTTGTTCATCTAAGAAATCATGTTCACCATGGTTTACTTCACATGTATTTTTATTTTAAGATCCATTCACACCATCATCATTCAAATTAGGCACCTCATTCCCATCATTTATTATAGAAAACATAATTTTAGAGAAACATTAACTACCTTTTCAAATTCTATTTTTTCAAGCTATATATAGAATTATCCAACATTGTTTCAACAAAATCAATATTTTGTTGATTAATCCTATCAAAATTCATAGTTTAGTGCTTATATTTTTTCAAATTGAATGGTATAAATACATATAAAATATGGAGCATACCATATAAGTGCCCAAGGTTTGAGAAAATCCAAGAAAATTACTTTAGGGTTTGAAATCAATAGTAAGGAAGTTAGGGCCTATATGACAGGTAAAGGAGAGGCTCCCAACTGGGTACGTAAGTATATGGATCTAATCTAAGATTGGCCACATAGTGTACATATAGAAGTGCTCAAGGATTGTTAAATTCATAAATCTAGAGGATAGTAGCCCTATCCCTAGGATAGTTATAGGTTTCCAAGGCCTACAACTATGATAGAGATATATATCACAATAGAATTATGAAATAGAGAGGGAAACAACAGAGGGGTGGATAAAGCCAAGGGGAATAATAATAATAAAATGCAATAAATAAATACAAATTACATCTACTTTAACCTATAGCAATGAATGGCTAATAAAAAAATGACAAGAACATACATAAAAATAAGAGACTAAAGAGGGTTTGAAATACTTAACTATAGAGTGTGTGTGAACGTTGATGTATAATCCTCCCCAAAAATAATAACACCGAGAGAGAATCGTTATGGGTGGAGAAGGCGAAAGCTCAACAAGAAGATATCCAGTCCTAACTCACTATGGTGACCCAAATGCAAAAGAGGCAAACTCCAACACTCGAAATTCAATTAGTAAGTGTGAATTAGTGTGAAATAGTGTGAAAAAATAAAGTATAGGTGTGAAGAAATAATTTTTAATTGGTGAAAATAATAAGGAAGTATAGACGTATATATACCCAATGCCATCACATGTGGATGATGGCGTTGGTCATGGAAAAAACCAAAATAGGTGACATCGCCCATGGGCAATGGTGTCGGCCTTGGGGTAAACCTAAGGTCAAAGGCTAAAAATATGAGGATTGGAGGCTAGAATGTGAAGGGGGTAAATGGTGAAAGTCCAAAGATACCAAAATAAACACCGGTAATAGCATGCAACAATAGGAAATAGGTGGACATAATGAAACAAATAGACATAATGAGTGTAATCTATAAATAATAAGAAGAAATGGGGAAAGTATGGGATGACTAAGTTTAATAACAACACCTCTTAATTGTTGTGTTCTATCCCACATGAAAAAGTATGATCATGCCCTAGTCCTGACAAACCCCTTAAGACATCCGCTCATGAGGAGAATGCGCCAATAGCCCCTACAAAAAAGAAATGGCTAGAAAGCATACAAAATATGGTGTATGCATATGCCTTAACTGAACATCACCACATTTCACGTTAATGAAACATGAGATGGTCTTCATAAAATGATTTTTACAACATGAAATTGAAAGGAAATGTTAAAATTAAGGTATTGAAATGAAGTTTGGAAAGAAGTAATGAATGTTAAATGAAATATACTCATCTCTTACTTACCTACCAGTGTCATTCAGATTTCCTATGGTAGGCACAATATTTTCTTGGAATCATTGACAAGAAAGACTGAAAATAAATGCTAGAAGATAATCAATAAAATAATATATAAATCACCTAGCTACGAGGTCATCGTAGGGATGATATCTAACATTAAAACTAGGAAATGAGTATTCTAGAGAAAGGTTATTATAGATAATTGTAATATTCAAAAGAGCATCTGACCGACTTATCATTACCAAAAATGTGGCATAATTTATAGAATGTATTTATGGTTTGAAGTGTAAAATATATTAATATTTAAATATTAGAGGAAATCACAACAAAAAACCATGTATAAAGACAATTATAAAGGTGGTATGTGACATTTATAGAGGGGAGTTGGATGTGCGAGAGATACCTCGAGATAGTAGAGGTTGAGGACATCCATGAGAGACAAATGATTAGAGAGGAGGTAAGATTAGCAATACCTCGAGGACAAAACCATAAGTTGAAACTATAGAGAATAAAGGGAGGATATTTTTCGAGATAGAGGGGCCTAAATAGTGACATACATGATGGGTCGGCAGAGAGTAGAGGCTTGAAAGAGGAAACCCATGATGTTGGTGCCTCAAGATAAGTAGGCACAATTGTTAAGATCATGTTGTCTAAGGTATAAGGAGGCATGAGTGGTGTTGGGAGGCCAAGAAGATGGAGCAATCACAAGAGAGAATCCCAAAAAAACCCGATAAGCCTTTACGAGTATGATTGATAATATATTTTAGATATATGTTGAGTAGATTTCTAATATGTGGATATATTATTTTTTTGCATGGAATGTTAATGATTATCATTGGGTAATCAAGGATACATGTCATGAGATCCTAAATGGTGTCCTAGATCTAAAATATGTGACTGTGATGGTGGGTCCAATAGTAAAGGAAGTCGAAGAGGTGGTAGGTTCCTTGAGGATGGTGGGAGAGGTATCTTGCAAGTTACAAAGGTATAGTGATGCTCTAGAAATGGAAATTATAGGATACATGGCATCCTTGGTGCAGATATTTCTCTAGGGAAAATTTTAGGACCCCCTAAAAATACACCTATAGATATAACTTGGTGAATGTGTGAAATTGACTTTTAAAATCGTGGCGAATCGGAAGGAAAATGGTTTCACACGGCACCAATATCATAATGTTGTCAACCAAGTAGGAACTTGTTAGGAAATAAAGGATAAAATATCCGGAACAATCCCTCACAAAATCCCAATAGTAGAAACTAATATGCAAAAAATATTACAAATCTCAAATAAAAGTGCAGGATAAAATAATACAACACAAAGAGACAAGTATTTAACATGGTTCACCCAATTTGGGCTACATCCACCAAGAATCACTTGCTTAGATTTTATTACAAGCCACTTCTCTCTCAATACAATACCCCGATCTGTGATCTGTTTGGAACCATGCTCAAAAAACTCTATAGATTTCACACCTGAATTCAAAACACATCTACAATGTTACATCATACCTACCATATGCACAAAACCACATAAGTAGACAATTGCTTAAGCAATTTTACAAAACCATGGGTATCAAAACCATGGGAAAAAACCATCCCATAAACCTATGGGTCAAAAATCCCACCCATATGAGAAAAAGCACATTTCCCAATATATCGGGTGCGTTTTGTTTCAAGGCCAAAAAAAAAAAAATCGGGGCCGCACCCCCAAACCCTTCTTGCTATCGGTGGGCTCACCCTGGCCCGACCCGACCCAAACCACAGGCGTGACAACCGTGAAAAGTGTATATTACTCTTAGTGTATAGTCTTCAACACTTTCACACATGAAAACAGCTCCACAACCTAACAATATCCCACTTGAGACTATTTTTCCTCTGAGAAAGCTTCTCAACCCTTCACTAGTTTCCATGAAGACCAACCAAAGCTGAACACACTTCATTTTTTCCTTGTGACCACCTTGGTCATCATGTCTAGGATTAGGATTCTGGTATGAATGAATCTTCCACGGGGTTCACTTCGTAAAATTATAGTATAGCACGTGCATTCGAAGGGTATTAAAGAATACCCTTAATTCTAGTTTTTACCTCTAATTATTCAATTGATAATACCCCCTCCTGTTATATTATTAGAATGAAAATACCCCTATTTTTTTCCATGTACCTTACTTACCCATTTTTCAATTATAATTTTATTTACCCCTTTTTATTTCTACCCTAATATATTAAACAAAAATATATCATATTTCTCACTCAAATTTTTTTAATATGCATTTCCTCTTAAAAGATAGTTTGAAGCCATTGAATACCTATTACAAATCACCTTATAAATGTTACGCTTTAATTATTTATCAATAGTTCTTTAAATAATTAAGATGGTGAAATAATATCACTTGTGTTGAAAAGCATACTCAATCCTAGTTTTCTACCATCTTATTATTTCTTGGTTAAGAATCTCTTAATTGAGATTTCTTTATTCAAAAAGAGATTATAATTTAACTTTATGAACACACTCATTTTGCAATTTTAAGGTATTTACTTTTAAAAACTAGGGTTTAAATGTTTTAGTTTTATATTAAAATTAAACCTCCCTTTCCTTTGGCCCACCTCTCTAACCTACCCCAATACCTAATTCAAAATATTAATAAATTAAACCCTTTCACCCCCTCATGTCTACCGGTATATTGACTTTAATTTTATTAATTTTAATTACCTCAATATGAACCCACGTGCTAGGATATTGCCTAGCTAATGAACCCCCCGTGGAATCTTCTCCACTTCAACTTCTCTTCCTCCAAAGTTGTCCCGATGAAATGGTACCTTAACTACGGATGCTTCCTCCTAGAGTGGAAAGCAGAGTTCTTAGCTAGGTGTATAGCACTTTGACTATCACTATACGCTTTCCTTCCTCCTTCTTATGCCCCAACTCCTCAAGAAATTTTTGTAACCAAATCATTTCTTTACTTTCCTCTATGGCAGCAACATACTCAGCCTCCATGGTTGAAAAAGCCACCAGCTTCTGTAGTCGTGAAATCTAGCTTATTGCTGTCCCACCTACAGTGTAAACATAACATGTCATGCTCCTCCTATTGTCTACATCTCCATCCATATCTGAATCTACATAACCACACAAAGTGGTGTCTGATCCATTGTAGCACAAAATTTTCCCCATGGTCCCTCTTAAATATCGAAGGATCCACTTTACTGCCTGTCAATGATCTCTACCTAGATCACTCATAAATATACTCACTACTCCCACTACATGGGAAATATCAGGCCTGGTGCACACCATGACATACATCAAACTACCAACCACTAATGAGTAAGGTACCTTGGACATCTAGTTTCTCTCCTGCTCTGTCTTGGGACACTGCTCCTTTGATAACTTGAAATGGCCTGCCAAAGGAGTCCCAACGGGTTTAACATCTTGTATAGTAAACCTCTCTAAGACCTTATTAATGTACTCTTCGTAAGATAAAGTCAGCTTCCGTTCCTTCCTATCCCGAGATATCCTCATACCAAGGATTTGTTTGGCTGCCCCCAAATCCTTCATAGCAAAGGATTCACTTAGTTGTTTCTTGATTACTTTTATTTCATGCATGTTTTTACCTACAACCAACATGTCATCCACATACAAACACGGGATAATATAATTCTCATCCTCAAAGTTATGTGTATACATGCAATGGTCGAATGACATCTAATATAACCTTTCTCCATCATGAATCTATCAAATTTATTATACCATTGGCATGGAGCTTGTTTGAAGCCATACAAGCTCTTCTTTAGTTTTCACACCATATCCTCTTTACCTTTTACCTCATAGCCCTCTGGCTGCTGCATTTATAGATCCTCCTCCAAATCACCATGGAGAAATGTAGTCTTTACATCAATTTGCTCTAAGTGCAAGTCTTCTTCTGCAACTATTCCAAGAATTGTTCTAATAGAATTCATTTTTACTACAGGAAAAAAAATCTCATCAAAATATATACCTTTTTTCTGTACAAACCCCTTGACCACAAACCGGGCCATGTATCTTTTTTTACCTCCTTCTTCCTCTTTGACTCTAAACGCCCACTTATTCGTAATTCTCTTTTTCCTTTGGGTAGCTTCACCAGATCACATATCTAGTTCTCCATGAGAGCCTGATGCTCCTCATCCATGGCTTGCTCCCACTTCTTCCTGGCATCTACCTACATTGCTTCATCAAAGCTCTTTGGCTCTCCACTATCAGTGAATAATAAATAATAAAGAGAAGGAGAAAAACGTTAAGGTTCTCTTCTTACCCTAGAAGACATCCTCAATATAGGATTTTGAGGTTCCTATTGAGGAGGTTCCTGAACTGATTCATATGTCACTTTCCCATCTGGAAGATCCTCTACCGTTGTATATTCTTTCTTGGATCCTTCCTTGTTTTCCTGCAACTACTGCTTATACATAACTTTCTCATTAAAGACCACATCCCTGGATTGAATGATTTTCTTGTCCTTAATACTCCAACATTTATATCCAAATTCATCACCACCATATTCAATGAAAGTACATGTTTTTGATTTAGCCTCTAGTTTGGTCCTATCATCCTTTTCTAAATGGACAAACACCTCACATCCAAAGACTCTAAGAAATGAATAATTAAATTTTTTACCATACCAAGCCTCCTCAGGTATGCCTTCATCCAAGGCACTTGAGGATCCTCTGTTTATCAAGTACATAGTTGTGTTTACCGCTTCTTCCCAAAAAGAAAGAGGTAGTCCTGCATGTAACCTCATGCTCATAGCACCTTCCATTATTGTTCTGTTCATCCTTTCTAACACCCCATTCTATTGCAGAGTTCCTGGAACCATATTTTTCCTGTGGATTCCATTCTTAGAATAGTAATCATCAAATTCATTGTTGTAATACTCCCCTCCATTATATGACTTGAGATATTTTAGCTTAAGACATGTTTCATTCTCTACCAAGGCTTTCCATTTAATAAAAGTTTCAAATACATTATATTTGTTTCTAATACAATAAACCCAAAATTTCCTTGTTGCATCATCAATAAAAGTAACATAATAACTTGAACCCATGAGAGATGATGCATGAGTCGACCTCTACACATCAATATGCACCACTCTAAATTACTCTCTTTCTTTGTAGGTCCAACCTTAAGAAACCTTACTTTCTTTTGTTTCCCATATATACGCAGTCCTCACAGAACTCCAAACCTATTTTTGTATATTTGGGAAAATTCTTATTTATGATCTCCATGCCCTTATGGCTCATATGACCGAGCCTATAGTGCCACAATGTTGTATCTACTTGTGAAGCCACAAGATTACAAACATTAGTGTTATAAGTTGTTAAATACAAGATTCCAACCTTCTTACCTCTTTCCACCACAGAGCACCCTTGGTAATATTCCAATAGTCTGTTGTAAATATCACAATACAACCATCACTTCCCAACTAGCCCGCCAATATCAAATTTCATTTTAAAGTAGGCACATTTCTGACATCCTTCAATAGCCATGTATTCTCATTCTGCATCTTAACTTTGAATAGAACCTTTTCCAACCATACTCCAAGGCTCATCATCACCAAGAAAAACATGACCAAAATCCCACAGAACATAATCAACAAAATAATTCCTATGTGGAGTAGCATGGAAAGAATCCCCGAATCTAAAACCCAAGATTTAGCAATATTGTGCAAAAAAAGAATCAAAGCATCGACATACATTACCCGTTTCCAAATTTTCCTCCTTATTTTCTTCCTATTATTTCTTCTTGTCCCAATGCTTCCAATGAGTCCTTCTTTACATGCCTAGACTTTCCACAGTGCCAGCATACTATCTTGCTTTTGGATTTTGACCTTTCTCGATCTTTTGATTTTCCACGGCTTCCTCTATTCTTCTGTCTCCCTCTAGTTTCCACTATCAAAGGATTCACTGAAGTAGAAGATTCCCCAGAGATTTTTCTTCACATTTTCTCTCTTAGAATCACCCCTACAACATCCTCAAACTTCAACTTTGAGTTAGTTATAACCGAGTTGCTTACCGCCATTACCAGGCTATTCCAACTCTCGGGTAAAGGCCACAGAATTAATAAATCCCTAAGTTCTTCATAAAATTTTATTATGTAACCGAAGCTAACATATTTACAATTGTATTTAAATCATTTAAATGATCTATTACCAAACCATTCTCAAACATCTTCATATTAAACAACTTTTTCATTAAAAATATCTTATTAGAGGTAGAGGGTTTTTCATACAACTTTCCTAATGCATCCATCAGTTATTTTGTAGTCTTTTCTTTTGAAACATTAAATAATACTGAAGATGCAAGACACTGACAGATTGTCCGAAGTGCCTTCCTATCCAGAAAATCCCATTCCGCATCTTCCATGCTCGAGGGTTTGTTCACCTTCTCTGACAATGGAATATAAAGATCCTTCTGATAAAGGTAATCTTCCATCTACATCTTCCAAAGAGTGAAATTATTCCCGTTGAATTTATCAACCGTTGATCTTCCAAAGCATCTACCATAGCTCCCACTCAAGCTAAAAATTTTCCTATGATTCAACACTTGATAAACCAAACTAGACTCGATACCAATTGTTACGAAATAAGGGATAAAATATGCGAACAATCCCTCACGAATGCACAAGTAGAAACTAATATACGAAAAATATTATATATCTCAAATAAAAGCGCAGAATAAAATAACATAACACAAAGAGACAATATTTAACATGGTTCACCCAATTTGGGCTACGTCCACCAAGAATCACTTGCTCATATTTTATTACAAGCCACCACTCTCTCAATACAATACCTAGATCTGTTTGGAGCTATACTCAACAAACTCTATAGAATTCACACTGAATTCAAAACACATCTACAATGTTACATCATACCTACCATATGCACAAAACCACATAAGTAAACAAGCTCGCTTAAGTAGTTTTACAAAGCCGTAGGTGTCAAAAGCATGCGAAAAAAACCATCCCATAAATCTATGGGTCAAAAATCCCACTCATGTGAGAAAAATCACATTTCCCGAGAATATCGGGCACGTTTTTTTAGGCCAAAAATAAATCGAGTTTTTGCCCCCAAACCCTGCTACTGGGGCTTCCACCCCGGACCCCGCTCGGGCCCAACCTAGCCCCAAAGCTCGACAAGACAACTGTGGAAAGTGTATAGTACTCTTAGTGTACAGTCTTCAACACTTTCACACATGAAAATAGGCTCCACAACCTAACACAAATATCGGTCAATATTATTATGATACTCGATGAAAATATTATATTAATGGCCAACAACATAATGCTATCAAGTGACAACATAATGTTTTCATTCGATAGCATAATGTTATCGATCGATATCATGTGTTGTCGACTAGTAACATAATGTTTTTAATTGGTAGCAAATTTCTCTTTTAAACATGTATTAAAGGTGATTTGAATTAAAAAAGGTCACTTATTAGTGTAAACACTAGGTAAACCAACCCAAAAAAGTAACTTGTACCAAAACATTTATGTGGATAACAAGCGAGCTAATTCCTTAAAATTTTCCAAATCCAAATTTCAAAAAAATTGAATATTCGTGAATTAAGGAATATTCGCCACTAAATTCTTCGAGCATAGAAAATGATGGCATAAGATCTTTTGGTAAGGCTATTATACATAGAGGCTGGAAATTTTCCGAAGTAGGTGCTGACCCACATTTTAGCATTGGAGTTTTGGGTAGATAAATAAAAGGGATGGGCTTCATGGGCTCATTCGATATTGTGTGGATTGATGTTTATGTATGCTCTCTAATCTAGTTCCATTGTCTTTTG
This sequence comes from Taxus wallichiana var. yunnanensis, assembly GCA_018340775.1. Taxonomy (NCBI): domain Eukaryota; kingdom Viridiplantae; phylum Streptophyta; class Pinopsida; order Cupressales; family Taxaceae; genus Taxus; species Taxus wallichiana. The sequence continues at coordinate 377,642,248 of CM031237.1, forward strand.
TATGCATAAATTTTTGGACACTTAGATCAAGAAAGATGATATGATAATAGTAATTTTAAATTTGATAGAGTAATATTTGTGGATAAGATAGAATGGGATGGGGTTCAATGATAGGGCCATCCTAAGTGATAGGATAAACCCAAGCGATCCGGATAAGATAAGGACAAGGATCAAAGTATCTAAAGTAAGAAGCCATGATCATATAAACCCAATAAGAAGAGATAAACCCAAGTGGGAAGGATAAACCCAAGCAAGAAGGATAAATCAAAGTGGGAAGGATAAACGCTCGAGTAGGAAGGATAAACCCGAGCATGAGAGATAAATTATAATGATAGTGAAATATCTTCTTAACAAAGTGTAAATGATTGGAATACATCATTAGTGATTTCAACCACATCTTCTAAGATTTACTAGAAATTATGAACCATGAACTTTTGATCATGTCAAAATATTGCATCATCATATCATCGAGATCCATACGAGAACATCATGTTGGATATCATCAAGGGAGGGGGAGGGGGAGAATGATGAGAAATTGAATTATGCGAAGGAGGGGATCGATTTTAACACTTAATAACACAAGGATAAGGTTCTTGGGCTCGGAGGTTATAAGAGAGGACCTACAGTATCGTTAGTATTTGAGCACAAATTGTGATGAGAACATAATTGTGGCATTATAGAAGAGGAATGTGATGCTTTCTATTGTTTTTATTTCTTGACATCCACCTCATGATTCTTCATATGGCATCTACACAATATATAGTTGGAAACATTGTGTCTAGGGATTTATGTCATGTGCGGTATGGCTTAGCTTTTGGTGGCTAAGGAGTCATAATGGAAAGAAGAGTTGGTGGTGATGTCATAGAAGGTATACTTATAGTGGGATGTAGAGGAGTGGAAGGAGAGGAATATATCCTACATAGATTGTGTAGAAGTGATAAGCGATAGAGTGAACTATGGCTCGGGAATCATATCACCGATGAGGGGATTCAAGTTCATAAGCTCATCCTTAGAGTCAAAATCAGAATAGATATTAGAATCATTCATAAGATCATTGATCTCCTTATCAAAGTGAGGATCCTCCATGGATATGGTGATATTATTGATGGTATGAATAAAGGTACAACTTAGGGTGACATTGTAACAAATTATTTCCATATTCCCGACCTTAGGAATAACTAGCTAAGAAGGGATCATCAAGATAATAACCATCGTCATATTTAGTTGTGGAAATTTTAGTGGTACATGAGTTGACGATAGTCTCAAGACAGTGAGGAGTTTCAAATTGAGCCAATGCCTAGTTCTATGTGAAACCGGTTAGGTCGATCTTGAACCGGTCCATCCAATCGGTTCTATTGTAGACAAATTGGGTAGCGACTAAAGCCCATTTGCATTTTTTTAAATTTTTCTTTTTTAGTTACTTTTAAATTATGTGTTTACAACCCTAACCCTAAAAAGATGTTATTTATACCCCCTATTCGTCTCACACCTCTCTCATTGAGCATTTTTGAACATTTGGAGTTTGTGGAGCTGCATTGAATATTTGTGATTTGGAATGAGCTTGAAGCTTGGTTGGCATTCCTTGTGGGCTATTTGTGGTGGATTTTTCATGTACATTAGGAGACCACAATCTGTCTACAATATTAAATAATTTCTTGATCTAATTCTTGTGCCCGTTGATTTTCTTAGTTTATCTCATTCAAATGTATGTTAAAAACATAAATCTTCCCATATTTTGATCTCTCGTAATATTGCAAATCTGAAATATATTTCTTATGTTGCAAAAAAAATTATATAGGTTTGCATATTTTTTATTTTTATATTTGTTTGCATTTACCATGTCTCCCCAAGTCAAAGACCCTTCATGGAGCCATGTTGATATTGTTGATAATCAAGTGTTTTTTAAATATTGTAAGAAACACTTAAAAGGTGGGCATTCATAGGTTATAACAACACTTGGTCGATCAAAGAGGCCAAATTGTCCCATGTGATGCACCAGGATAGTGAACCCATTAGATTGGAAATTCAATGCATTACTAAGCAATATAATGAATAAAATGATAGGAAAAAGGAGATAGAGGTTTAATAGGGAGAAAGAAACACTTTCCATGTGCCAAATAAACATTGGTGTTCAATACTTTTGATCTAACACTTTTGTCGATGTTAGATACCCTTTTCGATATTTTTGTCCCATTCATGAAAATAATTATGAAAAGAGGAAATCAAATAAAATTCAAATCTTTTCTCATCCTCCACCCATATTAGTGCCTCTAGGCCGAGTGAGAATCAATCTGATTTAGATAGCCATTGGAAGAAATAATACAAAAACTATGTTTTTCAATACATAGGTAGATGGTGGTATGATGCGAGATATCCCCTTCAATTTTCCTACTCACTTTATTGCCAATGTATGTGGGATTCCATTATATTTTTTAGAAATGGATTCAAAGGACCTAATATGCATGATTTGAGGGGGTATATTTTTACAAAAATAAGTTGGTTCAATAGATGAATACTTGAAGGGTTGTATATAGTCATGAGCCAAAATGGGATGCACCATTATGTCAAATCGATGGAGTGATGGAAAGAATCATACCATAATTAATTTCCTTGGCTTTTTCCCTACAAGCGACCATGTTTTTGAAATTAGTTTATGCATCCGATGGGGTGAAATATACAAACTTGTTATTTAAAATTTTGGATACGGTTGTTTCAAATGTCTCACTTCCTCAAAATCAATCAAAGACCCTTATCCGAATTCTATTTCTCGATGGCTAAAGGTTGATAATAAAAGGAAACTACATTCTCAATAGATTATTATAAAGTGCATAAAAAGTAACTTTATGAAAAACACTTATATTAATTTATTTTTACTTGATAAAATAAAAGATTAAGTGAAATTAGAAAATAGAAAAAGGAAAATGGTCACTTTATGTTTTATTTCCCCTAGGGGAAAAATAGGATCAATATTGGGGATAATACAAGGCCAAAAAATAATTAAATGAAGATAAAAGCATGTGATTTGTGTTTATGGGTGGCTACTAATCCAAGTTTTCTTATAAAAGCAAGTCGACTTGGCTTGGAGAGATATTTCTTTCATTTTTATAGAATTCTTATTTTTTCTCGAGCTTGAGAGCTATATAGAAATAATTTCTAAGGAAGAAAACACTTAAATATTATCTCTTGAGGACAAGAACCCTCTATAGATCTAGAAGAAGAACAAAAATTGTTCTTCTAAATTGTCGAGGATTATCCATTTAGGGCTTTCTATTGGAGATCAAGGATTTTATTGTGTTTCCCTGTAGTTTTATAGCGGCATTGAGGCTAAAAGTTGTAAATTTGAAACAAGGGTTTGGAGGAGAAGACTTTTGTTATAGTTTTTCTTTATTTTCATCCTTTTCTAGGAGAAGAGACCTACATATAAGACTTTTTCGAGGTGTTGGGAGCTGATAAAAATCATATCTAGGTTGTAGTTCTAAATTCACATTTTTAGTCATCCAAATCATCCATTTTGGAGTGGATTTTGGCTCTAAAACATCATATTTCCAGCTATGTCTAAAAAACAAGGGTTTGAATATTTTAAATAAATGAATCACCCTTCAATTGGACCTCAATTTGGTAATTTTTGTGCGTTTATATTATAAATATAATTTGTTTCATTTTGACCAAAAAAAGTGTGATTTTATTTCAGTATTGGGTGATTTTCATCTCCCATGCAAGTAGTCATTTTTGTTTAAAATTCATATACTCGCATTAAGGTTTTATTGCATATTTCCTATAATATGTATTTTGCAATGGGATTTTCCTCAAATACGTTTGGGGTTGAAGAATTTTCTTTTGGGTTTAGACACAAAATCATGAACTTTGGGTAATTATCTAGTCCCAATTTCATACTACTATTCATATGATTCCTAAGTAAGAAAAGTACTAATTAACCCTTGTTTATGGCCACCTTTCTTTCCTTTTTTTTGTTTCTACTTTTGGTCTTATACCCTTACTTTCTCATTTTTACTTTTATACCTCTACATTTATCATCATGGACACCAATGCCCAGACAAGATGTCGCGCAAGGCACCCTCATCCCCTCAGGCACCCCGACCTCAATATACTTTATTCACATTTTTCAAGTCCTTTATTGCTAGTTGAACATCTTATCTTTTTGGTAGTCATCCTTTTCAAGGTTAATTATGAAATTGAATCAAGTGAATCATATAAATATAAATTTATGTGATCATAATAAGGGACCAAGCACTAAGCATTAACTATCACCACTTAAGGTTGCATATATCAAGCACCTAAGAGCTCCATTTCATACATCTAGCACCATCCAAGGGACACAAGGGTTGGTTATTCTATATACACTTCATAGAAAGGAAGTTCATTCTATTCCATACACACATCTATCACGTTTATTTACATATATTGACTTTCTCGCTATCAAGTGCAACACACACAAGAGCCACCTAGGGCATAATTTCACAAACACCCACACACACACACACACACACACACACACATAGAGATACATTGGGTCTAAGATGTAGAGCAGAGCTCATTTGTAAGTTTGCCATTATGACAATGTTGAGGATAGTATGACCTCTCATTCTACATATTTCTTTTTAAGGATTTGATGTCTCTTTGATGGTTTTATAGTTCATTTCTTCATTACAGGTTTCTAGTGACTTCAGTAATCATTGTATAACCTCGTAGCAATTAAAGGAGAAAAAAATGAATCCCTCATGACCACTCAGAGGAGGTTTCTTGAGTATTTCCACAGACATAGGTTCCTAGAAATAGGTCTAGGGAACACGCAAGTGCCCCTATCCCTCTCCGAGAGACCCATTCCGGTAGGTCATTAGTTCACACACTTTTCTGAGGATATGTGCAAAAATTATTCCTCTATGTTCATCCGGTCAGCACTTCAGCACAGTCCTAATTTCACTGCAAACTAGCTAAGGCTCTTCTTACCCTGTTTGTAACCAGGGTTTTACATTTTAGTGCTTAGTTTTTTGGGTTAATTTCTGTACTTAATTGTTGTATTTATTTATTACATTACATATTAGCAAACAAATTAGGCATATATTTCCATATTTAGCTTAATAATTTTAGTGAACTTGACTCATGATCAATCTTTTGAATCCTTCTTTGGCATATCTTATTATCTATCATGGATCCTAAAATTCTTCAAATTTATTTGTGTGATTTAATTCAAATACATATTAATTTCCAAGTTGTTCTGAAAAAATCCCCATACACCATGTATATATCCCTAGGGATACGAGGCTGCATCAAGTGAATGCTATTTTAGATTATTTATTTGAATACCCTAGTCTTCATGATCCTCCATCTAATCAATCCATGTTGGAATCAATTTTGTCTTTACATTCTTTATTTCAAGCAACATTTCAGGCTATGGAATCCATGATTACATCTCTCAAATCTAAAATCTAACATCTTAAGGACATTTCTCAGGGTCATGTTTGTTCTCCTTCTACATCTCATTTTCATTATATGTTTGCTACATGTGCTCATATCAGTGATTCTCAAGTCATACCATTATCAGAGCCTATCACCTTTGATCGAAATACTAAGCACCATGAAATTCTTACTTGAGCTACTTATTCATCAATTAATCACTTTACCATCTACTTAAGGCCATCTTTCTTACCGACTTGCAAAATATCAATGTCACCCATATTGCAATTATCATCAAATCAATGTACATAATGACAATCACTATTATGCTTTACGACAAAGAATCAAGCATCTTGAGTGTTAAGGCTTTATCTCATCTGTTGCACAACATTCTGTTGCATGCCCATCTATAATTTTTACATCCCAATGGACTCCTAAATCTGATTTTTCTATGTCTAATGAACACCATGTCATCACCTCTCATGTTACTTCTATGAAAAATCAAGCATCACCTAAGAAACCTCCATTAAGAATCAATCCAACACCTCCTCCTACTAAGTCATCTACAATATTACCAAGTCAAACTAAGCAACCTCCTCTAAAGATCAATACAAATCCTCCACCTCTCAAGTCATATACAGTAAATAAGCAACCACTCGCTACGCAAGACCACCAAAATCTAGTTAACCTCTTTCAACTTCCACTTCTCAAGGCTTCCTACGACATCACCACCTCAATGTCCCATCACTTTTGTTAAGGAAATTACTCCTTACATTGATCCACTTAGTATCTTTGACTAGATCTACATCGCTTACATACTTGGGGGCATCATAATTTCTCCCCCCTTACATTTCTATCAAATTTCAATATCATCTCATGCACTTGATGCTTCATACTAATCTTCTCTAAGAATTTTTACAAACCTCTTGATACATTTGTATTGTCATTTCCCGATGATACACTCTCGTGTTTTAGTTCACACTTGACTGTTAAGGGCATATTATACACATGAACCTCACACACTACACACAAAACACTTCGCGCACACTCGACAACCTCTTATCACAGCATTTATAAAACACTTTGCGTTTCATTCACTCTACACATTCACACTACATCTTCCTCACATCTACTTCTACACATTGCACTCACTACCCTATGACACACTCTAGTTCCATGGTTCATACTCGAATGTTGAGGGTTTCAATCTAAAATGAACCTCACCACACTCACTCAATCAATCACTCACTCACATGCTTACCCTCTACACTTTGTGCTTTCATGATCACATCTTTTCGTACAAACATTCGACCCATTTCCCAATGATGCATTCTCATTTCTAGTTCATTCTTGACTCACGAGGGGGCATAAATAAATGAAACTCACCTCATGCATACATCTCCATACTTTCTCGGGGGCACGGCTCATATCATTCACACTGCATTCCATTCCATCTCATCCATAGCATACTGCATATCTTGGTTGCATTTACTCTTGCTTACTTATGTTTATATGTACACTTTATTACACATGCTAGATAGATATCTTGTATGTCATTATATTTATCATATACACATGCATGTTCACTTGCTTTCTAGTTGTGATTGCAGATTATATAGATCTATTACATGCAACATGGATGTTTGGCGCAGTACCTATTACCAGTCCCACAACAGCTCCTGGGGGCATCCACTTTCATACACTACAGTGTTATTGTTTCATTTTCATAACACATTTATATATCATCCTATACATGTTTTGACTTACTCTTTATCTTTCTAACATGCTAATGGGTACTTCATACGCAACATTTTCTATACGGGACTATTTGCATCCATAGTTTTCTATTACATTGCTTGTCATTATTTTCTCTTTATATGCCATTGTTTTTGGGCTTTACCCTTTTCTTTTGTGCACACTTGTCTTCTTTTGGTTTAGTTGGACTTGATTTTCTTGCAACATCGTGAGTGATGTCCCATGTTCGCAACCCACTTTTCATGGTCTATATTGTCTTTTTGCATGTTTACATTGTCCTCTCGCATATTAGCTTACACATTATATGTTTAGCTTACATTTTTTCTTCTACATACGTGTATTTCTTTGAATGTATGAACACTTTTCTCCTAGCCACTTTTTTACGTTTTCCTTGGTTTCTACCAAGCACATTCCCTTCCCCTTGCAGGGCATAGTTTCAGCACAAGACGGGGTCAGTCCTCCTTTGGGCCGCATACTCCTTCAATGACGTTACATGCACCCAAAATGAGGGGGGCATCATTACGGTGAATCATTCATCCCATACAACATCATACAATCACGGTTTATAAAAATAAAAATACCGGTACAACGCATTTATCGATGATCGAGATAAGGCTCAAAATTAGACTTGGGTCCTTAACACAAAGACAAAACCAATTCCCATACTAGGACAATAGCACCTAGACACCCCTCACTCTTCCCCGGAATCCCGTGACCGGGGGCGCTACACATCATTTGGCATTTCAACACAATCTATAGAAATTTACATAGTTTTTTTACAGGGCACATAGTCCTTAGCACTCGGCATGCATGCACTACACAACACTTTTCAATATCACGTTGAATTTTATTGTTTGAATTTTTCACATCATCTATAGTTGTGTTCTACATAGTGGGAAGTTAAAGGTTGGAGGATAACACCAAACTTTTCTCCCTACACTTCTTCCATGACTTGGCGTGAGATCGCCCCAAAATTCACGGCTAACGCAACGGCATGAGATCTCCTAAAAAATCATTCATCTACACATCTTCAGGATCCCTTCTACACCCTTTTACTCATCATGGATCATGTGCACATGTTCCTTTTTCATTTTCACATTTTACAGGACTTTTTACACATTTTGATCATATACATGCGTATTTTACTATGTGTTCATTCTTTTCTTTTGCAAGTCCATCCTTATGGGAAGTGGTAGTCGGTCAAAGCATACAAGTGTGTCCCACTTTGTGGCCATAAATATTTTAAAATATGACTAGTAAATAAATAATTAAAAATAACTATAAAAATTTAAAAATCAGGTAAATTCTAGATGCCCTGCACCTTGGTATTTATAGCCTCTTAAAAATGCATGTTTGGTCATTTTATATGTGTTTGGTCATGTTTTGGTTGTCGGACATAGTTTGTTGAAAGTACAAAAACTACAAAAAGTGGGACACAGTTATATGCTCTACCCATCACATCACAACATCAACAACACCGATCACATCAATATCAACATCGATAATAAGAACATCGCGACATCTACACATTTTCTTCCCTAGGGTCACTTTCATCATCACTTTTTGTACTTTTTCCTCCTTAGCATCCACGCTTCACATTTTTATCACTTCATGCTTTTTCTTGTCCCTTAGCATGCTCTCATCATCGATCTACATGGTTATCAGGTACACATCTCTTATCTACTTTATGTTATCAATCTTTCTCTCAATAACATAAAGTGGGGGCAAATGTAGACACAAAATCACGCACTTTGGGTAATTATTTAGTCTTGATTGCATATTACTATTCATATGATTCCTAAGTAATAAAAGTACTAATTAACCCATGTCATTGGCCACCATTATTTTCTTTTGTTTCCACTTTTGGTCTTGCACCCTTACTTGCTCAATCGCCTTTTTATGCCTTGACATTTATCATCCTCGACACTAGTGCCCAAACAGGATGCCAACATTAGGCACCCTTGTCCCCTCTGGATGCCCCTTACCTCAATGTACTTTTTCACACTTTTTGGGTCATTTCTAGTCGTTTGAGCATCTTATATTTTTTTGTATTCATCCTTTTCAGGGTTAATTACAAAATTTAAGCAAGGGAATCATATAAATATAAAGTTATGTGATCATAATAAGGGACCAAGCACTAAGCATTAGCTATCAGCGCCTAATGTTGCATTCATCAAGCATCTAAGAGCTCCATTACATACATCTATCATCATCCAAGTGACACAAGGGATGGTTATTCTCGCATACACTTCATAATATATAAGTTCATTATATTCCATACACACATCTTTTACATTTCTCTACATCTATCTACTTTTCTCGCTATCAAGTACAACATGCACAAGAGCCACCTAGAGCACAATTCCACACACACACACACACACATAGAACCGTAGTTACAAAATCACACACTTTATAAATTATTTAGTCCTAGTCTTATACTATAATGCATATGGTTTTGAGTGAAGAAAGTACTAATTAACCCCCATCTTTTTTCCATTTTACATTGATTTCTATCTTCACTACCGATCTCCCATGCACACTTTCCCAGTCTGTTTTCATCGATTTCTATCACTTTAGCCTTGACTAGGGTGCCCATGCTTATACTGGGGTGCCCTAGTCCCAGTCGGGGCGCCCTGATCATTTTCTCACTTTCCCGCCACTTTTTGGGAACTTTCTAGCTATTTGGGCATTTCATATTTTTTGTGGTCAACCTCTTTGTGGTTAATTATGAAATTAGATCAAGAGAACCATATAAATATAAATTTATGTAACCATAATGAGGGACCAAGCACTAGTCACTACTATCATCACCTAAGGTTGCATCCATCAAAGGCTACACTTGCATCCATCTAGCTCCATCACAAAGGCACAAGGTTGGTTCATCTGCATCACACTACATAGGAGGGAAGTTTATTCTATTCCATCCACCATTATATTACATTTTCTACACATAGTTATTGCTCGCTACTTTCACAAAGTGTGACTGACACAAGAGCACCTAGGGCATGATTGTACACACTTGCACATAGAAATACATCAGTCTGAGATGTAGTGTAGCAATTAGTTAGTAAGTCCACCATTGTGGCAGTCGAGGTCATTCCGACCCCTTTATATGCATATTTCTTTTTTTTAGGGTTTGATGCTTGTCTTGGGGTTTTGTAGGTCTCCTTTTCATTATTGATTACCAGTGACATACATGTAGTGTGGAGAAGTTAGTGTGATAGGTGGCGAAGGATTCAGATCATTTAGTGACCTTGCATTTTTGGTTTTGGACATCCTACATAGACCAAGGCACCCATAAGCACCCTGATCCTCTCCCAAGCACCCCATTCCACCCATATTTCTCGAATCTATATTTTTTTGGACCTTGGCATAGTCATTTCCTCCTCTTGTTTCTCCAGTCAACTCTGCAACACGATTCAACAAGTTCATCAAAACAATTAAGATCCTTCCAACCCCTCTTTCATATTAGGGTTTCTATTTTCATTAGTCTAGTTGCTTGGGTCATTTTCTATATTTATTTATTGTTGCTCCTAGTTAGATTAACTACCATATTACGCACATTTTAGTTCATCATTTTGGTTACATCGAACCTCGAATACTCCTTTCTCCTTGGGCCTTTTCCTTGCATGCCCATCACTCTTAGTGGTTGTTTTGGGTCTTTTCAATATTGTGAGCTTCCTTCATTCACTTGTAGGGTTTCCAAACCAATGGTGATATCCCTACTTTTGTAACTACTACTGAAAATCCTTTGGATAATTTGCACAATCTCCCTCTCCACGAAATAGAAGCATCTGATAGTGAGAAATCCTATGATGAAGACACTAATGTTGACCAAGATCAACTCAACACTATTACTAACTTTTGACAAGATTTGCACAAAAATCCTAGTCATCTCCCTCATGTCTTGGATGCTTTAATTAGTTCTAAGAAAAATCGTGAATCTCCCACCGTATTGCATGCTCATTCTTCAACAACCATGGTCTCCACTCCACCCACTTACATTTTTTCTTATATTCTTACAACTACTACGTTCCCATCACTTACCCTAGCACGCCTCATATGCAACTCATTCTTCCTCGAACACTCTTGATTTAACATCTTTATATCGAATTTACAAAATCAAATTTTTCAGCTCCAATTCACTACTTCACATGTATTCCCATCTTTAGACTCTACTTCATTGTTGCATACCCCTCTCACACCAACTATATCTTCCTATCCATTGCCACCTAACTTCTTCTCTCCCAAATTACCCATTTTTAAAGGCCATGGTGACCCACAAGAACATCTTCGAGCTTTCCATGTAGCATGTCTTGACTATGCATATGATCACACTATACTCGCTAATGTTTTCCCTTGAAGTTTGTAATATTATGTTGTGCATTGATTTTATGACCTCCTATTCATTCAGTAGTCTCTTTCACGCATTTAGCTGATACTTTCCTCACTCACTTCTCTATTAACATTGGCTCTAAGATATCCTATGCTCAACTTGCACAACTTAAACAAGGGTCTAACAAACACTGTCGATTATGTCTTGCATTATAAAAACAACTTAGCTAAGATGTCTAATATCCTTATGGATGCCAAACTCCAATATTTTTCATTCAAAGTCTCTTGCCACCTCTCTAGGAGAGTGTTCTTTTTTAGACCTCTCCTTTGTTTGATCAACTTTTTCATACTCTTAAGCTTTTGAAACCAAACTATTACTTATAGGAAAGCTTAAGTATCATGATCAAGAATCATCATCATCGCACATTTCAAGGTAAGTCACCATTCAAGCCATCTACAACTAAATCCTCTGATACAAAGGTTACTTATTAATGCAATCTCTACCACTAAGGAAACTACAATCACAACCATTTAGGTGTAGCTTCTCTAGGTTTAGCATCCCTCCACGAATTTTTTTACCAAAACTGGTTGATAGTAACCTTATTACATTACCTTCCCCTCTAGAATTTGATCCATCTCGACCAAAATGGTGTCACTTTGATGAAAATTCCCATTGCGACTATCATCAATGTGTAGGACATTCCACCGATTGTTGCTTTCGACTATAATTGCTCATCCAAGGTTTAATTTGGTTTCCAGAATCTACACAATCTCCACCTATCAATGAGAATCATAAGCTCAAAATCTTTAATAACCCTCTACCCAAACATGACACAAAGGTAACTAACTCATCGGCTAATCATGTATATCACGCGGTGTCTTCTCCTGCATCAGGGCTCTTGATTTCTTAGTTACACATATTGATGCTTCACCACCAATCATCTCTTTCTCTAACCATGATTATCATGCAAATTTCACATCTAATCACTTACATATTAAGGCATCTATTGACTTGGTCCCTATCAATAACACTAAGGTTGACCCATCATGGCCCATTAGTGCATGTTTCATTCCACTCCTTAAGGCTATCGGTTATCCTCTATCACAAATTGAATACCCTATGAACAAACCCTTTGGTGTCATCCAAATACATGTTATAGTTGGTCCTCTTACTATGTTTATGCCTTTCCTCATTAGAAACATAGTTGACAGGTGTGACATGCTTCTTGGTCTCAATTGGATTCATCAATCTCAATCTATTATCTCTATGAATCACTTGTGACTTAAATTCATCCATAACAATCAGGTTATTTCTATTAATGGTGTCCCTCCATCTATTCCATGGTCATCATCTCCTCACACATTATTTAACACACCACCTACATCGTTTAACATATCACACTCTATGTTACTCAAAGCACAATCTACTCCTAGTTCACCTACTCGCACATTGTCTACATGACCTCACCACTCCGCTAGTCCTACACATAGGTATCGGCCCATTCCTAGGACCGTTATTGCATCTCGACGTAGATCACCACCTTAGTTTATTCCATGTGGGTGTCCATCACCTTCATGATCAGCATTATGTAGATCATCATCACCAATACATTTTTCTCCACCATGGTCTTCATCATATATTCACCCATCGCATGCACATATACTTGATTCACCAACGTAGCATCTCCCTCATATACCACTACTCTTAGAGAAGGGTCATATGCTTTCAACACCACATGCATCGGATGGAGGACATTCTTCCTTCACTATCATCAGTATAGTTCATTCATTCACACACACTTGGGGGCCATAACATCTAACACACACCCCCTCAACCTAGTAGCATCGTCCATCACAACATAGCATACTTCTAGCATACGCATATCACATCCTCGTCACATTGAGTACTCATCACATTTATACCAGTATCATCATTAATTGATGACACACTCTTGTGCTTCAGTTCACACTTGATTTTGAGGAATACTACACATGAATCCCACACACTACACTAGATATTACACATTGAATCTTCATAAATTTTGTGTCATGTCTTACATCTTACATCATACACTCTATATTTATTCTACATTGTTTGCACATTTACACATCATATATCATACTATATATCAAAAACTTTGGGTCTACATTATATGCTTCTCATCTTGCATACCATGCACCTTACACTTTTAGTCTACATACACATTTTGCATTACACATATATACATCATACATACCCTACACATCATACTAGTATTCATCACATATGTGTCACACTCCTAGCATCACATACTACTCCTCCTACATACTACATAGCACGCATCTTCACATTACTATTATATCTACACACATTACATACTATTCATCATGCATTTTTACACATCATATGGTCATCTATTATCATCACACTTATTACATCATCTTCTACGTGTTACACTCACTACCCTATGATGAACTTTAGTTCCTCGGTCCATACTCATTGTCGAGGGTTTACAAATCAAATGGACCTTATCATACACACACGTTCATCACTCAACCTTCTATCATGTGACATTACTAGGTTAGTGACATATGCTTTAGGCTAAATGGTTACCTATTCCTTCATCTTATAGTGGTATATGCTTTAGGATACATCACCACTCCCTCTATTCATTTATTAGTGATATACGCTTTAGGCTACATCATCACTCCAACACTCATTTTTTCGTGATATACACTTCGACTAAGGTCATGCACATATTTCATTTCCAGGTCACATATTATCATCACTACACATACACATTAATCACAAGTGTGTTAGACATGACACACATGTCGATCATTTCTAGATGACGCACTCTCGTTTACGATTCATTCTTGAGTGCTTTGAGGGGGAAAATAAATGAACCTCACTTGCATACAACTCCATTCACTTGAGGGGCATTCGGATCCTATCATTCCATATTGCATTCCATTCCATCCATCCACAACATATTGCATATCTTGGTTGCTTTTACTCTTGCTTACATTTGCTTGTATATGGTCGCTTTATTACACATGCTAGTTAGATATCTTATATTTCATTTATATATACCATACACATGTGTGCATTCACACCTTTGTTTAGTTGTGATCACAGAGATACAATTCTCTTACACACACAGATGTTGTTCGCCTTCTACTTATCCTACATTGGTCGTTGGGGGCATCCACATTCGTCTCTCATAGGTGTTATTATTTCATTTTGTACTTAGCACTCTATATTACATGGTTATACATGCTTTTGACATATTGGTTATCTTTCTAACATGCTAATGGGTGCTTCATGTGCAACATTTGTTTGCAGGATTACTTGCTTCCATGGCTATCTATTGTTTGTACTTGCTTTTTTTTTTCTATTGTATGTGGGAATTGCCATTTTTTGGTGTACACACTTGTTGTTTGTTGCATGTGTGGCCATGATGGCCTTACATGTGTCTGCAACATCATAAGTGATGTCCCATGTTTGCATCTCGCTTTGTGTTGCTTACTTTGTCTTCTTACATTTTTAAATTACTATATTGTTTGGTATCTTATACACCGTTTGCGTAGATTACACATTTTCTTTTACATCCATACTTGTTTGTACTAACACTTGTCTTTGGCTATCATCTTATTTGTACGCACCCTTGGTTTGTACCAAATGCATTCCTTTTCCCTGCGGGATAGAGTTCTGATTTCATGTGGTTAGTCCTCTTTTGGGGCTGCATTCTCTTATCGGCGACATCGCATGCGCCCCAAAGAGGAGGGGTGTCATTTGGGTTTACATACTATGTAATGCTTCTACACCAGCCTCGATTTAAGTTCAATTTCTGCCCTTGGCATTGTGGGTTATACAACGAGTGGGATCGACCACTCTACGAACCCCATTTACAACGGCTTTTATAGGACATGGTATTCCTTAGCATTCTGAGGAGAAGTAACAAGTAAGAGGATACAACAGAATTCCTCTCTACACTACTTCAGCCAATGGCATCGGATCACCCAAAAACCAACCAAGATCAGAGATCTCTTCACACATATTCAGGGAAGCAATTATAGGTTGGAGAATAATGTAACTTTTCCCTACACTTCTTCGTCCTATGGCATCGGATCGCCCAAAAATTCAGGAAAGGATATCTTCTTTCTACACCCTTTCTCTCATCACGAGATCAGGTGCACATGTTCCTTTTACACTTTTCATACTTTCATTTCAGTCTTTTCATTACATATACATGTGTCTTTTACATGCTTTTTGACATATATACATGCGTATTTGACTTCTTGATCATCTTCTCCTTGCAGGTATGACCGTATGAGAAGCAAGCGGTCAATAACAACAACTACAACAATGGGGGTAGCAAAAATAACATTTTGTGGCAACGCACACCATACTAACCATACAGGTACATTACACACATCAGAAATTACACACGCGCTTCCGAACTAGGTTCACTCTCATCACTTTTTTGTGCTTTTGCATCTTTATTTTCCACACTCTATCATCTTTTTATCACTCCACGCTTTGTCTAGTCCTTCAACACATCTCTAACTCACTCTACATGATTATCGTACGCATCTTTATGTACTTTATGTTACCAAGTTTTTGGCTCGCCAATATAAAGTGGGGGAAAATGTATTCACAAAATCATACACTTTAGAAATTATTTAGTCTCGGTCTCATATTAATATTCATATGGTTATTGAGTGAAGAAATTAATAATTAACCCTCATCTTTTGGCCATTTTAATTTGATTTCTTTCATCACTTCCGACCTCGCATGCACACTTATCCATCTATTTTCATCGTTTTCCGTCACTTTAGCCTTGACTAGGGCATCCCGATCCTCTTCTCACTTTCCCCACTTTTTGGGCACTTTCTATCCATTTTAACATTTCATATTTCTTATCATCACCTCTCCAGGGGTTGATTACGAAACTAAATCAAGAGAACCATATAAATATAAAGTTAGGAAACCATAATGAGGGACCAAGCACTAATCACTACTATCATCACCTAAGTTTTCATCCATCTAGCTCCATCACAAGGGCACAAGGTGGTTCATCTACATCACACAGCATAGGAGGGAATTTTATTCTATTTCATCCACCATTCTATTACATTTTCTACACATAGTTATCACTTGCTACTTTAACAAATTACAACCGCACAAGAGCACCTAGGACATGATTGCACACACTTGCACATAAAACTACATCGGGTTTGAGATGTAGTATAGCGCTCACTTAGTAAGTCCACCATTGTGGAAACTAAGGTCATTGTGACCCCTTCATATGCATCTTTCTTTTTTATGGTTTGATGTTTGTCTTGGGTTTCTGGTCTCATTTTCATTATTAATTACCAGTGACATATAACGTAGTGCGGAGAAGTTAGTGTGACGGGTGGCGAAGGCTTCAAATCATTTAGTGGCCTTGCAAGTTTGGTTTTTGGACATCCTACGCAGATCAGGGCACCCAAAACTCAGACTAGGGAACCCAAAGGTTTCTTGATCCTCTCTCAGTGCCCCGTCCACCCAGATTACTTGGATCTTTACTTTTGTGGACCTTGGCAAAGTCATTTACTCCTCCTATTTCTCCAATCAGCTCTACAGCATAGTCCAACAAGTTCGTCAAATTAGTTAAGCTCCTTCCAACCCTTCTTTGCATATTAGGGTTTCTATTTTCATTAGTCTAGTTGTTTGGGTCACTTTCTATATTTATTTATTGCATTTATTTATTGTTGTTCGTAGTTAGATTAACTACCATATGACCCACATTTTAGTTAATCAAGAACTACATTGGAGTCGAGATGTAGTGCAAAGGCTCACCATAAGTTCACCATTGTGACAACTCAAGACAGTCTAGCCCCTCATTCTGCATCTTTATTTTTTAGGATTCGATGTCTGTTTTAGGGTTTTATAGGTCATTATTTCATTGCAAGTTTCCAACAACCTCAGAGATCACCGTGCGAACTTATAACAACCAAAGATGAACAACAACGAATACCTTGTGACTACTCAAAGGAGGTTTCCTAGGCATTTCTGTAGACATAGGTACCCAGAAATAGGTCTAGGGAACCCGCAAGCACCCTTATCCCTCTCCGCACCCCGGTCTAAGTAGGTCATCAGCTCACACTCTTTTATGATACTCTGTGTGACGCTTCTCCCTCTCTATTCATCCGGTCAGCACTTTGGCGCACCCATATTTCACTATGAACTAGCTAATACTCTTCTTACCCTCTTTGCAACTAGGGTTTTACATTTTATTGCTTAGTTTTCTTGGGTTAATTTATGTACTTAATTTCTACATTTATTTACTACTACAATATAGAAATCAAATTACGCATATATTTCCATACTTAGCTTAATCATTGGGGACATTACAATGGTATCATAGCAGTGTATCCTCCGAGCCTATGAATAAAATAAGAGAAAAATAAGATTTAAAGACAAAGAATATGACCATGGAAGAGCGGGATCAAAGATCTCCTCCTACAGCTTAAGATGAGCTACATGCATGAAGTGATCACGAGAAATCGAGAGAATTACATCGGTCACATGAGTGAGAGCCAAAGATATATGCATCAAGTTTTCGATAATCCCAAAGAGAAATTCATGAAGCATAGACCGGTTCCATTAGATACTTGGTAAAGATCCTACAAGGGAATAATGTGTCTACCAACCAAGGAGCAAAAACAATAGAGAAGGAAGCTCTAAGTTACCAATTAGGACATCCTCCAAGCCTACACATCGACTTTCGAGCTAAGTTTCTCGGAAGAGAGGAACCAATTGAGGAGGAAGCCAAAAATGATGTCAATGATATGGAATCATGGGGTGATGAGTATGCAGCCCTTAGTTACAGAGTGAGGGAGATGATATCCTTCGAGACTACTGCCAAGTGAAGAATAGCAGAGGGATCGGGATAAATCGAAGATTTCAAAAAGATAAACCAAGGAGACACATTCGGTAAAAGTTTGGTAAGTAACTCTTCCTTCTTATGATGAATCAAATAAGTTTTCTGGTAGAGATTGGTTATAGAAATTAGATACATATATGTCTTTGAATCCAATATATGAAGAAGAGGAACTCAAGTTTACAACCTTGCATTTGGAGGGAGTTGGAAATGAATGGTGGTACCATGGAATCATCACCTAAGGGCATGGTTTTAACACCACCCTTAAGGAATTCAATCTATGTTTGATAAAGATATTTGACAGGATGGATCTCGAAAATGCATTTTAGGGAGCTAGCCCAACTCAAGCAAGAAGGAACTCTAGATAAGTATATTTATGATTTTCAAAGGATTGCAGTAATGGTGTCTGATATTAGTGAAAGGAGACTTGTATTGTTGTTTTTTGAAGGATTAGGAGAGTCACTAAAAGGCCTAGTCAAAGCCTTTAACCCTCCCTCTCTTCAAGGTGCCATTAAGAAATCATTGGACTTAGAAAGTTCAGTCCCAAAAGGAAGAAATTTGTAGTTTGGACAACAACGAACAACATTTTTGGGTAGCAAAATAATTCAATATATCAACCAATAATATCTCAAAGATGATAAGTAAGGGGTAGCAATTAGTGGACAACAAGGGAAGGGAAAGGAATGGGAAAGAAACATCCAAGAAATAGAGGCGAGGAATGAGTTAAGAAGAAAGAAATTGTGCTTCCATTGTAAGGACCCATGGACACCCAATCATCGTTGCCAAGGTAAGGGGTCAATCCACTACATTGAGGTAGTTTCATATGATGAACATAATGTTGATCCAAAGAACAATGAAGACAAAGCAAAGGAAGAAGAATTCGTTATCACAAGTGTCACACTTGCTACATTAGTTGTACCACCTAGTCTCTATGCTTTATGTATTAGAGGAGACCTTCATGGGAAAAAGATCGCCATATTGATCGATAGTGGAGCCACACACAACTCCATTGATGAAGATTTGGTTTCCAAGATGGGATGGATTACAAGAAGAAGATTTCTAAGGATTCAATGTGATTTTGGCGGATGTACATTCAATCACATGCATAAAGAAGGTTCTACAACTCAATTACACCATAGGAGATCATGAGGTAAGGGATTATTTTTATATTGTTAGTATAAGTGGATTGGATTTAGTACTTGGTGTACAATGATTGCAATCTTTGGGTGAGTTCATCCAAAATTATCAAGCTATGGAGTTGAAGTTCAAAGTGCAAGACAAGGAAATTGTTTTGCAAGGTATGAGGAATGGTTTTCCTCAAATTGTGGTAGCCAAGAGCATGAATAGTTCTTTCCAAGGAGCACATATTTCACGGGATAAGGATGGTGAAGAAAAAGATATGTCATCTTGTTTATTGCAGCGGTTATATCATGAGGGAATTCAGCCCATTATAAATCATGATGTCATCACAAGATATGGAATGAGTGAGATAATGTCATATATTTATTGGTGCATATTCATATTTATTTTCCTCTTGAGAAAAATGATGAGTTAGAGGATGAAATCTGCAATCTAAAGTATGTGATACCTTTGATGCATATTTATGTATATGATCATCATGAGAGAGGTATATGGTGGCAAGATCTATCTCACTTGACTGTACATACAGAAGCCCGAATTTTGGAGCACTACAACATGTTTTGTTTCTTATGTATGGCACAAGGACAAATGAGTTTAGAATTACTTGAGGGAAAGGAATTAGGGAAGGGAGGACCTAAATGTCCCACTTCCTAAAACAATCAGTCGAAGACCCTTATCCCAATTTTTTTTCCCGACGACTAAGGGTTGATAAAAAAAGGAAACTATACTCTTAATAAATTATTATAAAGTTTATAAAAAGAAACTTTATAAAAAACACTTATATTAATTTATTATTGACTTGATAAAAATAAAAGAGAAAAGATGACGTGAAATTAGAAAAAGAAAAAGGAAAAGGTCACTTTATGTATTATTTCCCCTAAGGAAAAATGTGACCCATGTTGGGGATAATGCAAGGCCAATAAAGAATTAAATGTGGAGAAAAGAATGTGATTGGTGCTTATGGGTGGCTGCTAAGCCAAATTTTCCTATAAAAGAAATTTGACTTGTCTTGGAGAGATATCTCTTTCATTTTTATAAAATTATGAATTTTATATGAGCTTGAGAGCTTGGCAAAAATAATTTCTAAGGACAAAAATCCTTGGAGATTATCTCTTGAGGATGAAAACCCTCTAGAGATTTAGAAGAAGAATGAAAACTCTTCTTCTAAATTGTGAGGATTCTCCATTTAGGGATTTCCATTGCGGATCAAAGAGGTAGCTATGTTTTCCAAAGAGTAGTATTAAGGCTTAAAGTTGCATGTTTGCACAAGGGTTTGAAGGAGAAGACTTATTGTAGTTCTTCTTTATTTTCAACCTTTTCTAGGAGAAGCGACCTACATAGAAGATTGTTTGGAGGTGTTGGGAGCTGATAAAAATCAGATCAGTCTTTGTTGTTCTAAATTCATATTTTTAATCATCCAAATCAACATTTTTTGCAATGGATTTTAGCTCTAAAACATCATATTTCCAGCTGTGTATGAAGACAAGGGTTTGCAGATTTTTAATAAATAAATCAGCCTTCAATTGGACCTAAATTTGGTATTTTTCTTGTGCATTTACATTATAAAAATCAGTTGTTCCATTTTGACAATAGAAAGTGTGATTTCATTTCAGTATTGGGTGATTTTCATCTCGTATGCAAGTTGCTATTGTTTAAAATTCATATCTACGTTAAATTTTTTAATACATATTTCCTATAATTTGTCTTTTGGAGTAGGACTTGCCTCAAATCTGTTTGGGGTTGAAGAATGTCCTTTTAGGGACATTACACTTTATTACCAACCTATGTGGGATTCCATTGTCTCTACTAGTAAGGGCTTCAAAGGCCCTAATATGCATGATTTTAGAGGGGGTTAGGGGGTTTGTGAAAAGAAGTTGGGTCAATAAACAAATACTTTAAGTGTTGTCTACAGTCATGAGCCAAAATGTGATGCACTATTATGTCAAATGGATGGAGTGATGGAAAGAATCGTAACATAATTAATTTCCTTGGCTCTTGCTCGCAAGCAACCATAATTTTGAAATTAGTTGATGTATCTGATGCAATGAAAGATATAAGCTTGTTATTTCAAATTTTGGATTGGGATTTTGTAGAAGTGGCAGTGGAAAATGTTGTACAAATCATCACATATAATGCCTCTAATTATGTTCCTCCTAGTAAGATGTTAGAGAATAAATACAAAACCATATTTTGGATGTCATGTACTACACATTGCGTAGACCTCATGCTTGCAAAAGATATAGGCAAAGATGTTTGGATCGGGAACATTGTAGATCATAACAAAAGCATTACTAAATACATCTATCACTCATAGGTGTTAAACCCGATGAGGAAAAACATCGAGGGAAGAGAACTTGTCAAGCCAACCACCACGAGATTCACAACAAACATCCTCATGTTGTAATCTCTCCTTTCTCAAGGACAAAACTTGAAAAAAATGTTTTCAAGTGATGAGTTGAATGCATCATAGTGGAGCCGAAACAAGATGAGAAAGATATCAAAAAGATTTTTTTTCACAACTCATTTCGGAAAAACAACAAAGGTTATGAAAATTGTTGAGCCCCTTGTTAAGATGTTGCAATTGGTGGATGTAGAAAAATTGGTTGTGTTATATTTATGAGATTATGGATCGGAAAAGGAGCAAATAAGCACATCATACACAAATAAAGTAGAAAAATATGGGCCTATATGACACATCATTGATAATAGATGGAATAATCAACTCTATCACCCTATACATGCAATTGAGTATTTCTTAAACCCATCGTATCATTACAAAGCTCAATTTGGAGAAGATCAAACTGGTAAGTCGAAAATGGATTGCACAAGTACCTAGAGCACATGGTCACAATGAGAATCAACAACTGGAAATACACTGACAAATCAATGCTTTCAGTAGAGCCACGAGTGCCTTTAGCAAAAACCAAGTAAAGATTGCAAGACAAATGGATCACTACGTAAGCAATTCTAAAGTTTTTAAAGTTCTTGTTGTTTTGAATTTTCAGCATAAGTCATAATCTAATTTGTTGAATTAACTAACTTTAGTGTTTTGTCCAAGTTTAATAATTTATCGCAGCACATTGGTGGGAGTCATTTGGTAGTTAGTGTCCTCAACTACAAAAGTTTGCAATTCAAATTCTAAGTTAAACTTGCGGTGCTTTGAGTGTGAGGCAACTTCCCTGTTTTTTAACGAATTCACACGAAGAAGAGAAATTGTTTGGAACAGTTGAATGATCTTGCCTTCATGCAATTGAACCTTTGGCTCATGTGCAACCCGTTACTGAATAGAAGACATAATACAAATCTCATTGTCTTGGATGATATTGATCCGGCCTCAAAATGGGTAGAGTAGAGTCACCAAATAGAGTTTGATCATGATTACTTGGGGTGGATGGCTTTAGATGATGAACCACTAGTAGCACCAGACATAGTAGGTACTAGCCATGTTACTACAACTATTGCAGATGTCCCTAAGGACTCCGACAACTCTGAGCCAGAGGAACATGATGACATTGATGAGGATGAGGATCCCATTCTTAGCAATGGTGTTGAGTTTGATGATTGATATAAAACATGTAGTAGCTTGTAGAATATTGTTTTTTGGACTCTATGGGCCATTTAGAGCCTCATTGTTTATGTATTTTGTTTTGGATATGTAGTGCACTTTGTGCCATTTTGCTATATTTACCCTTGCATTGTATATACATGAGCAAACTTTGCATATTTTGTCTCTATTGTTTGTAATCATGGTTTGAAATTTTAAAAATATATTGTTTTCATTAAAATTGTAATATTTTATGTATTTTTTAGTAAACCAGTTCATAAATTTTAAATCGGCCCGGTTCTGGTTCGACCCTCGGCCAGTCCGAGTCCGGTTCCGGTTTTAAAACATTGGATTTTGTGATCCCTTGTTATGAATTGTACCTTGGCTTGCATTGCCATTCATGCGGACCAAAACAGAAACACTGACATAATAATTTTAGAGAAATTTCGGATAAAAACACTG
This sequence comes from Taxus wallichiana var. yunnanensis, assembly GCA_018340775.1. NCBI lineage: Eukaryota > Viridiplantae > Streptophyta > Pinopsida > Cupressales > Taxaceae > Taxus > Taxus wallichiana. The sequence continues at coordinate 377,665,810 of CM031237.1, forward strand.
CCCCTGCTTCTTAATTAAAGTTTGATTTAAGTGCAAGAATCCTACGTTGGAACAAGTTTTTGTCAATTGCTGCTTCTTCTCACCTCTGAATTTTTTTAATGCTTTCCAAACATGTATGTAGAAACAACCATATTCAATCCACTTTACTTTTACGACGTTTTGGGTTCACCTTCTAGACCCCTCTTCAGGGATAAATTGGATGACTTAACAACCCCCTAATCATCACTGCACTTTCTTGAATGAAAAAAACAGACTGCCTCCCTCAAAACAAATTTCAACGTGAAACAATCCCGGAGGTGAAATCCATAGCAGAGCGGTGATTACCCCATGCCCAAAGATTCTTGGCAATACTGCATCACAGGGTACATTTTCAAAGATCCAAAAGAACTGGTCAATGTCCCGTTGGGATATATATGGTAGCATTTCAGATTTCTTCTGGTTGTCTTCCATATCAAGAAACTTAGTCTGTTTGACATATTGCCTGTCGTACTGCTGGGGTGAAGTTTCCGACCTTGCAAACATTTCCTAGAGTTCTGGAGATGATCAGTTTCCTACAACAAAAGCATGCACCTTGTTATTGATTTCAATCCAGCTGCATCCTGGCATCTTTTTCACTCCTCTGTCTTTCATCATTTTTCTGACATTTTCTACTTCATCCCACCTTCCGGATGCTGCATATATATTTGACAGCAAAACATAATGTGCAGGATTTTTAGAGTCTGCCTCAAAAAGATTGTTTGCTGCCAGTTTCCCTAGTTTTATATCGCCATAGACCCTGCAGCCACCAAGTAAAGATCCCCATACAGCAGCATCAGGTTTAATTGGCATTTGGTTGATAAAGTCGTGTGCCTGGCCCAAGTGCCCACAGCGGCAAAGGAGGTCAACCATGCAGCAATAATGCCTTGCACCAGGTTTAACACAATAATCTCTACTCATGCAATTGAAGTATTTCCATCCATCCTCCACTAAGCCTGCATGGCAGCACGCCAATAGAACACCAACAAAGGTGACACCATTTGGCTTCATGTTTAAGCTTAGCATTTGTTCAAAGAGTCTGAGAGCTTCGTTGCCATTTCCATGCATTGCATATCCTACGATTATTGCCGTCCATGAGACCATATCTCTTACAGACATTTCATCAAACACGTTGCGAGCATCCTGAATACCCCCACATTTCGCATACATGTCCACAAGGGAACTCGCCACGAAGACATCACACATCAATCCACCGCTTAACACAACCGTATGGAGCTTTCTCCCATGTTGAAGTGCTGCTAAGCTGGAAAATGCCGGGAGAATACTTACAACTGTAACTGAATCCGGCTTCATTCCTGTAAGTTGCATTCGCTGATAAATTTCAACAGCTCTGTAAGAAAAACCGTTCTGTAAACATCCTGCAATCATTGAATTCCACGAGTCCACATTTCGTTCATTCATTTCCTGAAAGAGTTTGAAAGCCTCGTCGACTAACCCATTGTGTGCATATCCCGCAATCATCACATTCAGCAATCCGACATCTTGTAAAGGACTTTTGTCAAACACTTTGCGTGCATTCTCTACGAACCCACATTTGGCATACATATCCACAAGTGAACTCCTAACAAGGACGTCGGACTGAATCCCACTATTAATTATATCTTCATGAACCTCCTTGCCATATTCCTGATTTGCCAAGTTGGCACACGCTGAAAGAACAGCAACGAAGGCAAACCGATCGAGTTGAATTCTTCTAAGCTTCATTTGCTTAAAGAGAATCAAAGTCTCTAACCCATCGTTTTGCCTACTATAAGCTGTAATCATGGTATTCCATGAAACCACATTTCTCTGAGGCATTTTGTTGAAAAACTCCAAAGCCTCATCGAGAAACCCATTCTGTGTATATCCAGCAAGCATGGCATTCCAAGACACTGCATCTCTCTCAGGCATTTTCCGAAAAAGCTCCAGCGCTTTCTCTACGTATCCATGCTGCGCATATCCTGCAATCATCACATTCCATGAAACCAAATCTCGGCTGGGCATTTTTCAAAAACACTAGAGCTTGATCAATAAACCCATTCTGCACATATCCAGAAATCATACTAGTCCAACTCACCACATTTTGTTCAGGCATTTTATCAAACACAGTGCGTGCATCTCCTAAACTCCCACACTTAACATACATATCAATAAGAGCACTCCCAACAAAGACATTAAGCCCAATCCTGCTTTTTCTCATCTCCTCATGCAACTCCTTCCCCCGCTGTAGGTTTGCCATGTAACCACATGCCGAGATAACGCTCGTGAAGGCGAACTGATCCGGTTGGCACCCTGTTGATTTCATTTGGCTATACAAACTTAGAGCCTCTTCCCAGAAACCCGTTTTCGCATAAGCTGAAATCATTGCAGTCCAAGATACCACATTTCGACCAGGCATTTCGTCAAACACTTTCCGTGCTTCCAACAGATATCCACACTTAGCATACATGACGAGAAGCTTATTTTCTAAATTCACCTCTGAAAGAAATCCTGTTTGCAAGATGTGGGCATGGACTAGTTTTCCTCAAGCACATCCTTTTGGTTAGCACAACAGTGTACCAGAGAAGCATACATAGAAGAGTGTACAGACATTCCTTGGAGATACATGGCATGTAAAATGTGAAGCGCTTCTTTCAATTGGCGCTGCTTACAAAGTGTTATGATATCTCCATTGTTGTTTTTGTTTGCATTGAGTGGTGTAAATGGATCGATATTAGACTTGGCAGTGGTTGTAAGAGTTGAGATGAAAGTGACACCGCTGGAATGGAACACTTTCTTCTGGTTCATTTGAATCGTGCGGGTACACGGTGTGTGCTTGGATTTTAACTCGAACCATTTTAATTAGTAATTATATTTTAAATGAGGAGAACATAAATAATAATCATGTAAGAAAGAAGACTTCGGCTCTCCTAGGTTTTCTCATGCTTTTACTTGCCTTGCTTCACCGCAAAAATTGTGCGTCTTTTAGCCTTTGTCTAGCGCCTCCCCTTGGTCCTATCATAGTGTCTTCCAGCTTTTTCCCCACCTCTAAGGCAATGTCACGCCTATAAATGGCCAACTCTCCTTCCATTGCAACGACTATTGCAACTGGTGGAAATGGCTCCCAAGCACGTGAGGAAGTTTGTGCTGAAAGTTTATGACGAGGTATGGACTCTGAACCCTCTCCGGATGTTATAATTTCTGATGAATGCTTGGATCTTGTTGTCAAGTGGTATCAAAACCATTGTCTTATTGCCTATTTCGTGGTCGTGTCCCATCCAAACTCCGCCCGCAGAATCTGGATGAAAAAGGCACTGGGAGTCTAGTAGTATCCTTGTTTTAGAGGTCCGCAACCTCACTAAGGGTTTTTATTTGTTTTCTTTTTGTGAGCCTTCCCAACTTCAAGCCCTCCTACTTAAGGTGGCTTGTTGGTACTTAGGTAATACCCTGTTGGTGTTATCTCCATGGACCTAGGATTTCAATCCGAGTAGCCAAGTCTCGCTCAAAATCCCTATTTGGATTGAGCTCCTGCCTTCCTGTTCACCTCTGGTCCTTTTTACCAAATATTGTTAAGCCCATTGGCAGGGTGATTTTCCATGAACATGAGTGTTTTTTCTTTACTCGTCCCAACAAGCATGTTTGTGTCGAAGTGGACCTTGAAAAGATATGTGTTACCATTTGAATATTCAAGTTGGGTCCCTACGAATCTCTCAAAAGGTGGTTTATTTTAACCTCCCCAACATGTGCTTTCGTTGTCAGGCCCTAGACCATCGCATTCGGGATTGTCCTCTTTTGGCCCATTCCAAGCCACCTTTCCCACGCAACTGACCGGTTGCGCGAAGTCGAAAGTTGACCCTCCGACTAATGGTTGGAAAATGGTTGGTTCTAAGAAGAATTCGGGGGGGAAACCTTCATTGAAGTTTCACCTCCTTCTTCTTCCCCTCTCGCCATCCAGGGATGAGCCTAGAGTGGTGCAACCTAGTCCTTCGATTTCCATTCCTTCCAAACCCTCGCAAAGCCAAGTTGTTCAGTCTAATTCAGAGAATATTGGGAATGTTGCTTCAACCTCTCTTCCTCTGCGACGTTCACACAGTCCACCTTGAGAGGTTTCTGTGGCACATGGGGAGAAAATGGGGCCAAACGCTGCTCCATTCATGTTGAGCATAATGATTCAGACCAGCTTCTTCTTGCCAACAAATTTGCCATTCTCGACTCAGAGGATGGATTTCTTGACAGGTAGGGGGAATTTGATATGTCTAATTTTTCATGAATTTCATGTCATGGAATGTTCAAGGTCTGACAGAGCCCTCCCAAAAATTATCTGTTCGTTTAGCTTGCCAGTTAATTAGCAATTTAGATGTGATTTTTTTATAGGAAATCAATATTTCTTGTTTTTGCTTCAGACTACTCTGACGTGTATTGCCCCTGATTTTACGCATTTCCATACTCAACATATTGATGGTAGAGGTGGAGCTAGCATTTCCATTATGCTGAAAATTTTCGGCATTAATTATTGCCTTGGGCCAGACCCTAGTAATAGGGTTGTGTGGGTGATTATGAGTATTAATGATCTTTCTTTTGGTATTCTAAATATTTATGCCCCTAATGAAGGTCCCGAAAGAACTTTATTATGGAATTGGTTAGGTGACAACTTACCCATTGCTTATTGGTTTGTGTGTGGTGACTTTAATATGGTGGAGCATCCGGATGATAAATGTGGAGCCCTTCCTATGCGTTAGTGTTTTAGTGAACGCGTCATCCCGGTATTACTTTAAAATTCGTTGGGGCCTTTCGATCGTTGCTCAAACGGTGGCAGGAATTTAAAGACCAAGCATGGTTCACTTGGACCAATCTTCGAGAAGGATATGATCGGGTATTAAAATGCCTCGATCGTGCACTTCTTTCACAATAACCTTATTTTGATTTTGACACGCAAGGATCCTCCGTTATCAAGGTTTGGTCAAAGGTGCTTTTGTCAGACCACCATCCGATCACATTTAAGGTTGTTTGGCGGGGGCCCTCCCAAGGTGCCCAAAACTCAATTCTTTCTTAATGTTTCTTTGTTGAGTCATCCTGGAGTGATCCCGCTCATTTCCAAGATTTAGAATATGGCACCATGTCCACCTTTTTCTGCCAGCTAGATTTCATGGTGGGAGGTGGCGATTCATGCACCACCATGTTCCTCCACCGATTTGAAAAGCAGTTGCCATGGTTTGAAGACGGGGAAGACTCGACTCTGCATAAAGAATTCAGATGAGTCTCCCTACTTCTCGAGGCCAATCCTTTTGACTCTCACCTTCAGATCCAGGCCGCTAGTATTCGCCACAAGCTCAAACTCATTGAATCCCACTCGGCCCGTGGTGCACAGATCCATTCAAGAATTTGCTGGCTTAGGGTGGGAGATAAAGCCTCTAAAATATTTTTCAAATCCCTCCGGGCCAAGCATGCTTGGCAATAGATCAAGACTATTTATGATTCTCACCAACGGCTTACGGAGCTCCTAGAGATCACTGATGCTTTTGTCAAGCACTATCGTCTGGTGTTTCAAGCTCAGGAGGATTCAATTGAGCGGGCTACTGCTTTACAGAAATGTATTGATGTTGTGCCTAATAAACTAATACCCATATATTGTGCCCATTGCGACGCTCCTCTCACTTTGACGAGCTTCATGCAACTTTTCTCTCTCTTTCTAATGACAATTCTCTAGGTCTGGATGGTTTCCCTAGCAAGTTTTATAAAGAAACTTGGTCCTTTGTTGGACTTGATCTTCTTTAGGTCTATAATGAAGCTCTTTAAACTCACTCTCTAGGGAGTTTCATCAATCAAGGAAACATCAAGTTCATTCCCAAAGTAGGAAATCCTAAATAGATGAATAATTGGTGGTCGATCACCCTGTTGAATGTGTCTTATAAAATCCTTGTCGAGGGCATTAGCTCTCTGCATTACACGAATATCCTATTTAATATCGTTCAACCCGAGTAGACTAGCTTTGTCGGAAGCCGCTATATCCTGGACAATCTTATTGTTGTCTAGGAAGGCATGGAATGGGCATGTGTTTCTTCACGAAGCCTCTTTTCCTTAAGATTGATTTCGAGAAAGCTTACGATCGCATTGAATGGCCCTTCATTCTGGCTATGCTTAAAGCATTGGGTTTTGGAGAATTCTTTCAAATAGCTGTAAGCACACTTTTTTCTAATGCTTCTACTTGGCTTTCCATTAATGGTCACTAGTCTACTTTATCATTGGCGTTTTCTACTCTATCGCAGACAGGGGTACCCTTTCGTGTTGACATTGTTTTTGCTCGCTTCTTGATGCCTTTGGTTACCTAATTAACCATGAAGATGTGCAAGGCCAAATTCGGGGATTATTCTTCCGGATCATGTGACTCAACTTATCAATGGGAATTTTGTGGATGATTCCTTTCTTACTCTCGTTGAATTGGAGTAGAATATTGCTACAGTCTTTGAGTGTCTTGACACCTTTTTCTTGGCTTCAGGCTCTAATATTCAAATGGATAAAACTTTGGGCTATCAACAGATTTTTTTACCTCCTCTAAACTTGTTAAAGGCATACCCCTAGAAATGGATTGGTCATGGTGAGCAATTCAAATTTCTTGGCATTCCTTTTTCTTTTGACAGTGACTCTACGACCTTATGGAATTATGTTCTTAACAGAGTGGAGCAAAAAGTTACCAAATGGTCTTCCAAACCCTTATCTCTAGTTGGTAAGTTCCAAGTTTGCACTAAAATCCTTTACTACTACTCATGTTTATTATTCTGCATGTTGGTGTCCTTCTCACAATTCATTCAATTAGCTCACCAAGCTGCTTCGGGACTTCTTATGGTGTAAAATTTCTGGTTCAGTTGGTTTTCACCTAGTTGCTTGGGATGTCTGTTGTCTTCCTCGGGATCAAGGAGGCATGGGATTCATTGATGTTTATTGGTAGAGTGTGGCTTTATGTGCCAAATGGGTGATTCAGTGTCTTTCAAGTACCCAGACTTGGAAAATTTTGTTGCAGCATTGTATTGAATCTGGAGCCCCTTATGGAAAGAAATGCTAGAGCAGAATTGGCTTGCATTCTCTTATTATCACTTTTGCTCCTGTTAAAATTACTGGTACCTTTGTCACCAAAAGTATTTGGAAATCCTTTGAGTAGGTAAATCCACTGATGAGGTGGATTGGTGATGGATTTCGCACTGGGATTTCTTTTAATTCACGAAACATTTAGTGGTCTCCTATCATCACTGAAGGAAATTTGGCACTTGCTTAAAACCCCAAGCATTAAATCCATTCGATTTTCTGCAAGGGCATTCATACCATTCAGGATCTTGTGAATCATAGAGACTAGATTCCTTGGCCCGAGCTCAAAGTTAAATTCAATCTAAACAATTTGGACTTCTAGTCTATCTGCAAAATTCAGGAGCTCTTACCTGATGTTATGCTCCACAAATTGGGGCTCCAACCCCTGGTTGCGTGGTGGTGTGATTGGCGATGGAATCGAGAAATTTCTTTCCTTAGATACAACACTTAAACCATTTATCAGTTGTTAAGTCCGCTCTCACCGACCATTGATAAACTCAATGATCGGTGGGGTTTGCACTCTACGCAGTCCACTTGGCTTTGCCAACTTTCTCGTACCTGGAACCCTCTTCTTGAGCCTAAAGTTAACCATTTTCTGTGGTGTCTTGTTTACCAAGGTTTGCCTATGGGTGAAAGGCTTAGGCATATTGGCATCCCTAATCCTAATTTCCCTTTTTCTCTAGCCCTGAGTTGTTTATACACCTTTTTGGTCATGTCCCCATGCTCAATCTATCTGGAGGTGGATCCATTCCTTGTTCCAACCCTATCACCCTGAATTCTTCCCGTGGCACCTAGATTTATTTGGTGACTTTAGTCCTTGGCCTCGTTATATTGATAATCTTTGGCATTTGTTTCGTGCTTGTATTTTGTTTCATATCTGGAAAGCTCGTAATGCTTTAATTTTCAAGCAAGATCATTCTGTTATTTGATTTTCCACTAATGACAAGGTGGTTATTTTGTCTATTGTTTGCATACAGATTCAAGCTCAAGCTGCCAAGGTCTCCTTGGAGTTTTCTCATATGTAGGAGCTTTTTTATCACTAGAGGAGTGCGCCTTGCACTATGATTCAGGTTCTGTTGGATCCTTAGTTGCCGCCAACTCGGGCTTCGCCACCCCGACAACCACATCTTGCAGGTCCATGTCGGAGGAGCCACTTTGGTAGCCACCATTCTGCCTCCCCTCGGGGTTGTCCTTCTGCTTTTTCCTCCTCTGGACTAGGTTGGATCCCTCCCCTATGGGGGAAAGGTGTTACCAACTCTCCACGGTGGGGTTATCCACTGCCAGCCATGCAGACTCTTGCATCATCTTTTCCCCCCAATTTGGGAATTATGGTTCCATTGAAAATGCAGTAACCTGATCATGACTATTGGCGGTGGACCCCCATCTACAGAGCCTAATAGTGGATCTTTCATCCCTCCTCCCGTGGTGTGGCAAAGCATGTGCTTAATAGTGGTGCTTTTCCTTTGTTCTCTAGTTTCCTTTTGTGGTGTGTTAATGTAAGCCCTTGTGGCATTTTGTGCTGATCTGGTGCCTTTGTGGCGTTTTGTGGGACCGTGTGTTATCCGGTCACCCCTTACTATGTAATCATTTTTTTTTAATTAATATAAAGGGAAGCTCTAATAATAAATAATAATCATGTGTTCCCAAATTAAGTAAACAAGGGGAAGCCAATGAGAGTAAAGCTTGTTAAGAAGATGTTCGTACTAGTATATAAATTAACAATTGTAATTAAGGTGTAAGAAATACCCACATGGATGTAAATGCAATGTTTCTATGAATTTTTCTATCATTAGTAGGTGATACTAAATATTTAAGATAACGACATTGTATTTTTGGGAAAAATAAGGGATTAAATAAATATTGTTTTAGACAAACTATATATATATATATATATATATATATATATATATATATATATATATATAAGTGTTTACATTATTATGTGTTTTAATAATATAAACATTGAATTAATACATTGAACAAAATTATAATCACATAAAGAAGTAGAAAATATTTCAAACTAGGGAAATGTGGTATTTAAAGAATAATGTTTGACATATTGTAAGGCTTACAGAAATTCAATAACTTCAAATAATTATCAATAAAATTTACATCCAATAGATTGAAACGAAAGGGCCATTAACTCCCAAAATCCCCATAATCAACTAAGCATATACAACTACGCTAAAAAACACACAATGTGATGCCTCTTCAAGCCTATATTTATCATTGTCCTCATTCAATGGGTGAAATAAATATCATTCATGTTACTCATTTAGTATCCGGTGTGTAAACCCTCCTTAATATTGAAAAATATGAATGAACTTGTAGTATTGATCACTACCTTCAACATATTTCTTTTAATGAAATTGCACACTTTGTCTACGTTGTCGTCAATGAGCTTGACAAGCACTAACACCACTCTAGGATGTGAGGGAAAGGATCATACTATGTCTACAATTTTACACCCCCCCCCACCATTGCAATCATTTGAGACTTGAATGACTCCCATACATACATATCTAATACATTTCAGAGTATGGTTCTAAAATGATCTCAATAGAAATAAGAGGAAAGAAACAAAGTTCAAACCTATGGTGTAAAAATAAAATAGAATCTTTCCAATAGTTGATATTATCATTTCTTTGTATAATCCACCACTAGATCTACCCCAACTTTTTCACAAAAAGCAATTTCCATGTGCTCGTAGTGGAAGCAATTATAAAATATTCGTAGAGATGTTTTTCCAAATGAGAACAACCAGAGATCCAACCCTGCCAACACCTCCCACAATCAACATAACTTTTTCCTTTCTAGAAAATGATGTGGTTAACAAAATGAGAGAAAAATGGTGACTTCTTTGAAGGAAAAATTAGACAAAGGGCCTATTCACCATCTCCACCTCTTTTCCCAAGCTATATGAGCTAAAATATATATAAAAAAATTATATAAAGTTCTTATAAAAACCGTTTAGAAAACAAAACTTTGGCCCTAAAGGTTTATATTAGTCTAGACTATATAGAAAACTTTGGAGATGGTTGGAATTAAATTTTTATTTTTTGTTTTCCTACATATTAATGACATACATATGTCATTAGAAGAGGGTGTCATTAGATGCATTGATTGGTTACATGATGACATTAGAAGGCTACAAACTCACAAAAAGGCATTATGCATTTTTAAGGCACCATTTCTTTTAGCATGCATAATATAAAATACCCGATACATCTCCTCACCTATTACAAAATTATACACTCCTTAGAGTAGATTTTCCTGCTTTATCTAATCTTTTGTATGTGGTATATTTATTCGCACCTAGTGGAAAACAACAAAATTATCCAAAACTCTCCCCCTCTAATTCCAAAGCAATGCTAGGAAAACAAAGGGATTTTATGTGTTTTTAAATGTTATCCATGGTTGACTACTATATATGAATCTAGAAGCAATGATCCAAGGTGTTTTTGAACCCTTCTTCCTATGTTAATCAAGGTTAATTCTGCATTAGACACATGAGGCCGATAAAATTATTAGAGTTAATATTTAGTGGAAAATTATTCTTGAGCCTATTGATTTCTCTATTACACGTTGTGTGATATCCATAGTAAGTTATTTATTAATTCTCATGAGATACATTTCTTTCATTTCATTTTATTATCTTAATTATAAATTTCCTTGTGAGATTCATTTATTTCATTTTGATTTATTTTCTTGATTATACATTTCCTATGTTGGATAACAATTGGCTTAGATGCTAAGAGAAAGACATCATTTCTTCCACAAGTATGAACTTGGATTATAGGATTTTATTATTTCAAAACTTAGCATGTATTATCTTTCATCTTCATCTCATGTAGGGGTCTATAAATTTCATCTTTTACATTTTTATCATTGCATCAATCTTACAATTACTCCAATAGAGCATTCAAAAAATGTTATATTAATATAAATACATTACACACCATCACATCGAAATGAATTTCCAAAATAACTTTGCATTTGACATCCCTCCCAACATAGGTGCATAGGAAAGGTTGAGAAAGTTTTGTGATTTATGTATTTCAACCGATGGTTGAGAGGTTTCAAGAGTTGTTCTCTTGAAGATAATAAAATTGTAACAACCATGTTTTGTTGGATTAAGTAGATGTATTTGAAACTTAAGCTTTAGTTTGTTTTTAATAAAGATATTGATTTTTAGGTAGGAAGGCATGCATATAGGGATATTCGAAAAAATATAAAATTAGTCTTTCTTTTGGGGTTCTATTGATTTTTTAAGAAAATAATTGATCTCCTTTCCCATTTATCATCCTGTTGTATTCCTTATTTTCCCATAATATGTATGATTTAAAATATGACTCAATGCAATCTATGTGTTGTAGACTAAGTTAGAAAATTATAGCATTTTCACGGATGCATTTGTGTTAAAGGTGTTGATCGATAGTTGCAGGGTATTGATATGCATCAATGCATTAATTTGAGTGTTGCAAGAATTGATCTACACCATTTTGTCTCGATATAAAAATACAAAATTTTAAAATAAAGTAAACCACACTTACAACCAAAAAGGGTAGATAGAACTGTAGTGATGGGGAGAAGCATTTTCCTTGAAAGGTATTTGATTGTTCTAACTCTTCAATTAAAAGTAACATAAAGCTTAAATTTATTAGCAAAGGAGGGATAATTCCTAATTATTTTATTCTAACAATGGTGGTGGATTCGGATTGTCCTCCACATCGGGAATGTCAAGGTTTTTCAACTAGTTCCCATGTCATGTAACCCTCTTCCACCTCTCCACCTAGGGTTATTCCTCATATTCCTCTTTTCACTCAGAGTTGTAGCTTATCCTCTCCACCTCATGTTTCCTCTCTGCCTCAAGTACCTTATCCACCCCCACTACTAGTATAACCTTCACCCCCATTCCTCACAACTACAACTTTCACACCCTCTACTACCATTTATTTCATAGCAACCGATACTCTCATGGATAAGGTTTTTTCCTCATTTCCAACTCTTTCATCTAGGATCATTATTCTCATGGGATCTCCTTAAAATATTCCTCCTCCTCCACTGACCATTTCCATCCCTATTTTGGGTATTCCTCCTAGTCCCTCTATCTTTCTCTCTACTACCATTCCCATGGATTTCTTGTCAACTCCTCCCCTCTTGGTCTTAATATCTACAAGATAGGTTGGTTCAAATTATATTGATACATCCAAATATTATTTATACCAGAAGATAGTTCCTTCTTATAGTCCATCATGGTTAAAGTGCCAAACCCCAAAGAAGAGGAGGAAGATGGTGCCCTTGAAGCATTTGATTTCAGCATGTTAGATTTGACTCCTTCCCAAATAGAAAATAATCCAAATATGGTTTGATTTATTAACATTGATCAATTTGGGGATATATTTTTTGAAATTTTTGTGCCAACTACAATTAAAAATAAGGAAGATATAATTGTTATAGATTATTTTATTTTTAGGTTTTCTCGGGAAACTAGGAAGGCATCAAGTAAGATGTTCAAATTTCCATTGACACTCTATTTGACAAGCTTAACAAGGACAAGGTGACAAAAATAATGAAAGGATAGGGTTGAGTAATTAATAAAAAAATTTATAATACCACTCATCCTACCCAAACCGCCGCTCTCCCAACAACAAGCTTAGATGCATCATCTATCAAAGTAGCTGAAAATATCGGACAACATAGAAGGGATATAATACTTGGATTAAATGACCTATCAAATATGGACAAATATTAATAAAATAAGAAGTTAAATTCCTTCATGACATCAAAGGAAAGAAGTTAACAATTTGAAAGATGAGTAACGAATTTGAAGATGAATACAATAATTATGAGGTCCTTTGGAAGCATTGAGTGAACTAAAGAAGGTTGGTGCAAATACTCTTATCAATGAGAAAGTTATTGAAGAATGAGGTAGGTAGTATGAATATTATGACGCCATTGAGTTCCATGTTTGAATTTTGAGTGAAGTAGTGGAGAAGTTGTAGGAAGAAAGAAGAGAAGGGAAAGATGCCATGTTTGATATCAGCGACAAAATTTCTAGACTACCTTGATGAATATCTATATGCACTACTAAATAGCACCATTTTTCCAAATTTAAAAGTTTGGTCAAATATGATTCAATATTTAGACAATTTTTAATTTGCAATCAATTGACAAGTTGGTGTTGTATCAAAATGTTTTGGATCAATTAATTTTTTTTTTTGAAAAGGGATCAAAATCTTCCAGAAAATTGAGTGCGTGTGGCCGATACATGTGAAGTACTCAATAAATATTCTTACACACTAGATGGAAAGGCTATTCAATAAATTATAGAGAGATGTCAAGAATATCGATAGAGGTATAGGTAAGCACAACTAAATATTTACTAGATTTAATGTATAAAAGTGCATAACTATAATTTGCATAACTATATTTTGTAGATTTATAAACAAACAAGACCTTCCAATGAAGACATGTAAAATAAAAGAGCTCATGATTTCAATATTGTAATCTTTCCTTTCTCCTTTTTTTTTTTTACAAGATTCTTGCAATAATGAAGGGAAAACTTCTTTAGCAAATGACTTAAGTTTACAAGTAACATCAAATACAAAATAGGTGTTTTACAAGAAGGTGAAAGCTTCACAAAGCCACATTTATTTACAAAATGAAAGTAATGCCCTCAAAAGATGAAGGATGACCAAGAGGACCAAGATGGCAAAGAGGCTCCAACTATCTCCAAACTTGAGTGTTCTTCCAAGGATGCTGAAATAAGAGACAAGGCTTGTTTACCACCCAACCAATAGGCATCATCACATGCCTTTCCATGGTTGGAAGCCATGCTAGCCTCCCCCAAGCCCATGGGAGAGAGGAACAAACTTCCACAATGTGCACAAGTATAATGGGGATAAAACACAACAAGAAATACATAGGACCATTTAATACACTTAGACAAACTACACATGGTAAAACAACAACATGAGGAGAACAAGGTCAACCTCACAAAGGGGGAAGAGAAGAAATAGGATGCCCAAATCAAAGGTGTCCAACCATAGGAGCACCAACAAAAACATGTTTACAAAACTCCTTATTCCTCCTAATCATTCATCCTCCTTATTCCTCCTTTATGTCATAGAAATCCTTCTTGGGAGGATTTTCAAACCCAAAAGGGTTTCCTCACCAAGAATGGGGAAAGGTTCAAGCCATATGAACCTTTCTCCCACCTCAAACCATATGAGGGGATGAGAAGGGACCTTCATGGCTTGACCAACAACCATGAGGTTTGAGAGGGAAATCCCTCTCTCTTCCCCTACATTCTCCAAAAACCATCAATCCAAATGATGGTGGAGAGAAAACAAAAGAAAACAAAAAGTACAAAACAAACAAACTACATTCACCATACAACTTTACAACACATCATTTCACACACATCATTTTATTGACCAATGCATAGTTAACAAGATAAGCACAACTAGGAAAGAAAAGGATTAAGAATCCTACCTCTACAATGCTTTCCAAGACTCTAAGCTTTTCCCTTTGTCCAAGCAAACCTCCAAGCTCCCAAAATTCTCCAAGTTCTCCCAAAAAAATGAGCCAAGAAGACCCCTTCCTTCCACATGAGGAAGAATAAGAAGAGGAACCCAAAAGTTTCCTCACCAATGGGAAAGTGACAAGTGTCACCCCCTCTCCTCTCAAGAGTCAAAGATTCCAAAACCAAATAAGTAAAAGTAAACTCACCTTTTAGCCCTTATCACCCAAAATACTAAAAATGAAAATAAAACAAAGTGGAGCAACTTTTAACAATTACACACAAACCAACCATCTTACATGGATGGTGACTAAGGAGGGAAAATGCCTCCAAACCTTGGAAATGAGCCCCCTACCTATTAGGTAGGGTCCAAGGGCCCATTTTCATGCTAAGGGAACTCCCAAACTCAAAAGGGGTCCCTAAAAATGCCTAAAATAACCCAATTTTGGGTTTGGCATGCTTGGGCACAAGGGTAGAGGGTGTGGGGTCCACCCAAGGTTCACATGTGGTCCCCAATCCCTTCTACCAACACACACACACACTTACCCAAAACCATCACTTAAATTAAGATGAGATCATTAAACCCCTAAACTAGTTTACTTAATAAAACACACCCTAAACATAATTAATTTTACAAGACATAAATACATTACAATTGAGGGTTCACCCATGGTGCCCAAATAAATACACCTATTCTAAGGCCTCAAACATTTAGCATGGTTAGGACTCAGCCCGTGGGCCGCTCATGCACAATTACGTAGCTGCCCTGAAACCCATGCTCTCCTATACCTATCACCTGCACACTCATTGCACACATTAACCGCATCTGTCCAATATAATAAACATCATCTACACATCACAAATTTAATCAAACTTATAATGTCCTAACATCATTATACAATTGATAGTGCAATGCATACAATTATACACATAGTTTGCCACGAATCATCCACAGATAAAATTACAACGACATACACTTAGGCTAGCATGAGATTACCATTATTAAATCCAAAAAACTATATCATTAATCAAATCGACCACAAGAAATCAACATCTAACCAATAAATCTCACTATCATGTACCCTGTTAGTGTCATCAACATCACAAGAAATATATCAATATACGAATCTAGTCCAATTGGCGCTACGCGCCCAAAATACCATAATGTCCATGAGGATAAGATAACATAGCAAAATGTCCAAAATCTATCAGAGTCTCAATCAAAACATGTCTATGCATAAAGGAACCAACAGATAACTGAGCTATAAAAATGTGGGCACTACATCCCCCTCTCCTAGAATTAGACTTCCTCCTAGAAGTCATTGGAAGAGATAGGGATATCTAGCCCTCAGTGGTGTAGCATCCTCCCAGGTAGCTGATGACTCATCATATCGGTCCCACTGCACTCTAACCTGGTCCAAATCTCGACCCCGAAGGGCCAACCTGTGCTCTAGTATGCGTATGGGCTCCAGTCTCCACTACCCTCCATCCTCTACCTATAATGCCGACCAATCCAAAACATGAGAAACATCTGGTACATATCTACGAAGTACAGAAACATGAAAAACATCATGGGCCCATGCAAGGTGTGGTGGCAAAGCTAGATGATAGGAAACTAGACCGATGACCTCAAGAATATCAAAAGGCCCCACAAAACGAGGCGATAGCTTAGAACCCTTTCCATAATGGATCGGACTCTTATGAGGACGAACCCTCAAGAAGACTTTGTCACCCACTAAGAAGTGACGATCATCCTCTTGGTGTCCGCATATGCCTTCTGGCATGCTCTAGCCTACTCAAGACATGCCTAATCAGAACAACCTGCTGCTCTAAATCCAAAGATAAGTTGGCCCCAAAATAATCCTATCATCTAGTCTGTCCCAGCTCAAAGGTGTCCTGCAAGGTCGACCATACAAAGCCTGATAGGGAGCCATGCCAATGGAGCTATGATAACTGTTGTTGTAGGAAAACTCAACTAAATGCAAATAATCTTCCCACTTCTTCTGCTGGTCCATCACATACATCCTCAACATGTCCTCAAGAACCTGATTAACTCTCTCTGTCTACCCATCTGTCTCTGGATGATATGCCGAACTGAAATTAATCTGTGTACCCAAAGCATCCTAAAAAGAAGTCCAGAAAACTGATGTGTAGATGGTATCTCTATCATTGATGATCATCTTTGGGATCCCATGCAATCTAACAATGTCCTCCATAAACACTTTGGCGATGGCCTGTGCATTATAGGTAACCTTGGTTGGTGAGAAATGCGCAACCTTGGTCAACTTATCCACAGTGACCATAATGGCATCATGATGATAAGAGGACATAGGAGTCCTACTATGAAATCCATGGAGATCACATCCCATTTCCACTCGGGAATGTCATGAGGGTATAAGAGTCTTACGGGATGAGAATGCTCTACCTTGACTCTCTGACACTCAAGACAACGTGCTACAAAATCTGCTATGTCCCGATGAAGACCCGACCAATAATATAACTCTCTCAAATCAGCATGCATCTTCTTCACTCCTGGATGTGCTGTGTATGGGGCTCGATGAGCCTCAGTAAGGATGAAACTACGCAGATCACCTACCTTAGGCACATAAATGCACCTATGGAACCAAAGCAAACCATCTGACTCTAACATGCATCCTAAATATCTACCCTCAAAAGAACCCTGAGAATCCAACATCTGCCTAGCACCCTCATAAAACCTGTCCTCTGGAAGATGCTCAAGAATCCTGCCTCTCAAATCTGACTGTAGTGTCAATGAAGCAAGCACATGTCATCATCTACTAAGTGCATCTGCAACAACATTTTCCTTTCCTTTGATATATTGTACCTCCATGTCATACTCACATAGGAACTCCATCCAACGCCATTGATGAGCGTTGAGGTTCGATGAGAGAAGATATGTTGTAAGCTACAATGATCTGTCCTCAAGATGAAAGGTCTACCCAAAAGGAAATGTCACCAACGCACAAGTGCATGAACAACTGCTGCAAGCTCCAAGTCATGAGTAGGATAGTTAAGCTCGTAGTCTTTGAGCTTACGTGACTCAAAGGCAATCACCGATGCTCCTGCATAAGAACTACTCCCAAACCCTCTAGTGATGCATCAGTGCAAACAACAAAATCCTCTGTCAGGTCTAGAACTGCTAAGATAGGTGTCCATGGTTAACCTTTCCTTAAGCAATTGAAGGCCTACTCACACTTTTCTGACCAATAATCAAACTTCTTCCCTTTCCTCTGAAGGGAGTAATAGGGTGAGAAATCCTAGAAAATTCCTACACAAACCTACGCGGTAATACCCTGCTAAACCCATGAAGCTCCTCACCTCAGTGACTGATGTGGGTGCTGGCCAATCCATGATAGCCTGAATCTTAGAGGGATCTATAGAGATACCCTTTCCTAAATAATGTGCCCCAAGTACTGAATCTCTGTCTGAAAGAAGCTACATTTTTCCAAGTTCCCAAACAACTTCTGCTCTCTCAAAATCTGAAGCACCTATCTCAAATGCTCCTCGTGTTCCTCCTCGGAATGAGAATATATCAAAATATCATCAAGGAACACTATGACAAAGTGATCTAGGAAGGTCCTGAACACTCCATTCATGAGGCTCATGAAGACAACTGGGGCATTGGTCAAACCAAAGGGGACAACAGTGAACTCATAATGCCCATAACGTGTGTGAAAAGTTGTCTTATGAATATCTGCATCTGATATGTGCAACTGATGATACCCTGACTTGAGATCGATTTTGGAGAACACTCTAGCTCCCCATCTGATCAAACAAGTCATCAATCCTGGGAGTGGGTAACGGTTCTTTATTGTGACTTTGTTGAGCTGTCTGAAGTCTACACAAAGCCTAAGAGAACCATCCTTCTTCTTCACAAATATATAGGTGCTCCCCAAGGAGATACACTAGGTCAATGAGACCCTTCTCTAACAACTCCTCTAATTGAATCTTGAGCTCATGAAGCTCTAAATTCGTCATCCGATAGGGTGCCCTAGAAATTGGTGTGGAGCTAGGCACTAAGTCAATGGTGAAATCCACCTCCCTACTAGGGGTAAACCTGGAAGCTCTCTTGGAAACACATCTGCATACTCCCTCAAAACTACGTGATCATCAAGGGGTGAATGCCTAGAGTACTATCTCGAATGATCACTGATAGTGATAGCAAACAACTGAAACCCTTACGCATGCTCCACTTGAGTTGCTTAGCCAAGATCATACGCAAGGAAATAGGTCTCTGCATCCCTAAAATCACAACTGCACTACCAAGATCATCCTGACACTCAATGACCTTCTTTCTACAATCCACCTTGGCTCGATGAGCCTCGAGCCAATCCATACCCAACACTACCTGATAGGATCCTAAAGGAATAACTCGAGGTCAAGTGTAGTGGAGAAGACTCCCAAATCAAGTACACAACTCTCCACATATGAGTCCACAACGAGTTTAGCCCCAGAGGCCAACTCAACCTACCAACTATCTGGTTTCCTAGCCACCACTAGCCCACACTGGTCTACTACTAGAAGGAGATACAAAAGAATCTGAAGCACCTGAATCAAAAAGTACTGAGATAGAAATACCCCTGATAGTACCTATCATCTCAATGACTGTGGCCTAATGCTCACCTGGTGGTTGTCAACCACTGCATATATACACGATGGGCGTGTCCCACGTCACCCACCATCTGCTCGATCTAGGAGCTCTCTGCATATCCATAGTAGTGGGCTTGTGCGGACACATACGCACATAATGGTCTGAGCCCCACAAATAAAACATCCTCCTGTACCCCTCTGAGATGGGGTCCCTCTCTGTACTCTGGTGAACTGAACTGCCGGTCCAACCCTAGCAGACTGCTGTGAGTGGGCTGCCGTGAGTGATGAGTACCCGACCTCCTATCCCTAGATCCACCAAAACCACCTCTAGATCACCTCACTGAAAACTCTGAGTCTACCTACCCCTCTGATGTTGATGTCCCTGATGTTGTGTCTGTTGCGGTGGGTGCGGTGGAGCTCTCGATGCTGCTGGAGAAGACCAGAATCCTCCTCTAGGGGGTGGTGCTGCACCCCGTGCCCTCTGACTCTGAAAGGCTCATGTATCCTATCCTAGAACTTGCTCTTGTTTCTATCTCGTTCCTGCCTTGGTCCTATTCTCCTCAGCCAAGTAGGCCTTCTCAATGGCCTTCTCAAGCGTGGGAGGAGATAACATCCTAACAGCTCCTGCTATATCTACATTCAGCCCCGAATGAACCTATTTACCTACAATTTCTCATCTTGCAGGTAGTCTACATACTACAAGAGATCCAAGAACCTGCTCTCATACTGCGCCACTGTGCCAGAGCCCTATCGTAAGTCATGAAACTCATCGATCCTCTTCTGCACAAAATGCTCTGACATATACCGGCCCCGAACCGCTCCTCAAACAACTCCTAGGTCACTATATCTCGAGTCAAATGGAGCTTCCACTCCTCATTCCTCCACCAAACACCTGTTGTGTCTCGAGGAGGTGTATGGTGAACCTAGCTTTGACATTGCTCTCATGAGAGTGCAAGCCAAAGCAGCTATCCAAGCTAAGGAGCCAGGACTCTGCCCCAAAGCCATCTATGTCGAACCAGGAAAGTAGGTGGCTAAAGGTGAAGAAGGTCTCGAATCACACTACTTATGTCTCGATCCTGGCGATGTGGTCTAACAGGTGAAAGGGGTCACCTATCTCCAAATGGTCCCTCAAGCTGTGTGATCGGCTACGACGTGAAAAACGAGGCCATCCTCTCACCAAGGATGGAAGGGCTGCGTGACCTCTCTCATCTCGGGGTATCGTGCTCAGGTGGCTCTGAATGTGCATCCTCACCAATCAACTCCTCATCTCCCAACTGAATGTCCTCCTCTCGCGGCTCCTGCGGTGGTGGAAGGCGCTCCTGCACGACGCCTATCAGCTGCTGCAGGGTCTCTAATATCTGAGGCCCAAAATCGGGGGCCGGCGGCTCCCGCGTAGGTGCACTACATCCCGAGCCTCTAGCCGATCATCCCCTCTTGGGTGCCATCCTGAACCCGAGGTAAAAAAAAAAAATTTTATAAACTTTTTTTAAATTTGCTTTGAAAGCATTTTTTTTAATTATTATTATTATTATTATTATCATTATATAATGTAACACCAGATGCAATGCCCCTTCCCGTTAATAATTAATTTATATTAATTATTAATTTTCCCAAATAAATTAACACTATCCCAACAATAATTTAATTATTTTACTCTATTAAGCTCCCTAGGGTCATAATTAAAAAATTTTACCCCTAGAAAATAAATAATCTTCCCCCTTTTTAATTTTTTTCCTACACACCCTTTTAATTTAATTTGTTTTCCCCTTTTAATTTAGCTTACCCACACACCCCCTTTTTTATTTTTATTTTTATTCCCATTTTAAATTCTCATGACTTAAGAGGGTTAATATTAAATAGGAACCCTAGGATCAAACCCATGTGAGCCTTAGATTTCTACATTTGCCCTAAATTTGACCTAATCATCCTTATGTTTTTTTTTTTTCCTTTTTTCTTTTTTTCATTCATTTTGTTTCTTTTTTTTCTATTTCTCTTTTTTGTTTTCGTTGCATGTGGAGGAGAAGCTATGGAAGCTTGGATTTATTTATTTTTTTTGTTTAAAGGATTGAATATTTTTAACAAAACTTTACAAAATTTGTTTATTAATATATTATTTTGTTTATAATATATTAGCTTGATCTAAAAAAGTGAGGTATAAATTTTTTGCGAGGGATTTGTGTGGACGTGGATTTGGAGAGTGGTGGTTTGTGTGAGAGGGGGTGCAGAGGTGGTTGAGGTAGTGAGGGTGGGGGTAAGCCCATGGGGATGGGGGGGGCAACAGTGGGGGAAGGGAGGTTGGGGGAGGGGGGGGGAGGAGGGGGGGGGGGGAGGGGGAGGGGGGCCGGGGGGGGGAGGGAGCAACGGGGGAGGTGGGTGGGGGGCCATGGGGGGTAATGGTGTGGAGGGCGGGGGCGGGGGTTGGGGGGAGTGGGGGGCAAGGCAGGGGGGCAGGTGGGTAGGGCATGGGGGGGGGGGGGGTGGGGTGGGGGGGTGCGGGGGGTGGGGAGGGGTTCGACCCTCCCCACCAACATTTCTTTTTTTTTTTTTTTATTTTTTTATTTTTTTTTTTTAATTTTTTTTAAAACAAAAAGTTTATTTTTTTTTTTTTTTTTTTATATATATATATATATATATATATATATAATATATATTATATATTATTATATTATGACATATAATACTTGTTAATATATATATAACATATACACTATGTTATTTAATATATATAATATTATAAATTATATATAAGTATATTTTAATATATTTATATATATACCCTATTCACAACAATTTTTTTTTAATGTTACAAACACATACAACACATGTTTTGAATATATATAGTTATATCTTATTTTATATATATTATATTTTATATTATTATATATTATATAAACTATTATAAATTATAAAATGCTTAAAAAATTTTGTTTTATTATAAAATAAATCCATGTTTATATAAATCATATTCTAAAAAATTATTTTTTTCATTGATAAGAAAGGGAATATAACTTTCACTTATTTCAAAAGTAAATGTAAACTTAAACAAATTTAAACTTAGTGAAGGAGGAGGAGATAATCAATTTAATACTAATAAATCTATTTGCAAATTTTGACAAAAAAGAAATGTAAAAAGTATTTTGTTGTGTAAATGTTTCAAAATTTTCAAGAAGAATTATTTCAAGAATGGAAAAACATTTTCAAATAAATAATTTAAAAGATTTGACAAGAAGGAGGGAACAAATAAAAATAGAAGATATTTAAATCAACTTTCCTTCCAATACTAATATCAAACTCCATATAACAACTAAATTTCCTTCAAATGAAATGACTAAATAGTATTTCAAATTTCTAACATTTATTACTTTTTTTAACAAAACAATAAAAATAAAATAAAACAAAAATTACCCAAAGAGTCCATGTGTTTGAACCATGGCTCTGATACCAAAATGTAATGCCATTTTTTTTTTTAACTTTTAAAAGTAAGCACAACTAAATATTTCAGATTTAATGTATAATGCATAACTATATTTTGCATATTTATAAACAAACAAAACCTTCCAAATGAAGACATGTAAAATAAAAGAGCTCATGATTTCAATATTGTAATCTTTCCTTTCTCCCTTTTTTACAAGATTCTTGCAATAATGAAGGAAAAAACTTCTTTAGCAAATGACTTAAGTTTACAAGTAACATCAAATACAAAATAGGTATTTACAAGAAGGTAAAAGCTTCACAAAGCCACATTTATTTACAAAATGAAAGTAATGCCCTCAAAAGATGAGGATGACCAAGAGGACCAAGATGGCAAAGAGGCTCCAACTATCTCCAAACTTGAGTGTTCTTCCAAGGATGCTGAAATAAGAGACAAGGCTTGTTTACCACCCAACCAATAGGCATCATCACATGTCTTTCCATGGTTGGAAGCCATGCTAGCCTCCCCCAAGCCCATGGGAGAGAGGAACAAACTTCCACAATGTGCACAAGTATAATGGGGATAAAACACAACAAGAAATACATAGACCATTTAATACACTTAGACAAACTACACATGGTAAAACAACAACATGAGGAGAACAAGGTCAACCTCACAAAGGGGGAAGAGAAGAAATAGGATGCCCAAATCAAAGGTGTCCAACCATAGGAACACCAACAAAATCATGTTTACAAAACTCCTTATTCCTCCTAATCATTCATCCTCCTTATTCCTCCTTTATGTCATAGAAATCCTTCTTGGGAGGATTTTCAAACCCAAAAGGGTTTCCTCACCAAGAATGGGGAAAGGTTCAAGCCATATGAACCTTTCTCCCACCTCAAACCATATGAGGGGATGAGAAGGGACCTTCATGGCTTGACCAACAACCATGAGGTTTGAGAGGGAAATCCCTCTCTTCCCCTACATTCTCCAAAAACCATCAATCCAAATGATGGTGGAGAGAAAACAAAAGAAAACAACAAAGTAACAAAACAAACAAACTACATTCACCATACAACTTTACAACACATCATTTCACACACATCATTTTATTGACCAATGCATAGTTAACAAGATAAGCACAACTAGAAAGAAAAGGATTAAGAATCCTACCTCTACAATGCTTTCCAAGACTCTAAGCTTTTCCCTTTGTCCAAGCAAACCTCCAAGCTCCCAAAATTCTCCAAGTTCTCCCAAAAAAATGAGCCAAGAAGACCCCTTCCTTCCACATGAGGAAGAATAAGAAGAGGAACCCAAAAGTTTCCTCACCAATGGGAAAGTGACAAGTGTCACCCCCTCTCCTCTCAAGAGTCAAAGATTCCAAAAACCAAATAAGTAAAAGTAAACTCACCTTTTAGCCCTTATCACCCAAAATACTAAAAATAAAAATAAAACAAAGTGGAGCAACTTTTAACAATTACACACAAACCAACCATCTTACATGGATGGTGACTAAGGAGGGAAAATGGGAGGGAAACTCCCTCCAAACCTTGGAAATAAGCCCCCTACCTATTAGGTAGGGTCCAAGGGCCCATTTTCATGCTAAGGGAACTCCCAAACTCAAAAGGGGTCCCTAAAAATGCCTAAAATAACCCAATTTCGGGTTTGGCATGCTTGGGCACAAGGGTAGAGGGTGTGGGGTCCACCCAAGGTTCACATGTGGTCCCCAATCCCTTCTACCAACACACACACACACTTACCCAAAACCATCACTTAAATTAAGATGAGATCATTAAACCCCTAAACTAGTTTACTTAATAAAACACACCCTAAACATAATTAATTTTACAAGACATAAATACATTACAATTGAGGGTTCACCCATGGTGCCCAAATAAATACACCTATTCTAAGGCCTCAAACATTTAGCATGGTTAGGACTCATCCCGTGGGCCGCTCGTGCACAATTGTGTAGCTGCCCTAAAACCCATGCTCTCCTATACCTGTCACCTGCACACTCATTGCACACATTAACCGCATCTGTCCAATATAATAACATCATCTACACATCACAATTTAATCAAACTTATAATGTCCTAACATCATTATACAATTGATAGTGCAATGCATACAATTATACACATAGTTTGCCATGAATCATCCACAGATAAAATTACAACGACATACACTTAGGCTAGCATGAGATTACCATTATTAAATCCAGAAAACTATATCATTAATCAAATCGACCACAAGAAATCAACATCTAACCAATAAATCTCACTATCATGTACCCCTATTAGTGTCATCAACATCATAAGAAATATATCAATATACGAATCTAGTCCAATTGGCGCTACACGCCCAAAATACCATAATGTCCATGAGGATAAAATAACATAGCAAAATGTCTCATTATCATATCAACTACGTGAGTAGATTAATATTTTCTAAATTTCTATTTGATATTACCATTATAATATTCTTAAGAATTACCTTTCTCTACTTCCTTTCTTTAGAAAATTAAATCTACATGATATTCTGATTAGATTAGTGAATATTCATTCACTTTTATTAGATTAGAAATAAACATGGAACCTCCCCTTATTTGAGGAGGTAATTTTTCCCATGTCATTGACAAAATATCCAACCAAAAAATTGCAACAAGGTGCATCCACTTACTCTAATGTTATGGATTCCACACAATTACTTCACACCCACTTACACCCGAAGATGTTTTTATTATGTTACCCGTTGGTTTTGTTACTCCTAAATTTCCTATATATGATAATATTTTCTCATTCCATGTTTCTTGATTCAATTATGCTTTCAATGACATCTTGATTACCAAGATTTCCCCCAATGTCTTAAGGACTTAGTGTTAATTTTTTTATGCTCTCCCACTTATTCTCGTAATGCGCATTTATTTCTATAGAAAATCTATTTCCCATCAATATTGAGGAAAAATTTCTTCGCATAATTTTATTAAATACAATAAGGTCCTATTGAGCATCTTAATGCATATGTGTTGCATTCTAAGACCCTGCTCACCAAAATAAAAATATCTTAGCTGATAATTGTTGGCCATCGTGTGTTTTTTTTTCATTGATGTAAACTCCCATTTATGAAAAAGGGTGTCAAGGTTTAGTGTGAGTCTCCTATGATGTTATTCAAAGGTCAAACATGAAGATTGATTGGTAGTGTTAAGCTCTAGTGAGTTAGTGTTGTCCCGGTGCATGGTTGAGTGAGCCTCATCATGGTATGAAGTCTCCAAATATGGTTGGAGTGTTTTATGTGGTCATACATGGTCCATATTATGTTTCATGAGTGTACTTGGGTATGCATTGAGTCAACAAGTTCGACCTGATGTTGAGTCAAGTCATTCTAAGCTTATTTCTAGTCCTAGATAGTGTAGGATGAGGTAGTGATAAGATATTTGGAGCTAAAGAGTCTTTTTGAATCATGGGAAAAATTCATTACAATGTACTTGACGTGTATGATGAGTTTCAGTCAGAATTCGGTGATACAATGCTTCTATGAGGTCCTTCGGAAGAAATAGGTGAGAAACAAACAGTTTAACACATGCAAATGAGATTGGATGGAGAGTTTTAGGAATATATGAGATATATGGTGAGCATGGAAAGTTATAGGATGTTGTAATGATGTGTCATGACAAGTTTCAGGTCATTTGGCAACGGTAATTTCAAGTTATGTAAGTTTTGGTTAAATAGGGTAAGTAACAAGCAGTGATTTTCAAGTAAAGTTGGACCTTCTGATGCTCGTTGTGAACTATATGCTTTACATGAGGACCTAAGATATTTGGAATATATTCTTAGGTAAATTATGAATCTTTGAAAAAATAATGAGGTGGTTTGACTATCATATTTTATGAATGATCGTTAAGAAGGTAAAGTGATTTGAAACCCTAGCTAAACCCTAGCGACGAGAAGCTTACAAAAGAAGAGGTATAGTGAGCCAATTTTTATTCCTTTTGTAAAAGTGATGATTGTATGTTGTATATGACTCTTCCATATTTATATAAAGGTATGTTAGAGCATGTGGTGATATGTGGGCCCAACTTGAAAATGTAAGTTTCTGAAGAGTTCCAATTTATGGAAAAGTTCTCCAAATAAGGTAAAATATAAATTATCATTTATCATATCCTAGGAGTTTTTATAGATGTTCATGAAGGTTTCAAGTCATGGTTGTGATGAAAAAGTACAAAGTGTTCCCTATTTGGGTTGATTGGTCAAAGGGGCGCTTTGGGGCGCTATAAGCAGCTTTCAAGATAAAATACACATTAAAGAGCTACGTAAAGATTTAGGAGTTGATTAAAGCTGTGTTAGAAATATAATTCAGATAGATTTCCATTTATATAAATTTTTTCTCATGATGATGATTTTTAATATGGTTTCTAGGTCAGATTGTGGAAAATAAGGGTTTTGGCCTTCTAGGATATAATTATTTTTGTTGAAAAATTGAGTTGGTTGGAGCATGCGATGGATTGAGTGATGATTTCTATCACCTGTAATGTGAAGAGGGATATATTTTTAATCCAATTAATCCATTTTTATGTCTTGAAAGTGTCATGAAGGGTGTTAACTAGTTGCATTTGGAAAACTACTTTTTAGGTAGCTTGATTTGGTGAAGGCAAAAGTTGATGTAGTTTGAGCCAATGGATATTTCATGAGCTCTAGCTTTATTAGACATGTTTTATAAGTACTTAAATTTCCATGGAGTGGTCACATGCCATAGTTGAGTTAATATTGAAGCCAAAAGGCATATTCACGTTGGTGGAAATAGATGTTTGGTGAAGGCAATGAGCTATTGGGCCCATTAAATGAAATAATTTGATTGGTTCATGATAATTATGACCATGGATTATGTTTAAATGTCATTTTAAACATGTTTGGTGATTTTTAGAGCTTGAATAAAAATAGTTTTGGTATTAGGTGATTTTTTTCATTCCAATGCAAGGGTTTTGAGGATTTTTGGTGCATGGATGATGGTTTCTAGCTAGAACGACCTATATAGGTCATATGTGACCATTGTAATGAATTTATTGGGATTTTATTATGATTAATTGGTAGTGAAAAATGTTTTGGACTGACGTATGATAATTTTGAAGGAAGAAAAACATATTTAAGTACTTTTCTGGTTCATTTTTGAACTAGTGCTTGTGGAGGGAAACATGCGACCTAGAGGAGAATGATTTATAGGTATGTGTGCATGATTTGAAGGATGAGGAAGAACACGAAAATTTTAGGAATTATTTAAGACATGAGAGACAAATATTAGAGAAAATACAAGTTGATAAAGAAGAAGATAAAACAAGATTGAAGACCTAGGGTTTTTAAGCTAGGGTTTTTGAGATGAATATGTGATCTCTATCAGGTTGTGGCAGAGAAAAATTAGAGATCAAAAATATTAAGGTGGTTGGTTAGTGCTTAGTCATCTTAGGGGTTTATAGCCTCCTTTATAGAGTGGGTACTTTACTAAATTAGAGGTTGGTGGTCCTTGTAGGGTTGGTGCTCCTTATGGGGTTGGTGCCTCACTAAATTTGAAACATTAAAATATAATGTTTCTGTTTCAAAGGTGTGTTTTCTTCCCCATGATGTTTTACCACTTAAATCTTGTGTCTATGAACTCTCTTGCATTTGTTATGGCTCTTTGAATGCATTGTGCACAATTAATATGCTATAACTAAATGTATGTGAATGTAAGAATGTTTTTGATTGGTAAAATTAATTATAAATGAAGTAAGGAATTTGTAGGACTGATTCACCCCCCTCTCAATTCATTTTTCTTCCAACAATTGGTATCATAGTAGGTCCTTGTGAATCAAGTCTAACAAAAAGGAGGAGATCCTAGAAGCACAAATGGGTAGGTCAACTAATCTTTGGAGGAAACAATATGATATTGTTGAGTCTATAGTTTTTGGATTACAAGAGAATATGAGTGAAATGGAGAAATATCATGATCTAGCTATCAAGGATTTAAAATCTCAAGTGGAGAATATGTTTAATGCCCTAAAGGAGAAAGAGGATACTTGTTCCAGGTATGAAGAGAGGTTGAAATATTTGGAATCTGATTTAGAAGATGCTTCTAATAGGTTGAAAATGTATGGAAAGTTAGAAAATATTTCTAAATCTCTTGATAAGGTTTTAGAAGGCCAAAATATAGCTAGAGATAAAATAGGCCTAGGATTTCAAGGATTACATGATGGAGAAGTTGGTCCAAGTTCAAAATTAGATGTGATGGTGACCAATAATATTGATTTGAGAAGGTCTAACTCCATTAGACAACCTAATGCTATGAGGTATGGTTCATCATTTAATGGATATTGCTATGTTTGTCATGATTTTGGTCATAGAGCTAGAGATTACAAGAGGAGGTATTCTAGGAATGGTGTATCTCTCTTCAAAGGTGAATATTTTTCATGTTGTGAGTATGGCCATAGAGCCAAGGATTGTGGATGGAATCTTAGTGTGTTTAAGCCAAGAAAAAGAAAAGTGTTGTTTGCTTCAATTGTCACCAATCAGGTCATATAGGAAAAAAATTTCCAAAACAAGAAGAGGTTTATTGCAAGGTATAGTATAAAGGATAAGAAGGAGGTTTCTCAAGTTAAGAAGGTCAATAATACTGATTCTCATCCTACCATGTAGTGTATGAGCCACAAGGAATATTACAACACTATCAAGGTTGGAAACTTAGTCAACAAGCCTAAATCAAGTCAAGGAAGCATGTGTTATCTTGTTGAAGAAGAGCATATGTGTTTGAATGCCTTTTAAGATCTTGTGCAATACAAGTTGAAGAAATTGGGTCTTTGGGATACCTCTAGAGTGATAAGGTATGAAAAGTGAATCCTCCCAGGCATTTTCGAGTCTTGGTTACTTGTAGGTGTCTGAGTCCTAAGTCATAAGGTCATGTTGTGGTATCAAGTAAAGTTTTTTTTGGTGATTCTAAGATCTGAGTTTGCATTGGGTCTCAGTCAAAGGTCTTTGGTTTGTTGTAACCATATCAAGTATGTGTCACCATTTTTAAGACCAAGTCCTTGAGTATATGTTCTAGTGGAAGTTCGGGTCATGAACATCTTTTCCTAAGAAAGCATAATATGTGATTGAGTCAAGTATTGGAATATGTCAAGATTCTTATTAAGTTTTGAAGAATTCATGATCTCATTTGAAGTATCCTTGAGCTTGTGTATTCACCAGGGGTTTTGTACTATGTGTGTAATAAGTCATCAAGTGAGTTTTTCATTACAGTGTTAGGAGTTCTATCAATGTCATTACTTCAAGAAGTCAATCTGAATATGTAGGCCTTTGGCCTTGTCATCTAATAATTCATTATAAATCATCATTATTGATGTAGGATATCATGTCAAGAAGTGATTATTCTATGATTGAAGGGATCTGGTATGATTGAAGAAGGATCGTGGCATTGGAATGAATTAGAAGGTCAAAAATCAAGAATCTTTTTGTGTTCAAACAAAGAAGATTACAGGTAACCTATTTTATGAAAGTTCTGCGTTTGAGCATATATATGGAGGAGTTAGAGGTTAATATTTTGGAATAAGTATCTACACTTTTCATTTATCAAGATTCTAAAGGAATTATGTGTGGAAAAAACTTCAAGTAATAGAAAATGGTGACAATATAAAGAGTTGAGTGTGTGGCACTTCAAGAGAGCTAACTCAAATACGTAAGTTAAAATCTAGGCATTTCCTTAAGGTAGAATCTACAAGTTTTGAGAGTATAAAAGGAGAACCTTGTCATCTCGTAAAGTTGTGTCGTCAAAGTTGAAGCATCCAAAATTGTATGAATGAAGGTGTTTTTACTATATTCATCTATATCAAGGGTTTATTCTCTATGCATAGTTCTCAATATTGATCATCAGTGCATCGGAGTATCAAGTTCAAGTATGATAATGCCTTCAAATGTAAAATTTCAGAAGTAGAACTCTCAAGTAAGAATTATTCAGGTTTTTTTAATAAATAATATAGTACCATCTATCATTTCTCAAAATAATATGTCATTAAAGGCACTAATTATCTCGTCTCAGTGGTCTATAATTATTCAAATAATATGGTTTGAGTTTGTATAGTCCATTAATAACTAAAAAAGTAGTGTGTTGGTGCCTAGAAGTCCAAAATTCATGCTACATGTGTATTGGATATATTTGTGAGATTCTTGAGTTCCTAAAGTTATGAAATAAGCTCTAAGGGATAATGAGGATAGGTAAACAAGGGTTTGTTTAACCTGAGGTATCATGAAGATCATATATTTGTGTGTGGACATGTGGAGTTTTGAGTACCTCCTAATGAAGATTCCATGCTCATCAAATTCATGAAATATTAATAATGGCTATCATAAGAAATTTCCATATGCGCGTTAGAGATATGAAGGGAAAATATACAAATAATAATGTGCTTAGATGGTTAGTATGACTAAGAAAGCAAACTACAATCCTATGGAGAAAGAGGAAGCTTCTTGAAATAAGTGTCAAAGGCATTTGAGTGCTCATTGGCTTATAAGGTTGAAGGAGATACTTGTATATGGTTAAGAAGGACATATGTTATGATTTATTTTTCTTATTTTTCAGGGTTTATTCTTAGATACAAATCAATATATAACATAAAATGGTCTATAAAATGTAAAGTTTGCAAGGCGTAAGGTTTAGGGTGTTGTTGACCATGGAACTTGTGCAAAGATATATCTACAAGTCATGCTAAAAATGAACAGGATTGTTCTTGCTAGAAGTGCTCAAATTAGTGATGTCTAGGTCAAATTGTTGGATTCAAAGTGACTCAAAAAATAATGTGCAAGGTATAGAATTATCAAGAGATGATATGATGTTTAGTGTTTCAAGAATATATTTATGCCTGGTGCAATGGTACGAGTCTCATGAAATATGTAGAGGGTTCCTTACATTATGTCATGCCATGTTCTTCACCGAAGTTTGAGTATTTCTTTGATGGCCTCGGTATGGTTAAGTGTATTGAAAATTCCCTTAAGTAATTCTTAGAAGAAAGAAGATCCCTTGACTTGACAATAAAATACATAACAATATGAAAATAAGATTGAGAAAGTGCTTTTAAGGACTGTGAAATGATATGAAAGGACCGTATTTGCTTTGAGTGCTTCTTTATCTCTATTTAGTGGTGTCTAGGTATTAATGAAACTAATCTCTAGGTGACCTAGGAGAGTATGAGGTCTAATATCAGTTTATAGAAAAACTTTAAGAAGGAAAGGGGTTTGCAGAATGTGCTTTGATGTCCCGAGATTCTTGTATCGTTAGATTTTTTCTCATGAAACTATCTCCCGGGGTTCCATACACGAAGAATTCAATTAAAGGAAAAAGTTCAGTTTTTTTACAACAAATCATAACCTACACGTTTGAAATACCTTTTGAGACTAAAGGAGGTGTCTTTGATGCTGTAAAAAGTGTGTAAAGTCCTTAAAAATAACAAGGTAGACTATGAGGCTATGCACTTATACCATGAAGGGGAAGAGTATACAAAGCTTACCAAAGAAGGATAATTGACTCAATGGAAACCTGTTGATCCTAAGAAACCTATGAATTGATTGAATAATTTCTGGAGTTCTTAAAGGAATGTAGTGATTAAAGAAGAGCTTAAAAGGTAAATAAAGGATTTAAAATAAATGAATACGAATAATTCAAAATAAATAGGTGTCTATTGGCATAATCGGGTAATTCGAATATTTGAAGATGAGACAAAGCATGTATAGTTTTGTGTGAAAATTTACATAGACATGGGAGCTCATGATAAGATTTCAATCTAGTATAAGGCATCCAAATGGTCTAAATGGTTATATGGAGAATTATTTGCTAATATTATTCAAAGGTAAGTAAGGTGTTTGGTTCAATTCATTATGATAACATGAAAATAAGGTTGAAGAGACCGAAATGACCGAAAATAACCTTCGGACTACAATGAAGTGTTTGATCCCTCTCAAATCCATGAAAGTAAGGTGATAATCAAAATTTTCTACTTTTTAGTGAGATGTGGGTAGTATGGTTCCAGGGGGAGACTTTGGAGATGTTTTATGCTGAGATTGAGATGTTAGAGCTTGATCAAGTTGGTAAAAATGACATTGAAGTTGAATTTTAGGGAATAAGGTCCTAAGGTGTAGAATGATAAGCTTGTAGGAAAATATGTGAGTTTTATTACATGGTTAAATCCTAAAAGTGATGATTGGAATAAATTAAGGCTAAACTAGAGATTATCTTCTCAAGAGGATCTTTGTACAAGTCTAAAGGATTGTCAAATTTTATTTAAGGAGTCAAAGTGAAGCTAATACGGTCCCGAGGGGGAGCTATTTGATCATGTAAGAAAAAAATTTCCATTGTTGCCATTGTGTTGTCATTTTCCATGTAGTAGAGTTATTATAACCTTTTTCAAAGATGGAAAAGGGGGAGACAAACATCATAAACATGGGAAATAGGTCATGTAGGTGTTATTCATGTTGGTTGCCATCAATGTTTCTGAATGATGGTTGCCATCAATGACAAAGGGGGAGATTGTTGGCCATTATGTGATTGTTTTTTCATTGATGTCAAATCCAATTTATGGAAAATGGTTTCATGTTGTAGTTTGAGTCTCCCTATGATGTTATTCAATGGTAAAACATGAAGGTTGATTAGTAGTGTCAAGTTCTAGTGAGTTCAATGTTGTCCTGGTGCATGATTGAGTGATCCCGATCATGGTATGAAGTATCCAAATCTGGTTAGAGTGTGTCACAAGGTCATACATGGTCCATATGATGTTTTATGAGTGTACATGGGTCTGCTTTGAGTCAACAAGGCCAATATAGTGTTGATTCAAGTCATTCCAGTGCTTGTTTCTAGTCCTCAATCATGCGGAATGAGGTAGTGATATGATATACAGAGATTATGAATCTTTTTGAAGCATGGTAATAGTGTTATGATAGTGTACTTGAGGTGTGTGATGAGTTTCAAGTCAGAATTTAGTGATATAATGCTTTTATGAGGTCATTTGGAAGTAACATGAGAAACAAGTAGTTTAGCACATGTAAATGAGATTGGATGGAAGTTTCGAGTCATATATGAGATAGATGGTGAGTATGAACAGTTATAAGATGTTTTCATGATTCTTCATGACAATTTTCATGTCATTTTATAATGGAAATTTCAAGTTATGCAAGTTTTGGTGAAACCGGGTAAGTAACAATGTGATTTTAAAGCAAAGTTGGACCTTCTGATGCTTGTTGTGAATTGTATGCTTTGTGTGGGGACCTAAGATATTTGGTATAAATTATTAATTAAATTATGAATCTTTAACATCAATAATGAGGTGGTTTCATCATCACGTTTTTATGAATGGTCGTTAAGAAGGTAAAGTGATTTGAAACCCTAGCTACACCCTAATGAGGATCAACTTACAAAAGAAGAGGTATAGTGAGCTAGTTTTGATTCATTTTTCAAAATTTATAATTTGATGTTGTATAGGACTCTTATATATTTATAGAAAGGTATGTTAGAGCATGTGATGATAAGTGGGCCCCACCTAAAATGTAAGTTTATGAAGAGGTCCAGTTTATGGAAAAAAATTTCAAACAAGGTAAAAGCTAAATTTTCATTTATGATAGCCCAATATTTTTTCTAGATGTTCATCAAGGTTTCATGTCATGGTTGTGATGAAAAAGTACAAAGTGTGCCCTATTTGTGTTGACTGGTCAAAGGGAAGTTATAAGTAGTCTTCAATAAAATGAATATTACATGAGCTACGTATATTTAGGATGTGATTAAAGTTGTTTTGGAAAGATAATTTAGAGATATTTCCAGTGATATAAGGTTTGTCTCATGATGATCAGTTTTTATATGGTTTCCAAGTCAGATTATGGATAAGAAAGAGTTTTGGCCTTTCAGGATAAAACTATTTTTGCTGAAAGTTTGAGTTGGTTGGTGCATGATATGGATTGAGTGATGATTTATATCACCTGTAATGTGAAGAGGGATGCATTTGGCATATAATTAATCCATTTATAGGTATTGAAAGTGTCATGAAGGGTGTTAACCAGTTACATTTTGAAAACTGCATTTTAGGAAACTTGATTTGATGAAGGAAAAAGTTGATGTAGTTTGAACCACTGGATGTTTCACGAGCTCTAAATTTCTTAGATGTGTTTTACATGTCTTTAAATTTCCATTGAGTGGAAAAAATACATATTTGAGTTCATTTTGTGGTGTCTTATGGCCCAAAGTCAGATTCAGGATGTGGAAACAAATGTTTGGTGATTTTTAGATCTTGACTAAAAATAGTTTGGGTGATAGGATATTTGTGCCATCCCAATGCAAGGGCTTTGAGGATTTTTGGTGAATAGATGATGGTGTTAGGCTAGGACGACCTATATGGGTCATATGTGACCATTGTAATTAAGTTATTTGGATGTTATTACGATGAATTGGTCATGAAAAAGTTGAAGGACTAACCTATGGTGAGTTTGAAGGAAGAAAATCATATTTAAGTTCTTGTTTGGTTCATTTTTTAACTAGTGCTCTTGGAGGGAAAAGTGCGACCTAGAGGAGAGTGATTTGCAGGTATGTGTGCATGATTTGAAGGATGAGAAAGAACATGACATGTTGAGGACTAAATTAAGACATGAGAGAAATATCCTAGAGCAAAGAAAAGTTGAGAAAGAAAAAGATAAAAAAATATTGAAGACCTAGTGTTTTAGCTAGGGTATTTGCGCTAAATATGTGATCTCCATCGGTTTTGGCAGCAAAAAAATTAGAGATCAAACATATTCATGTGGTTGTTTGGTTCTTAGACATCTTATGAGTTGTAGCCTCCTTATGGAGTGGGTGTTTTGTTAACTTAGGGGTTGGTGCTCCTTGTGGGGTTGGTACCAATAAATTTGAAGCATGGCAATATAATGTTTGTGTTTTAGTGAGTTTTATTCCCCATGAATTTTTCTCACTTAAATCTTGTGTCTATGAGCTCACTTGCATGTGTTATGGTTCTTTGAATGCATTGTTCAAACTTAATATGTTATGGTTGAATGTATGTGAATGAAAGAATGTTATTGATTACTGAAACTAATGGTAAATGAAGTAATAAATTTGTAGGATTGATTCACCCCCCTCTCATTCCATTGTTCTTCAAAAAATAATTAATTACAAGATTTATTCACACAAATATTATTATCCCCTTGTAGTATTAGATCATGTTTGAAAATTTAACATCTTTCAACCATTTGTGATACACCTTGAAAAAGTGTGAGGCTAATTATTACATATGAACAAGCTCAACTAAATTGATAGCTCTCGCTCCGCATCTACTGCTAAGTTTTCAAGAAAACCCACATTCAAAATAAATCCTAAAGATGTAAATTTATATTCTAAACAAACCATTAATTCTATCTCATAACTTGTTTAGCTATAATCGAACATGTGTTTCATTAATTTACTCACCTGCCAAGTCCTCCTCACATTCTCTCAAAACAATATCTTGAGTGTAATCTCATATTTCTTCCTCCATTGTTTGAGGCTGATATGAGTAAACCTCAAATCAATAAGTTCAATTCCAATGCCCATTTTGATTATCATTGGTGTATCAGAACTCTACAAAAAAATCTTAAATCTTCGTCATGTTATTCAAAATATTATTGATTATAATGATATTAAATGGGACAAGCCCACCGACTCTTTAGAGCTAATTAATGACAAATATAAGTGCTTGAAACATAGTGATTGAGAGGGGGTGTGGTGAATTAGTAGTACAAAACTTTTACTTCAATTATCTCAACTTGCATACGTCATTCATAGTATCCAATACACATACATTATCAATGTGAGATTATTAAGTGTGATATAATCATCTATGAGAACATGAACCAAAAGAGAGCACATAAATGTCAGATTTAAAGTGGGAAACCCTCAAGGGGAAGAAAACCCACTGAACCTTTGCATATATTACACAACACTAAGTAATTTAGTGAAGCACCCACTTCACAAGGAGCACCAACCCCTAGAAAGTGAGTGAGGTGCCAACCCCATAAGGAACACCAACCCCTATTTAGTAAGGAACCAACCATACAGGGAGGATACAACCCCCTAATATGACCAAACACCAACTCAGTCACCTAAATATGAAGATCACTTAAGTACTTATTTCTCTAGTAATTGATTGTGACCACTTGTTCAGCTCCATCCAGTCAAAACTCTCTCAAACTTCTCTCTCCTTACTTTCTCATGAATGCACATTCATATGCTTCTTAGGTCAAGTGACCTTTAAGCCCTTCTTCTCTAGCCTACTTATCTTCTCATCCTCTTATATGATATTTTCTTGACTTCTTACAACTATCTCACATACCCCTCTTACTCACTCATTCCTATCTCCTCTAACCTAGCTCAAATGAGCTATTTCAACACACTTCTATAATTAACACACCCCATAAACAACCAAAAATCAATTAAGACCATTAAGGTATTTCATTTCAACATAAAAACACATTCCAAACTATCATATAAATCACATACATGGACCATATAGGTCGAAATTAGGACCAAAAACACAAACGAGATCACGAGGCCTAAAACAAAAAATTTCACCTCCAATGGTTAGAATATGAACTACAAGAACATGAAGCAAATCCACCAAGGTTCCACAATCTCTAAACACTCTAGAAAAATACTCTCAACACTATATGATGGTTCTTTGTAACTTCCAATCATTTAATCAACCTATTCAAATTTTGATGTCATTATAGACCAGGGCTATGTTCAAGGTTGTATGCAAAGAAGTTGATATGCAGCTCAGTCACTATGGTGGTTCTCTTTATGGGGGGTTTTGTTTGGTATCGATTTTCTTGTTCTATACTACTTAACTACGGAAAGTGAGTAAATGTCTAAACTACTGAAAGAAAAGTATATCAAATGCATCTATGATACTGAAACAAAGTTACTGAATGAAATGCTTGTTAAAGGAAATGATTTTCTGAAATAGAATGCTTGTTTAACGAAAATGACAAGTAAAGGAAATTTTCTGAAATAAAGAGATACAAGATTGCATTCAGATAATCACCAAACCAAGATATTAAAACTGGAACTTAGTAAATGTAAAGATTTTGCATGAAATACCAGTCCTTCAATATCCTCAGTCGAGTGGGCCCTTGCTCTACTTCGGATTGAGGCTCTTAACACAAACGTATCCTCAGAATATCATATATTGTATTGATAAAAAATAAGTCTATTACATAATTCAGAGAGCAACTTAACAATAAATTCTTACTATTAACTACTACAATACTGGTAAAAACTAATGAAGAAACAGTTCAATGAGGTGTCTTATAGACACAACCGATTACAACACATAACACAAATATAGGCAAACATATTAACTCGATGAAATTTTCATAAAAGTTCCATGACACCCCATAACTCTACTAGAAACAGGGGTCCTAGTTTGTAGCTTGTTAAGGGTCAACCTCCAAAATGGTGTAGTGGTTGTGGACTCAATCTCCTTTGACTGTGACTGCACAAAATGGTAGAAAATGCACCTCATCATCCTACATATGTCACCAAATCACTCAACAAAGTAGTTAGTGGAAGTTCCATTGGACATTAGTTTGCATAAGACAGAATAAGGGGAAATGCATCACTTTCTACTTTAGATATAACTATTTAGAACATTCCCATGCATTGATTAATGTTTTTAGGAGTAAATTTTATAGTTATATAGATGTTATGATGATTCAATTTATGGACTCATCACTATATGTAAGCTCAATTTTTTTATAAAATCCATCTTCACCATAGAACACTTCACTTTTCAAGCACCACCAAGTAGGTCTTAACACCTAGTAAACCACTTCTTCAAAAGAAACCAACTTCTCACCTCCAAACATGTTGTCATAGCTTTTTGGACACTTTTACTGATGAAACATGATTCCACATACCTTATCAAATCTATAAGAAATCATCAAACATAGCACAATACCTCAAACTTTCCATATCTCTTACCTTGCTTAAGCATGCTAACAATGTTCAAAATTAGGTCTTCAAAAACAGGCTAGTTCATACATCAAACCTCCTCACTAAGGAAATAATGACATATCACCGGAAATATATCATCTTCATCTGTCTAAAACAACTCATTGAAACCTCCAAAATATGACATAAGACACCAAAATGCATGTATCACTAAAGACTTCT
Source organism: Taxus wallichiana var. yunnanensis (assembly GCA_018340775.1). Classification (NCBI taxonomy): domain Eukaryota; kingdom Viridiplantae; phylum Streptophyta; class Pinopsida; order Cupressales; family Taxaceae; genus Taxus; species Taxus wallichiana. The sequence continues at coordinate 377,704,629 of CM031237.1, forward strand.
CCAACTCCGATTCAATGTCCTAAGAAAAATTCTTGAGGTCAACACTTTCTAACACCTCAAATAAAACTTGCAAACTCTTCCACCACTTAAATAACTTCAGGTGAAACTTGAAACACCTCCTCAAGTGCTAACAATCATATTTAACATGGAGAAAGAAAACTTACACACTTGTTCCAAACCATATTCTTGGTAAGCATAATAGGGATGCTTAGGCCATTAGGACTTAATCATGAAAAACACCTTACCGTATCAAAATAAGAATTCAACCACATAATATAGAACCTTTTAAAGTTATCCATTCTCAAATATCACTTCTCCAATATAAAAACATAAAAATCATCTCAAATCTCCATGTCCTGGTTTTATGCCTTCTAGACCATTAGTGGTAGGTCACATTGTGAGACCTGTTTAATCCATTTTCTCCACTAAACCTAACCAAAAATTTGCAGAATAATATAGAAAACATACCAAGCTACAAGGAACAATTAATTTTTCATAATGAGGCCTTCAACCCATACTTATGCCTGCGCAATATAAAGAAAACTATGGTTTTTATTCAACTTACCGTAAAAACTGGAACATGAAAATTCTACTAACAGATCCCTAAAGATTTTTCTACATGCCTAAGTCATCATATTATCTTGAAAAATCCATTTCATGCCCATACCAATCAAATTTTCTCCATCACTCTAGACCTAGGGTTTAAAAAGGATTTTTTTACCTTGTTAAGCTTCTTAATATTCATTCATAAACTTGTGATTACCAAATGAACTCATTCTTATTTCAATATCTTCTTGGTTCCATGCCCTAAAATCCCCCAAAATATCAAGACCCCATGAAAAGTTTACACATGTGGGTGAGCATATGAAAGTAACCTATCGAGATGGGAATGGGATTTTAATAGCTCGGTAGAGATCAAGATTACTTTTCATGCTTTATCATGATCCTCCATTCCTGAAACTTGACACACATAATTGGGATAACCTCATTGATGATCTAAAATTCCCATTTATGCCTACTTACTTCTACAACTCTCCATCTAAAATGACTTTCCCATGCTTTCTAGTCTTGTATTCAATATTCTTTCTTCAAAGGACCTTAAACTTGCATAGTGGACCTAAATAATGACCTTATACCTATTCTATACTTGTTATGCACTCTCACAATGCTCCAATCATGTTTATACATGAATACATTGTTCCATATCACATGCTACCACACCATCTCGCATACATTGGGTCTAGGAAAATCCTAGAATGGTTTTTTCTAGCACAATACTCTCATGAACTAACCTTTTTAACATATTACAAACTCATTAACACCTCTAATACATCATATTGAGCATGTTTGACATCATACCAACCTTCATGCAACTCTTGAAGCCCAAAAATGACACCTATTTACTTAACCATACATCAAGAGGCATGCATACACATTGTTGGTGGTCAAACTTGTAGCTTTGTCTCGAATCGGGAAGAATCGAGTCATTTGAGACAATAATCAAACTATATCCAAGTTATGGGACCTTGCACATTTGAGACAAATCTCCAGAGAAGGCTAGTTCCTTTATTTCCTCTATGCATGATTGCACGTTCCTTCCTTTTGTCATCCCCTTGCACCTCATTATTCCGTGTGCATACCTTTTTTCCCTCCTCTATGTTACTCCATGCCATGCCATTCTATGACATGCTTGAGTATACCACACATAACCTATAAAATCGTGTCATCTTGGTGTCGAATTATTACAACAAATCAATGAGTGACTCATGGCATAAACCACAAGAACATTTACACATTTGGTCATCCTTTACACTAACTGCGCGCGTGCCACGTGTCTTGCATGCCTAGGTGGCTCTAAAAACTTTCGGCACATACCTTTTTCTATAGAGCTTTGATCGGTACATGCCTAGTCTCAATTGATAGATATTGACATAGGCTATAGTGATAGATATTCAAATTATTGGTGGATCTGGTAGGTGAGAAATGGGAAAACTTTTATCTAGGGCATTAATGAGCATATCTGATTATTCCAACTACCCGATTTGATTTGATCCACCCTCTTTCCTTCTCCAACATGCCAAATAGACTTGGGGAAATTTATTTGACAGATTTACAAACATTGAATACTTTTTGTTGGTGGTTGTATTTCAAAATCATGTTTTCCTCCTTCTTCTCTTTTTCTTCCATGGATTCATTTATAATGTAAGAGCTAGGCTCAATGTTAATGTTGGATGTTTTGGATACTTACACATTTTTCTAAGGAATTCATATTTTTTTATTTTGAGTCGCATACCTCTAGATCACGCTCGTGCATGTGGATATCAACCTCTTTCACCATTGTAACAACTCCATGCATTTCTAGAGATAATGGAAGCATCTTTTTGTGACTATTCTCTATCCTAAGTGTGTTTATATCCTTTCTTCATTCCTTTCTTTTACTTTGTGTGCATGCTATGTCTCTCTACGTCCTCGGTAGCCTCCACTTTTAGTTTTGACCCATGAAAATGATATGGTAAATGTGTTTTAGTTGTGTTACACGTGCCCCGCCTTCTTTCATGCATTTCCCTTCATTTTCAATCGTAATGTATAATATTCATCCCTCTTTTTCTAGTGCTATCGCCTTCCTTAGATTAGTTTTCCTTTCTGTTATCCTTTTATCCCTAGTCCTTGGCATTGTTAGCTTAGTTTTCCCTTTCAACATTAGGAGTAGCAGTAGTAATAGAAATAGATAGAGGAACCATCCTTCTCTGGAGATTCGTCTCAAGTTTGCAAGGTCCCACAACTTGAAGATGGTTCCATTTTTGTCTCAAATGACTCGGTTCTTCTTGATCCAAGACATAGGTGCAATTTTTACCACCAACAGTTTTTGGCATGCCTGGTGGGACAAGAAGTGAATGCTTAAAGTTTATATTGCTAAGTTCTGGTGTGTGAACTTAGTATTTCTAGCCTTTGACGCTTATTTCAACACATCTGACGACTCCCAACACTACTAGAGTTCCTATTTTGCAGTCCTGAGTGCCTTTTATGAGAAAAGTGCATACCAGACAGAGTTTTGTAGCTGAAGAATCATTTGAATATCTCTAGCTTTCACCAAGAAACACAAGCAATGATTTTCCACACACACTCTACTCCTCCTCAAAATAGACAAGCGTGCCCCACTATGGTGCTTCAACCTCCTCCTCCTCCAAGGATCTTTTCCAACTTCACTGACATAAGTTTGATCAATCTCAATGCAAAACATGATATACCAATGGATGTGCTCAAAAGCATTCCTAACTTCACGGAGAGAATCAAGTTACCCCTATTGAACACATTCAAGATGTGGCCAATGTATGCTCTTTCTATCTGATTACACATGATGATGTTGTTGTCAAAGTCAAGCTTGTAGCCTCTTTCAAGGGTAAAGCACTCCAATGGTATCGTGGCTTGAGACCTACATATATTGCTACCTGGGATGAGCTTGGAATGGCTATATGCAATTACTTTGAAGATAAACCAGATCATCTATCACTTATGGAGTAGCTGACTACAATAAAGTGCACGCCCAATGAGCAGATGATTGATTTCAACATTAGATTCTAGAAGACTTGGGACAAAATTCCTCAAGTGGTAAGGCCTACAGCCCATCATTCTTTCTTGTACTATCTAAGGACTTTGAATAGTGACATTTTAGTCATGATTCAATCTATGGGAGGTAGAACCTTACATCTTGCATACAACATTGCAATAAGGGCATAAAATAGTCTCATTTAGGCTGGTAAGTTGGTGCCTAGGCCTCCTACGCCCTTGGTCCCGAGACGCCTCTAAAACCCTAGCCTTATGTTGCTCCAGCCCAGTGAGGAGTGTACAACTAGTTGCATCTACATCCTACTTCCACCTTCAATTTCTGATCTAGTACTTGATGAGTGGGAAAAGGGGCACCATAAATTTGACCCGTATGCTAAAGAGTTGAAATCTCATGAAACTAGGCTTGGTACTTACTACATTATTGAAGAATAAGTTGTGTTGTCACGCGTGCTCAAGAAAAGTGGAAATAACCTTGGTCTATGGAAGTTATAATTTTATGGATCCAGAAGCAGAAACAACGCGAGAGCAGGAGTTGTTATCATTTCCCCTAAGGATGAGAAATTCTTCTTCATGCACAGGTTGTAGTTTACATGTTCTAACAATGTGGTAGAATATGAGGTACTGGTACATGGTCTACTTATTGCTGAAAAGAAGAAGATTAAGGCATTGCAGATATTTAGGGATACATAATTGGTTATCCACTAAGTTACCAACAAGTGCATGACAAAGAATAAGCTTATCAAAGCTTATAGACACAGAGTTTGGGACCTCTTTGAGAGATTTGATGCTCTAAATATGTAGGTGGTGCCACACAAAATGAATAAGGAAGTTAATCAAATGGTCACGCTTGGTTCATAGTTCTCTCCTGCTGAGGACTTTTTCAAAGGAAACACTCAACACATTAAGATGGTGATTAGACCATCCATTCTAGGTAGAAACACCAGCTAGCAAGTGTTTGACAAAGGGCTCGTAGATCGTCCCAGGTCCATCTAGAATGAAGTGAGTTCTCACCAAGCATGCAAGCTAATTTGCATGACAGCTATGGTGACCAAGTAATACAACTGAAGACAAAAAAGTTGCCTAAAGGTTTGTTCACCTTAGAGAAAATGTTTAGCATTGATGATGAGTTCAAGGGTAAAGAAAGGTTTATGCACACGGCGTGAGAAGACTTCTCCCCAGTCACTATTATGCATGGAAAGGAGTTGTTGCTCATTAAAGTTTGTGTGCATGATGCAAAATAGGCCTTCATCTCTCGTATGTCAAAAATACAAAGGATATCTTCTCATGAGAGTATGCGCAGACCTTAAAGGTTTTGATCCAAGTATTGCTCAACACTCCATTGACCTTGATCCCGGTATCAAACCCATCGACAAAAACAATGACTAGTCAATCCAAAGATAGAGCCCCTCATCGTAAAGGAGTTATCCAAACTCATTGAGGTGAAGATTATTTTTCCCATCAATTACTCTATGTGGGCCACGAATCTAGTTCTAGTGGGCATGAAGAATAGTGGAATCAGACTCTATGTTGATTTCAAAGATTTGAACAAGGCATCTCTAAAGGATCATTATCCTTTTCCTTCAATGGAGCAGATTCTACAAACTATGGCCAACACACAAAGATTCTCAATGTTGGATGGGTACTCAGGTTTCAATCAGATCCTGGTCAAGGAAGAGGATCAATTCAAAAGGACATTTACAACCAAGTAGGGAATATTTGTGTATCGAAGATGCCCTTTGGTCTATCAAATACGGGAAAAATGTTTTAGCGTGCCATGGACATTACCTTAAAATGTTACATCAATGAGTTAATGTTGGTTTTCCTTGATGACATTATAGTCTTCTCAAAGCAGAGCGCAGATCACATGGTGCACCTGGAGAAAATATTTGAGAGATGCAAAAAATATGGGGTATCTCTTAACCCCAAGAAGTGTAATTTTGCAGGTGGTGCGGGAAATCTCCCGGGCCATGTGGTTTCAAAGGATGGCATCGCAATTGATCCTAAACGAGTTTCATCCATTCTAGTTCTTTCCCCGCCAATGCATAAAAGGCCTTGAATTTCTTCCTTTCTAATATCAATTTTTTTAGGCGTTTTATTCCTAACTTTGCAGGACTAGTTAGGCCAATCACCCTGATGCTCAAGAAGGACATAACTTTCAGATGGACAACAAAAGGAAAGGAAAGCTTCAACAAATTCAAGTAAAATATTGATTACATGCCAACACTTATCAACCCAAATTATTCAAAGTATTTTATCCTTTATGCTTATGGCGCTGATGCAAGTGTTGTTGTTGTCCTAACATAAGAAAATGAACAAGGGCTGGAATAACTAATGGCTTTCTTCAAATTTAGACATCAAGGATTATGAATTAAGATATATTCATATGGAGAAATATTTCTACGCTATTATGTGCACACTCAAGAATTTCAAAAGTATGCTCACCAAAAATCATATCAAGGTGTTAGTCTCCCACTCTTATGTCAGAGACTTCATAATGGGAGTAGAAATCTAAGAAAAGAGAGCATGATGAGAAACCAAAATCATGGAGTATGATGTGATTATCAAAGCCACAAATCTAGTAAGAGGTAGTGCACTCTACAAGCAACTTGCTGAGGATGTGCATGATGAATCTGAGACTTCATTATTTCTTGATGAAGCTCTCCCGCATGCGTAACTTGAGCGAATAATACGATCCTGATGCGCGTGATTAGATGAAGGAAATGATCACATTCCTTTCCAAGGGTGCATACCCTCCTAGATTAAATAAGGAAAAGAGAAGACATCTGAGGGTACAATCTATCCCTTATGTTTTTATTGATGTAATTCTCTTCAAGAATAATCTTGATGGTGTACTGTTAAGGTGTATCAATGGCGTGTAGACTGAAAAAGTGTTAGTAGAATTTCACGATGGATTTATTGGTCTAAACTTCTTTATAGAGACTACAATAATGAAGATCATAATGACAAGTATATTTTTGCCTACTTTGTTTGCAAATGCACATAAGTGGGTTACAAAATGCAAGGAATGCACTTTCTTTACAAGAAACAAGAGACTGATAGTGTTTCCCCTCCGACCAATCCAAGTGGATCAACCTTTTTGCACAATGGGGTCTCAAATTCATATGCATGATCAATCAACCTTCAAGCATTGGATAAAGATGGGTACTTGATAACCATGAACTAATTTACCATATGGATGTAAGTAGTCACACTCAAGAAATCAACCGATTCAATCATCCTTGAATTTCTCGAGGGTATAGTCACAAGGTTTGACATTCCTCAAACCATTATCTGTTATAATGCAAAAACCTTCCTTGGCACTAAAATCACTGATTGGGATCTAAATTTGGGCATCTATCTAAATATTTCTTCCAACTATTACCCTCAAGGAAATAGTCCGCATGATTAAAAAAAAAGAACTTGATAGGGATCATGAAGTGCCTAATTAACATCAACCAAGAATAGTGGCATATAAAGGTATCACACATGCTCTGGGAAGATAGAATCACAGTTAAAAAGCAATAGGTACTTCTCCTTACAAGCTTTTCCATTACAAGGAGGCTACCCTTCCTTTGACATTGGAGTTGAACTCATTGGTGCTTTCCCAACAACTGGAGCTCGAAGGTGTAGACCAAAGAGAAATCAAAATGGTAGAGCTAGTTAATCTTGAAGAATCAAGGAACTCTGCCATGATCAAGCTAGAACAACATCAACAAACAACAAAGAAATGGTTTGATAGAAAGGCTAAGCCTCAATATTTCAAATTTGGAGACTTGGTCTTGAAATGGGATGCTAATAAAGCTAAACCAAGGTGCCATTCAAATTTTGATGCACTTTGGAGTGACCCATACATCATCAGTTCATGCAAGGAGGCTAACTCTTTTGAGTCAACTCATCTTGATGGAGGCGCGCTGCAAATCCCAATAAATATGATCTAGCTAAAACCTTTCCATTAATTTTTCTACATTGTTTTGTATATATTAGAGTACTTTAAATTCATCCAAGTTTGCTATGTGCACATTATTTATTTGTACATAGTTCTTTCTTCTCACGTTCTTCTTGCGTGCACTCTTCTTTTGCTTCCAGGGTGTTAGTCTTCTTTTAGCAGTGTGTAGGAATCAAAATCGAGTCAAGAAATGATCCTTTAAGTGACTTCCAGAGCAATTCTTCAAAGCTAAAGATCAAAATTTCATGATTACATAATAGACTCCATGCCCAATGGATTCTCTAGGCTACTGATCTCCTTCATCTAGCAAGAAAATGGCCCCAAAAGTTACCAAAATGTTATCCAAATAACTCTTCTAGTTATTTAGATAACTTACATACATATTCTAGCTCAGAGATCTTTAGTAAAGTGGCACACACCTCATTTGTCTCCTTGGCACATTCACTTGGTCATTTTTTCCTCGCGTGCCCTTGTGTGCTTCCCCTTCTCCCCTTTCCATTTTCCTTTTCCTCTTTGTTCCACTCTTACCTTGCGTAAATATTTTGCGTATTCGCCTTCTTCCTAAGAACTATTCATCATGCACATGCACTTTACATTTTCTTCAATCAGCTAAGTCCCTAGCCCTCTCACATACCCCACACATTGCCTTATAATAGTTATGCCTTGACCCTACATTATTCGCTCATCGCTTTTCCTCGTTTCCTCTGCACACGATAACGTGTACCTTCCTTCTGCGTCATCCACCCACGCCTCATTCTTCGCACATATACATTTGCACTCTCCTCTGCTTCATTCCATGCCACGTCAATATCCGACACACTTGAGTATACCACACATAACCTATCAAAGTGCACCAGGTTGGGCACAAAATCCTTGCAAAAAATTAATGAGTGACACATGGCAGAAATGCTAAGAACATTTACATAATTGGTCATCCTTTCAGCCAATCCACACATACCAAGTGTCTTACTTTCCCAAGCGGATCTGAAAAAATATTGACAGCCATACCTTTTTCTACAGAGCTCCCATCGGCATGCACCCGGTCTCAATCGATAGCTACGGACATATGCTATAGTGATAGATATTCAAATTCAAATTCTTGGCGGATCTGGTAGGTGAGAAACGGGAAAACATCTTTCTAGGCATTAATGAGTAGATATAATTATTCCAACCACCCAATTTGATCTGATCTTCCCTCTTTCCTTCTTCTAACACACCAAATAAACTTGGGGAAATTTATTTGACATATTTGTAGGTGGATTTTTAGGCATTGAATGCTTCTTGTTGGTGGTTGTATTTCAAAATTGGGTTTTTCCTCCTTCTCTTTTTCTTCCATGGATTCATTTATAATGTAATATCTGGGCTCATTTTTAAAGTTGGACATTTTAGATCATTTCAAATTTTGTTAAGGAATTCATATTTTCGTATTTTGAGTCACAGTGCCTCTAGATTTGTCTTGTGCATGTGGATATCGGCCTCTTTCACCATTGTAATAGCTCTTTGTATTTCAAGATAATGGAAGCATCGTTTTGTGACTATTCTTTTCCTAAGAGTGTTTGTATCCTTTCTTCTTGACTTTATTTTACATTGTGTGCATGTTGTGTCACTCTACGTCCCTTGGAGTTCCATTTTTAGTTGTGTCCCATGAAACTGATCTGGTGAATGTGTTTTAGTTGTGCTACATGTGTCTAGCCTTCTTTCATTCCCTTCCCTTCATTTACACTTAGAATAGATAATGTTCAACCCTATTTATTTGAGCTATCGCCTTCCTTAGATAAGTTTTTCTTTCTGTTATCCTTCTATCCCTCATCCCTTGGCATTGTTAGCTTAGTTTTCCCTTTCAACATTAGGAGTAGCAGTAGCAGTAGAAATAGATAGAAGAATTGGCCTTCTCTAAATATCTATCTCAAGCGTGCAAGGTCCCATAACTTAGAGACGGTTCCATTGTTGTCTCAAAAAAATTTGTTCTTTCTAATCTAAGACACGGGTGCAAGTTTGACCACCAACACACACCTAGTCATCATACTACAACAACACTTCATGAAACATCATCACCTCACTACTAATCAACCTTCATCTTATTTGATGAGTGAAAACTCATACAAAATTATATGACACCTAGTAAACATCCATGCACTCAAGAATCCCTTTGAAACTAATGTGACTTGAAAACAATGAAAACAACACTAACATAATACTCAACAATATCCCCTTTGTCATTGATGGAAACCATCTTCAAAAAATTGAAAGAAACCACACATGTCAACATATTCATACCACTTTTGACATCTTTTCATGTTTTTGAGGAAACTCTCCCCCTTTGACATCCAATGAAAAAGGATATAAAAGCATCTTGACATAAAAAAATAACTTGACAACAACAAAACACCAATAATGCACAAACCCAACTTATTTTCTGCCTCCTTCTTGAATTTAATCGATGTAGCTGATACATGAACCTGATTCATGACTCATACATTCCATTTTGAGAATTACATGATTCCAAAACAGTCTTCAAACATGACCCTCAAATTCAACTTTGTACATGACAAAATGTGTCCATCATGAACCATACAAAGAAAAAAAAACAATTTCCTCCTGTCTCAAATGCTTTCACTTATGAATTGATAAACTTCCACAACTCATAGAAATCTTACTATTAAACTTGAAAATATTGTTTTAAGAATTAAACTATACCTTTTTTCACCAATAATCAAAATTGCATCATGAGTTCACCGACTTCTTCTTGCAACTCGACTCGAGATCCGACTCTTGTCTTGTCTTGAACAACCAAACTCCCCCGGTGAATGCACACCTTCATGAATCAACAAAAATCCACCGGGATGACACCTTCTAGCTTATCTTCTTAATACAGACCTCTTTCATGAATTCTCAAGACATAATCAAATCATGTTTTTCATCAATCACAAACGATCATGTTTACCAAATGTTTGTAATGCCTTGCACAACATTACTTGATTTCACTATTTGTCATACTTTTATCTTTCATCTTTGTTCATCATCTTGTCAATTTTTTCACCTTTTACTTGTCTATGAAAGTAACTCCCCTTTGATCCATACTCTATGTAACCATACTACCACTCGTATCTCTATCACCTTCTTATTGGCTCAACTTAGCTCCCCATGGAGTGCTACAAACATTCATAGCTCATAGAAAAAATGTTAATGTAGACAAAAAAATTGGTTCGCTTATCCGATGTAGAGCACATATAAAATTCATTACACTCATCAAGTCTAAGGACAACTTCATTCAATCATGTTACCCTATTTTTGGAGATCTTGTTCTTAATCTAGAAGGTCTAATCATGCAAAAACTGACCTTTTACACCCTAGAAGTATTCTCCATCCATTGTAACCTTTTAATTCACCTTAAACAATGCTTATTTACCCTATTAGATGATTTGACTATAATAAATTTTCAACTAACTTCACCTTTCTCATTCTATCCTTTATTAGCTTCTTTAAATCCTAGTACAAATCAAGCAATATTAGTCCTTGAGGCCTTAATTATTTCCTTCAAATTAAATTACTTGTATCATTAGTTCATGAAATCACCATACCATCATTAATATGAAGCAAAATTATCAAAACCTTCAATTATTTCTCAACATCCCAAAAGTTGACTTCAGTAGTGTTCTCAAGCGCAAGATCTTGGTGGTTCCATAGTTGGAAGGATCTAGACATACCCATAACAATCTAAAATATTCTTCAAACACCCTTTAACCTTAATATGGTGTGGGTTAAATTTCATAGCCACACTCTTTAAACTCCTCTCACAATCCCCATTAACACCTTTCTAGTCACCTAGCCTCTATTAGCCCATCTTAGGTGCTTTTTCCCACCTAACTTTAAACTCAAGTATTTTTAAAATAAGCTTGAACCATATTTGATTACCCTTTTTCCTAAGATTCACTGTGCATAGTCTTAAGGTCTTTTATTAAGGGAAACCTTCCATAAAATCACTCCCACAATCTCAAATTAGATCTTTCTAATTTGTGATAGTCTCCACATAAGAAACTTTTAGAGATAACAAAGTGAAGTGGAAGTAACTTGAGGCTTAAATATTGAATAATATTTCACTTCACATACCCCGACGTTTTCTAGTGATTTTCAAGTGTTGATTCTAGGGATAAAGGCTCCAACTTCTAATTTCACCCAAAAACATTGAAATTAGTTAGCAAATAAACAAGTCTTGTATTCTTTTTTCCGCAATAGAGCTATTCGTGCTAGCACCTCATCTAGATAAGTCTAGAAGCTTACCCGAATAACGCACAACTTCCGGTCCCACCTTTTCTTTACTTATCAATATGTTTGCATGTGTGTTCATATTTATAACCATCATTCATAAAGCAAGGTACATCATATCATAAAGAAATAGAAACACATATAATAAGGAAATCATTCAAAGATAATGAATATTAAGGTTAAAATACCCACCAAGACATGCCCAATCATAGAGACCTTTGCAATCCAAACATAATCATCCATTATAATCACAATTCATAACATAATAGAGAAGTTGAATCCACTACAGTCCATTACATTGTTATCTCAAACCTTGCACGCAACCACATAGACTCAAGAACAACCATGGTCTCCAAATCTCTATAGTTTCTAACACAAGAACTATCTTACTAGAACTAGGGAAAAGGATGCAATATATATATATATATATATATATATATATATATATATATATATATATATATATATATATATATATATATGGTGGGGACTTTCCCTTCACCACTTTCTTACACATTCCTAATAATAGGTGTGCTTACAATATCTTGCATGATTTTTCTATCCAAAGTGTTAATAATAGATTAAACTAAATATACAACAGATCTTACATGCTTTAATCCTATTATTATATCGATCCATGCATTGTATTTATATATTTATTTGTATGTGCTTTTCCCATTTCTTTGCATGTGATTTTCCCAATTATAGATCCTTTGTGTGCATCCCAAGCCATCCTACCTTTGTCTATTTTTATACTTTTCTTGGACTCCACTCCAACTAAGATTTTCCATTTTAGTCATGTCTTGAAAAATTGGCTAATTCCTAACTCTTGTCTACTAGTGCACTAACCTTCATGCGATGATCCTTCCCGCATGAATACGTCCCTTCGCGCACACGTTGCGTGTGGTCCCTAAACTCGTGCGTGGCTAGTACTTAGCCATTTTATCTACTCAACATAACCCCACACTAAAGTTATTTCCCATCCTTAGAAATACCTCATCACACTTATTCCTCCAATGAATGAATCAAAGAATTTAAAGAATAAAGAATAAGGGATAATTTTTTTTAATAAATCAAAGAATATCAATTCACCAATTTTTGTGCACCTATAATCATGCCTTAGGAGGCTAGAGGAGCTCTGGAAATTCTTTTCTCAAAACATTTTCTAACTTCTTCCACTCCACGAGTTCCTCTGTTTCCTTCCTTGGCATGGCCACATCAATACCAAATATTTGATCATGCACCAACTCATCCACTTTCTCCTTAAGATATTTTACAACTACATCCAACTCTACAATCAATCCCTCCATAACATTCATTCATTCCATGACTAGGAGTTTTATTTCCTTGATTTTTAATTCAAGTGTCTCCTTCATGGATTTTATTAAATATCTCTCGAGTTGATGTCTTCACCACGAATTTCTCTTACTCAAGCTTATTAGTTTTTGAGTTTTCCTGAATTGTTTTGAGCTCTGCCTTCTCCTTTACAATGCACACACTCAGAATGGAGTAAATTTTTGGAATCTAAAAATGCTAACTCATCTTTTCTATTTTCCTCCTTGACCTTGGTGATTAAAGGCTCATTCTCTTCTATTTTGGTCTCCACAGCCTCTTTATCCCTTTTCTTGTCCTTAGGAAATTCTTCTATTGTTGGTCCCATGCCACCCTTTATATTGATAAGAAGCATCCCAACCAAGTTTTCTAGATACTCCATTTTTGAAGTATAATCGGTCCTATCTTGGCTTACCAATGTAGGGCATACAAATTTAATATTCTTCACAAGCCCTCTAACAATGTCATAAACCTCCTTGGTGAACTTCTTCTCATCTGAAATTTCCTCCGATAGCCTCTCCGAATCTTACACTCTTTATTATTTTTATCCACTACCATGAGCCTCATGGTAGCCCCCTTATCCAAGTTCCTATGTGTGACCTCGCTTGTCATTTTTTAGTGCATTACAAGCTTGTTCGTGCTTAGATTTATGGGTTCGATGATATTAAAATCCTTGCGAGGTTTCTTCTTCAATGTCAAAATGGAATGGGACCTTTTACTTATTTCAAATTTAGGATCCTCGACATGTGTATGCATGCTCGGAGATAGCATATTCTGGTGAGTGAGATCCCTCCTTCATTCATCAAGCCCCAACCAAGCAATCTTTATGTAGGGACCATGCTTTGAAATATAACCCTCAACACCTTTGTAGGATCATAAATAAAATACATATGCGGTGATTGTGGGGGTTTTCACTTCCTTACCACTTTGGCTTTAAACCACAAATTTCTTGGAGGGAAAGGTATGGTGCTTGTTTCTCCAAGATCACCCTTATCCTCTTTGATGACATAAGCATCACCTCCTCCATTGTATTCCTTGAGATCTTATTGTGTACTTTTCTTCTTCTATGTGTGCACATGTACCTCTTATCTGTGCGGGATTTCATTATGCCCTCCTTCTTCACCTTCCTCCATGTCATTCTCTCGAGATTGATTCGATGTGAACTGGTTGTCCCTCACCCCTTTCTTCCTCACACGTAGGCTCCTTGTGTTCTTCTTCCTCAAAATTTTATTCTTCACCCTCTTCATTGAAAATCATTCAGGATTTCTTATGCCCCTTATTAGTCCTCGGTGGACTTATTGTAGCTGATTTCACTAAAGGAGACCCCCTAACTAGTTGAGAATATCTTGCGCCCTTTCTCTCCTTCCTTCTCTTGTCCTTCATTTCTTTCCTTTGGATTTGATCTAATGCAATGTCATCCTCTATTTATTCTTCTTCTTATTCTTCTTGATGAGGTGGAGTTTCTTCTCTTTTCTTTTTAGACCCTTCACCACATTATTCTTTGGCTTCGTAGGTATATGTGAGTCGCATACTTCAATTTCCTTTTCGTCCTTCATTGTCGGTAATAGATTGACAAAAATACATGAAAATAATGCTACGGACTATCACATTCATGATGGGACTTATGTCCAAGGTGTCGGGATCAAAATTCTTCAAGTATGTAGGCATTGATGCATATCCAAAGGTCTTGCATAGGGTATGCCAATTTGAATAGACATTTTTGAATAAAACACAATCTTATACACATCCTTTATTATATTAATTGTGCATTTGAAGTACTTGACAATGAATGTAAATCATAGTTTGCAACACGGCCCCATCTCACCATTGACCATCATAGACCTAGTAAGGATAAAGCGTTGCATAATCACAAAATTTTCCTTCTCACTCACTTCTCCAAGAAACTCCTTAGCTTGCACCATTTATTTTCAATGTCCGTGCACATCCTCTTATACCACTTTCTAATTTGGCCTTATAGAGGTTGGTGATTGTGTCGCCGCATGTGAAGTCTAGAAATTGTACGGGGACTTATCTTCCATTGGATGAATCCACATGATTTCTTTTGGGCCATCCGGGACACTAATCTCCTAGAAAATAATAAAGAAAAAGATAGACCCCCATGTTATCTTGTCTACCTTCTCAGTTTGTGCCTTGGATTTTTCTATGATCCCATTAGCAATGAATTACGTAATGTCATATTGTATTTTTGTGCCATCTTGTGCATAATGTAGAGGAAATTCTGTTCACCTCTCCCCATCGCTCGACACACCAAGATTACAACTTACTAGTTGGGTTGCTACCCTAGTTATAGGGTCTACAATCTTCTCAACACTCATGGCTCAGGTCTCCCTATCATATTGGAGTTTGGTGGAAAGATAATCAATCTTTGTCTCATTGTGTAATTCTAGGTCAAGGTCTTGTTCGATTTCTCATAACCTTGTTACTTGTATAGTAAAACGAGCCATGATTCTCATTCTTTGGCCTGAAAAATAAAAATAGTCTTCAAGTACCCACTAGACTAGCCACTGGAAAAGGTGTGCAAACTAGCTAAAGAAGGTTATCTCAAATAGCTGGAGGACCCCTACCTTCTCGAGAATCTTCTTCATTGATTCGTTCATCACCGTTTGATCCTCTGCAGTCCTCGTAGGTAACTCCCACAACATATATTTGTTTCGTGTGGCCTCGTTCCTGGTGCCCTATGATTATACTCACTAATCTTACATTTTACAAGATGCAAGGTCCATATTTGTGCCATAATTACCTCTGGTGGGTATTGCATTTCCAAGAACTACTCTTCTCCGGTGGGTCCTCTACATCCTTCTTGTTTTTTTCCTTGTTGTTTCCTTTGGAAGATGATGTGGGTTATTTATTTGGTGACATTGTTTATCCCTAAATTCACACTACAACATCTGCCACACGGGTGTTTTTGATTCCAAAATTAATTGTACTTTGAACCCCCTGTGGCATTCATCAAATATTTCATTTTACTTTTCATACCCTCCTCTCATGCCCTAGTTTCTTAATGTTATAGCTTCGTAGCTGTATCTCCATGACACCCAAGATTCTCAAAACCCTAGATCCTCATCTTCCAACTATGCAAACCCTAACTTCACTCACCCTTATTATGCTTCCATTTTCTCTACCAAAGGAGCTCATCAACTGAAGGCTAGTGTACTCTTCTCTGGTTTTCTTTACCGCTAAAATTGTTTCTTTGCACTCTTCTCTCTTTCACTTAGTCACTTGGATGCTTAATCACTCAAATCACTTTGAATGAAAGGTAGAAAATGGCTTGATTTCCCCCTTTAATATATTTTTCACACTTAAAATTGCACCGACTTACTTTTTGTCTTTAAAGCTTCTTTTTCTTGCTTTTATGTCTTAAAGTGATTTTTCATTTTTAGAAAACCTTTTTCCACCTTTTTCATCTTAAATCACTTTTTTATTTTCTCCATGTTTTCTTCCATGTGTAGAATTTGTAACATTTTAGCGTGTCACTACTCTATAGGATGAAGACATTCTTACACTCTCTCCTGCACCACAACCCATCTTCCTCTATACCACATACTAAGTAATTCCTCCTGTTATTGCCTCCCTTTCATTACACTACATGACCATTTTCGTGGTTTTCCAAGTTTGAAAATTTTCTTTCAAGCACCACCATTCCTAAACACACTGTAATAATTTCCTTTTTCTTTCACATATACCCAGGTTTGTATCCATCAATCACCCTTATTTCATAATTATCATGCACACCACTAGAATAGCTCTAATATAGGTACCAACATCACAATCTTCTTTGTATGTAGTCACACCTATTCCACCCCATGATAAAAGTATGCATGGTCCTTTGCACATTAAATCAATAATTAGTAACCAACTCTTGTGTGCAAACACATTTATTATAACAAAACAAGAAAAAAATAGGAAAAGGAAATCTAATCTAAGTGGCAATACTACCTTATTAAAAAAAAGGAATATATTTATAGTAGGGTTTCATCTAACTCCCATTTAAGTAACCGGGAAACATGGTGGCATACAATTTGTAATTAACATGCACATGATTCTAGTATCTTGGTCACTATAAAAGGTCCCAAAAATAGACTTTCAACTTCCCTGGGTGGCGGGTGAACTTGGATTCATACATAAGTACCATATTTCCAACTATAAAAGACTTGTTCTTAATGTTTCTGTCATGCCAAGCATTCTTTCATGCGTTTTATATTTTATTAATCCAATGCTCAATGAAACACCGCTTATCCAATTGTATCAACTTTATAATGTCCTCATCCATAACTTGTTCATCATCTAATCCACTTGTGTGCAGAATATGGAGTGAGGGTAACATAAAATCCATAGGTAACCCACCTCTATGCCAAACAACAATTGAAATAGCATGGCCTTATTCAATATTTTATAGGTTGCTCCATATTCCCAAAGAACAACTAATACCTTGTCATCCTAATCCTTTCTTCCAACATCACATGTATTTGATAATGTCTACCCCAAGATCTTTTTGAAAGCTTCAATAGTGTCTTTTTCTTGAGGGTGGTAAGGGATAGTCTTATGGTATGCCACCATAAACTCTACTAATAAAATCCTAATGGTCTCATTCAAGAAATGAGTTCTTCTATCATCATTGGTTAGGCTTAATGGACATCTATACACGCAGATACTATTTTCCCAGAGGAACATTGTTGTTGTTGTAGCTATGCAATATTTTTTAGGTGAAACCTTTTCCCAACATGTCAAATAGTTAGTACATGTGATGATGTAGCCACTCTAGTCTTGTGTGTGCGTAGTGCAATATGTCCTAAAAAATCAATTTCTCATTTTTCAAAAGGCTTCGTGCTCGCTATAGGCCTCAAAGGAATTTCATATATATTCCCGGAGCTTTCCAATTCTCTGGAAGTGATCACATGCTTTAAAAAATTCCTTCGTATCTTTATACAATGTCTCCCACTATAAACCACCTAAAGGATCTTGCGCGTAGCCACATATCCTCTATAGTATCCTCCGAAATGCATCCATACACTTCTTGCATGATGTCTTCATGCTCATGTTCTAGAACACATTTGCACAAGACCTCATATCTATCCATTTTATACAGGTATCCTTTAATCAACTGATATGATGAGGATCGTATAGTAAGTTGTTTTTTTCAATGTCTTCATTCCTTTTGGTGTAAGGCCGATGCACAAAAACACTACTATATATTCCAACTCTGTTGGCATGTGATTCAATTTGAATATTTTTACATCTAGCATACTTGTCTTTAATGATCTCTCGTGTCCTTTCTAGTGTTGATCCTTGACAAGTGATCAAGTCCCAAGTTACTCTTACTAGGATTCACTATGACCATGAATTCAAATTCATGAAAAAAGTATCCATCGGTAGATGTGCCCATGTAAAAAAGTGTGTTGACTAAGTAATTTAATGCCATGTAGTCTATATAAAATATGAATGTTTTGGCCAATAAGTATTGTCGAAATTCATGGAGCACGTAGATCATGGATAATGCTTTGTGTTGTGTCATGGCATAGTTTTTCTCAGGTTGGTGACAACTTCCTACTTAAAAACAAATAGGGTGGTCAAAATTTCCTTTTCCTATTTGTACCAAGACTATGCCAATTGCCATGCCATAAGCATCAACATGTAAATGGAAGGAATTTTCCTAAGAAAGAAAGTACAAGATGGGAGCAATACTTAATCTTTCCTTCAAGGTTTTAAAATCCTACTGTTGTGCATTGCCCTAATAAAAATTTCCTTTTGCCTTTAACAACTCTTCCAATCTTTGTATAAACTTGATAAAATTCCTGTAATAACAAGCATGCCCAAAGAATCCATACACTTCAGTCTGATTGGTAGGTTCTTCCAACCCTAAAATGACAACAATCTTAGTAGGATCTACCAACAATCCATCCTTACAGATTATGTTCCCAAATATATTGTTAAAGGGTGTGGCAAATATGCGCTTCTTAATGTTGAGACAAATGCTTAGTTGTTTGCATCTCTCAAACATGAGTCTCATATTATCACAATGATCTTTCACCAATCCATAGACGGTCCAATTCATCCACACAGACTTGCAAAACTTGTAGATGAAGTAATCGAAATGCCTGTACCATGATGCACGAGAATACTTGTTAGTGCATTCTTGAATCCAAAAGGCATGAAAATATAAGTAAAACTTCCCCATTCAATAGTGAAGGTAGTCTTTTCCTATTCACATAAAATGCGCACATGATGATACCCTAAAAACTATCTCGTGAATGATTAGCTTTCATGCCCCGCAACACCCTCAAGGATCTCTTATGTGAATGGCATAGGAAAATCATCTATAACACATAAAGTGTTAAGTACTCTATAATCAACACATATCTTGATCCAACCATCCTTCTTTATGTTGATTACCATGGGTCCGACCCACTCAAATTCCTCAATTAGTTAGATGATTCTAGACTCAAGTATTTAATCAATATCTTCCTTGAACTTCACGCGCATTTTCAGATTCATCCTATAAGGCCTCTTCCAAACCAGGGCGCACATCATATTTCATATTAATCTTCTCCCAATGAGGGATGTAATCCCTTTAACTCATGATATCTTATTGGAAATAGGTCTTGGAAGTCACACAAGAGCTCGATGATTTTTGTGACCTATTATTTAGACTAATATTCTCCAATGGTAGCCTCTTTAGGCACATCCTCAGTCCCAATATTAACCTTCTTAGTCTTCATAGGAATATGGTATGCACACATTTTTTTTTTTCAGAATCCATAACTTCACATGCACCCTCTATATGGCTAATAGCCAAGTTCTCTACTTCTTCATCATCAATAAGATAGACTACATTCCCTTTTTCTTTCTATTCCTAGTTGTGGCCCAATTTTATCTCTTCTATCTCTAGTACATCTTTGTGCTCCTCGGTATCAGGTTCTCCTAATTGTTGAACCATGAGTTCTTCCGCCTTTGTACTATATCTTAGTGTGATGTGCTTCATAATCTATAAGGCCTCATGTACAAGTGGATTAGTTGAAACATAATCAAAGGTGTGAACAATACCTTCGGTCAAGTCACGCCAATTCATAATTTCTTGTTTCATCTCATAATCTACAAACCAATCTTGTACACATCCTTACAGGTTTAGAATAGAACTTATGCACCCAAAGAAATGGTGGTAAAGATTCCTATCCTTACACCCATTATCTCTCACAACTATGGATATGTACTAAAGCAAGGGTCTTCCCATCATATCCTTGTATAAGAGAGGGAATCATGTTCCTAGTAAACCTCATCAAGAAGGCTACTCTCATCTTTTACCAGCCCAAAAGATTATATCTGCGAGTCACCCACTAGCATTTTATGGTTCCATGTAAAGTATATACCATCATAATTTTTATGTCTCCTCATTCTTCTACTAGTCCTCCATGACATGCAATAATAATTCGAGTGTTTCCTCTTTAGTTTACCTTGATAACTAAGTTTCTCCCAAATGATTAGTCATGTGTGGATTGATCATCTAAGATAATATTCCTCTAATTGTGGGCCCGACCATTTCATACATGCCATGGGGCCAATTGTCACAAGAAAAAAATAGTAGTGTCACTAACAGATTATGCATCTTCCCATTGAATAATTCCTTCCTTAGATGGTTCTACATTCTCAAGGTCACATACTATTTGTGCATAAATCCTATTGAGCTCCTCTTCACCCACTAGCTTAATGTAGGGTGCAACCTTCACATTATCTAGAGGTATGACAACATGCTCCTTGTTCTCAAAACTAATATATATTTTTTTGAAACACAAGTCTAAATTATTGGCATAACACCAAGGACGTCCAAGTACTTCTTTGGTAAGTTATCTCGCCTTAGGCAATTCCTCTACTTCAAAATCACCCATGAACTTTACTCAAATAGTGATTGAAGCATCATTCAAGAAACTAATAAGCATGGCCTTTGTTTTATTTTTCATATACAATACATTAAAATATGGTTGCAGTTGTTGCCTTACCATTTGATTCTAAGCATCCAAAGTTAGAACATTCACCTTTGCACTTGTGCCAATCAAAATATTACTCACTAGCTAATAATCTATCACTACATCTAATGTAATATCCTTGTTATACTCATGCTCCTGTGGTGGTAAATTTGAATGTATAATATGTCACTCTTATTTATTCCAATGCGCGGGGATGATATTCTCTTATCGCAGCATTCTACAAACCTCCTTCAAATCATATATCCTTCTATGGAATCTCAATGTTCTTTTTGTGTTCCCTTTCACACACTGTTCCTTCAAGAAGTAGATCTCACCCTATAAATCCTGATGACCCTCAAGGTTTCTTTGTAGACCTTTTTCGATGAGAAACATCTGGATACTTAACATATATAATCTCTTCCTTCCTAATGAGGGGTTTGTCTTTAAGAGCCTCTCACGTGTGAACTACTTATGCACATGTTGTGACTAACACGGGTTAGAATTCGAGATCATCCATATTCTTAGGTGTCCATTGTTACTTCTTTACTTGCTCTACCTTGATCATCCATATTCACTTTTCCTTTTTATTGTTTTTGAACATATAAGAGTAAAGATCAGGGCACTCTTTAAGCTTATGTGGCTTACCGTAGTTTGCACATACATGATTCTTAGGACATTCGCACCGTAATGATTTGGGGACCCATAAGTATAACAAGTCCCATGTGTGAACCTTCCTTTACCACCATGGCCTTTGCTCCTATATCCACCCTAGAACCTGCCATCTCTATTATTTCATCCTTCATTAGGCTAGGCTACCTACCCTCCAAAACTACTAGCCGCAGTGGTTTGTCAGAATCCAATCTCATATGGCTCATAAATATGGTTGATCAACTAGTAGTCTATTGTATCATGGGTATGTGTACTGTAAATCTTGTAGTACATAGAGACATTCTTCATTGTTGCACATTGTAAGAGGGGAAAATTCCAGACATCATGGTTCTTGTGGAAAATCTCATAATGTTGTAACAGTGCACGCACATTCCTACGTGGACAAATATCCTTAGTATTCCCTTCCACATCATAATCGGTGCACCATAACCCACTACGCGTCTCATGTGCAAAATTGGTAGATATGTTTTCCAACTATTTATCCATATTTTTATTTTTTCCTCAAGGAAAGGGCTTAATCCATTGTCTATACTTCCAAATTCTTTAGCACACAAAGATACTTCTAAATCCTCAAGTGGATTGGTAATTGTTTATGTGATAAGGACCTTCAAAATGGAGTTAGCAAGCCTCTAGTGAACCATTATGCATATTGGATTTGATGAATTCCATAAGATAACTTGGACGATAGAGTTTTAAAACACACATCATATTCCCTCACACTTTCAAAAAGCCTTGCTTGATGTCCTTTAATATGTTGATACTCTATTGCTCAAACTCAAGGATGTGGAATTCAGTCAAAAAGGTAGCATGCAATGCATCATAATCCACTTTGCGATCGATGTGGATCATACTTTCTATACCAACTATGTGTGCATCCACTGAAGTTTTGTGGTAAAATGACTTTCCTTTCTAGTAGGGGTTGTGATGCCCTTAGCTCTCCATAGCAATTCACACTTTTGCACATGCTCAGTAGCATCCTCTACACCTATGTACTCTTGAAAGTGAAGAAACATCTTAAATAAAAATTGAGGTGTCTACTACTATAGTTGTTGAGGTTGTCGTTGTGGATGTTGTGGTGGCGGTTAGGGATTTTGTCCTCGAGTAGGACCATATTGAAAACTTGATCCTCCACCAAGGTTTTCTCTACATAGTGGTTTTCCCGATCATCTTGAGCCTCCCACCGTGACTTGTGGCCCCATAGATGAACTTCCTTATGCCCTAGTTTTTGTTCTATACTAGACACCTATTATGTGTATTGTAGCTACACCAATAGGACTACTTCCAATGGGTTACACGTCAACACTTTGACTTGTCCACGCACTTGTGAAAATTCCCCTAAATGTACTTGATCCAAATATTGGCACCTTCTATGTGGCGATGTGTGCATCCATAATTTGTTACACCTCCTAAAAAGTAACTAAAATATGTATTCCTATATATCCTACCCAATGTGGAGGTTCTTATTTTTTTCCTTCACTATCACTATTATTCTCTTCTAAGATTACCTTTGGGTCCTGAAAACCTTACGCAAGGGCTAGGTAGCTAAGTTGGATATAATGCGTGCCCACGCTTCTCATTTTTCCTCGACTCACTCTCATTAGAGGATGAAGGGATCTCTCTACTATGTTTTCCCAATGTTGAGAGGACATGATCTTGTGGTCCCTTTCCTTCCATAGATATCTCATCACTTCCTCCATTAATCATTCCTCTTGACCTTAGTGTGTCATTTAATACCCTATATCACACCTTGTTATAATTGAGTCATCTTTCCTCTCTCGTATTGCTTACACTAGGGCCACCGCTATCCTCCCAAAATGTTCTTCTCCCCTATGCGTAGTGGTGTTTTTCCTTGCCATAGGTAATCTCTCCATTCCTAATCCTACCATTAGGATCTTGATAGTTAAGGGTGTTTCACATAAATAACATCCTCTTAGATCACGCAAGAACCATAAATATTCTTCCTCTAGATAAGAGTATGTAAAAATTGTGTATTCCAAGGTATATCTACATAATGCACCTTCCCACCAATGATCCATAACTTTAGTCCATGTTTCATCCGAATCGAGAGTGTCTGTAATCTCCTTAGCTCCAAGCTTGTGTTCTCCTCGGCTAGACACCTTTGTTAGTTGCATATGTTTCCAACCACAAGTATAACTCTACTATAAAGAAGTTGAAGAATGTTTTGTTAAGGAATTCATATATATTATCTTCCACCCACTCTCACAAGTGAAAGTAAGGTCCAATGTTGTATCTCTGTGCAAAAGTGTCTTGGCCATCATAAATCTAGTTCTCAATATTCTCAAAAGACATTTGAAATTCCATTTACATGCAACATCTTGGTAGAAAAATTGAAAAGATGTCCTAGAAATGGAACCAAAATGTAGTATTTTATTCCCTAACAGAGTTATGTGCATTAGATTCTCATCTAGATAAGTTTGAAATCTCACCTAAAGCACGCACAAGTAATATGTCCCTCTTTTTTTTCTTATCAAGATGTTAACATGCATGTTCATATTCATAACCATCATTCATATAGAAAGATACATAATATCATAAAGAGATGGAAAAATTATAATAAGGAAATCATTCAAACATAATGAATATTAATCGAATACCCATCAAGTCATACCCATTCATAGATATCTTTGTAATCCAAACACAATTATCAATTCTAATCATAATTCAAAACATATCTTGTAGAAGTTGTATCCACTACAAGATTACATTATTTCATTGTACTAGACATTGTGTGCACCCATATAGACTCAAGAACAACCATGATCTCCAAAACCTCTATACTTACTCAACTATAGTCACAAGATCACACACTTACTATTACATTTTTACCAAGTATGTTATTTTATATATGGATCTTGCATAAGAAAAGTATTCACTAATGGCTCATCCCCTAGTCCTTTTCGTCACTTAGTTAGTCGTCATTGTCATTTTTCTTGCATAGTCGTCAATTGTCTACATAGTTCTAGTTGTCTTTTAACAAGTATTAAGTGTTGTAATTTGGTCGTTTGTCATCTCTAGTCCCTAACTAAGGAATCTAGGGTTATACTGGGGTGCCCATGGGTGACCTCGGTCCTTGATTTTGGGTGCCCTAGTTTCTATGATGTTCACATTTAATTTCTTTATTCAAGGTTGGTCTCTATGGTTTTTGGTCTCCTTCACCTATGTGCTAGTTGGCATATCAGGCCATTAGTGTCAAAATTTGAGCAAGAGATCCTTATATAAACATAACATACTCACCACATTATGGGCATACTATCTACTATCAAGAGCTAGAAACTTATAAGGTAAAGGAATGCATTTGGGCATATAGTACATCTGCATCACACAAGCATAGGGGGAAAGGGTTGTATTATTTATATTCCATCCACCATTTGCATTTCACATCTATTTATTTCCCCCTACTTCTATATCATTGACACTATGACACCCTAGGCGCATAATTACACACATAAGCATATAGAACTACATTGGGCCTAGAATGTAGTGTAACACTTAGTTGTAAGTCCACCATTATGGCAGCTAAGGTCAATCCGACCCTTTATTCACATCTTTCTTTTTTTAGGGATTTGATCAATTATATAGGGTTTTGTAGGTAGATCATCATCACACAGCTACATCGATATAAGAAAGTTTATTGTGACAATCTATCGATCAAGACGAAGGTGTTACAAAAGAATTGCGACACTTCACTAACAGAACCAGATCCTAATATTTTCTATAGACCAAAGTGCCTAGACTATAGACCAGGGTGCCCACAGGCGCCCTGGATCCTCTCATACGAGCTTCGGTACAAAAAGATACCCGTGTGCTACAATTTTTTGTTCCACATCTTTACATTCTGCCATGTCCGCATGTCATCAATCATCATAGTCTCATAACACAACAAGGTAAGTACTTTTCAGGTTAGTACCCTAAACACTACTATTTCATTTATTGCATTTCATTTAAACATTAAAAAAATCCACTGGCACTTATCTTATATTTCACATCAATTATTCTATTATTGTTACTAGTTAGATTAAATATAAAATCCATATTTAAGTTAATCATTTTGATGAACCCGTATTTTAGAATACCTTTCCCTAGGATCTGCTACATGGCTAAGAATAGTTCATCTTCATCACCCATTATGTCTCATGTTAGTATTAACCCTATTTATGATGAGGTTGTCATTACTGAGCTCAAATCCCTCTATGGTTCTCTCATTACTACACCTAATTATGTCAAACAACAACTTCAAGATGGCTTGCAACATGTGCCTACTAGCTTTAAAGATTCTCCCTTAGGCATTAGTATTTTTGATGATCTAATAGCCTTTACTCATTGTACGCCATGTTATATGGTTACTTGTGACCCACCTTCTGATATTTCACATGAAACATTAGATGATTCTCTTATTGATTACTTATTTGGTATTGACGCTCAGTCACCTATGCATGCTAGTTCTACTTCTACTCCAACCATTGATATAGTTCCTTCTCATGATTATTCTGACATCACTTCTCATGATACATCCTCTCCTAGTTTGCATACTCCTTCATATTATGTAGATGATCAACCTGATAGTGTGCTTAGTGATACTTTATCTAACAATGGTGAGGCACTTGATAGTCATGAATCTCCTTCTTTCCATACAACCAAGTGTGCCTCACCTCCTCCATTTTTATCTTCTCCAGAGGTTACATCTAGCACTATACATGAGTCACCACCATCTATCACTTCTTCCTCTCCTACTATTTCATCTCCGCTTGATACATCACCTATGTCTCCTAGTCAATATTCTTCTATAGATGTATCTCCATTGGTCATCCCATCTATTAAGGATGTTTTTGATGCTAGTCCTACTATTACTATGGATGTTCCATCTATATATCCTACTATAGCTTCTTTGACACCTACTACTAGTGTGCCCTTAGCATCAGATCTTTCTCCATCACCTTTGGAGATCCCTATGATCACTCATAATGGAAAGTTACAACCACTCAACACTTTATTGCCATCTTCCACCATTCCTTCATAGGATATTCTCTCTCTCATGCATGTCATAGGACAATTACAATCTCAGGTTCAGTCCCTCACTTTAGAAAGAAAGGCCTATTATGCTTCCATAGATAAAAATTCATTGCATGGAAATTTGGTCCCTAAGAAGATTCATAATTTGGAATTTCCTCATGATTTCACCATGCCTACTTTCACATGTTTTGATGGCATAAGTGACCCTCATGCTCATCTTTTATATTATCATAGTGATATAGAATCTAACTCTAATGATAGATTATTACTTAAGGCCTTTCTCTACAGTCTTACCAAGAAAGCATTGCAATGGTACACACCTCCCCTTTTGATCCATTAGTACTTTCTATGACATGGAGGATGCTTTCCTCCATAAGTTTATAATCAACAATGGCCCAAAAGTCACTTATGACTGAGTAACAACCCTACATCAAGGCTCCATTGAGTCTGTCAAGGGTTACATTTTACACTTCAATGCTTGTATGCACCAACTAGTATTTTAACCTATATATCTTGAGAAGAAATATACTTTCTATCATGGCCTTATTCCTCCACTCAAGAAATGATTAAAATATGATACATGTGAGTCATTTATCCTCCTATGTTATAAGGTCATTGACTTAGAGCAAGATCTTCTATCTACACATATTACAGATCCTCCACACATTGCTACGGCTATTGCCTCCTCTAGTTTCACCCCATTACCTTTGGTTGAGCATCCTACA
Organism: Taxus wallichiana var. yunnanensis; assembly: GCA_018340775.1. Taxonomy (NCBI): domain Eukaryota; kingdom Viridiplantae; phylum Streptophyta; class Pinopsida; order Cupressales; family Taxaceae; genus Taxus; species Taxus wallichiana. The sequence continues at coordinate 377,732,144 of CM031237.1, forward strand.
CAATCTCCACCTTTTCCTAAAAAGTAAAGCAAATAGGCTCAACCTACTTCACCACAAAATCATACTCCTTCTCTCGGCTCTATGATAGGCTACCCCTACCACCACTCCACCTAGGTCACGGATGCCTTTACACTTCTCTCATCACGCTTGACCACATGATGTGTTGTGATTATTACTCAATGAGAGATTAATTCACCTACCTTAAAATCATCATCATCTAGAACACCAATTACAGCGTTGGTGTGACCAACATTATTACAACTACCATTACATCAATGACCATAGAGACCATAATTTTCTTGCCCTTCAGGATAGATTACACCAGCTAAAGGATCACGGTATCATCTCCTTTGGCTCTCGCCCACATGAGTGCTCTCTCTACCCTCTACCATGACAAATAACTTCCACTATAGTTGAGTCTTCTTCTCCATTTGATACTCAGGTCGTGGCTCAATCACCACTGTGTCCATACACTCTTACACCATCACATCTATCACATCCACCTCATCGATCACATTCTCATTATTTTTTGCATCACACTACTATACCACATTAGTCTCCATAACATTCTTCCATCACACATTCCACCATTTCCCCATATGACATTATGTTTGGTTGATACACTCATGCTACTTCCATTCCACATACTTCCACCGCTTCACACCACCTTGGTTTCTAGTAGGTGATTATTATCACCTTACCCCCGATGACGCACTTGTGTTCTTACGGTTCTTACACAACTGTTGAGGGATTTCTCTAAGAACCTTTCATCACGCACTCCTTCATTCATCTAGCGTACCTCAATCATTTCCCAATAATGAACTCTTACTTGTCGTGGCTCATTCTTGACTATTGAGGGATCTTAACTCAATGAACCTACTCATCCATATGATGGGGGGCATCACTACTCCACCCCCTACCATTCATCATACTAATGTGCTACAATCACATTTTTTATTATGACATACATTCATCACAACATGTTAGTTCAATCATTATACATCACTTCTTTTTACTATAATCATTGTGTTAACTACACATCACACATTCTATTTAAACATTTCATTTTAGCTCATCACATTGTGTTTTTCATCATTTTGTGAATATTACATCAACTAACATTAACACAATACCAAAACATCACATACATTCCAACAATAATCACCAAATCATCGATACGACAAAAATAATACACTCAATCATATATCAATCATAGGAGTTCATACATCACAAGTACACTAATCACTGGGGGCAACTCCCCTACATCATATACAATCATAACTCATCATCGGTATTGATCTCTCTGTACTGTGAGGGCCCTACAACTAGATGCCTCGACAAAATATCGACACCATTGTTTACAGCCTCGATACCTCTCCACCTACCTCTCGTAAGTAAGGTGTTATCTATAGAATACTTAGAGAACTCGCCACTATAAGTCTACATATCAAATAAATGCATCCTATGCTAGTAAATGACCACCAACCACCTCTCTAGCTCAACGAGTCTCCTCTCATGCCTCGTCCCTCTCAGATAACAATATGGTACATGTGGTTGTTGCCACCACCATAAGATCAAATAAATACGCATGCTCACCCATGATATCTACCATCCTCTCAAGTATACCACTTCCAAGAACATCGGTCGACACATTCCACATCAGGGTATGGATGGATGTGTTGACTATCAATGACCAATACACATCACCTACAAAAAAAAACATCAACACATTAGATAACCATCACTTCAAACAAAAAAAACAACATACATAACATAAACATGTCTAAATACTCATGTTCCTCTATAGTTGTTGCTACGAGGTCGAGGACATGAGCTTCCCCACTCCTCTTCCACCTACATATGGTAACCTTCCTAGATCTAAAAATAATGGGAATAATAATACCCATCAATGTGCCACCCACCATGCATAGTACTCCTCGGTACTACTGGCTTCATCTACATCTACCACCTCTATCATGGAATCTACCTCATCCAGACTAGGAGGTGCTAACTACTCTCACCTGTGGGTACCCGGTCTAGCCCCTACCCTCCTTTGTGCTTGAATAGCTCTCAACCATATATATGGATCTGGGGAAAAATCTTGAGCCATACCGAACTGACGTGAGAATCGCTCCACTTGGAAGAGCTCTGCTACTCCTGGAAATCTATCCTCCAACCATATCATCCTTTGAATACATCATATCTCCATGACATCCTCGATCCATCCTTCACAGTCATAGTATGTCCTCCATGTAATTGAATCAAGTCCCACCCTGTCTATCTGGGCCCTCTAGGTATTAGTATCCATCATGTGTCCATGAATGTTAACCCACCTCCGCACGTATATCTCAGGCCTAACCCACTCTAATTGTAAGCCTCCAACTAGTATCAACATTGTTATATGTTCATATTCCTACACATGCAACATTGTTGTGTCTCTATCCCACCATCATGCTCGTCATGAGTAAACCAATACAAATATTTGTATATATGCGCTAACACACATCGTGCCCATGCATACCTCATACCATCCTCCTCTATCCGACGGTAGATATCATGCATCTTATACAAGATGCCTACACCTCCTCCCTCCACTACTATAGATGAAGCAATGACCACCACTATAAACTTCCACAAACGCAGAACACTAGACCTCCAAAGAGTATCTAGACTTATATGAGCCTCAACAGGTGTCCGAGTCTCCACTAAGTACCATCTCACAGCTCTCGCATCTTCCTATGCATTTTCTATAGTGGCATCACCTCGAACACTCTCCCCAATAACCAAAAACCACAAGATATACGATAAACATCCTCGAACGTCACAATCATCTCCTTGTAGGTAACTAGAAGGTGCATGTATTTGCACACCATTTGTCACATAGTGTAGTCAACATCAACATATTTATCGGGCACATCCCCCATCTATGCTATATGTCATGGCGTGCATGGCCCATCACATCCCAATCCTCATCTGACAAACCCAACCCTAGCAATGTGCTCAAATGGTGACCCCGCAGAACTCCCTCAAGTGGATATCTCTTTGCATAACAAAAAAAAAAAAAAAAACACAACCTTAGAACATTTTACAAGTACAAATAGACTCATGTACCACATTACTACACATTACAAACTTGATTTCCACTGTTCTAGGTTAACTACACAATTTTTGGACTAGGGCATCTAGTTATGGGACTGGGGCACCCAGGAGCAGGACACTAGCACCCAATCCTCGGAGCTCCTGTCCCACGGGTCACTAGCACCCCCACCACTATTGTCTAGGTCCAAAACACCGAGAAAATTAAAATTCTAAAAATTCAAAAATTCACTAAAAGTGACTCATACACCATACATTTTTCAAAAAACACATTACTTACCAACTTTGCGGTAGTATGTTACGCTACGACAATCACCACTCTCTCAAATTGACTAGGACATGTTTCTCTCACTTGTGGAATTCTCACTCACCTCTTACTAACTCTCACAATCATGCAAATAACAAATAAGGTGACATTACTATAGTCATTATTTCAAGCACATTTCCTCTATTAATACAAACTCCACCGTCTTGACCATATCTTGAGCATTTTTACTCCGATTTACACCCGATTTACGACATTCTTTTCAAAATTGTGCACACCATCGCACTATACACATTTTTATGTATTATCCCTCTTTAACAATGTTTTCCATTTAAATTATCACAATATTCACCACTTCCTACAAAAATCGTGCTTACTTTTGAGTTAAGAATTTGTTCTTCTCATCGCTTCCCCTTTTGCTAAAAGGGGGCATATCATTGGGGTCATCTTATAATTCCCCTTATATCACCATGCATTAAAAACTACTAATGTGACAATCAAAAAATACTAATTCATTACGTGAAATTTCAGTATTCATTTCCCTAAAGACCTAATATGGGGGCAACAAAAGAACATACAATTTTTCTATGTGACATCTCATCATTTCCCCCTAATGACCTAAAATGGGGGAACATGCATTACTAATATTTCCATATGATCATTCACCAAATTCTATCTATTCCCCCTAATGACCTAACTTGGGGGCAACTAGTGTAAAACCTCTCCACGAGTAATTAATCAATTAACAAGTTCAAATTTCCAACAATAAAAAACATGTCATCTAGTCAAATACAATCTAACACAAATGGCCTCCCAAATGACTGAAGTTGGGAGTTACGTGTGGCCTCCTAGATGAGGTAACTTAGCATATTATATTAATTTATCACTTGAGATGACCCAAATGTGAAGCCTTCTCATATTTCATGCTTGCTTCTATATGACCTAACTTGGAAGCCATATCACCTTTTTATGCGTTCTCTTCCGGATGAGACAACTTAGAAGCCATCATACATTACACGTTTGCTTCCAAATGACCTAATTTGGAAGCTATCACATTTTGGAAACACCCATAGAGTTTGGGAAAGAGTGCCTTTCCTATACCACTCCTATATGGTTCAATTATTTGATCGAAATTATCTAGATCTAGAAACCACCAAATATTTGATCTGAGTTTGTTTGCAGTGGCTAGATCTTGAGGATGTAGTTAGAGATTAGAGAATAACACCCTTTTCTTCCTACACTCTTCCTCTAGCAACAGGACACCCAAATCCTCTGGTTTATTATTTGTACACAAGCTTTCGGGTTGGGAATTGATCACTCCCTTCCCCATCTCATCATCATTTTATAACACTACACTCATCACATTTGTTTAACACATCTCATCACGACATTACACTTTTCATTACATGGATCAAACCATTGATCCATGGTTTAACACACTATATGGTTCTTTCAAAGACACTTTCACTACACATCTACGCGTTCTACTTCAAAGCATGGACATCTATGGATTTCTATCGGTATGCATCTCTATGTAGTTTATTTTACCGAGCCTTCGCTCACCAACATAAAGTGGAGGAAAATGTAGCCACAAGATCACACACTTGCTATTACATTATTACCACCAAGTATGTTATTTTATATATGGATCTCACATAAGAAAAGTATTAACTAATGGCTCAACCCCTAGTCCTTGTCATCTCTTAGTTATTTGTTAGTGTCATTTATCTTGCATAGTCGTCAATCATCTACATAGTTCTGGTCAGCTTTTAATAAGTATTAAGTGTTGTAATTTAGTCGTCGGCCATCTATAATCCCTAACTAGGGTGCCTAGGGTTATACTAGCGCACCCATGGGCACCCCGGTCATTGATTTTAGGTGACCTAGTTTTTTTGATGTTCGCATTTAATTTCGTTATTCGAGGGTGGTCTCTACGGTTTTATGGTCTCATTCACCTATGTGCTAGTCGACATATCGGGCCATTAGTGTTAAAATTTGAGAAAGATATCCCTATATAAACATAACATACTCACCACATTATGGGTGGACTATCTACTATCAAGAGCTAGCTACTACTAAGGAAAAGGACTGCATTTGGGCATCTTCTACATCTACATCACATAAGCATAGGGAGAAAGAGTTGTATTCTTTCTATCCCATCCACCATTTACATTTTACATCTAGGTATTACACCCTACTTCGTGTCATTGACTCTAGGGCACCCTAGGCACATAATTGCAAACAAAAGCACATAGAACTACATTGGGTATGGAATGTAGTGAAAATCTTAATTGTAAGTCCACCATTTTGGTAGCCAAGGTTAGTCTCGAACCCTTTATTTGTATCTTTCCTTTTTAGGGGTTTGATGTTTTTCATGGGGTTTTGGAGGTAGACCATCATCACACTTTGCTACATCGACATAAGTGAGTTTATTGTGGCAATATATTGATAAAGATGAATGTGTTAATGAGGACTTGTGATATTGCCGAACCAGATCTTGAAATTTCAGCATAGAGCATCCAGACTACAGATCGGGCGCCCACAGTGCCCTGGTCCTCTCCTAGAACCCTAGTATGAGACAGATACCCATGTGTTAAAATTTTCTAAGTCTCAGCTTTACATTCTCCCCTATCCACTTGTCAATCATCACAAATCCCACAACACAACAAGGTAATTACTTTTAGGTTAGTACCCTAAACACTACTATTTCATTTATTGCATTTCATTTATCCAACAAGACTTATCTTACATTTCGCATCAATTATTCTATTATTGTTACTAGTTAGATGAAATCTAAAATCCTTATTTTAGTTATTCATCAACACAAGAACTATAAAACTAAGATCATCAAACTAGAAATATTCAAAACATAGATGCACTATATATATATATATATATATATACAGTGAGGACTTGCCCCTCATTGTTTTCTTGCAGATTCCTAATAATAGGCGTGCTTAAAATAGTCTACATGATTTTTATATCATGTTCTAATAATAGATTAAACTTAATTATACAATAGATCTTACATGCTTTAATCCTATTATTAGCTCGATCCATGTGTTTTTCCCAATTATAGATCCTTTGTGTGCATCCCAAGCCATCCTTCCTTTATATATTTTATACCTTGCTTGGGTTGATGGTTCATTATATTCTTCCAATCATTTAACTGACATAATCTTGGTCAGTGTCATTCTTAAACAAGGGCTGTGTCCAAGGCAATATGCAATAGAGTCTAGGAGAACCAGTTATGCATTGAGTTTGTTGGGGGGTTGCTTAGCTTAGTGGTTATTCTACGGAAGTGCTATTAAAATCTACGGAAATTAAATACAAGTCTACGAAATTCAACTTTTTGCAATGAAATGGATCTCAACAACTAATCTTCTACTTTAAAGTAAAATACACACACTTATTCTTAACAATTTAAACCATAATCGAATAACTGAATTCAATAGAAAGCATGACTGTTTATGAGCTAAATTTACATGGCAAAAGCATCTACTTAAAAATGAAAGCAATAATGGAGAAAACAGGATAGTTAATCAAAGCATGCATGCAACAACTCATCAAATGATAATTGCAGTAAAACTAATCGAAGGACTGTATGCATGAAAAACTTAAAGTAACCTCGTATCTCCTCGGTTGAGTGGGCCCTTGCTCTTCCTCGAGATAGAGTGATCAACAAATTCTGATTCTCAAAATGTCGTAGATTTCATTAACTTTCAAATGAGTTCATAACATATCCAAAAACAAATCCAGAACAGTTTGCAGATAATTTTCTTCGATAAATCAAAAAGTGGTACCACTAGTTCTGAAGACAAAGTCTTCATATAGATAATGTTTGTTACAAGATCCACCATATCAAGTGGCATTAAACATTGTTTCATCAAATATCAATTAAAACTCTTAGATTCCTATGGGCCGTTAGAGTCAAGCCCAAGCTAATAGGTCAATTTGGAAATAGTCTTCAGCCACATGCATCGAACTTGAGCAACTTATCCACCAGTAACCTCCATCATTCCCTACACACATCATCACATTTGATCTCATAAAAACAGTTAGTAGGAGGTCATGTGATAAATGGTTTTCATAAATAATAGCAAGGAAAAATGCATCAACCTACTAAGACATGACTATACAAAACATCCCCATATACAAATGAGTCATATCATGAAGAGTATTTCTGGTCTGAAGAAATGATATTAATGAGCCAAACTATGCACTCATCATTCCCCCTGACTTTACCTGTTGCATGTCCCAATGCAACTCATCTCAATGCTGCTCACCGCCTTCCAAGTTGTTCAGCCATGTCATACTCCTCGAATTGATCAGTGTATTGCTTTGTGGTATTCTTGCAGCCCTGAGTATTGGAGGTAATTTCCACCCAGTAATGAAACTATCATGGGACTGTGTTGCATTGTTCTTCCATGTTGTGAGAGGGCTCAAGAGGAGTGGAGGCCATACTTGAAGGCCGGCCCATTCATCAATGTATTGTTGGCTGGTCTTTTTTGTGGTTTGTCTAATAATGGCGATGAGGGCATCACCCCTTTGCATGCTCCAGCTCAAATTCTAAGGAGAGAGGACCTCCCTACATTTCAAAGGCAGGATTAAAGTATCCCATCTCCTATCGCAAGCTTGCCAAGTAACTCCAAAATTCTCCTGACTATAATTTTCAAAATCAATAATACACTGAAGCAAAATCTGAGAAGTATGCACCCCAACCCCTGCATGGTAATATAATGATCTAAATTTCTTCATAGGTGACATCTGTGTGATGGGTTGGGTGAATGTAAAATCTGATTGACTGAGCAGTGTTATTGAAACTGTCTGTTTGTTGTCTCCAAGTTATCTGATTCCTCAATACAGACTGAAATGCTTTAATTTGAAAATCCCCCACAAATAGGTTGATCAAGAAATCAGGGACATTGGTTACTACCATGTTATGTAAATAAAATTCACAGAGAAAATTTTGAATTTCCGGAGTGTTGTTCTTGTAGACTGATAAAAAACTAGGTCCATCGGGAATTTCGTGAGGGGCTTGAGAACACAATTGAAATAACTGCCAAGAATAAAATTGCTCCTGGACATACATGTTGTAGACTAAGGAGGGTTTCCTATAGACAGAGAGGTTGATGCATTTTTCCTTGCTATAAAAATGATGGTTCGTTGTATTCTTCCAATCATTTAACTGACATAATCTTGGTCAGTGTCATTCTTAAACTAGGGATGTGTCCAAGGCAATATGCAATAGAGTCTAGGAGAACCAGTTATGCATTGAGTTTGTTAGGGGGTTGCTTAGCTTAGTGGCTATTCTACGTGCAGTTAAAATCTATGGAAATTAAATACAAGTCTACGGAATTCAACTGTTTGCAATGAAATGGATCTCAACAACTAATCTTCTACTTTAAAGTAAAATACGCACACACTTATTCTTAACAATTTAAACCATAACTGAATAACTAGAATTCAATAGAAAGCAAGACTGTTTATGAGCTAAATTTGCATGGCAAAAGCATCTACTTAAAAGTGAAAGCAATAATGGAGAAAACAGGGATAGTTAATCAAAGAATGCATGCAACAACTCATCAAATGATAATTGCAGTAAAACTAATCAAAGGACTGTATGCATGAAAAACTTAAAGTAACCTCGTATCTCCTCGGTTGAGTGGGCCCTTGCTCTTCCTCAGGATAGAGTGATCAACAACTTCTAATTCTAAAAATTCCGTAGATTTCATTAACTTTCAAATGAGTTCATAACATATCCAAAAACAAATCCAAAACAGTTTGCAGATAATTTTCTTTGATAAATCAAAAAGTGGTACCACCAGTTCTAAAGACAAAGTCTTCATATAGATAATGTTTGTTACAAGATCCACCATATCGGTGGCATTAAACATTGTTTCATCAAATATCAATTAAAAATCTTAGATTCCTACGGGCCGTTAGAGTCAAGCCCAAGCTAATAGGTCAATTTGGAAATAGTCTTCAGCCGCATGCATCAAACTCGGGCAACTTATCCACCAGTAACCTCCATCATTCCCTACACACATCATCACATTTGATCTCATAAAAACAGTTAGTAGGAGGTCATGTGATAAACGGTTTTCATAAATAATAGCAAGGAAAAATGCATCAACCTACTAAGACATGACTATACAAAACATCCCCATATACAAATAAGTCATATCATGAAGAGTATTTCTAGTCTGAAGAAATGATATTAATGAGCCAAACTATGCACTCATCATAGATGACACTCCAACTATGATTTTTTTATTTTTATCGATGTCTTAGAAAATCAGCTAAGTCCTAGTTCTTGTCTTCATGTGTGCAAACCTTCACGCATTAATCCTTCCTACATGCACGAATCCCTTTGTGCACCCCTTGCACATAGTCCATAATCTCCATGCCTAGCTATTACTTAGCGATTTTCTCCATTTAACAAGTCTTGTATACGATTTGTTTGCCTTACCTTCCTCACATGCATACATCACTGCTTCATCCTTTTATACCTACTGATTATAACTCTTTTCACACATACTCACCTCATTTAAATTATTTTTCTTCTTTTCAACATGGGAAAACAAATTATCAATAAATTTCATCTCTTCCTTTAGCTTAAAATCTTCTAGTTATTTTTTATCTTCATCATATATAGTATTATCAAATCTAATTTCCTCTTGTTTTTATGTATTTAAAAATAAGAAAAATTCAATTCACATATAACTTTGTTCGAGATACCTTCGTAAGTTGCTGATTTTCTATTTCTTTGTCTTTATTTTCCTTTTCCAAATCATCCATATCTTAATTTTCACCTTCTTCTGTAGCAAATAGACTACCTCTTCATCACCGAACTTTTGACCTTCTTCTTCTTCACTTTCCTATACATCCTTTACTTTTAAGGAGTCTTCTTCATCTATATCTTCTTCTTCCATATTCAATATCAATTCCTTAAACTTTACTACATCTTTCTAAGATCTCTCAATTATTTTTCAACCCATAGATCTAGTTTTCTATATTCCTCTTTCCTCTTGGCCTCTTTTTTTCTTATTTTTTATCTCTCATCTTGATTCTTCTTCTTGTGGCTTAACATCATCACCAACTCTTCTCTACCAATTTTCCTTTTTTCTTCTAGATCAAAATTTTTTGTTTCACCTTGTTCTCCTCCACACCTCACCTAGGATTCTTACGTAGTATTTTTGTGTCTTTCTCTCTCTGATTTCCTTTCACTCTCACACTCTTCTCATCCACTTTTCACTTTAACTTCTTATTATATATTCACGTGAACCTACAAATCTTCAATCACACACTCATAATTAAATTCTACCATATGATATAGATTTCATATCAAATTTATTACACACATCAAGTTTAAAGACAACTTCATTAAACCATTATCCTATTTTTAAAGACCTTGTTCTTAATATAAAAGGTATAATCATGTAAAAACTGACCTTTTACACCTTAGAAGTCTTCTACATCAACTAAACCTTGTTATTTCACCTTAAAAATTCCAATTTAACATGTTAGATGATTCAAATACAAGAAAGTTTTAACTAACTTCACATTTCTCATTCTATCCTTCACTACCTTCTTTAAATCCTAGTAGAAATCAAGCAATATTAGTCCTTGAATATTTAATTATCTCATTCACATTAAATTACCTCTCTCATGAGCTCATGAAATTACCATACCATCATCAATATGAAACAAAATGATCAAAACCCTAAACTATTTCTCAACATCCCAAAAATTGACGTCTAGTGTTCTTAAGAAAAGATTCTATTGGATCCATGGTTGGAAATATCTAGACATATGAAAAAGGTAAAAGCTTCTTCAAAACCATTTACCCTCAATATGGCGTGGGTTAAATTTCATAGCCTCGCTCTTTAAACTCCTCTCATAATCCCCTTTTTGTCCTTTCTTGATGTCTAGCCTCTATTAGCCCTTCTTAGGTGCTTTTTCCCACATAACTTTAAACTCGAGTATTTTTCAAATAACATTGAACCATATTTGAATACCAATTTTTCCAAATATTCACTTTGCATAGTCTTAAGGTCTTTTCTTAAGGGAAAATTTCCATAAAATCACTCCCACGAGTCTCGAATTAGGTCGTTCTAATCATGTGATGAAGATCCATAAAGCAACCGTCAGAGATAACAATGAAATGGAAGTAACTAGGGGTTTAAATCTTGATGAATATTTCACTTCAAGTACCTTAGATGTTTTATATATATTTTCAAGTAATTAGTCTAGGGAAAAGGCTTCAACTTCTATTTTCACCCGAACCCTTTCCGTGTGCTCTATCCTAGCCCGAGAAGATTCAATTTCTTATAGAATGAGTTTCACTTATTTTCAAATCTTGATATTTGACCTCAAGGTATATATAATCCCCCCCTTAAATTTATGTTTTAATTATGATGGAAATTAATGAAGGTATATTTAATCACAACCATTATTTGGATTACACGTTAGAACAAGGAACATAAACCTTTAGTCTATAACTTTAAGCAACTAGAGTCTCATTTGAAGAAAAATTCATGATTTTTCTTTAGGAATAACTTAACATGGTCTTCCATATATTATCATGCATTACACACATAATTTCAACGATAAATAAATATATGTTTGATCAAACTGTAAAGATCAAATACGATTCGGTTCCTTTTGGTTTCCCAAACATGTAATGTAAGATAACAAGAAATTCAATCCTAGACTATGCAATAACATTTCAATCACCTTTTACCATGTGATTTTGATTTAATGAACTTGTCACAAGGATAAAAACATACTATATAGCAAGAAGCCCTACAAAATCACAATTCCTCGGTGTTGACGGTCTTATGCCAATCAATGGATGGATGATTCACTAGACTACGCCCTCGGTCTCTCTTTAGGATTTTGTGAACTTTCTACAGTTGATCTAAATCAATATCTTAATGCTCATACCAAATACTCATTGTTATTGAATCACACATGCTAAACACTCATAATTTTTAATGGATAAGACAAGTTTCCATACTAAAAAGAGTTACTTTGCTCCAAAATGTATTTCCTTACAAAATTGTATATTTATCTATCCTTCCTCTTCTTAGACCTCGAGGAATCCCCCAATAACTACCTTATCCTTTGAATTTATCTTATTCTCTCCCTCAATACCCAACAGTAACTGAATCTTCATATGAATCTCATGCCCATACTTGACCAATATATGCATATTACATAATTTTTAGACATTTTAATGACTCACCCTTCCACGTAGTACTTTTGACAACATGCCTAGAAATATATACCACCCTTCCTTTCATTAAAAATTACTTTCAACTCCATGACGAATAGAATTTCCTCATTTCAAGATTAACGACTTTAAATCCCATTTTTGAGGGAAAACACAATATGAAGAAAATTCAAATTTATAAACCTTCTTATCTACTTAAAATGACCCATATTGTATCACTAAGACCTCTAAGACACTCCAACAACTCAAAAACATGATAAGAATAATGATTGAAACTTTGATGTTTTTCTCTCTCTGATGCTCCAACACCATACTTCCAAGGTTGAGAAAAGGAGCCATATACTAAAAAATTGTTTCTTCTAGTGGTCCTTGATATTATTATATTTTTCTTTCTCTTATTTCTTCACTCCTATATTTTCTTGTCTCATGACCACCGGATCCCATATAGTGTTCTTCATCTTTAAATTTTCCTTGAAATTACTTATTTTCTTCTTGAGTTCCATCTTTATCCTCTTCAAATTTAACCCTCCATTTACCGTACCTTCAAAAATAAACACAACAACAAAAATATACTTTTCATCATATTCTTCATTCATGTATAAATTTTTCCCATCATGGTTTTCATCATTTAATTTTCTCTCGAAGGACTGAAAAACTGCCCACAATCTTCATTTTCTTACTTGACAACATGTCCATCTTGTGCTACATTCTTCCATATTCCTTCTTGAATAACTTTTCATATTTGAAAGCATTCAAAATATTACACACTCAAATGTATCTTCACTCTTCTTTTATTCATCCATCATACACAACAAATATTGTAAAATATCATCCACTTCATCTATGAAAATTTTATCATCATACCTTCTATGTTCATCACTCCACTCAATATTACTTATTTCATTCTATTTTTACTCTTAAAATGCACTAATGAAGTCATCTTCTACAATTTTAAGGAATTCACCCAAATTCCACAAAATGCTTGAATTATCTCTCTTATGTTGTTCTTGTTCACTTGTCTTTTCAGTCACTTACTTTATCTTTACTTCTCTCTCTACTGTTGATGCATATCTCATCTCCAATTCATTACACTCATCAAGTTTAAAGACAACTTCAATCAACCATTACTCTACTTTTGGAGATCTTGTTCTTAATCTTGAAGGTATAATCATGAAAAAATTACCTTTTACACCTTAGAAGTATTCTCCATCCATTTTACCATATTTATTCACCTTAAACAATGCCAATTTACCTTGTTAGATGATTCAACTACAAGAAAATTTCAACTAACTTCACCTTTTTGATTTTATCCTTCACTAGCTTCTTGAAATACTAGTCCAAATCAAGCAATATTCATCCTTGAGGAATTAATTATCTCTTTCACATTAAATGCATTGTCTCATGAGCTTATGCAATTTCCATACCATCATTATTATGAAGCAAAGTTATCAAAACCTTCAACTATTTTTTCAACATCCTAAAAATTGACAGTAGTGTTCTCAAGGGAAAAATCCTAATGGATCCATGGTTGGAAGCATCAAGACATATGCAGAACAAGATAAAAGCTTATCCAAACACCCTTTACCCTTAATATGGTGTGGGTTAAATTTCATATCCTCACTATTTAAACTCCTCTCACAATCCCCATTTTCTCCTTTCTTGTTGTTTAGCCTCTATTAGCCCCGCTTAGGTTCTTTTTCCACATAACTTTAAACTCGGATATTTTTAGAACAAGCTTGAACCATATTTGAATGCCCTTTTTGCCTAAGATTCACTGTGCACAGTTTTAAGGTCTTTTCTTAAGAGAAAATGCTATAAAATCACTCCTAGAGTCTCAAATTAGGTCTTTCTAATCGGTGATAGTATCCACGAAAAAACTATCAAAGATAACATCATAATAGTGAAATGGAAGTAACTTGGGGCTTAAATCTTGATAAATCTTCCACTTCATGTAACTTAGATTATTTCTAGATATTTTCAAGTGTTGATTCTATGGATAAAGGCTCCAATTTCTATTTTCACACAAACCCTCACTTTGTGTGCTCGTCCCATCCCAAGAAGATTCAATCTCTTATAGAATGAGTTAATTTTGTTTTCAAATTTTGATGTATGACCTTAAGATATGTATAATCTCCCCTCAAGTTATGTTCTAACAATGATGGACATTACTAAAGGTATCTTTAATCACAACCATTATTTGGCTTGCATGCATGTTAGAACAAGGAAAATAAACTCTTAGTCTATAAATTAAAGCAACTAGAGTTTCATTCGAAGAAAAATTCACCATTTTTATTTATGACTAACATACCATGGTCTTCCATATATTATCATGCATTGCATACATCACTTCAATGATAAAGAAATCTAAGTTTTATCAAACTATAAAAGACAATGTCATAGTCCTGCTCCTTAAGGTTTTCAAGCATGCAATGGAAGATAAAAAGAAATACAATCTTAGGCTATGAAATAAAACTTTAATCACATCTTACCATATGATTATGATCAAACACACTTATTAAAAGGATACAAAATCTACTATATAACAAGAAGCCCCGCAAAATCACAATTCCTCTGTTGGCGATCTTATGAAAATCGATGGATGGATGATTCACAAGACTACAATCCTCATTCTCTCTTTAGACCTTTGTTAACTTGATACAGTTGATCTAAATCACTATCTTAATGCTCATACCAAATACTCATTTTTATTAAATCACACATGCTAAAAAAATAGAATTTTCAATGGAGAAGAAGAGTTTCCATACAAAACAGAGTTAATTTGCTCCAAACCGTATTTCCTTACAAAGTTATATATTTCTCCTTCCTTCCTCTTCTCAAACCTCAAGGAATCTTACAATAACTACCTTATCCTTTAAATTTATCTCTTTCTCTCCCTTCATACACAACCCTAATTGAATCTTTATATGAATCGCATGCCCATACATGACCAATATATGCATATTACATCATTTTAGACGTTTTAATGACTCACACTTCAAGATAGGAATATTGACAACATGGCTCAATATCTATACCACCATTCCACTCATTAAAACTTCCTTTCAACTCCATGAAAAACTACATTTCCAAGATTTACAAGTTTAAATCACATTTCGGAGGGAAGACACAATATGAAGAAAATTCAAATTTCTAAACCTTATTATCTACTTAAAACTACCCACATTATCTCATTAAGACCTATGAGATACTCCAAAACCTCCAAAACATGATAAGAATAATGATTTACACTTTGATGTTTTTCTCTCTTTGATGTTCCTACATCATACTTCAAAGGTGGAGAAAAGGAGCAATATACTACAAATTTTTTTCTTCTAGTGGTTGTTGATCTTCTTGACTTGTTCCTATCTTATTTATTCACTCCTACTGTGTTTATTTGTCTCATGACCACATAGAGCCCATAAAGTGTTTTTCATCCTTAGATTTTTCTTAAAATTGCTTATTTTCTTCTTTAGTTCCATCTTTATCCTCTTCAACTATTACCCTCCATTAGTCGTACTCTTGCAAATAAACAAAAAAAAAATAAAAATATACTTTTCTTCATATTTCATCATATTATTCATTCTTGTATAGCTTTTTCCCATCATGTTTTCATCATTTTATTTTCTTGGAAGGACTGAAAACTGCCCACAATCTTTGTTTTCTTTCTTGAAAACCTGTCCATCTTGTGCTACATTGTTCCCTATGCCTTCTTGAATCACTTTTTCATTTTTGAAATCATTCTTTGCTAAGGAAAACATTGCACTCTCAGTTGTACCTTCACTCTTATTTTCTTCATACATCATACATAACAAATCTTTTTAAAGATCATCAACTTCATCTATGAAAAACCGATCATCATAACTTCCATGTTCATCATTCCACTCAATCTTACTTATTTCATTATTTTTATCTCCAAATGCACTAGTGAAGTCATCTTCTACAATTTCAAGGAATTCATCCAAATTCCTCAAAATGCATGAATTTTATCTCTTTCCTTGTTCTTGTTCACTTGTCCTTTCAGTCACTTTCTTTGTCTTGACCTCTTCTCTCTATTGCTACTTTGCATATCTCATATAAAATTCATTACACTCATGAATGTTTAATGACAACTTCATTTAACTATTACCATGTTTTTAAAAATCTTGTTCTTAATCTAGAAGGTATAATCATGCCAAAACCAGGATTTTGCACCTTATAAGTCTTTTCCATTCATTATACCTTGTTCATTCACCTTAAACAATGTCAATTTACCATTTTAGATGATTCAGCTACAAGAAAGTTTCAACTAATTATTTTCACCAAGAAACAACACCCTCCAATTTGATCATGAATTAGTGAATGAGCAACCCGTGTTTTTGGGTAACATGGGATTGTCTCTAAGTTTAATACCTTGCTACTGAGAGAAACATCCAAAGAAGGCTGACTTCATCTACCTAAATCTAATGCTAAAATAATCCTAAGGAAGGAAATACAGTTATCTACTCCTATTCTAATAATCCAAGGGACCAGGGAGAGACAAAAGTACATAAAAATGAAATCCTAAGCTAAAGGAGGTGATAACACCATAAAAAGGGGCAAGATCTCTCCACAAGGGGAAGAAAAGTGAGAAAACATGGGAGAGAGGGCAGAAAGATGTGCCACAGATAAGAACCATGTAGAATGAACCTTGCTTCACATTGACAACACATAAAAAATGGAGCTGCAAGTAGGAGATACACACAACATGCCAAAATAGAATAGAAAGGAAAGAAATGCAAATAAAACAAGCCAGGGTAGATAAATGTGCCACAAAAAAATCAATATTGCTTAAAGTATGCATAATTCTATTGTATTCATGGAAGAAGGAAAGATTACATTATAGAGACCAAGTTAGAGGTCTGAAACTTGTGGGATGTCGACCACCATTTGGGCATAGTATTATTACAACAAAGATCCATCATTTTTACATAAGTTCTAGTTACATATATAGAAGAAGGAAGAAGAAAGAGAAGATGAGAAGAGAGAAGGAATAAGATCAAATTTTATCTTGTCATGATTAAAATATCTTTGTCCTTCCTTGCAACATGGCTTGTCAAGTGTGTTCCCCAAGTCTATTTTTCTTGTAGAAGAAGGAAAATCCCCATACTTCATTAAATTAAGTGGTTGAGCCATCTACAACTATTCATAATTATCTCAAACCATTTTTATCCCTTTTCCTTTCAATTCATGCCAAAATTTGATTCTCATGATGCCAAATTGAGTGCTTAAGGAAATATTTTAAATGAGACCGATTTTGTTTGATTTGGAGCAAGGAATAAAAAGATATCATCATTTGAATATTTACATGACGGGATGAAAAGAAATGTGATAGGTGGAAACCTTTGATTATCTTGGGGATTTCCCTCTACCCACATGTGCATTACTTTCACATCTGCCATGTGTCCACCTCCCATTGGTTCATAATATCAAGCTTGGCTTCCTTTAATTTCTACGTTCCTCGCCTTTAAAAAATGGGCCAATAAGACCATGCCACTTTTCTCGTAGTTGTTAGACTATCCTTCACCTTTTCACCCTTAGAAATGTGATCCAATAAGAAATACACATGTTTCCTTGCAATTTGACCTTCCAAATCTCTTTGACTAACCAACCACCGCGCGAAGTGTGAGCCAATAGAAAATCTCCGTGTACTTCACATATCGGTCTTTTTAATTTATCACCACCGATATCCATAAAATTATGACCAATGAGGAAGTTCCATGATTTTATGTGTTGTCGAATTTTTATAGTCTCATCTGAAAATCATGAATTGTGAGCCAATAGAAAAGCTCCACACACTTCACATTGTCAGTCTTTTCTTTGAACTCCTTCTGACATCTGCAAAATGTGAGCCAATGAAATGGCTCCACGTTGCCCCCTTTTCGAGACCTTTCTGGACTTCCTTCCCGTGATTTTCTCTTGATCAATGGGCCTTCACATTTGTTATTCTCTAAAAGGAATGCAAATAAGGTGGCACCATATAGCTCTTCATATCGTAATTTCTAAGTCTCGGGGACTTAGAAAATTTTTGTCTTTTTGAATTATGTCAGTTGTCCCCTTTTTCTTTTGTCTTCGCCCCACTAAATTTTTGACTTAGATATTTCCCGGACCTAACAAATTATAAACTTAGGTTTAATTTGGGGCTTGGAGTCCTGGATGAGCCCATCACTTTAAGAAATTTCTAGAATACTTGGCGACATTTGTCTTTCTTTGGATCACAATCCGTACGCCGCTTGTCGCCCTTTGATTCTACCACGGATCTTCTTTATTGTGCATCTTTTAAATATTAGATGGATTTAAGTTAAACCCACCTAAGTATTTGAATGAGCTCCTTTGTTTTGTGGGTTAGGATAACCCATGAACACTAAGTTCCATGCAAACCCATGGTAAACTGAAATAGTCTTCTATAGTTTTTTGAAAGCCAATGGCAAATGCTTTTGGGCAATGCAATTTGATAGTCATTTGAACATCCCAAGATCTTAAAAATGGATAAGTCCATTTTTAACTCTATTAAAGCTAAAAACAACCTAGGGGGAACTTTTGGATAGCACTAACTTCACCTTTATCATTCTACCCTTCACTAACTTCTTCAATCCTAGTACAAATCAAGTAATATTAGTCCTTGAGACATTAATTATCTCTTTCAAATTAAATTTCATGTCTCATTAGCTCATGCAGTTACCATACGTTCAACAATATGAAGAAAAATGATCAAAACCTTCAACTATTCCTCAACATCCCAAAACTTGACTTACAAAGGTGTTCTCAACGGAAAGCTCTTGGTGGATCCATGGTTGGAAGGATCTAGACATACACGAACAAGGTAAAAGACTCTTTAAACAACCTTTACCCTTAATTTGGTGTGGATTAAATTTCATATATTCTCTCTTTTAACTCCTCTCACAATCCACATTTTCTCCTTTCTAGTTGCCTAACATCTATTAGCCCCGCTTAGGTGTTTTTACCCACATAATTAAACTTATGTATTTTTAAACAAGATTGAATACCTTTTTTTCCCTAAGATTTCTTACTGCATAGTCTTAAGGTGTTTTTTTAAGGGAAAATTCCATAAAATCACTGCCATAGCCTCAAATTAGGTCTTTCTAATATGTGACGCTCTCCAAGCATAACGAATCGAGATACCAATGAAATGGAAGTAACTTGGGGCTTTAATATTAATTAATCTTTAACTTCAAGAACCTCATATGATTTCTAGATATTTTAAATTGTTGATTCCAGGGATAAAGGATCTAACTTCTATTTTTCACCCAAACATGTTGGAAGCACAATGGATCGAGGGGGTGAATCAGTCCTACAAAAATTTCATTTCATTTACCATTACTTACATTCACCATTCCATTCATCCAATTTATATTCCTAACCATATGAGCACATTAGGTTTTTATTAAGCATTCACAAGTACATGAAACAAATAGGAAGACACATGAACTCCATATATAAGTGGGAAACCATTAAGGGGAAGAAAACCCACTAAACTATGCTTATATTACTCAAAGCAAAGATATTTATTAAAGCACCAAATTCACAAAGAGAATTAACCCTTATGTTAGTAGAGTAAAGACCCTACAATGAGCACCAACCCATAATTTAGTGAAGCATCCAATCCATAAGGAGGTTACAACCCCTAAGATGATTAAGCACAAACTCAACCACTGCAGATGAAGATCTCTAAAATTTTTATGCCAAAATTGATGGAGATCACTAATTCAGTTCACACACCTTCTTCAAACCCTCATTCCTTCAACTCGCTCAAACTTGGATTTTCATGCCTTCATTTGGATTCAAAAATTTGCACACTTTATATCTAACCTTATTCATATTTTAAAATAAATATTCATCTTTGATTTCATGCCTTAGAAGCTCCTTCACTCTCTCAAGCAGGTCACATTTTTCCCTCTTATTCCACTAGTTCAAAAATGAACCAAATTTTCATTTTTATATGATTTCCTTCTTTCAAACACATCAGAGGTTGTTCTTCTACAAATAGCTCAACCAATATAACATGAAAATATAACAATGCATTCATAAAAACATTCATGATGGACCCATGTAGGTCAGCCAAGCTCAAACATACTAAATGTTGAGCAAACATAATATTGTTCTAAGGAGAAGACAAAAAAATAATGTGTGCACGGGAACAAGGTGGATTTGACGGTGTGGAATGATAGGAAAGAAAACATGTGTGAGAACAATTTGGTTTGGACTTAGCCAATTTTATGTATATAGGCTATATTTGGAGATAGTGTGCGAAGCACACATCGGGATGGAGAATTATGCAACACAAAAATGATATTTTTTTGGAATGAGTGGCTGATAAGTCCCATGCATGGTTATAGTTAATAATAGGATCACTTCTTCCAGCTTAAGCGTAGGACATCTATTATTAACGCACTTTCATGTGTACATGTTATTATAAAGGTGCGTGACTATTATCGCATGTGACCTATTTTGAGAAGTGTATAAGCAGTGAAGGGAAAGTCCCCACCTCTATAATTATGTATTGAACTATGTATTTTAGGGAGAGAATAGAGACTGAGTTATTATAAAGTTATGTTGTTGGATCTGATGCTGCGCATGACTTATGGTGATACTTTATAATGTAAGAAGCTTCTGTGTTTTACAGTGTTTAATGTAATGAATGATATTGGCTGGATAATGGTGTTAGACATAACTAAAATTGGTTCATGTATGGTTAATCTTATTATAGTTATTGTTTAATTCATGATTCTCTAATATCTAGATTTGGATTATGCACTATGGAATGTTTATGTTCATTTATGGATCTGAATATGTCTTATCTTCATCACACTAACATCCTACACAAGCAACTCTAAAGAGGGGCCTGGTACCTTTATGTGCCAACGTGTCTAGATTATTCATAGTAGATTTTAGGCTACATCATTGGTTCCATTATCGGGACCTCTTTTTCTATTGTTTTTAGGATGTTTTACGAGACAGATGTACCGGTTGACCTTAGCAAGTGTTGAGGAGTGGATAAAATATCTGGAAGAAGAGTACACTCGGAGGTTCAACATTGGATCTGAGTTTGACACACACGCATGGGTGGACTGAATTTGTATGAATGTCTCAGTATGAGATCTTCTTTATTATCTTTCTTGTATAGTTGTATGAGTGGCTAGTTGCTTATGTGTCTAAAAGGAATTGGAGGTATCGCATACTTTTCTGGACGCAGGAATAATTTCAAGCCCTCTATGATGTTGATCTAATTTGGACGTGCATTGTGGATACTTGGTTCCATGGTGTTTTGAATAGCTATATTTTGGAGTACTTAATTTCCACTTATTATTTCCCAGAGGTAGCTGAGTTCCAGTTTTTACGTTATCCTAGGGGAACTTATTTGCAAGGCATTCCACTGGTGATCAAAATATTGATGGTAACCCTAAACTTGGAAGAAAATTTGATGGCTAGCTAAACCCTACCACACGCAGGGGGCAAGAGCAGGTTTGGTGAAGGATGGTGGACCTAGTGGCAAAGAGGAAAAGGGAAGAAAGGTGGCTTAAGTAAAATGAGGCACGTGAGAGGGAGATAGAGAAGCAACGTGATATTGCAGAGCAGATGGTGTTGAGGAGAGAGATGGCTCGTGAAGGATTTAGAGCTCATATAGATGGCATAGAGATAGAGCATCTAGAACTCTCCCATTTGGGAAAGGATGACAGGGAACTCTCCTTGGCCTCATATGGGAGCACACCAGTAGAGACAATATGGGCCATGGGCACGCATCTAAATCTACCTAGAAACCTATCCCTTGTGCTTGGTTTTCTAGTATCTAGTACACTAAGTAGTCAACATGCTAGTCTAGGGAGTAGAAGAAAAGGAGTAAATCAAGTAGAAAGTGCATCTATGACCGAGAAAACATATTATTTTTTATTTGGAGGTACCTTTTCAGTCGCATCGTTGACACATAACTCAAGCGCGTATAATTTTGGACTCACTTCTGGGAGTAATACCACTTCGCAAACTATACGAATTTAGTTTAGTACCACTATTGGAATACGGGAAGTACATCCATTGGTCCACTTCCAGCTATAGGTGGAGGATCGGGGGTCGTAGGTGGGTCTAGCTCTAGTGGATCTAGAGGCAAAGGTAACATAGGAGGTTCTAGATCAAGTGGGCATGGTCCTCATCAATCCTATAATATTTACATGGAGATGTCTCTTTGTATTCCAGAGTATAGGGGCATAGAAGATGTTGTTGAACACGTGAACATGTGTGAGATATTGTGGCGTGCAAAAGGAATTACGGCTTATGAGTGCAAGGCAATTCAATTCGCAACTACGCTATAAGGACATGCATACAATTGGTAAAGGAAGTTTGACCATGATTAGACTTACATGGATTATGCAGAATTAAAGGATTCTTTCCTTAAGAAGTTTTATATCCTGGAGTTCAAGCCAAAGAGTATAAGTGTTCTCAAGGATATTAAGTAGGGCACTATTGAGAGTGTTTGGGAATATGATTCCCATTTCAAAACACTTTTGTCTAAAATTTCATATGATACTCATGCAAGCCAACATATAAAGTGGTTCGTTAAGGGCTTGATCACATCTTTTAGAAGGGCGTTGTCACACAAGACATATACAGACCCACGTGAAGCACTTGAAGTTGCTTTGTGTCTTTGAGAGGCGGTAGTATAGACACTCGAGTGAGCCAATTCTGGAAGCACAAATTACGAGATATAGCAAAGCAGTTGGAGAAACTATCATCCAATTCAACTCATGAGACCCACACTGCGGGATTCGGTGTACATATTATGAAGTGGAAGGGAACACTAAGGATAGTTGTCCCCGTAAATCAGTGTGTTCATTTTTTCTAGACTGTGAGATATGTCATTTGAACCAAGATGTAAGCCGCTGCCCATTATTACAATGCACGATAAGAAATAATGTATCTTACTATTGTAATATTTTGTCCACAACGCATAACAATACAAAATCGTAAGTTGATTAGTCGATCCATGATGTCATAGATATTGGTGTGTGATAGACAGGAGTATCAAATAACTCTAAAGGTAAAATTGAGCACCATGACCATGATCACACTCAAGCACACTATGATTGGAACAAAGGGAATTTTGAAGGAGGTCATGGCAGAGGTCAAGGATACCGTGGTGGAGTCGGGGGTCGAGGCCATGGTGGTGGCTGAGGCAATTTTCCTCACGAACGTGTTTTACATGTGGATCTCCTAACCACTACAGGGCGCAAATTTCCTCGAGAATATTACTTGTTATTTTTGTGGGAAGAATCAAAACTCGAGGAATTTTTAAACTTATATGAGCATCTTAGCAAGAAGCATAAACGAGGAAACAAGGGTGCAAGATTGGTTAGAATACAGACACACCATAGAGAATTAGTGGATGCCAAAGTTGGCACTAAAACCCGAGGTATTACCCAGTAAAGATTACTACATGTGCTAAAGTTGCATGCACCAGGCGAGATGTTACAAGCAGGATGCCTACCATCACTAAGGAGGAGGTTTTACATGTAAGGTACCCCAATCCTTCCCATCATAAGGAGGTTTATCATGAAACCATGGAGGTACTCAGAAATATTCAAGTTGAAATATAATGTTTAAAGGAACAATCACAGAAGTTTGAACAAAAGAAGAAAGAATAAATGGTCCAAGATGATATTGATGATTTGAAAGAGGTATGCAAGATGTTACGCCAGGAGAATATCATTCCATTACTAGGGAATTGGCTAAAGGGGAACACTCCATGTGCAAGTATTGAAAATGGATGACAAATATTGCATGTTAATCTTCCCCTTATAGATTGAATTATAACAAGGAGATCACTTTGAATGTTGTTGTGGATGGGTGGATTTTGAGTAATATATTGATTGATATAGGCGTGAAAGTTAATGTGCTTACTTTAGATGCATGGGTCTAGATGGGAAGACCTCCATTGTAGTTTTCCTCTAATGTACTATTTATGGCTAATCAAACTAAGTCCACTCAAATAAGATTTTTAAAGAATGCATCCATTACTATACATGGGGCCAAGTTCATTGGGAGTTTCAGGTTTTAGCACTTGTAGAAGTAGATGACTTCCCAACTCTACTTGGGCACCCTTGGTGTTATGAAAATAATGTTGATCTACGGTTCAACAAGGGATATATAAGTTTTGAGAACAACGAAGAAAGATTTATTGTTCCTTTAACAGATGGGAAATCTACACCTTTTGTTGATCATTTGAGTGAGGAAGACCTAAACATAATTTATATATGCGTCATTCGATATCTAGAAGTACTTGAGCTATTTAATGAAGGAATCCTCTAACGGGAAGATGCATAGTCTGTTGATGCGTAATCATAGCACCCATGAATTTTTGCAACTCGATGGGTTGAAACTCTCAGTGTGATTGCATAACATGGAGCTTTTCCTAAAGTGTGGGACTTTATTATTGGGAAAGCTCTCCGAATGAAGACTGGTTCATATTTCTCTATTTTTATGCACGCATATAAATTGTAGAGGATCTACTCTAAAACCTACTCTATCTTGCCAAAGAGACAGGGTTAAAAAGATTGCAAGAAAATAAACCTAAACTAACAGAAGTGATACACCAAAAGTAATGTTGAACACCTTCTTCTCCATTAAACACAAACCATAAAAATGTAATAAAACCACCATGCACAGATAACCAAGATTATAATGAGAGACCAGGAAGATGCAATGAACATAAGAAAGGGTTGAAAATCATCCACAGAATTTTATTATTGCTCCAAAGATTTGATACAGTGCATTATAATGGCCAAGAGGCAAGATTGCATTTTACAATTTAGATGGGAGGTTTGAACTCCACAAGATCACTTACAGACAAGAGAATAAGGGAGGGTGCAAAGCCAAATTGTCCAACATTAGAAAAATGCCCCTCCTTACAATATATAGGAAGAATGAGAGAAGGAGATAGAAGAATTTTGAAATCCTTCTCCAACCACCCTAGAATGCATTGAATTCACCTGCAACAATGATGGGTTCCACTGCAAAACCCATGCCTCCATGTATTCTTTCTTGTTGGGCAAGAAAGGAAGCCCATACCTTCATTATTGTGGTAGGTGAGAAACCTGGGACACTCTCTAAAATGGTGGACTATATTTATTCATTTTGAATAACTTAGTCTCACTTAAATTAAGAGACTGTAATATTTCCAAAAATTCCTTTCTTGTGTAAATCTAAGCTCCCAGTCAAAAGTTATGGCCATCTAAAGGTCGGGTGTCATTCTACAAAAATTGTGAGTTCTTGATCTTCCTTTTCGAGTTTGAAATGTATGCAACCTCTGAAATCATGAAATTCAGACTTTCGGAAAAAAATTCAAAATTGAAAGCTCACTCTTGTTCATCTGCTTTGATGCGTGAAAATCCAAAACTCGAAATTCCAAAACTTGAAAGTCTAAAATTTTAGAATTTCAGATTTATTGTTATTGTTCATCACTTTGAGATCTTGAGAGTTCCAAAACTTTGAAACTTGAAACTCCAAAACTCTGAAAATGCCATCACGTTGACTCCAAAACCAAAGTTTGAATTCCAAAATTTGAACCCTTTCGGGTTTCAGACTTTCGGGATTTCAGACATTTTTGGTCACTTTTCCTATTTTGTTGCCGAAGACTCCGAAACTCTAAATTCTGCATCTCCTAAAATCCAAAACCCAAAAGTCGAGAATTCAGACTTTCATAATTTTGGACATTTTTTCTTTTGGGATTTTTGTTGTTGAGTCCCAAAATTTTCCTTTAGCTTTGCCTCGAAAGGCTCCACCTCTAAAGTCTGAAATTTAGACTTCAGAACTTCTTCATTCTCCGAATGATCTCAAACCCTCGAGCTTCTCTGTAATGTGTTCGGCCCTCTCAAAATGCAAGCTCTCTTGATGAATCAAACTCTCCATTTTTTCTTAGCTCGATTTCAGGCTTGATTTCTAACTTCATTGAGTCTTTCATGGACAAGTTGAATCAAACTTTGCTGACTTTATTCAACTTAGCTTATCTGTGATATCCATGCCGACCCCATGGCTTGCTTACCCAAGCTTGTGCAATACTAATATGTAGGCTCGATCGATGATCCATTATTTCATCAATTTCTTTCCCCAACATCATTTCCATTACCTAGCCCACTTGTAACCTGATTTTTGAAATCGAAATATGAGCTCCCATTTTTAATGAATCCCTCCTTTTCACAATGTGCATGGCCATGTTGTTTAATTTTTCCTAATGGGTGAAATTGGATAACATAGTCTATTAGTGATACTACAAGTATTATTTGTGATAATTGGGCACATGGCACCTGTGATATGGTTGGGCACGAAGTAAGAAGTGCATTTGCATAGAGAAGAAACCCTCGTTGTATTAGGATGGTAGGTAACAACTCGTACCTCTGTATATTGGAGAAGGATAACCTACAATATTCCTATGTGCCATGGAGGACCAGTGGAAAAATCAAGTTGAAAGAATAAATATGTTAGTGTATACCCTGCGTGGGACAACAAAGCGTTGGTGGATAGTTCACAGGGATAATCTCATATAATGGAATGAAGCGAGAATTGCTCTAAAAACTCATTTTTTCAAGAGCAATGCACCTACTCAAATCTGTATATATCATGGTAATCAGCATGTTTAACACCACGTTCAGAAGTGTGAGAGACTCTAGACATAGGATCGGGAAGCTTTACCACCTTCACTAGGGTGCACAAACTTTCTTCCACTTTGCAAGGCTGCACACGTGCTTGGTATGTATATGTGGAACCGTATAGGAGACCGTACATGGGCGGGATTTGATTGTAGGAATGACCCAGGACTTTTGACTACTTCTGTACTAAACCTCCATTGAGAGAGGCAATATGGGTTATGGAGTTCTTAATTATGGGAGATAATGCAAAGGATGAAGAAATCATTTAGGATTTATTTGGTGAGGCAAACTCAGGAGCGCATTTTGATGAAATAGATGAGACAGATGCCACACTACTTAAGCACACTTTCTTTGAGAAGGAAAAAGGAAAGATGGTCTACATAGTGGATGATGAAGTAGAAGATTTGGATATAGATCATTTAGTAGGTACACATGAGGTCTTAGACAGTGCGGATAAAAATGTGTGCACCTATCATGAACCTATGAAGACCAAGAAAGTGAACATTGGCATGGATGCTTTGAACCCAAGGAGGCCATAATTAGAGATTATTGGTTTGATTCTAAAGTAGCAAAGATAATTGAGTTACTACGAGATTTTCAGGATTTATTCCATAGGGGCTACCATGAGTTAAAATGAGTGCATGATTCATTGGAAGAAATGAAGATTAAGCTAAAGGAAAGTGTACACCCGATCAGAAAGAGACCTTACATGATGAACCATAACTTGCGCATAAAAGTTAAGGAAGAAATTGACAAAATGTTGAAATATGGTATCATTAAGCCCCTAGAGGAGTCAGAGTGGATTATCCACATAGTATTCAGTATAAAGAAGGATGGTCCAATTAGGATTTGTGTAGATTACAGAGAATTGAATCTTGCATGTGTGATTGATCATTTTCCTACACTTTTCACGAGAGGAAATATTATAAGGTGCTATAGGGTGTGAAGTTTACTTAGATGATTGGATAGTGTATGGACTTGTTAAGGATCATTGTGACAATTTGCACCCAATGTTTGAAAGATGTATATAGTTAAACATCTCTTTAAACATCAAGAAGTGTTTGTTTGCTACTCCCTTTGGAGTTCTATCATGGAATATCATCTGCGAATAAGGTTTGTTAGTGGATCCATCTAAAGTTGCGCTTATTGTCATCCTAGAGGATCCTACCGCTTAGAGTGAGGTGTGTGGATTCTTGGGCCACACAATGTATTGCAGAAAATTTATCAAAGGATATGCAAAGATTGCTCCTCCCATAGAAGAGTTACTAAAAGGGAAAGGGACATTCTATTAGGGAGAACCGTAGCAGTGTGCATTTAAGGCATTGAAGGAGAGACTTACTACAACACCTATTTTTATTTTCCCTCATGGAACCAACTATTTCACATACATGTGGACACCTCTAGCACAGCCATTGGTGCAGTGTTAGCTCAGCCTGGAGAAGGTATTATAGATCATCCTATCTACTTTTCTAGTAGAAAGTTGACTCTTGTGGAATAGAATTATATAACTACAAAGTGCGAGGCCTTGTCGATGATCTATGCACTACATAAATTCATACAAGATACTTGCTAGCAACACTTTTTGTATTTAATACGAGATCACATGGCATTAAAATACTTGGTAAATAAGTACATTTTACGGGGTGCATAGGCTGATGGGTGATCTTACTCCAAGATTTTGACTTTATAATCGTGGTAAAACCAGTAAAATTAATTCTATCCCGAGACCACTTATCAAGAATTCAATCAAGAGATGATGCATAGATAGTTGAAGATACCATGTCAGATGCACAGTTATATAGGTTATATCACTTGCCTTAAGAATTGGAGGATATTGCTATATTTTTACACACGGGTATGGCACCAGAAGGAATGAAATCCATAGAGAAGAACTAAATTTTAATCCATGTGTCACCCTTCATGTTGATTAGTGGTGACTTATACAAACTAGGTCAAGATGAAGTATTGTGCCGATGTGTACTGGAACATGAGTGCATAGATATCATGGAAGAGGCTCATAGTGGTATTGTAGGTGGGAATCATATAGGTGAAGCCACCGTGTGAAAGATCCTACTTGTGAGATTATGGTGGGATACCCTATACAAAGATTGTAAAGAACTTTGTGGGTCCTATTTCCCTAGTAGCACACAGAACCAAATCGTGTTACATCATCACTTACACAGATTATCTTACAAGGTGGGAAGAAGAAACACCTACAAAGGATTGTAAAGTAGCTATAGTTGTAACATTCTTATGGGAAAATATTCTCACTAGATATGGATGTCCGTTGAGTTTGACAAGTGATAGGGGCACACACTTCTTAAATGAGATGATCAAAATATTATTGGATGAATTTATGGTCATGCACCACAAGACTACACCTTATCACCCTCAAGAAAATGGGACTGTTGAGGCTTTCAACAAGATATTGAGCCAGACCTTGAAAAAAATTGTGATGTTGGAAGGAAATATTGGGATGATAAAGTTTCTGTTGTACTTTGGGCGTATAGAAAAACTTACAAGAGGTTAAATAAGGCCACACTCTTTCGGTTGGTGTATGACATGGAATTAGTTCTTCCCATGGAATTAATGTTACCTTATTTGTGTATTGTGCAAGTGGGAGGTCTACCTCGATGAATAAGAATTAGAATAAATAATTAATAAGTTAATACATTTGGATGAGAGGCACGCGATAACACATTGGAGTCAGAAGAAGGAAAAGGCCAGGTAGAAGGCATGACATGACAGACATATAAGGGATAAGAAGCTTGAGGTTGGACAGATGGTTCTTATTTATGATTCCAAGTTTTTGTGTCATCCAGGAAAACTTAAGGTGCATTGGTTGGGACTGTATATTATCACTATAGATGTTATAAAGTTAATGATTTAGAACAAGACCTCATTGCCACACATGTTATAGATCCTCCACCTATAGTCACTATAGCCGTAGCACCTAGTTCTTCTCCATTACCATCACTTGAGCGTCCTACACGATATCCATATCCTCCTTGCAAGAAATCTCAACCCACTACATCGCACAAATTTCCTTCTTCTCCTACTCCATGGCAGACCACACCTCAATCTTCTACACCCGTGTCACGTGATCCATTACATTTCTTTCATCATATTATACCACATGTTGTGCTGCATTTTTTCTCAATGAATATTTAATTATATTACCTTCTAATCAACATCATCCACAACATTGTTTACAACATCATTGTGATCAAATATATTGTCATTATCATCATAGCAATGGCCATAGGGATAATGATTGCTTCACCCTTCATGATCGCTTGCAATAATTAGAGGATAAGGGAATCATATCCTTTGGCTCTCACTCATGTGAGCGGTCCATATATCCTCTCCCTCATCCATGAGCTACTACTCCAGTTTAGTTATATCCTCTTATTGCTAAGGTTATTGTTCATACATCGTTATGGGTTATCACTCATATGTGTTCTCCATTACATCTATCCATCGCTGCACCATCTCATCCATCTCATCCACCTCATACATCTCATCCATTGCGTCATGCTACTACTTCACATTGGCTTCCACAACCATTGACATTCACATCTCCCACCACTGCTCCATATGAATTTTAGTTTGGATCGTACACTCATGCCACCTCCATCCCACATGTTTTCATCACTTCATGCCACCTTGGTCTTTGGTAGGTGATTATTATCACCTCACCCCCGATGACGCACTTGTGTTCTTATGGTTCTTACATGAATTTTGAGGGATATATTACAATAAGAACCTCTCTTCACGCACTCTATCACTTCATATAGTGCATTCTATTGAATTATTTCCTGATGATGCACTATTGTATTACATGGTTCATTCTTGATTGCTTGACAGGTATTCTCTAAATGAACCTCGTCATCTATACACTAGGGGAATAAAAATATTCTCCCTATCTTTATCTTACTAACATACACTTCATTATACTATAATGACTATATCATACTTTTACACAACAATTGATCATTCATCACAATTTCATATTACATACATCATCTATTATCATCTACATTATATCATCATCACATTACACATTACTCAAAAACTATGCATTACAAATCAATTCAACAAATACAAATGATATCCAAACACATCAAGAGTCATATATAAGTAACATAAATCACATAAATCATACATCATCATCACATTAATTCACAAAAATATAATCATCATATAAATCATGTCTATATTTATATCAATTAAAGTTACAAAAAATCTCATAAATCGGGGGCAACCCCTACATCATCAAATACATCAATACAAATCATATCTCATCATCACTATCACTATCACTATCACTATCACTATCACTATCACTATCACTATCACTATCTGGTGCTACAAGTGCTCTCGGGAACTATAAGCCTTGCCACTAATGACCCATATACCTCTTCACATGCCTAAGTAATAGTGTATTATATGTATCCTTCTTTGCAAAGTGTCTCTATAATGCAAGGAATTGTGTAAACACATCCTATGCTAAAGGACCTCCACCTCCCGCCTCTCTAGCTCATCGTGTCTCCTCACGTGCCTCATCTCTCTCACTCAATAACATGGTACACGCCATTGCTTCTATGACCACCAAATCAAACAAATTGGCATGCTCACCAGTTATATCATCCACACACTCTAACATCCCTCCACCCAAAAGTATGTCAGTGGACACATTTCAAGTCAATGTGCGAGATGGATGTGTCGTAATCAAGCTCAAATATGTTTCACCTAAAACCAATATCACAACACATTTTACAACCATAACAATCACATAAAATAGGTAACCAATCATAAAACATAACTATATAGATACTCACACTCAGCTATCATCGCCACTACATTTTTCGGGGCATGTGTTTGCCCCTCCACTCTTCCTCCTTGTGGTAATCCCATCACATCCACAAACAATGGAAATAAAAACCACCATCGATGCGCTATCCACCATGCATGGTATTCATCCATAGACCCCACATCATTTGCATCAATAGGATCTATGGCTGCATCAGCCTCATCGTACCCGAGAGGTACTAGCTACTTTGTTGTGGGCCCAGATCTAGATTTGGCCCTCCTTGGTGATTTAACGACTATAACCCAAACATATGGATCCGGGGTCACATCCGAGCCATACCTAATTGTCAAGTTATCTCGATCCTCCCGAAATAACTCTGTCACACCTAGGAACTGATCCTCCAACCACATAGTCATCCATAGGAATTGTAAATCTACCGCATCCTTAGGCCATCCTCGTAAATCTCGATATGGCCTTCATATCACTACCTTTGGCCCCATCTGATCTATCAAGGCTCTATAAGTATCAGTATCCATATTCCACCCAAGTAATCTAACCCATCTCCTAGAAAATATGTCTGGCCTAGCCCACTCTACTTATGGAGCACCAATCGCCTAAATATTGCTATGTGCTTGTAATCCCACACATACAATAAAGTAGTCGCTCTGATCCCACCTCCATGTTCCTCCTTGCTAAAATCTATAAAGATATCTATACAGGGGCCAACACACATTTTTCCCATGCATACCTAACACCCTCCACATCTATCTCTGGAAAATATTGTGCATCTTATATAATATGCCCACACCACATCCCTCTACTGCAATTGATGATGTAATAACCATTACTATAAACTTTCACAAGCACGAAACTCGTCACCTCAAAATTACATCCAAGATAATATGGGCCTTTGCACGCACTCGAGTCCCTACAAAATATCACCTAGTGGCCCGAATCTATCTATCCATGTTTTCCACAACCATGACATGTGCCATGTACCATCTCAATGAAAACCGATGTCGCAGATGCAATATACATCCTCTAATGTGACTCATCTCACCAAGACATAGCCAAAACATAGAAGTATCTGCATATAATCTTTCGCACAACATTGTCAACATGGGAATATTATGGGGCACATCCCCATCCTAGGTATGTGGAAAAGGTCAATGACAGATCCATAACCTCCCAATCATCATCCTTTAAAACCAACCCAAGAAAAGTACTCAAATGTCGAACACCGCCGAACTCCTTTGAATAGATATACCTCTACACAACACCAAAAACAACAAACAACACGTTAGAACACTATACATAGGAAAACATAAACATTTACGACATTACTACACAATAAAAATCACATTTCCACCACTCTAGACTGAATGCACACTTTCTAGACTGGGCTTCCAAAATCAATCTTTGGGGCACCCGGAGCAGGACATCGGTGCCTAGTGTCCGGGAGCTCCTATCCTAAAGGACACTAGCACCTTCATTGATCTTATCCAAACCTAAAATGTTGGAAAAAAATCCTAATTTTTATGAAAATTCACTAACAAGGTCTATTACGCACACATTTTTTGAAAAAAATTACACTTACCAACTCCATTGTCATATGCGATGCCACGCCGCCGCTACCATCTCGAAATAGCTAGGTCGTGTTTCTCTAACTTGCAGTATCCTTAAACACTAAGATCTCACTATCACACCTGCAAAAAGACAAATGAGTTGACTAACCACATATTCAATCTACTATTAATAGTCACTTTTTCACTCTATTATGGTCATACTTTGCATTCACTAATCAAGTAATACATGCCACACAATTTTGTTAGTATCTTGAGCATTTTTACTCCGATTTCTATCATATTTGCGACATTATCTTCATAATTTTTCCTACCACCGTATCATACATATGAAACTCACGTTATTCCTCCTTAATGTTTTCTTTCACTCGATCTACACACATTTTCGTGATATCTATTATACATTATCTATTACTGGGCTTACTTTCGGCTCAAGTGTTCATTCTCATTATCACTTCCTTTCATCGAAAGGGGGTATACAATTAGGATCATCCTATAATTCCCCTTACACCACTACGTGATCATTCAACACCTCTAATTTTTCATTTTCAAACATTTACTAATACACCATGCGACATTTCATCATTTTCTATCGATTCCCCCTAATGACCTAACTTGGGGAAACAAGCATAAAATATCTCTATGAGTAAACCAATCAAATAATCAACTAATAAAATATGTTCAAACCTCTAACAATCAAAATCACACCATTTAATTGACACAATAAAACATATTCGGCCTCCCAAATGACCTAACATGGGAAGTTATTCTACATTTTTTGTTTGCTCCCAAATGACCTAAATTGGAATCCATCACACATTATAGAGACACCCTTGGAGTGGGTGGAATGAGATGGAATTTACTTTCCTATACTTGCTCTTGTATGGGTCAACATGTTTGATCGAAATATTTGGATCTAAAATTACTGAAAATTTGATAGTTTTCCATCTGTAATGGCTAGATATTTTAAGGATATAGTTAAAGGTTGGAGAATAACACACCTTTCTGAGACACACTCTTCCTCTAGTAGGAGGACGCCCAAATCCTCTGGTTTTTTGTACACATGCAATTGGGTTGGGAACTAATCACTCCCTACCCCATCACATCATCATCATACAACATTTGAAATCATCAATCATTCAACATTACAATCATCACTCTCATTTAGTGCACTTCATCGCAGTTTTTACATCTCTCACTATGTTGCATGGATCAACACATTGATCCATGGTTCATCACACTATATGTTCTCATTCAACATGCTCTTCTACCACATCTGTGTTCTTCTATAGCATGGGATTCTCTGGATTTCTCTTAGGTATACATCTCTAACTACTTTATGTTACCGAGATTTTTCTCACCAACATAAAGTGGGGGCAAATGTAGTCACAAAATCATGCACTTAATACTATTATTATACCACCAAGTATGTTGTTTTATATATGGATCTTGCGTAAGAAAAGTATTCATTGATGACCCATTCCATTGTCCATTCATTTATCTTGTTGGTCTTTGTCATTATTTGTCTCACACATTTTTCACTCACTTACACAATTCTGGATAGGTCTTAGGGAGTCTTATCTATCAGTACTCACTCGGCATCACTAGTCTTTGACTAGGGCACTGGGGCGCTCTGTCCCGATTTCTAGGCACCTTGGTCCCTTTCACACTTGTATTTATTTTATACATTCGAGGTCAGTATTTATATTTTTCCTCTCATCTCCCTAGGTACTAGTTGGCATGTTGTGTCATCGGTGTTGAAATGTAAACAATAGATCCCTATATAAACACAATATATATACTACCTTATGGGAAGATTGTTTCTACTAAGGGCTAGCTATCTACATAGAGAAAGGGACTACATTTGGGTACTATTCTACATACAAACTACATAAGAAGGGGATTCTATTCTATTCCATCCACCATTTTGCATTTTATCTAGTTATTATTGGATACTTTAGCGTCATTGGAGCTAGGGAACCCTAGGAACATTATTGCATACATAATCACATAGAACTACATCGGGTATGAGATGTAGTGCAATGTTTAGTCATAAGTCCATCCATTTGGCAGCTAAGGACAATCTAACCCATTTATTTGCATCTTTCTTTTTTAGGGTTTTGATGCTTTTGTATGGGATTTTGTAGGCAATTTATTCATTGGAGGTTGACAACGACATTGGCAAATCAAGTGTGACATCCACTCAAC
Source organism: Taxus wallichiana var. yunnanensis (assembly GCA_018340775.1). NCBI lineage: Eukaryota > Viridiplantae > Streptophyta > Pinopsida > Cupressales > Taxaceae > Taxus > Taxus wallichiana. Next base: position 377,768,016 of record CM031237.1, read on the forward strand.
TAAAGGTGAAGTATTATGAAGACCTAATGACCATATTAAAATCAAATTCTAAGATATTTCACGACCAAAGTGCCCATATTTTAGAATGGGGTGCCCCAGTGCCCTAGTCTATCCAGATCTTCCTTCACTATTGTTTTTGAGGATTTTTATTACACTTTGTTCCGTTATTTCATCACTAGGTTTAGTCTCAAATCACTGCAAGGTAACTCCAAATTAGTTACGTACATTTCCATTTTTAATTTATTTCATTTTAATTACCAAATAAATTAATTTTTTTAATTATTGGTAAATAGTTTTTTGAAAGGGACTATACCCTTTTACAATAGTGCTCAAAAGAAAAATGTAACCCCGAAAAGCCCAACAACAAAAAAGCTGCCAAGAGCCAAAGAAAAACAAAACAACTACCTCAAAAACAAATTTAAAAACAACAACATAACAAAGACACATTACCTACCCAAAGAATCGCGCAGATGGCCATATGCCCAGATGTAGCAATAATAGTACTAACAACGACTGTGGTTCATTTTAAGAGACCTCTTGGAAATCGGAGGTGGAGAATACCTAGCGAATATCCCCTAACCGGTTTCGTGGGAAGGCGAATTTTTTAAGGGTTGTATGAAAAATTTCACCGATTGTCAAGTCTTTGCGACAGAGAAGGCTGCAGCAGACGCGCGATGGGGATTTTTGCTGTCACGTGTCAAAAAAAAATGTAGTGACGCGTGTCATTAGACCTTAGTGACGCCAGCGTCAACAACCGTGATGTCGCGCGTCACTTGTGTCTAATGACACACGCCGACAACACCCTCGATGTGACGCGCGTCATTAGACACAAGTGACGCGCGACATCACGGTTGTTGACGCGCATCACTAAGGTCTAATGACACGCGTCACTACATTTTTTTTTGACGTCGACAAAAAAATCCCCGTCGCCGCGCGCTCGCGCAACTCCTCCGACTCTACTTTCTCATCAAAAATCTATGTCGCGCATCAAAAACTCTTTGTCGCGTCTACTATGCGTCGCCAATATCTGTTGTACCTCCTTGCCGCGTCGATCCGTCAAGGTCACGCGTCAATGCACCTCGGTGATGCATCAACGGACCTCGCATGCGCACGCCAACAACCGTAATGACGTGTGTCCGAGGTCTATTGACGCGTCATAGACCTCGATGACGCGCGTCAATAGCCCTCAATGATGCGTCGCCAACAACCGTAATGACGCGTGCGCCATCGGAGGTGCGCTGACGCGTGCGCCACCGAGGTCCTGTGACGCATATCAATAGACCTCAATAACGCACGCCATTACAATTGTTGGCGCGCCATCGAGGTTTGTTGACACGCGTCAATGCATTTTTTTTGACGCATGACATGACAAAAATATCCTGTCGCCGCACGTCTGCGCCTCTCGCCTCTTCTTGCTCATCAAAAAATCTGTCATGTCGCCAACAAACTCTTTGTCATGCGTCTACTATGCGTCAATATCTGCAGTATCTCCTTGTCTGCAAACCCTCCTTGTCGTGCATCAATAACTTGCCCCCTTGTCGCGCATCTATAATACGGGATATATCATATTGTTGAAAAATGTGAAGTAGAAGTGTTCTACCTGGCAAATAATCTAGGTTTATATAGGGGATATTTTTCAAGGGTAGGCGAAGCCGACCCCTAAAAAAAATTAAAGTGTAATTTTTAGGCGAACAGGTCACTGACCCGTGCCAAAAAATTCGCCTTTTCAAAATTTTCAAAAATGGAATATTCGCCATATTACGAATATTCGCCACTAAAATTATCCTCGACAACGACAAGAATCAAACCTTTACAATAATAGTACTAACAGATGGCCATATTACCAAATTAATTAATTAACATTTACATTTCAGTTATTACATTTTTGTACTCTTAGATTCATAATAAAATTCAAATTTAATAGAATCAACTCCAACTCAAAAACATGATAAGAAGAATGATTGACACTTTGGATTTTTTTCTCTCTCTAATGCTCTTGCATCATTATCCCCCATCCCTTGTTCACTCCCATTCTTCGTTATCATGCACACTTGTACCCATATTCTTATTCAAATTCTCATTCCCTCCTAAATCCCATTTATTCCTCTTAATTCCCTATTTTCCTATCTTAATCTTATCCCATCCCATAATTATTTTATGCATCATTATTCACCCTTAATCGCATGTAATTATCCCTAAGTTAATTTATTATCCTAATCACATCCCTAAACCCCTCATTTATCCTCCCTAGACTCTCATCTACCCTCATTTAATGCCTTTCCACCCTCTAACCAATTTTCTTATCCCTATGTAACCCTAATCCCCAAATAAACTTGTATCCCTAACCCAACCCCAATAGGGTCTCTTGTCTTGAGTTGTGCATAATCCCCATCACCAAAATCAATAGTCCTCTACATTTGACGATGATCCTATTGGAGCACCAATGACCTCTACCCACTCCTCAAAAAGGACAAAATTATTGAGATTCTCGACTTATTGCAAATGTTTATTGTTTTCTTCTCTTCTTATGAGCTACTATCAACATCTTGGAGTCATCTAGAGCCCTTGCTTATCATTTTTAGAGATATGAAGCTTGGAGTTTGCTTGGATACATATCTTTGTTCACCATCTTTTCATCATCTTTGGAGACCTTTTCATCATATTGGATACATGCCATCATATCATCCATCCTTGTTTCTTTCCCATAGTTTTTTTGCCATCTATAAATGTTAATCAAACCATAATCTAGCCTCGCCGCCATCAATTCTACTCTGTTCATCATTGATCCAATCTGCATCAATTCTATTTCTTGAAGTTCTATCCCCTCTATGAGTTGTTTCTCAACCTCTGCAATATATAGATATCTCTTTATCTTTGTAATCTACCTACATGACCTCCCAAATCTCACTTTCTTACCCCAGCTTCCGTTGATTGTCTAATGTTTTCCCTCGTCACCATCGACTTGATATGCAATCCATTACATCCTTGTTTATCTTCCCGTAATTTTCATATTTTATGTTTCTTATGCTTCTATACCAGATCCAAGACATCCTCAGCATCTCATAATCAGTTCCAAATCCACTTGTTTTCACATATTATAATTTTCTTAGCTATATTGTTGTCAACCTCCTATGTCTTTCTCGGGTCCCCATCGACCCTATCATGTTTACATCCTTTTTATTTCAATTTATCTATATCATATCTTTATCTTAGCATATATTTGCATATCTTTGTTTTGCTTATTTCCTACATGTCATTTATCCATTATTTTCAATCAATATTGTAATCATGTGGGTTGAAATCTTCCCTATTAATTTTATCACTTCTTGGGACGCACTTTTTCAAGCACCCCACCATTTAATCTATCAATATTTTTCTTGTCTAGTTGTACCTTTATTGTGCAGCTTTATCATGCTCATCATGGAGAGGATCTTTACGCTCATCTCACTCTGTAGACATAAAATCACGCACTTGGGTACATTTCTAGATCTTAAAATCATGCTAGAATATACATGATTCCTAACAAATAAAACTAGCAATTGATGACTATCTTTGGCTTCTTTTCTTTTTCTTTTATTTTCCATTTGATCTTGCACACCCTACAACCTAGTCAAAATTATTATTTTTTATCTTTCATGGCTTTAGACACCAACTCCCGACTGAAAACAACGCATATACATTCTTTTCCCTCTTGGGCACCCCCGACCATTTCTTACCTTACTCACTCCTTTTGGGTCTCTTTTATCTTTTGGGCATCTTTTGCACTCTTGGTTTGGCCTTCTAGTTAACAATTATAAAATTCAAACAAGGGAATCATATAAATACATCAAGCACTAAGAATTAATACCATCACCTAAGCTTGCATTCAAAAGGCACCTAAAGCACTCTAAAGAACCCATCTAGCATCCATTCAAGGGACACGAGATGCATCAACTCTACATACATTGCATAGTAAGAGGAAGTTCATTCTATTCCATCCACACATTTTACTACATTGCTACATTCTAGCTACATTGCTACATTCTAGCTACATCCCGCTATCAAGTGCAACTTATACAAGGACATCCCAGACACAAGTTGTACACATACTCACAATAACTACATGGAGTCTCGATATGTTGTGCAATGCTTGGTCACAAGTTCACTCTCAGTGTGACTGTCGAAGTCAGTATAACTCCCCATTATGTATTTTTCTTATTATGTTTGTTGTGGTTATTTGGCTTATGCATGTGAACATTTATTTTTCTAGATTATAGGTACCTTTGGTGATCAACGAGTGACTATAAGATGATTAACAAATAACAACAATGAATACCTTGTGACAAAATAAAAGCGATCTTAAGCCCCTACATAGTAACTTACTCCTAAAGTGGTCTCTAGCGCCCAAGTTCCCTTTCCCTATCCCAGAACCATGTCTAACTTCATCCATGCATTTCATAATTTTACAACACTCTTCCCTATTTCTTCATCACATCTCTCTTCCTAGATCAGTCCCAAATTACGTGTAAATTAGCTAAGTTCTTCTATATCCTTCTCTTGCTTCAAGTTTCATATTTTAAATCTTAGCTTGCTTGTGTCATTTCTATATTTGAGTATTTATACATCATTTATTTCAGTAGTGACTCTGCAATATTAAATTTAATTCAAATTAAATTAAATCATTTGGCAAACCCATCACTCAAACCCAACCTTTTTGTTAGGAACTTTCTCTTCTTTTTAACATGGCTTAAACTTATCCACCCTTCACAGATGAAGACCTTCATGATCTTTATGCTCATATTATTGAACATACACAAGATTTATATATTATTTTATTTGCTACTTGTGAGGATGCCACCAAATTATCCGATCTCAACCCTCCCACCTTCAAAACTACTTCTATTCTTATTGCAACACAACCTCCCTCTTCTACCCTTTCACCGACTTCTAATGTTCCCATGTATGTTCCTAATCCTACCAATCATTTCACTCCACTTCGTATTTTTCACACACGACAAGCCTCCTCTTCTCGGCAAGAAATACCTAGCTTCTATATATCAAGACCTACAAGTTCAAATCCATCAACTACAACAAGATACTTCACACTCCTTTCTATCTCTTAATTCCTCCTTACTTCTTCACACTCCTTTGGTATCCACCATTTATGCTTATCCACTTCCTTTAAATTTATCACCCCTAAGTTGCCCACTTTCAATGGCCATAGTGACCCTCAAGAACATCTCAAATATTTTCATGTGGCATGTCTCGATTATACGGATGATCATACATTACTAGCTAAGTTATTTCCTTAAAGTCTTCAAGATTACGCCATGTGTTGGTTTTATGATCTACATGTTCATTCGGTTACTTATTTTATGCATTTGGTCGATGTTTGTGTTGCTCAATTTTTAATCAATATCAACACCAAAATATATTATGCACAACTGGATCAAATTAAATAAATATCTAATGAACAACTAGTTGACTATGTGTTTTGTTACAAGAACAATCTAGCTAAGATGACCAATGTACTTGCTAATTCAGAATTGCAATATATTTTGGTTCAAAGACTCTTTCTACAAATTTAGGAGAGTGTTATCTTCAAGACCTATACTTCATTTTATTAACTATTCCATATGCTCAAAATGTGTGAATTCAAACTTCTATCTACGGGAAAAATCAAATATCAAGATACGTCTTCATATTCTTCTATTGGATTTCAAGCTAAATCAACATTCAAGCCATCTCCTAAGCCCACTGAAGTGAAGACAACTGTTAATGTCGTCTCTCTACTTGAATATCTTCACTATCAACCTATAAAGCATAATTTCAATAAATTACCCTATGCACCTTAGTTTTTGTTACCTCAACTCATCAAAAGCAATCTAATCACTCTTTCACCACCACTCAATCTTGATCCATCTTGCCCCCATGACCATAATTATAATGAAAATGCTAAATGTGACTATCACCAATGCATCATGCATTCTACTGATCGTTGCTTCAAACTTTGGCATCTCATTCAATATCTTATTGACAATAATTCACTTGAGCTCAGCCATCCACTTGTAAGGTGGTCAATAATAACAAAATTCTCAAAATATTTAATGACCATCTACCTAATCTTGACACACAATCTCCTAATTATTTTGTGCATCATACATATCAAGTTGTTCCCCCTCCTTCATCAAGGCCCCTTGACTTCCTTATCACTTCTATTGATGCATCACCACTAGCCATTTCATTTTCAAATCATGATTATCATGTTACATTCACTTCTCATTCATTACATATCAACGTTGTTATCGGTTCATGAACTGTTAATAACACCATGATCTATTCAGTGGCTCTTATTAGTGTGTGTTATATTGCACTTAATATGGCTATCAAATGTCCAATATCTAATATCAATTATCCAGTTCCTAATTATTTCAGCTACTTTAGGCTTCATGTTACTGTTGGGCCTCTTACCATACTTCTTTCATTGGATGTGGTATCTTCAATCAAAGGATGTTATATTCTATTAGGTCTTCCTTGGCTCTACATTGCTCAAGATATTCCCTCCATGAATAATTTGTGTCTTAAGTTCATTCATAGTAAAAATGTTATCACTATTAAAGGATTTCCACCATGCACAAAGAATACATAAACCTAGTCTTGATGTTATCCTTCCACCAGCCTACAACTTTTAGGCCTCGAGGGACTCTCATTTCTAAATAACATTCAACACCTAGTTTTCCTATTTGCACATGTTCTATTTCATGACGTTGTCATCCACAAAGTGGTCCACTATCCTATCTCGTCGGCCTAATTCACATACTTGGGAAACACCTTCACATAAGTTTTCATCACCGCCTTGACCACATAGGTCTCCTTCATATGTATGCTACTACTCTCATACTCCAATGATCTTAGAGCATCATCACATGCCTTTATCTCCTCGGATATCAGGTGGAGGGCCCTTTCCCTTCATTGTTTTTGGATAGCCTTCTATTCTTCTCACACTTGAGAGGAATAAAACTTTCTTCCCCCTCTTAGGATCATAATTTTTCTATTAAATCTACTATTGTGATCCGTGATTCACACTTAATCTCTCTTAATACCCTCACACATTTTGATGCATACATTGCATTGTCATTACCCTAGGATGAACTCTAGTTTGAAGGTTCATACTTGACTACTGAGGGTCTAAATTAGTAATGAACCTCACCATATTCACTTATTCACACTCCATTCTTCATGATCTATCTTTCTAGCAAACATTATCAAATCATTTTCCGATGATGCACTCTTTTTCTATGGTTCATTCTTGATTATTGAGGGGTATTTTATAAATGAATCTCATCTCATACACACCCACCGGGGGCACCACTGCTCCTATCACAATCACATATTGCATGACATTCCATCACACTCATACACTACTTTTGCATATATTGATTGCACTTACTCTTGCTTGCTTATACTAATTATATGATGCACTTTACTTATTATGCTAACTGGATACTCAATATGTCATATCTTTTTATATACACATATGTGTGTTCACTTGGTATTTTGGAGTTAATGCACATCTCTTACATATTTTCACACACTGCAATGATGTTTAACATTGTATATTTTTCCATTCCCATCGAGGCTCCTAGGGGCATCTACCTTTCCTACTCTCACACATTACAAGTGTTATTATACCATCATATACGACTTCCTATTGTTTTTTATTAATGGTAAAATGTTTTTTGATTGGGACCACAAGAGGCCAAAGACTGGATATAACAAAGAAGAGCATCAAAACTTGAAAAAAACACAACAAATGAAGATGAAAATGAGGAAATAGGTACTCGCATCAAAACTACATCCCAACATCAACAAAACCTTAGCAAAACAACAATAGTACTAAAGCAATACAACAACCAAGATCCAAAAAAATATTCAACCAAAAGGAACATTGGGCATGGACATCACCATAGAACTATTTCATGATTGTGTAGAAGGCCTTCTCAAAGCTATCCAAGTTTCCTTTGATATATTTGTATATGGAGTTACTCTTGGATTTGTCTTTGCCTTTGTTTTCCTCTAGAAGGTGAGTGATGCTTGAGATAATGTTTGTGTTTCCCTTGATCATGGTGATAATGTCACATTGTTTACCTCTAATTTTACCTTGTCCTTTCTCAATAGTAGAGATCATCTTTTCTATGTTTTATAATAAATCATCATCCTTTTTTCCACTCTCAATGGCTATCTTTCAACCTCTAAATTTTTATTTTAACACCTTGCATTCCTTTCTGAGCCATGTGATCATATCATTATGGAGTTCAACTTCATTCCTTAGGTTCCCAATCATGGACTTGTTGCTCATTGTATTCTTCTCACCCATAGCTAAAATACTAAGGGAAAATTAACCCTCACCCAATGAAGAGAGAGAAGGGGTAGGAACATCGATAGGGTTTACCTTAACCTTCTTGTAACAAATAGTTGTGTCGAGAGACATGGGGTACAAGACATTTAGGAGGGGCAGAGGGTGGGGGAAGGTAAGAGGAAGAGGCAGGAGGAGTAGTAGGAGTGGAGTTCATTATAATCATGTCAATTTTTTTGTAAATTTAGATAATAATAGTATGATGAAATTGTTGAGATCTCTTTCCATGAGAGACCATATTGACTGAATTTTCCAAGGAATGCAAAATATAGAAGGGGAAGCTAATAAATAAATTCCTATGAAAATGATTAAGCATAACTAAATGAAAGTAAGGAGTAACTTTGAAATGCCCTTCTAGGGTTAGGTACTTCATCAAAACCAAACTAACCTTATCATAATTCTTTGACAAGGAGTCCCTAAATCCACTCTTGACATGAGAAAGACTCTATTTAGGTTCAAGAAATTTAGATTCTTTCTCCACCCCGTCATATTTGTTCTTGAGAAACTTGATGCCTTTCAGATGGAGAGTCGTGATACCTGTAATGAGTTCTTCTGTAATTGCAAATTCTTTGTTCTTGTAACTGATCTTTCTACCCTTCCAATTCTTGATAATATTTGTGAAAAATGGAAGTCATGCCCCTAAAACCGATTGTTGTATACGACTTCCTATCAGAATCGATATTTCTACCCTTCTAATTCTTGACAAATTATTTGTTATTGTATATGACTTCCTATTGTTACTAGCACATTTATTTTCATTGATACATACATGTCTTGACATAATTTTTCTCTCTAACATGCTAACGAGTGCTTCATGTGCAACATTTACCATACATGACTTTATGCCACCATGGTTGTATGATATACTTTTCTTTCCATTGTTTATTATTGTATGTCATTATTTGCAAGTTATGACATATGCCTTGTTTGATAATTATTTGTATGCTTTTGAATGCTTCATCCTGATTGTCTCGTGACATTGTGAGCGATGTCCCATATATGAAACTTTTTCACGGTCCATTTTGTCTCGCAAACTCGCTTGTTACATTATTTTTCTATTACAGGTTTTTCTTGTACTAACACATATTTCTATCCATATTTGCATGTGCCTTCATTTCTACCATGCACATACGCTACCCCATGTAGAGATATAGTTCATCTCAACATCTAGTTCTCTAATTTTTCTTCGAACACTCCTACAAATCATCACATGCACCCTAAATGAGGGGGCATACATTGGGTTAAAAATCACCCCTACAACAAAGTTAGATCTATAGTTCGAATCTACACAAGATAGAAAATACATAGGAACACGGTCATAGATTGGCCCAGAATATGACTTAGGTCCTCATAACAACACAAACACTAGTTCCCAGGACTCGACAATAGCACTTGGCTTCTTGTGTCCTCCTTGAATGTTAATTTCTGGGAAAACATAGTCATCTTATCGATCATAAAAGTTCAAAAATTCTTTAGAGTATTTTTTTATAGTTGCAGCACATCCTCCAACAAAATAATTCATTCTATCTCATTCAATCGAACAATTAGTACATTCAAAACTAATTTGGGACAATAAGAATAAATCAGAACACACACTCGTAGTGGTAATTATCGGGAAGAATCATGGAAAGAGAGTAACACTAAACCTCTCTCCTCAAAATGTGCTCTTTGGCATGAGATCACCTAATAAACTCCCACTTGGCATGATATTACCCCAAAAATCACTCTTCACATCATTTTGAGGATAATTTTCTATCCTTTTACACTCTTTTACATTAGGTACACACTTTCTTTACACACTTTTTACATAGTTATGCACATTTTTATCTCGATTTATCATATGCAGGACTTTGAATGCATTCTTTCTCTTCTTTTATAGGTTCATCCTTACAAGAAACAACATCTACAAGCTACAACAACATGATAAAAGTCATATGCTTCAACTCTAGGGTAACTTTCTTATCCTAGTCTCCACGCTTCACTTTGCATCATTCAATGCTTCACTTGTCCACTCGGTACACATTTTTCTACACGCTCTATAGGATCATAAGATATGCATCTCTTCTCTACATTATGTTATCAAGTACTCACTCAAAAACATAAAGTGGAGGTAAATGTAGACACAAATCATGTATTTGAGTATATTTATTGGTCCTAAAAGTATGTTAGCATTTACATGATTCCTAAGCAAGAAAAATAGTAATTGACAATTGTCGTTGGCCTCTTTTCTTTGTATTTTGTTTTACATTTGGTCTTACACACCCTACAGCCCTGTGGGAAGTTTACTTATTTATCTTTCATGGCTTTGGACACCATTTCCCAGCTAGGACAATAGCACCCAAGTGCTCCTATCCCTCCCGGGCACCCTTGACCCTTTCTTACCTTACTCACTCCTTTTGGGTCTCTTTTATCTTTTGGGTATCTTTTCCACTTGTGGGTTGGTCTTCCAGTTGTAAATTATGAAATTCAAACAAGGGAATCATATAAATACATAGTTATGTGTTCAAATCAAGCACCGAGCACTTAAAATTACTACCATCACCTAATCTTGCATTCAAAAGGCACCTAAAACACTCCAAGGAATCCATATAGCATCCATTCAAGTTAAAATGGCTACATCAACTCTGCATACATTGCATTTGAAGGGGAAGTTCATTATATACCATCCACACATTTTACTACATTTCTACATTCTAGCTACAACCTCGCTATCAAGTGCAACTTGTACAAGGGAATCCTAGGATATAAGTTCTACAAACATTTACAAGAAATATATGGAGTTTGAGATGTAGTACAACAATCGGTTGTAAGTTCACTCTCGGGGTGACCGCCGAGGTTAGTCTCGAATCCAAATTTTGTATTTTCCTTTTTATGTTTGATGTGGTTTGTGAATTTGTGCAAGTGAATAGTTATTTTATAGGTTATAGGTACATTCGCAATCAAGGATTAACTATCGTGGTTATCAACAAGGAACAACAACAAATCCTTGTGACACACCAAAAATCAGATCCCGAGCTCCTAATCAATCACTAGTGTCTAGATGCAATCTCCAATGCCCAAACACCCTTACACTATCCCGAAAACCCATGTCCGGCCTCATCCATGCATTTCATAATTTACAAAGGTGAGCAAGAATGAAACTATGGCCGCTTTTTTTTTTATCATATCTCTCTACCCGCATCAATCCCATATTGCATGTAAATCAGCTATGTTCTTCTATCTCCTTCTCTTTCTTAGGGTTTCACTTTTTAAATCTTATCTTTCTTGTATCATTTATTCATTTAGTATTTATATATCATTTATTTCAAAATTTACTCTACATTATTAGATTTAATTGAAATTAAATTAAATCACATCCTTTTCCATCACCACACATCAAAGGTAGCCTTAAAGCATCTCATATTTTGGATTTTCTTGTTTTCTTGCATACCACTTTATTAACTTAGAACAGGAGCAGAAAATGCGTCAAACATTTTGCATGCTCAGGTGGGACTTACTTACCATCTTTGGTAAGTTGTTCATTTATTTTCATTTTCTATTCTATATTATATTTTCTCTTTCTAATAACCGTGTAGGGTGGAGTTTTTTTCTTTTGTGTTTGAGGATTTCTTGTTTACTCAAAACCCGTGCATATAATTTGGAAAAAGAAAAAATCACTATCTTAGTATTCTTCTTTTTATCCTTATTTTCTACTTTTTGCATCATTACTCCCTCTTTTGTTTGCTTCTTCTCATAAAATATCACATTTGGAGTTTTGATCTAAAAAGAACACTTCATGCTTGTTTGATCACATAGTTTAAGTAGGTGGTAAAATTTTGTATTCACATCTCTTCACATATAGACAAACAATGCAAACAAATCAACAAATCTAAACATTTCCTACTAGGTGGATCTATTGGTATTTCGTCATCCGATAAGGAAGTCACCACGGTTTTTTGGTCATGTAATAGTTTTATGACTATCTCAGTATAAAGGATAAGAACTTTACACCCTTATTGCTTTGGGACCATGAAGCTGGGGGTAGACCTAATACCAAGCCACTTACCAATAGTCATCATAGGTTTCTATCTCACATAACTTTGGGTATATTGATGAATTTAGTTGTAAACATTCTTGAAACCATCCTTAGATCGACCACTTCTTTAGGTTCCCTTTAGGCCTCTTTTCCTCTTCACACTTCTCTAAATAAAAAGATAATAAGAACTTTACTTCTTGATTTAATTTTCACATTAATAATCTACATAAGTCTTTTCTTATTTCATGCCCATTGTTACTTATTACCAAGCCAAAAATTGGAACAGTCAACCTCTTCCAACAACATCCCCATCTCAAACAATCTTTCACAATAAAAATTATAACTTTCCCTTGTCTCTTCCATACCTTTTGTCACCTCATCTTTGGTCTCCCAACCCATTATTTCTATGGTTCCTCTTCACGAGCCTCATACGATCCAAACCAATCCCCATGTCGAAACCAATCCTTTTTTCTATCATCAGTCCATCCCCTCTAGACCAACTACACCTCCATCCGTTGTTTCCTTAGGAACATTTGGACCTCCCACTATCCCTCACGGATGCATGGAGTTTTAAAACTAATTGATTCCAACTTTTTCACTCTTTATTAAAAATTTTCTCAAAAATTCACCAATATCCCCATCAATGGACCTCCCCTTCAACAACTTTATGCTTATCCCTCGCATTTTGAATCCACTGAAGTTCTTACTTCCAAAATTTTTGTCTTCTTTCCAAGGGCCATAAATGACTTGAAAATATCTCAAAATGAACATGTCCCTCATGAGTCTTGTACCATGATTCCTAAAACCCATTAGTCCACTCAATTGGTGGTTCCCATCCCACCTAATCTACCTCACATCAATACCATCCCTATATCTTCTATCCCTATTCCTTATTCATATACCCTTATCATCAATTCTCCCACCCAAAATATTCATGAATCTAACCTACTTCCTCCACCACCAAAAGCAACGTGATAAGAACTTGGTGTCTCTCTTCACATCTCAATTTTGAACAAATGTTGTTACCTTGTAACCCCACCCTTCGAGTTGACTCAAACGAATCAACCACCACTTCGAAGTATCTTTTAACACATGTTTCCCAATCAACCTAGTCAAACATCTCAACCACCTCATGTACGCATCCTACTTCACCCAAAAAAATCAAATCTAATCCTTCTATCTCTCAACACTAGTCTTATCCATCCAACTATATTCATTCCCAACATCCTATTTCACAACCCATCCAATCACAAGCTTTCAATTATATTCCTCCTTACCAACCACCCCCAAAATCCTAATTATGCTCAACAATATAAATTTTACCCACAATCAACCCATCTACCTCTTACAATATGCAACTACATCAATCGACGCTCACCCCCATACATCCAATGACCCCATACAAGCCTTGTTAAGTAGAATGGTAAACCTATAAGCTGCTACTTTGGGTCCTAAAATCACATTCACTTATGAGAAAATATACAATGAACCTATCAACCCATGTATACCGATTAAGCCTTATCCCCCACACTAGGAGCTTCCTACATTTTATAAGTTAATTAGTAAGGAAGATCCCTAACAACATATTCATCCTTTCAAGGACTCATGTTATCTCATTGCCCATGATTAAGATCTCATGTTTCACATCTTCCCCATGTCATTACATGGCCCCACTCTAGGATGGTACAATAACATCCCTCAACATTCACTCTTCTCATTTACACAACTTGTGTAACTTTTCTTAGAGCATTTCTCCATCAATATCATGCACAAGATCACCATCAATAATCTCTATGTCATCAAACAATTTTAAAATGAATTAAATTTTTATTTTATTGCTAGGTGCAATGGCATTATCAATCATATATCCTTCTCGCTACCCCAAACCAAAGATAATAAAATCTTCTCTAGATCATGTTCCAAACATATCTCATCCACCCTCCAAATTAAGTCCTATTAGGTTGTGGAACCTATTTTCATGTGAGAAGGTGTTGAAGACTATACATTAAGAGTAATGTACACTTTCCACAATTGTCTCACCAAGGTTCAGGGGTGTAGCCCCGAGAAAAAACAAATTTGCTTTAAATTGTGCCCGATATACCGAGAAACATGCTTTTCTCATATGGGTGAGATTTTTGACCCATAGGTTTATGAGATGGTTTTGCCCCATAATTTTGATACCCACGCTTTGTAATACTACTTAAGCAATTGTCTACTTATATGGTTTTATGCATATGGTAGGTGGATGTGTAACATTGCACAGAGGTGTTTTGAATTCGGGTGAGAATTCTCAGAGAGTTTGTTGAGCATAGCTCCAAAAATATCTGGGTATTGTATTGAGAGAGCGGTGTCTTGTAATAAAATATGAGCAAGTGATTCTTGGTGGATGTAGCCCAAATTAGGTGAGCCACATTAAATACTGTCTCTTTATGTTTTGTTATTTTATTCTACAATTTTATTTGAGATCTGTAATATTTTCTGCATATTAGTTTCTATTGTTGGAATTCTCGTGAAGGATTATTCCACATATTTTATCCCTTATTTCCTAACAATGGATATCAAATCCCGATTTGGTTTCTATCAATTTTTGAATCACGGGAAAGTTTTATCTTGAGTGGGAGCTATTGCAGATGATGGAAGATCAAGGGTTGATAAATTCAACGGGAAGAATTTCATTCTTTCAAGATGCAGATGGAAGATTACCTTTATCGGAAGGATCTTCATATTCAACTGTCTGAGAAGGTGAACAAACTCTTGAGCATTAAGGATGTAGAATGGGATTTGTTGGATAGGAATGTAATTAAGACAATCTGAATGTATCTTGCATCTTTGGTATTAGTTAATTTTTCCAAGGAAAATACTACGAAAGAATTGATGGATGCATTAAGGAAGTTGCATAAAAACCTCTACCTCTAATAAGATATTTTTAATGAAAAAGTTGTTTAATATGAAGATTCCTGAGAATAGTTTCAAGAGCGAGATCATTTAAATGATTTTAATACGGTTGTAAATATGCTAGCTTCAGTTACAATAGAATTTGATGAAGAAGTTAGGGATTTATTAGTTCTGTGCTCTTTACTTGAGAGTTGGAATAGCCTAGTAATGGTGGTAAGCAACTCGGTTCCAGCTAACTCAAAGTTGAAGTTTGAGGATGTTGTAGGGGTGATTCTAAGTGAGGAAATGTGAAGAAAAATATCTGAGGAATCTTCTACTTCAGGGAATGCTTTGACAATGGAAACTAGAGGGAGACAGAAGAATAAAGGAAGCCATGGAAAATCAAAGGACTCGGACAAGGTCAAAATCTAAAAGCAAGATAGTATGTTGGCACTATGGAAAGTCTGGGCATGCAAAGAAGGACTATTGGGAGCTTCGGGACAAGAAGAAACAACAAGAAGAAAACAAGGAGGCAAATATGGCAATGGGTAATGTATGTCAGGATGCTTTGATTATTTATTTGCACAATATTAATGAATCTTGGGTTTTAGATTCAAGGACTTCTTTCCATGCTACTCCACATAGGCATTATTTTGTTGATTATGTTCAAGTATATTTTGGGCATGTTTTTCTTGGTGATGATGATCCTTGCAACATAGTTGGAAAAGGTTATGTTCAGGTTAAGATGCAGAATGGGAATACTTGGCTATTGAAGGATATCATACATGTGCCTACATTAAGACATAATTTGATATCGGCAGGGCACTTGGGAAGTGATGGTTGTCTTATGATATTTACAAAGTGGACTCTTAGAAGGTTACCTATAGTGATCTTGTGGTGGTAAGAGGTAAGAAGGTTGGAACCTTGTATTTAACCACTTATAGCACTAACTTTTGTAATCTTGTGGCTTCATAAATAGATACAACATTGTGGCACTATAGGCTCGGTCATATGAGCCATAAGGGCATAGAGATCATAAAGAAGGATTTTCCCAGATATACAAAAATATGTTTGGAGTTATGTGAGGACTGCATATATGGGAAATAGAAGCGAGTAAGGTTTCTCAAGGTTCGACCTACAAAGAAAGAGAGTAAGTTAGAGCCGATGCATTTTGATGTATGGGGGTCATCTCAGGTATCATCTCTTGGGGGTTCAAGTTATTATGTTACTTTTATTAATGATGCAACAAAGAAATTTTGGGTTTGTTATATCAGAAACAAATCTGATGTATTTGACACTTTTGTTAAATGGAAAGCCTTGGTAGAGAATGAAACAGGTCTTAAGCTAAAATTTCTCAAGTCGATAATGAATGGGAGTATTACAAAGAATGAATTTGATGATTATTGTTCTAAGAATGGAATCCGCAAGCAAAAAGATGGTTCTATGAACTCCACAACATAATGGAGTGTCACAAATAATGAACAAAACAATAATGGAACTTGCTAGGAGCATGATGTTACATGCAGGATCGCCTCTTTCTTTTTGGGCGAAGCGATGAGCACAACCGTGTACTTAATAAATAGAGGACCCTCAAGTGCCTTAGATGGAGCCATACCTAAGGAGGCTTGGTATGGTAAGAAATTTTATTATTCATTTCTTAGAGTCTTTAGATGTGAGTTGTTTGTCCATATAGACAAGGATGATAAGACCAAGCTAAAGGATAAATCAGAAAAATGTACTTTCATTGGTTATGGTGGTGATGACTTTGGATATAAATGTTGGAATATTAAGGACAAGAAAATCATTCAATCTAGGGATGTGGTATTTAATGAGAAAGTCATGTATAAGCAACAATTACATGAAAACGGGAAGAATCCAAGAAATAACATGTAATAGTAGAGGATCTTCTCGGATGGGAAAGTGACACATGAATCGGTTCAGAACCTCTTTAACAAGAACCCCAAAATCCTATATTGAGGAGGTCTTCTAGGGTAAGAAGAGAACCTGGAAATTTTTCTCCTTCTCTTTATTATTTATTACTCACTGATAGTGGAGAGCCAAATATCTTTGATGAAGAAATGCAGGTAGATGTCAGGAAGAAGTGGGAGCAAGCCATGGATGAGGAGCATCGTGCTCTCATGGAGAACCGGACATGGGATTTGGTAAAGCTACCCGAAGGTAAAGAGAACTACGAGAACAAGTGGGTGTTCGATTCAAAGAGGAAGGAGGAAAGAAAAGATATAAGGCCCGGTTGGTGGTCAAGGGGTTTGTACGGAAGAATGGTATAGATTTTGATGAGATTTTTTCTCCTGTAGTAAAAATGACTTCTATTAGAACTGTTTCTAGGAATAATTACAGAGAATACTTGCACTTAGAACAACTTGATGTAAAGACTGCATTTCTCCATGTTGATTTGGAGGAGGAACTATATATGCAAAGCAACCGAGAGGGCTATGAGGTCAAAGGTAGAGAGGAGATGGTGTGGAAACTGAAGAAGAGCTTGTATGGATTGAAACAAGATCCACGTCAATGGTATAAGAAATTTGATAGCTTCATGATGGATCAAGGTTATATTAGATGTCATTCTGACCATTGTGTGTATACAAAGAAATTTGAGGATGGAATTTATATTATCCTGTGTTTGTATGTGGATGATATGTTGGTTGCAGTAAAAACATGCAAGAAATAAAATTACTCAAGAAGAAACTAAGTGAATCCTTTTCCATGAAGGATTTGGGGGCAGCCAAACAAATCCTTAGTATGAGGATATCTTAGGATAGGAAGGAATGGAAGCTGACTTTATCTCAGGAAGAGTACATTAAGAAGGTCTTAGAGAGGTTTAATATGCAAGATGCTAAACCGTTTGGGACTCCTTTGCGCGACCATTTCAAGTTATCAAAGGAAGAATGTCCCAAGGCAGAGCAGGAGAGAAACCATATGTCCAAGGTACCTTACTCATTAGCGATTGGTAGTTTGATGTATGCCATGGTGTGCACCAGGCCTGATATTGCCCATGCAGTGGGAGTGGTGAGTAGATTTATGAGTGATCCAGGTAGAGATCAATAGTAGGTAGTAAAGTGGATCCTTCAATATTTGAGATGGACCATGGAGATAGTTTTGTGCTACAGTGGATCAAACACCACTTTTTGTGGTTATGTAGATTCATATATGGCTGGAGATGTAGACATTAGGAGGAGCATGGCAGGTTATGTTTACACTATAGGTGGGACAACAGTAAGCTAGATTTCACAACTAGAGAAGTTTTTAGCTTTGTCAACCATGGAGGCTAAGTATGTTGCTTCCACATAGGCAAGCAAATAAATGATTTGGTTACAGCAATTACTTGAGGAGTTAGGGCATAAGCAAGAGGAAGAATATTTTGATAGTGATAATCGTGTGTTATACACCTAGAAAGAACTTTGTTTTCCACTCTAGGATGAAGCATATACAGTTAAGGTACCATTTCATCAAGAAAACATTGTAGGAAGAAAAATTCAAGCTACAGAAGATTTATACCAGTCAGAATCCTGCTGACATGATGACTATGGTGGTCATAAGGGAAAAAATGAAGTTGTGTTCAAGCATTGGTTGGTCTTCACGGAAACTAGTGAAGGGTTGAAAAGCTTGCTTAGAGGAAAACTAGTCTCCAAGTGGTATATTGTTAGGTTGTGGAGCCTGTTTTCATGTGAGAAATTTTTTAAGACTATACACTAAGATTACTGTACACTTTCCATAGTTGTCTCGCCGGGGTTCGAGGGCATAGCCCTAAGAAAAAAATGGCCTTAAAACTTGCCCGATATACCGGGAAATGTGTTTTTCTCATATGGGTGAGATTTTGACCCATAGGTTTATGAGACAGTTTTGGCCCATGGTTTTGATACCCATGGTTTTGTAAAACTGCTTAAGTAGTTGTCTACTTATATGGTTTTATGTATATAGTAGGTGGATGTGTAACATTGCGGATGTGTTTTAAATTCGTGTGTGAATTTTGTAGAGTTTATTGAGCATAGATCCAAAAAGATCCGGGTATTGTATTGAGAGAGCGGTGACTTGTAATAAATTATGAACAAGTGGTTCTTGGTGGACATAGCCCAAATTGGGTGAACCCCATTAAATATTGTCTCTTTGTGTCATGTTATTTTATTATGTAATTTTATTTAAGATCTATAATATTTTCTACAAATTAGTTTCTACTATTGCGATTCTGTGAGGGATTATTCTGCATTTTTATTCCTTATTTCCTAACAAGTCCTTTCAAACTTTCAAGGAATATTTTACCATAGCCCGCAAATTATAATTACGTAACCTTGATAAAGGCCATGTCAAGATTCGCTACAACAAACCCAACATTAAATTCACCAAGCCATTTACCCATAATGAAAAATCCAAGAATGAGGAAAATGCCATTATCTTCAAAACTTTCTCCACCTCCACATCTCATGTCAAGCCTCCACAAAGAGTTCCTTGACCAACCCCTAATTATACTCCTCTTGGATATTCTTATAGTTCCATCTTCAATAAGGTCATGACTACACTCTTTATCCAACTTCCACCCATATGCCCCGTTGATGTTTCACATCCCAAACAGATATGGTATCATAAGGAACATTATTACAAACATCATCAAGTATGTGTTCATGATATTGAAAATTTTCATAGCTTCAAAGAATTAATACAATGAATCATCAATCATGGGGAGCTCCAATTAGACAATTTGAATGCTCCACCTAACCATCCATTGGATGTTTTCAAGTAGACTTTCACTAATCATCTAAAAACAACCAAGATAATCCTCCAACATCACAAGAACTCGATGCCCATGCAATCAATACTCTAAGTCAGGTTTCAACATCACTACCCACATCCATTATACCCTCATCTACTATACCCACATCTATTGCACCCACGTCTACTTCAACATCTACTATCATATCTACGTCTCCACCAATATCTACATCTATTATACCCACATTCATTATATTATCATCTATTATACCCACATATATTGCACCCACATCTACTTCAACATTTACACCTACATCTACAATCATATATGTGTCCACACCCATATCCACATATATTATACTCACATGTATTATAACCACATATACTATGCCCACATCCTTCCACACACACACACACACAAATATATATATATATCAACATTTACCTCTACATTCATGCCTACATCTATATCTACTTCTATACCCACATCAACATATGAATCCATGTCCACATCCACATCATCCCTTAAATCCTCTACCAGGTGGAAATCACCCTTGATTTAATTGCAAATGATGTCCCAACCCCATCCTCATGTCCAACATGTACAACCACTTCTATATAAACATCTCCAAAATCCACACAATCTATAACCTCTTCTCATCTTACCAATTGTTTTGTCCAAAACCATCTTAATCCTCCATCCTTACATCTACAAAAAAAATCATCCAAATCATTTAATCCCATTTCTAAAGACTCCCCGTTGAATTCATTATCATCCCCACCAAGGGTAAAAATTCACAAAAATATAAGAACCTTAGCATCCCTACCCAAAAATATCTTACTCATCCGCACAAGAAATTAGAGCTTCCCTCTCTCGAAGCCCCATCAATCCAAATAATACAATATCCAATCATTTATCTTAGGACCTCATCCATCTATTTTGGGACCGTTCCCTTCATCCAAATCCCTTATCACCAACAAATCTGAATCAAAATCATCTACTCCTCCTCCCATTTCCAAATCTAAATCTGAATCCAAGGCGTGTATAAATCCTCGCAAGAGTAAGGCATAACTTTTTTCTTTATCTACCACTCCTAAATAAAATCAATCCGTAATCCACAAAACTCTCACTTCTAAAACCACCATTGGGTATTTTACAAATACTTCATCGCCTCATCCAAGCATCCATAATCACCCTTCCCCTATCAAATCCTTTAATTCACATGGGTGGAAATCCACTCGGTTTGATTATAACATATTTTTTTCTTATCATCATGTCCCTCGACATGACATAGAGCAATTTAAGGATCTTCAAACCCTCATCAAAAACCTCCTATAATAAGATGATCTTCTCATCGAAGAAGACCACCTTCTTCCATCTACTAGCTCCTGTACAACTAAGTGCAATCCTCAAATCAAATCTACAACTTCCAAGGCCTCTAAATCTGGTCCTCCACCCACACCCTTCATCGCAATCCTACCACCAAACTCTACCTCTTCTAAATAACGTCCCCCTTTTCATAAATTCCATATAGGTTACCACTTGCTCTCGCCCTCACAATCCTCAACCATCTACCTAATAAAAATGAAGAGCTATGATCATTACTCCATCTAATGATCCCATCTCATCTTCCTCTTCATCCAATGCTAAGGTATCCATCCTAGCCACTCCACAAACCCAAAATCTTGTTACCATTGAAAAAATCATTGTAAAACAACTGTATCAAGCTCCCATTAAAATGTCTCTGTATGAGCATATCCAAATCTATCCTAACCATTGAAAGGATCTTATCAAGTAGTTGTAGTGTATCCTAATCACAACTGATGAACCTCAATGTTTCTGCGGCCCTTTTTGGAGCCCTTATACTTCCACTACCATATCTTTCAATGATTCTGAGATCACTGACATATTAGTTGAAGATCATGACCTTCCCCTTTTCATCACTATTCATATCAATGACACCTTTATCTAACGATATATGATTGAAAATGGTTCTATCATCAACATCATTTCATCCCACACATTCTATCAACTTAAAATTCTTGACACCATTGTCTCTCAATCAACCACGGTCCTTTAGGCCTTCAACTACATTGTTGCCCCCGCATTGGGAAAATTCATCGTCCCTATCCACGTTGGTGAAAAAATCCTCCATGAACTCTTCTACATTGTTGAGAGGAGTTCCAATATAGCATATTTCTTGGATGCCCATAGATTTGTGCCATACACTTTGTCTCCTCCACCTTTCATTGTTTCCTTAAGTATGAACATGAGGGGAAAATCCATACACTCCTCATTGATCTTCCTCCATTCAAAGCATGTCACATGACCTACTAACTAAATGATGTGCTCATTCCTAAACAAGTCTCATCTTCCTAAGAATATACTAAATCATTTATACCTTCACCCATTCTTCCTAACGATGACTATTTCAACACCGTGATGTAGTGTCTCTCATTGGGGGAGTATCAAATCCTCTCCCTTAATGCTCTTTCCACACCTAATCGATTTGGTAGAGCAAAAAAATATCCCAAGTATAAACCTAAATTCAGGGATATCATTCCCTTTGGTCCACCTCATTTGAAAACCAATATTTTCTATAGTGGCATCGATCATCCTTATTCCCACACCGACACTCACCCCATACTAAGTTATACACTAATGGATTAAACTTCCTCTAGAATAAATCCTTCTCCTACACGATTCCTCCATCACTACGCATGGAAGGGATTGGGTATGGTACGTTATGAGAAAGGCGTGCATGATCTTATCCTCAACCAATACCATAAACACCATGAGAATTTTAGATTGGGATTCAAAGGACATCCCACCAAATCTCTTGTGCATGCTTCCTTTGCATCACCCATGAAAATCGATTAATCTAATCCATCTCCATCGAACAACCCCATGGACATGGATAAAAATATTTCCCTTCCTCCTAACTTTTTTGTAATGTTCACCGTCACTCTAGGACTGGTCACCTATCATGTTGAAGGTGACACTAGGTCCCTCCTTTTCAAATTTCCCAACATGGTAGAGTAAGATTACCCTACTATCGATATTCTTAAATGCAATGATTATCACTCCATTCTTTCCTACATGGGGGCGGAACATTATCATCTTCATAAGGCCTTACCTCTCAATATATCCACCCTTCTTAATGAATCCACCATTCATATCAACATAGGGACTTCACAAGAGCTCTACATCCTCAAAGTTGGCTACTTTCTTGATCCAAAAGAGCTAGAGGCCTTCACTACTTTCCTTTCCAAGCATAGAAAATAATTTACATGGTCATACATAACAAGTTAGGCCTCGATATTAACATCATTTTCCATCATATCACCACCATCCCTAATGCAAATCGGGTCAAAAAAATATATGCTTCATGCATCCTTGCATTGCCCTCCTCATCATAGAAGAATTGCAATGTCTCCTTTCCTCCAAATTCATTCAACCTATCGATTATCCAAAATGGTTTTTTAACATCATCGTCACCGCTAAATCCTTTGGGAAGCTCCATATCTATACCACTTTTTGATACTTAAATCTCATTGTTCCTAATGATGACTTTCCCTTCCTAACGCCGATCACTTATCGAACTAACCATCGATTTACAAAATGCTTTCTCTTATGGATGGTTTTTCATCTTACAATAAAATCCTCATCATGCCAAAGGACGAACATAATACATCCTTCATCACCCCTTGGGAACATTTTGTTACCATGTCATGCCCTTTGGTTTGAAAAATGCAGGGGCCACCTATCAATATGCCATGACTTACATATTCCATGATCTCATCCAAAAACCGTAGAGGATTATGTCAATGACATCTTGGGTAAATCCAAGCATTGATAAGACCATCTTTCTCGTCCTTGAAATCATCTTCACACGTCTTATCTAATACTATTTTTGTCTTAATCCCACCAAGTGTGTGTTTGGATTCTTAACTGGAAAAATATTTTACTTCATCATTTCCATCAAGGGTATTGAAGTTGACCCCGCCAAGATCAAGACTATCCTTGAGATGCCTCCTCCAAAAACTTTAAAGAAACTTTATAGTATCCAAGGCCAAATTCAATTAGTCTTTCGCTTCATCTTGCAACTTTTTGATCATTTTCAACCTTTCCATCACCTTCTCTGAAAAGACACCCACTTCAAGTTGGATGCCAATTTCTAAAAATCCTTCAAAAAGCTCAAGCAGTGTCTTCCAAAGTCACCTCTCTATACAAAGGGGATACTTTCTATCTCTACATCTCTACCACTGACCAAGCCCTCGGTTCCATCTTGACACACCAAAATGAGTAGGGCAGGGATCAAGTTTTCTACTATATCAATCGCACTCTTCATGACTATGAAACCCACTATATTGAAGCCAAAACATTGTGTTGCACTTGATACACATTCACATGATTCAATCCTCTCAAGACCATGCATTCCAAACCTTATCAAAATGATTATATCACTCATTGGCTCGTGCTTATTATTGAGTTTGACCTAGAGCTTGTCTTGCAAAAATCAATCAAGGGCCGTGCTATCACTTATTAACTCACCGAATCCCCTACTCTTGATAATTAACCTCCCCATAGGTAATTCCTGAAAAATTAATCAACACCATCAATCAAAAATATTCTTCCCTCAAAATGAGACTTTTATTTGATTGATCTAAGTATCGAAAGGGGGACAGATTAGGCGTCATCATTATTCCTCATTGGGAAACTCATATCCCCTCACCTACAAGATAAAATTTGAGTGTACCAATAATATGGATGAGTATGAAGCCCTTACCTTAGGTCTCCAAAATGTTATCATGCTTGGCGTCCAAATTATTGACATCTATGGTGATTCCCAACTCATCATCAATAAAATCAAGGGAATATATCAATGTAAAAATGAAGTCCTTCAAAAATACAAAGACATCGTTGACTTTCTCCTTGAAGCCTTTGATCAATACCCCCTCAAAACCATCCCTCATTCATCCAATCACTTTGTAGACATTATGGCGTCCTTTGATATTTTATCCCTTGGACAATGGAAGAATCCAAACTCTTTGTTGTTTTCCATCGCATCGATCAACCATCCTATATCAATGATCTTCCTCGTATAAATATCATTGACACTAATCAATCTGATCTCTGGTATATCTAGATCTTTGATTACCTCTCTCAATCTAAAATCTCCTCTAACCTATCTAAAATTGTAGGATGTCATTTCTTCAATGTACCAACTGTTATGTTATCCTTAGTGGTATCCTCTATAAACATGGGTTTGATGGTATTTTATTACGATGCCTTAAATACCATGAATCTATCTTAGCTATCCAAGAATTCCACGACAACATCTGTGGTGGAAACTTTAGTGGTTTTTTGCAAATCTCATTCTTCATATGAGATATACTATTGACCCACCCTCAACAAATTCTAGTGTGAGTACATTAAAAAGTGTGTCAAGTTCCAACAACATTCCAATCTCATCCATATCCCTAGCTAGGCCTTATAACCGGCTCAAGATCTATGGCCTTTC
Source organism: Taxus wallichiana var. yunnanensis (assembly GCA_018340775.1). Taxonomy (NCBI): domain Eukaryota; kingdom Viridiplantae; phylum Streptophyta; class Pinopsida; order Cupressales; family Taxaceae; genus Taxus; species Taxus wallichiana. The sequence continues at coordinate 377,793,550 of CM031237.1, forward strand.
TCACAATGGGGACTCAACCTCATTGGTCTCATTAATCCATGTTCTTCTCAACATCATCATTACATCCTCACTACTACCAAATACTTCACCAAATGGGTGGAATCCATTCCACTTGCATCAACCAAAGCTAACAAAATCATCGACTTTGTTTATTAACACATCATCTGTCGCTTTGGCATTCCTCATAAAATCATCACAAACAATGGAAAGTCCTTCAAAAACAAATATCTTAAAATATTTGTGACACTTTCAATATCAAGCTTAGCTTCTCTTATCCATACTATCCACAAGCTAATGACTAAGTTGAATCTACTAACAAAATCCTCCCCAACATTCTTTTTAAAACTATTAATAAATCAAGTTGAGATTGGCATCTTCATATCCCCTTTTCTCTTTGGGCTTATCGAACTAGCATCTACACCTCTACAGGTGCTACTCCTTTTTCTCTTTTCTATGGATCTAAATCCATCCTTCCTCTTGAATTTCAAATCCCATCCTTGCGCATTTCTCTTCACAACTTCATCTCTGATGAGGACTATCACCCATAGCATTTATCACAACTTGAGCTGTTAGAAAAACATCACTTAATCACCCTCCAACATCATCATGTATATCAATATTGAATGAAATGTGCCTATAATAAACATATCAAAGAATGTGACTTTAACATCATTGACCTTATTTTAAAAGAAAATTAGAATGTCACTACTCTATAAAATATCCAATGTGGAGAGTTTTCTCAAACCGGATTGGACCATACATTATCACTCACATGTATAGGTATGGGGCCTATCGCTTATCCTACCTTGATGGTAAACCGAAATCGAAACCTCTCAAATCCTTGTACTTGTGGCCTTTGTAGCCTAGTTTTTATCACCAACAACCCAAGGCACATCGACACATCATCAACTCCGAACCGAGTGCTGCACACAAGTGCACAAGGGTACAGTCCCTCTTTATAAAGCAGCGTGCTCTAGAAGTTAGCATGATCATATAAAAATTCTAGATTCATAACAGATATTTCAAAGGTGCATTGCAAAGACAAAACTAGATTTAGATCTTAACCATATGCTATAACAATCAAACTAGAACCAAGATCAACTTAACCATACAAGATCCATTCTCATATGAGTATATAATCAATGTTCAGCCACCATAATCCATTATATTAATTTTTGTAAAACATAGAAGCTTCATACATACATAGTATAGTCACCATAGTCATGCGTGCTCACAAACTCGCAACATAACCTACAATAATCAAGATCCCTAAACCATGAAAATCAATACATATTTATAGGGCGGGAGTTTCCTTCACCCCACATGCACCTTTTAAAAATAGGCTACATGCTAATAATATCCATGCACCCTTACATGATAAATACAAGAGCATGTAAGCTCGCTAAAAATAGACTATCTAATAATACAAGCTCGCTAAAAATAGACTATCTAATAATACAACTGCAGTATAATCCTATTATTAGCTCCAAAACCATGCATGGCACTTGATCCTTCTCTTATCCAAAATAGTCTTTACGTGTTCTTTAAGTCTTCTACAAAATGTTCTATGCACTCCATATCCATAATCAGCCTCAACTAGAAAATGGCTAAGTCTTGATTTCATGTTGTCCTAGGTGCGCCTTGTTTCACTATATTTCCTCGCACATATATGCACCCTATGCCCACACACCCAACCCTTTTGTGCCTTCATACTTAGGTTGTATTCCATCAACCCAACATTACCCCACACTAATTTCATTGTCAGCCCCAATGAATGAGTAATCACAACTTATCCCTCCATGAGCAAAGAATAAGGAATGAAAGAATAAAAGAATCACTATAAAAAGAATGAGAAAAATTCTTGGCACTCTACTCTTCCACTGGGAGGATCAACTCTGGATATTCATTTTTCATCTCTGCCTCCAAGTCATTCCAATCACTTAACACTTTACTGGTTTTATCTAAGACGTCTCCAAGTACTACCTCCATTTCGTCAAGTGTCATATTCTCACCTTCATTTTGTAGTATCTTGAGAACATTGGCCGGGCATGAGACTATCCTCCCATGACATCCATTCTTTGTGTTATCAACTTTCCCATGTCCTTGATGTTTCCTTATGTGGATCCTCGGTTTTGTAATCGCATCATGCTTCTTTACAATCAAATTCATCCAATCCACGCGTCCAAGTGTCTCATTCTTAACTTCTTTCAGGACCACATCCTCTTCTTTAATGGTCTTTGTCTCTATAATCACATATGACACTTTGCATATATTCAATGCCTGGTTGGCCTTCTTCAACTCATCTTTACAATTCTGCAAAGTAATGCTTCATAACTAGTAATTTTACGTGCAATAGTTGTCTTGGCCTTCTATGCCTGTTCTGCAACATCCTTTGGTTTTGGCATGTGTACGGGTCCCTCATCCAGTAGCATGTGAACTATTGTGCGTAAATAATGTAAAGCGGATGGAAATTCCTTTGCAACCTTATCCTCCAAATCTGGCCTCTTCTTCATAATCTCATCACCAACTTGTTCGCCATGTTATGTATTGAACACCCCGTTGCCTCAACTATCTCTTTCTCATCATCATCACGCGCTTGATTTCAGCTTCTTTGTCCTTTTTATCTTCCAAAACTCCTGAAAAGTTGTCGCTTTATCAATATTTTGGCACACAACTTTTTGTAGAAACCTTTGTCGGGTGTTGCTCGCTTACTCATTTTCCATCTAGTCGACTTCACCGTAACATGGTGTGTATATGGTGCCTTTTTCAATCTGCATGATACACATAACTCTTCACATACATCAAATTTAGGATCATCCATATGATTCTGCATGTTCCAAGATAACTATTTTCATGTTCGTGCAATGCGTCATGTCTTCATCCATCAGCTCCCAGCCATAAAGGTCCTTGGGCTCCAAATTGCTTTGGAACCTCGCATGAATAATCTTGGTTGGGTCATTAATGTACCTAATCTGTTGGCATCTCATACATTGCTTCCCCATTTTCCTTTCCTGAGTGGTTACCTTTATGGACATGTATGCCCAAATCTGGCACCGGTCCTTCACCTGTCTGTGTGGTATGGGTCACCCCTGATGATTCGCCCTTCTCTATTTCTATTTCCATGGCATCAATATGTATCTTTATTTCCTTTAACTCATATATATCCTTTATTATTTCTTCTTCCTAAGGCTCTTATGTATCCTCAGTGTTCACTAGAGTGTTAGGCACACTGTCATCAAAATTCTCATCTTCCTCATCCTTCCGAGGGACATACATGCACCCTTTCTTCTTTTCATGTTTCACCTTCATAGGAGAAGTCCTAGGTGACCTCTTAAGGGGTTATTAAGTCCCTGCACCTTAAGTCCTTGTTCTTCTATATATTCTTCTTCAAGGGATGGTTCCATCAAATGAGCCCATGTTTTAAATCCAACAAACAGGTTGTATATGGGCTCTAAAATGGAGGAGCATGGTCGGGGAAGGAAGCAAAAATAGTGTCAAAGAAAACCAGAGGCTCAAAGGAAAATAAATGGAGAAAAACTCAAAGTCTTCGGGCTCTACGAATGATTCAAATGAGCCCAAAATTGGCTAAGTATGGGAGAATCAACGGAAGCTTCCACATGCCTCATCGGTGCATCTCTAAGGGCTAAACTCAAAAGAGTAGACTCAAATGAGCGGAGCTTCCACGTGTCCCAGGCCCAAAAAGGATAGAGTCAGCCATGTTGAAAATTCCAAACAAGTGGAAAGAACCACGTGTCAGCTCGGCACAATTTCAAGATGGGAGCCCAAGGTGAGACTCAAACTTGCACCAGCCCTCCACATGGCCAGGGGTCAACAGAGGTCAAATTCAAAGTGGGCCCAAATCGGTTAAGTATAAGAGTGTAGGTGGAAGGCACCACATGTCTTAATGGCACACATTCAAAGGCGTGGCCCAAAGTGGAGACTCAAATGAGCGCAAGGCTTCCACGTGTCATCCGGCACATCTTCAAAGATAAATCTAAAAGTGGGTCCTTAGACAAGCGCCAAGCCTCCACGTGTCCCTGGTCAGATATATGGCCCCGCCAAACAAAAAAAGGACTTAGTCAAAAACATAAAGGAACAAAGAAAAGCCATGGAAGGAGCCACGTGTCATCCCGCAACTTCAAAAGAAAAATCCAAAAGTGGTCCCCAAACAAGCGCCAACCCTCCACGTGGCCATGTTCCAAGTCAAAGCGGGAAGGCGGGTCACCAGGGGTAATTTTAACTTTTGGCTTCATTCCCAAGAGACATAAAGTATAAAAATGAGTCGTGCCTCCACCGATGCCCAAGGAGCCACGTGTCAGCCTAAATTAAATGCGGATGGCCGGTGGGCCTTGAAGTGATTTTTTTGCCCAAATGAAAAATGCGGACCAATGGGCCCAAGATGGTTTTTTTGACAAAAAAGGTATTGGGGCTGTGGGGAAAATTTTTACATTTTTGTATTTTTGTGCAAAAGGGGCACAAAGTGAATTTTGGGCCCATGGACCCATTTTCTAAACTAGTTTTCCACCCATTTTTTGTACGGACCCAATTCAAATATTCAAATGGGCATATCTTCTGATCCAGTGCCCAAATCCAACAAATTTGGCACCATTGGAGAGATCTCACCTCGTCTACACCATGGAGATCTAAAACTTTAATTTTGATGAGGTTAGGTGGGTAAAAATGGAAAACATCTTCATGCCATTAATATAGGATCCAATTGCTCCAACAACTAGATCGGATTTGATCTTGATCCATCCATTCTTCCTCCTTCAACACACCAAACAAGTAATCGAGGTAGATTTGATAGATTGTGGGTGGATTTTTAGGGGCATTGATGGCCGGTAGCTGAGTTTCAAATTAGTTTTCCCACCTCTCTCTCTTCTTCTCTCTCTCTGTTGATCTATAAAAGAAGGGGGATGGGCTCATTATCAAAAGGGTTGACATTTTTGTTTTGCACCCTCCCTTCTTCCCTTGTCTATAAGAGAATTTGTGGAGCTTTCCAAACCTCCCATTCAAGTTGTAATACAAAAATTTTTCCTCTTGCCACTATGTATGTATTGTATCAACTTTTGGAGCAATAATATATGTCTATGGATGATTCTCAACCCTTTCATGTGTTTATTGTTGTCTTCTGATCTCTCATTATAGTTTGGTTATCTGTGCATGGTAGTTGTATTACATTTCTATGGTCTGTGTTAAATTTGCAAAATGAGTGTTTAACATTCCTTTGGTGCATCACCTCATTAGCTTAGGTTTATTTTCTCATATCTTCTCAACCCTGTCTCCTTGGTAAGATAGAGTAGGTTTTAGAATAGATCCTCTACAATTTATTTGTGTGCACCTAAATAGAGGAATAGGAACCGACCTTAATCCGAGAGCTCTCTCAACTCACAAGGTCCCACACTTTGAGAGATGCTCCATGTTGTGCAATCACACTAAGAGTCTCAACTCATCTAGTTGCAGACATTCAGGGGTGTTGTGATTCTACTAATAGTTTTTGCATGCCCGGTGGGACAAAGAGGTCTCCATTTTTATTGCAGCAAGATTGATGTGCACTTGTTGTAAGTTTTAGCTTTTAAGAAGCTCTAAAATTACACATCTACATCACTCCCAAAGAGATAAAATCCACTTGGTTTCAATAGTCCAAGCTTGTCAAGTTCATGAGAAGAATACAAACAAGGTCAAGAACTAGAGAGGAGGGACTATTTTTCTATCTGACACTTGTCCCTAGATAGAGGGAGAGAGGGAGAGAAGAGCCCAAAGGTCTCCATCTCCACCACCAAAACAAACCTTGTCAACACCTCCTCCTAGTAGGCCATTCATTCAATCAACAAGGGTTCTCAAGCCAATCATAATGGCACAACCACCCAACCCCTATGTCAACTTCACTGGCAGTAGAACCCACTCACTCTCAATGCACAAAATCCAGTCCCAATAGCAGCATTAAAGAGCATCCCATTTCACTGGAGAGAACCAGACTTCTCCTAGTGACCACATTCAAGACATTGCAAATGTCTGTGTAATTCATGAGATCACTGAGATGGACATTGCAATCAAGTTGTTAGCCTCTTCACTCAAGGGTAAAGCTTCACAATGGTTCAGAGTCTAACAACAGGCTCTATTCAGACTGGGACCATCTGTGCAGAGCTCTCCACAACCAATTTGGAGAAAAGGAGATAATCTATCCTTGTTGGAGCATTTGACAACCATCAAGAGGGCCCCTAATGAGCAAGCTGATAGATTTCAACTTCAGATTCCAAAGGACATGGGATAGATTCCATTGGCTATAAGGCCCACAGATGAAGGTGCTTTCTTATACTTTCTTAGAGCTCTAAATTCTGATATTGCTTTAATGATTCAATCAATGGGAGGCACCACCTTACCTACAGCCTATAACATTTCCATTAGAGCTGAAAATTGTTTAATTCAAGCTGGAAAAACTTGCTCCTAGGCCACCCATGCCTCTATACCTAGAACTAGGAGATCCAAGCACTAGTCAAACACCCACATTAGCTCCTATACCTACTCCTAGGAATCAGAGTTCAGTTGAAGCCTCCACCTCATCTTCTAACACTTCAAAAGAGCTTCAAGAAGTTATGAAACAACTACAAACCTAGGGAATGAGCTAGTGACTATCAAAAGGCAAAGCAAGCTCAGAGTTCTAGGCCATATCAACCTCAAACTCAGTATCAAGCTAGACCCCCATATCAAAAAAATAGACCACCAGCTCAAGCTGCAAATCAAAACCAAAACCAAGGACAACCTCAAGTTGCTTGGCCTTTCCAGTCATATGATCCAAACACAACTTCAACATCAAGGGCCTTGGTTCCAACACAAAACAACATGGCACAAGAATATGATTGGTGTTTCCCATGCAATCAGCCCCATAACCAATCAATGTGTTTTAATGGTGCACTAAACTAGGCCTTGATGGTACAAACCATTGGTGTGTCACAAGAGTCTAGTCAAGAGGAAAATCAGCAGCAAGGAGTTCAACAAGAGGCACCTCCAAGTGAGACTATGCTTGTCAATTGGTAGGCTGAAGATTTATGTGGTATGAATCAAGCCCCTTCTCAAAGTGTAGCTACCAATACATGGTCCAAGAAAAGGAATATTGAGAGAGACAAATCACCAACTCAAGTAATCCTCAACCCTCCATTACTCCACAAGGTATTGGCACTCAAAATGCAACTCCCAATATGCAGAGTCAGCCCAAGCCACCTTCCAAACCCACTCAGGCACACCGGTTAAATGACCCACCCATGCAAGAGAAAAAAATGTACCAGAAAGGGGGCAAAAAAAAGGATAGCTCATTTAATATCATTAAACAAATGAAGAAAAAAATGTGAGTATTTCAATGTGGGAGTCATTGGCCATTCCAGACAGAGATCTATTATTGCAGATCAAGCTATGGCCAATTGGTCAAGCTCAAATCAGCCCCCTAACCAAAGCAAGAGAAAGTGTTTACCAATGCGGTTCAGGCCTTGAGGGAAACCATGGAGGACAACAAGGTAAGAATCAAAGCCCCCTCCATTCTATGTTTCATTGATCATTGGAGACAAATTGGTACATAATTACATGATTGATTCAGGGGCAAGTAGCTCTGTAATGCCAAAACAAATAGCCGATCAATTGGGTCTTCAATACAAAGAAGTCATCTCTAGGGGTGTAGTGCAATTGGATGGGACAACGGTAACAACAATGGTTGAGTCATCAAATATTTGAGCCTCACACTACACACCTGCCCCAATGTGACTATATTGCAAAATGTATCATTCATAGACTTTCCACCACATTTTGCATTGTGTTTGTCAAGAGACTTCACTACTAAGATTGAGGCTATTTGTCTATCTGATTGGTCACACATGCTTTTTAGAACAAGGTATGGAGCTAAGGCTACAATTAGATCTGAGCCCATTGTAGATTACCATATTGAGTCTTATGTACCCATCCCAATCAATGCCAATTGTTCAACCTTTGATCAAGAGGACCTCCCAAGCACTTGTGAAGTAGATACCAAGGTGGGGTGTATCCCAGACTTGACCCTCGATGAGTGGGTGAACAAGAGGCATGCTTTTGACCCCTATAAAGAGATGGAGGAATCTGAGCTAGGAGTCTACTATTTGCATGAGGAGAATCATCCTCTTCCCGACATCATTAAGCCAGACCACAAAAGATGATAATGAGGTATGGCAGTTATTCTTTGATGGCTCAAGAAGTAGACAAGGAGCCGGAGGAGGAGCTATGCTTGTTTCCCCCAAGGTATGAAATACTACTCAACTTTCCATTTCCAATTTTCTTTTCAAACAACACAAAGAGTATATGAAGCTTTGGTCCATGGACTGCATTGGGAAAGGAAAAGAGGAATCAAGAACTTGCAAGTGTTTGGTGATAATGAGCTAGTTGCTAATCAAGTCCGAGGACAAAATGCTGCCAAGAATGATCTATTAAAGAGCTACAAGAACTGGTATGGGACCTCATCAGGATTTTGAAGCATTCAACATCAATTCCATCCCAAGGAAGAAGAATGAAGCAAAGAGATAGATTGGCAAAGAATTGGGGCAGCATTTGATGTTGTAGAGAGTATCAAGAGTGATAAATCTCAGCCCATATCAAAGTGGTTGTGAGACCAGCTGTCCCTGATAATAACACACAGCAAAGTCTTCGAGAATGATCAAAAAATTGTCAACTTTCTACAAGAAGAAGTGAGTTTTCCTCTAGAAACCAAGACAAACTGGAGCAACAATATGGTGATCAAGTGGTGCAGCTAGAGAGACCAACAAACTACCAAAGGGTCTTGTCACTTTGGAATCAATCTTCAACCCAAATGACCAATTCCAAAAGGAGAAGGTGAATATTCAGGTAAAGGGTGAAGATTCAGAGCCCATTTTCATAGAAGAAGGAAAAACATTGCAGATTGGCAAGGTAAGCACTCAACAAGAAAAATATGAATTTATTCAACTTTGTCAAGAATTCCCAGATGTCTTTTCCTGACTTACAAAGATTTAAGAGGTTTCAACCCAAAGTTAGCACAACACACTATCGAGCTGGATCCAGGATCTAAGCCTTTCAGATAGAAGCAAAGGCCAATAAATCCTCACATTGAGCCTCTCATGAGAAAGAGTTGAACAAGCTAATTGAGGCCAACATCATCTTCCCTATCAAGCACTCAAGTTGGGTTGCAAACTTGGTGCCTATGAGGAAAAGAAATGGAGAAATCAGACTATGTGTGGACTTTCATGATCTAAACAAGCATCACTCAAGGATCACTATCCACTTCCATCAATGGAACAAATCTTACAAGTTGTAGCTGGCTCTGAGAGGTTTTCATTGCTAGATGGATACTCAAGCTATAACCAGATAATGGTGAAAGAGGAAGATCAATTTAAGACAACCTTCACCACCAAATGGGGGTATATGCTTATAAGAAGATGCCATTTGGACTATCAAATGCCGAGCAAACATTTCAGTGAGCTATGGACATGGCATTCAAAGGCTTAATCAACAATATTGTCCTGGTGTATCTAGATGATATCATCCATCTTTCTCAAAAGAATGTTGCAGACCATCTCTTCCACCTCAGACAGGTGTTTCAGAGGTGTAGAAGGTTTGAAGTGTCATTAAACCCAAAGAAGTGTGTGTTCTTGGCACATGAGGGGAAATTGTTTGGGCCACATTGTCTCAAGAGAAGGGTTAACAATTGATCCTGAAAGGGTTGAAGCCATCCAGACACTTCCATTGCCACAACACAAAAAGTCTCTCCAAAGCTTCTTGGGGAGGATAAACTTTGTTCACAGTTTGTACCTGATTTTTCCACTCTTGTGAAGCCTTTAACAATGATGTTAAAGAAGAGTCTTGCATTTAAATGGACAACAGAAGGAAAAGAGAGTTTTGAGGCCATCAAGCTCACAATATCACAAGCCCCAACTCTCATTAACCCATAGACTTTTCAAAAGACTTCATGTTGTATGCTTTTGGAGGGTCAGACACCATCTCAACCATCTTGGTCCAGCCCAACAAGGAAGGTTCAAAACAACCCATAGCCTTCTTCAGTCAAAGCTTGGAGGACTACGAGGTAAAGTACTCTTTCATTGAAAAACATGTCCTTGTTGTTATTAGGAGCTTGAAGAAGTTCAGACACTTGGTCTCAAACAATAAGATTCAACTTACTAGTATCTCATGTTGGTGTCAAGGATTTTCTCCTAAACAAGGACTTGAATGAGAAGAGAGCAGGTTGGATCACTCGGGTAATGGAATATGACATTGAGATCAAGGTGACCAAACTGGTTCATGGCAAGGGTCTCATGAATAACTCTTCCAAGCAACAAGCTGAGTCAAGTGGATGAAAAAGAGGTTGTCCTATTACTAAAAATGATCAAGAACAACCAGCTAATGATGCACCTATTCCATGTTGGACTCAAGCCTTGGTGCATTATCTCCAAATAGGTTTGTGCCCTCCAGAATGGAACAAAGCAAAAAGGAGATACTTTAGGTACAAGCCATCCCATATGTGCTTGTTGGTGGTGTCTTGTTTAAAAGGATATCAATAGTGTTCTATTGAGGTGCATTGGGACAGGCCAAATTGAGAGAGTGTTGCATGAGTTCCATGATGGAGAAGAAGAGGTCACTTTTCTCCTCGAGTAACAACTCTCAAGATCATGAAAGCTTGGTTATTATTGGCCTACAATGTTCAGGGACTACTACTCATGGATCAAGAAGTGCAAGAAGTGTGCATTCTTCACAGGAAAGAAAAGTTAGCAGCCCTGCCCCTTCACCCAATTTCAGTGGATCAACCATTCATGCAATGGGGACTAGACTTCATTGGGGTGATTAACCCAAATTCAAGCCAAGGCCACAAGTGGATACTTACAACAACATATTATTTCACCAAGTGGACTGAAGCAGTGGCACTTAAAGAAGCAAATGAATCCAACATCTTGGATTTCTATGAAGGAATAGCCACCAGGTTTGGAGTCCCTACCACTATTATATCAGATAATGCATTGGCATTCCTTGGTACAAAGATCACTAAATGGGTAGTCAAGAATGGTGTATACCTCAACACTTCATCAAACTATTACCCTCAAGGTAATGGCCAAGAAGAGTCCACAAACAAGAACCTATTAAGGATTATCAAAGGACTCTTGATGAAAATCAGAGAACTTGGCATATACAAAGCTCAAATCAGCTCTATGGGCTGATAGGATCACATCCAAAAGATCCACAGTAGTAACCCCATACAAGCTTGTATATGGAAAAGAGGCAAGTATTTCCCATATCATTGAGTTTCCCACTTTGGAGCTCATGAAACAGTTGAACTAGCCAGTTTGAACCTATGGAAATCAGGTATGCAGAGCTAATGGAAGTAGGAGAAGCAAGAGAGCATGCAATGCAGAGCATGGAAAAGGATCAAGCATTGATCAAGAAGAGTTTTGATAAGAAAGCAAGAACAAGGACCTTTCAAGAAGGGGACTTAGTTCTAAAGTGGGATGCAGATCGGAAAAGCCAGGAAAGCATTCCAAATTTGATGCCATTTGGAGTGGCCCTACATGATCACAAGGTGCAAAAGTAGCAATGCCTTCCAACTGGCTAAATTGATGGTGAAGAATTACAGATCCCAATTAATGGATCCATCTCAAACATTGCTACTAAAAGGGAAGGTTCCACCCTTGTAAATATTAGCATAGAATTTTTATTTCCCTAAGTGCATATGCACATTGTTTTGTTGTAGCATAGGTTTTTTTCCCTAAGTGTTGTGGCATAGTTTTTTTTGCTCTAGGTTTGCATCATTATATAGTTCAACGTGCCTCCAAGTGAATGCACTAAGCCCTTCAACATTTTTAATAGGGAGACCCATAGTTTTGTAATAGTTTGCTCTCATTTTCTAATAGAAAAATACAAAGCAACTAAAATCGGGTCTCAAAGGGTCCATTTCAAAAAAGAACAGACCAACATCAAGCCACCACCACCCATGACTCTATGCCCAATGGATACAACAAGGCAACTGATCTATTCATCTAGCAGGAAGACATCCCCGTGAGTCACCAAATTGTTATCTCAATTTTTCCCCTAAAAAAATTGATCAAACACGACCCTGTGCAGAAGAAATTCAAGGGATGGTTCCATCATATGAGCCCACATTTTAAATCCAACAAATAGTTGCAGATGGGCTCTAAAATGGAGGAGCAGGGTCGGGGAAGGAAGAAAAAATAGTGTCAAAGAAAACCAGAGGCTCAAAGGAAAGAAATGGAGAAAAACTCAAAGTCTTCGGGCTCTACAATGATTCAAAATGAGCCCAAAATTGGCTAAGTATGGGAGAATCAATGGAAGCTTCCACGTGCCTCATCGGCATCTCCAAGGGCTAAACTCAAAAATAGACTCAAATGAGCGCGAGCTTCCACATGTCCCAGGCCCAAAAAGGATAGAGCCAGCCATTGAAAAGTCCAAACAAGTGGAAAGAACCACGTGTCACTCAACGTAAATTTCAAGATGGGAGCCCAAGGTGAGAGACTCAAACTTGCACCAACCCACATGTGGTCACAGGGGTCAACAAAGGTCAAATTCAAAGTGGGCCCAAATCGGTTAAGTATAAGAGTGCAAGAAGAAGGTGCCACATGTCTTAATGGCACACATTCAAAGGTGCGGCCCAAAGCAAAGACTCAAATGAGCACAAGGCTTCCACGTGTCATCCCGACAGCATCTTCAAAGATAAATCTAAAAGTGGGTCCTTAGACAAGCGCCAAGCCTCCACGTGTCCTTGGTCAGATGTATGGCCCCGCCAAACAAAAGGACTTAGTCAAAAACATAAAGGAACAAAGAAAAGCCACGTGAAGGAGCCACATGTCATCCTCGATGCAACTTCAAAAGAAAAATCCAAAAGTGGTCCCCAAACGAGCGCCAACCCTCCACGTGGCCATGTTCCAAGTCAAAGTGGGAAGGTGGGTCATGGAGGTAATTTTAACTTTTGGCTTCATTCCCAAGAGACATAAAGTATAAAAATGAGTCGTGCCTCCACCGATGCCCAAGGAGCCACATGTGTCAGGCCTAAATTACATGCGGGGCCAAGCCCTTTGAGTGATTTTTTTCCCAAATGAAAAATGTGACCAAGGACCCAAGATGGTTTTTTTGACAAAAAGGTATTGCAAGGGGCTATGGGGAAATTTTTGCATTTTTGTATTTTTGTGCAAAAAGGGCAAAAGTGAATTTCGGGCCCACAGACCCATTTTTCTAACTAAGTTTCTACCATTTTTGTATGGACCCGATTCAAATATTCAAATGGGCATATCTTTTGATCCAGTGCCCGAAATCCAACAAATTTGGCACCATTGGAGAGATCTCGACCTCATCTACACCATGGAGATCTGAAACTTTAATTTTGATGAGGTTAGGTGGGTAAAAATGGAAAATCTTCATGCCATTAATATAGGATCCAATTTCTCCAACAACCAGATCGATTTGATCTGATCCATCATTCTTCCTCCTTCAACACGCCAAACAAGTAATCGAGGTAGATTTGACAGATTGTGGGTGGATTTGCAGGGGCATTGATGGCTGTAGCTGAGTTTCAAATTAGTTTTCCCACCTCTCTCCTTCTTCTCTCTTGTGTGAATCTATAAAAGAAGGGGGGGGCTCATTGTAAAGGGTTGGACATTTTGTTTTTTGCCCCCCTCTTCCCTTGTCTCAAGCAAGAGAATTTGTGGAGCTTTCAAACCTCCCATTCGAGTCAGAATAATACAAAGTTTTTCCTCTTCGGCTATTATAATGTATTGTATCAACTCTGAGCAATAATATATGTCTGTGGATGATTCTCAACCCTTTCATGTGTTCATTTTTGTCTTCTGATCTCTCATTATAGTTTGTTATCTATGTGCATGGTAGTAGTATTACATTTCTATGGTCTGTGTTCAATTGCAAAATAAGTGTTTAACATTCCTTTGGTGCATCACCTCATTAGCTTAGGTTAGGTGGATATATACAACGGCTACCCGCAATTTCCCAATGGCCAAACTCATAGCCTTCATGTTAATGTCATATGAAATTAATTTTTCAATATATGCATACTTACTTGGATAAATGTAAGTCTTCCTGAGGGTGTGGTAGTTATAGTCTACCTTGTCTGCATTGAGGAGCAGCCGATGTGTGTCTAAAACTGTGTATAGATGCCTAGAAGTAACACATCATGAAGCCATAAGGGATCTTACACCAAGGGTTCCACTTCCAGTCCTTCATCCCAAAACGCCCTATGCAAAAGTGTTGATACACTGCAAACTATGCTTGTTTATCTAATACCGAAGGAATATCCTTGGGTATTCTCTATTCCTCCTCAAATGCAATATGGAGGTGCTCATACTAAAATTCATCCCTCTACTTAAAGGGTACACTCCTGGTCCCATCACATGTGTACTTAGAAAATCTCTCTACAAGAGATTTCTTCTCCTCGGGATATTTCCATACTTTATCCTTTGGCCCACCACCACTCCAATTTCTACAAACACGAGAGATAACAGGATCATGCCAAAACATATTTTCTATCCTTGGTGCGCTTCCTCAATGATGGTTTCAATAATGAAACCAACCAAGTTGTAAACTACACCTTTAGTCATTTTCTTCACTATGTGTAACCACAATGTATTTACTTATGACCATCACTCTTGGTTATTAAGCTTTGTAAGGAGGTGCACTATTTCATGAACCACTGGATACTTTTGTAGCTTGTCAATGTCCATTCTGCACCATCCCTTGGTGTAACCCATCTCTTTCCTTTTCGTAATTATGCCCTCTTTCTCTAGACGTCGATGCTCAATTCGGTACCCAAGATCATAAGTCCTGTCAAACTCCCAATCAGGGGTGTGGTGATCCTCATTTGTTGCCCAACAAAGTAGAAAAAGTCCTCATGGACTCTGCTCATCAACCACTAGTATAACGTTTCGGTTTTTCAAAATAAGGAAGTTCATACAACTACAAAACTCCCACCTTTGTTAACAGATTCTCACCCGCATCATCATACATGGCCATATCATTTGTTGTTCTCTTTGTTGTCTTTACCACTAGCAACTTATCCAGTTAATCCTTGTTATCTCTCGGTCATGTGATTTTAGTTACTTTGCATCGGCACGGACAAAGTCGGTCCCAATCACGACCCATAAAAACCCCTTTTGGGTATTGTATCTCTAAGAAAGAGTTTTCAAGGGTGTCCTCTACTTCGATCTCGACATCCTTATAATTTTTCCCCTTGTGGCCACTCCAGTGTGCTCTCTTTGGTGTCATAGTAGCAATAAAGCTATGTTATTTTAAGCCGATTCGAGCTCTGTAACTCCAAATCTGCGTACTCTAGCTCAACTCCACGTGTCCTAGCTCAAATCCAAACCCTAACTTCAGTAACATCCCTATTTCATGATTACAAAAGAAGGGGAAATTATTATTATTATTAGTATCTCAATGTTCATTGTTCTAAATTCACTATTTAGAACCACACATTAAAATCTTCTAATCAATCCTACAAAAGTAACCATATGCACAATTTATGACTCGGTGTAAAACCAGTCTCTCATATTTCATTGACTCGGTGTAAAAACAATCTCTCATATTTCATTAACTCTGTGTAAAAATTATCTCTCATATTTTATTTCATTGTATACTCTATATACTTGTGGTTCCCTTTTTCATTTAAGGTTCCATTAAGTGCTACTAACCAATGGCTTATTTAGGTATTTGGTACGGTGTAACAAGATTTGGGATCCCACTCGAGAGACAGTCTCATTTAGAGGAGATGAATGGATTATTGTGACATAACAACTACTACATGGTAACCATCTATTGAACCCCACCAATAGATGGGTACTGTGCAGCAATGATTATGTTGCAACAACCCATTAAGTTCCAATAAATGAATCCTCATATTTTAACAAGTTCATTAATCCCTTTAATTCACACTTGTTAATCCCACCCTAGTTATTTTCATTCATTAGGTGTCGTTCCTAAGGACTAACTCAGTTCCTTCAACATTCCAGATAAGGAATGTTATGTTTCCACTTAATCAATAACGAGGATCTGAAGACTAATTCTTCTCTTAACTTAATAACTTTAAGCATATAATTTCCTCCAATTGATTGAGTATCCTAAAAACATCTTACAAGTATATTATAGGAAAAAACCACACATATCCATATACACTTTAGGAGTAATAGAAATTTCATTTCATAAACTTCAAATGGGTTCCATACTTTCAACCCGCAATAATTTTCTTGACTTAACATTCATTTTCCTTTAATTCATTTGACCATTCGAATTGTTATAACTTAGTTAATCATTATCCCCTAAGTATAACTCATATATGATGGGAGGGTATTCCGCATCCACCTTATAGTCTATCTGAAAGGTTCATTCTATTACCACATAGTGAACAACCCCTTTCTTTAAGGTTTCATAACATGATTACATTATGGATATAAAGTCAAATATTTATCATATTAATGACCTCATCATTATAGCAAGAAGAACTTTTTCTTAATGCCTTAAGGATTAGTTCAAGCTATACACCTAATCCCATTATGTCATTCTTATCCTTTCCTAAGTACAATTTCATTTCCTTATTGTACTTAGTTCATAAATTAGGATAGGTAGGATTGCGTTTTAGTATAATCACTTAGACCCCTTTTTCAAGACAGATTCTTATATATGTACTTAATGAGATTAAGTACTCTTTGTGATTATTCCCTAAGGTTTGAATCCCCTTAATTTTAGTCATGCATCCCATACTTGTTTTATAACAATCCTTATAAAACAATCACACAAGTATTGACTTATAATGTTGTAAATAAGCATAATCATTTATAACTTAATTCCCACAACAATTCAACGTATTTTATAGCAAATTATTCGTTTCCATGTTAATCAAGATGAATTCAGTAAATAGAAGTATATAAGTCAATAACAAAATTATATTTAAGTTCCTTTCAATCATACTTTTCATATACGTCTAATCACAAAAGATGATTCCTTATATCTTTCCCTTAAACTTACATTTTTATAAATCAGCATCGTCATTCTTTGCTGCAACAAAGTGATGTGAAATATATTTAACATTTCATTTGGCATAATTCAATGTTATGAAACAACATCAAGGAATAAGGTATTTCATATCAGCTGATTCCCTACAAGCCTACATTCCCAATTAAAGATTTGAAACTAAAATATTCATTTACACACAACTTAATCAATCAAGTCGAATGATTCAAGTACTAACTTTCTTTTATTTCTGGAACAAGATGTCAATTCAAGTAAACAAGAATGAATCATATCCTTTTCAGCAGTTTACACAAGTGGCCATAGGCCCTAATTACTTCAACACAAAATTAATTCAATAAATGAAAACATAATCTTTTCATCAAACTACATTTCTTCAATCAATATAATAAATGCATCTTTCCATAATTCTTCCTCTTTTCTTCTTTCACAAATTTCATCTGCAAGATTGTTAGCAATCAGCAATTCATTTGAACTGAGCATGATAGGAGATAAATCCTTGGAACCATATGTTCTAACTAACAACTTCATGAAGGAACACTGCTTATTAATAGAAAATAGTCAAAGGTTCATAAACATCATTTTTCCTTTTTGAGCACTTCCAGAAGAACATTACTCAAGTGTATCACAAAATCCTACAATTGTCAGCATCTAGCAATCCCATCAAGCAAGAATTCTAACAATTAGAAGTCTATTAAACATATTTAACTTTCGATCAATGCATAACCACACAAGTAATCCATAGTATGACAAGTATACCTTCACACTTCATGCAATATTAGATAATAATGCAAAGCCAAGTATACTAACAACAGAAGACAAGGTAGAGTAGGAATGCCTTAATCATGTAGCCCATACTACATGATTAACACATAGTACTCGGTTCAAGACAATTTCTAAGAGATAAGAATTTAATTCAACAAGACCTTCAACCTAAAAGTTTCACAGAATAGGATGCAAGTCAAGCAGTAGATATAGACTATCTAACTTCAACAAGGCTCTCAAAAAATCACAGCCCATTCCAACTTAATACACAAGTAATTTATAAATTAGTAGTTTGGATCCAACTAATTTGAATGCATGCAAGTCTTTGCGATACACAACACAAATATTATTCAAATATTATAGTCCTTAATCACGAAAAATAATCCATACCATGACCAAAGAAAGGCCATACCCCAACTAGTATATCACTCAGGCAACAACCAGAATGATTCAAACCATGAACAAAGAATGCTCACAAAATATACAGCCATCTAAACATGGCTAATCGATATCCTTGATCATATTCGAATGATCAAGGGTATCGATAAGAATTTAATCGATTAACTTAGAGTAAGGGTAATCATTTAAACTCCTCCTAATAGTTCCAGGTTAGGATCATAAGCAATACAACTTTTCAAGGAAGATCAAACAATAACTATGTTTGAAACTTGTTCATACCTGTAAGCTCATTATACCCTTAACACTAGCGGTCTTACTCTTGAACCACTAAGTTCATAGAATCAAAAACGAACACAAGTTGCAGGTCAAGATTACCACAACCCTATCACATTGTTTAATCAAATGTTAAACCAAACCGTCTACCGACAGTAACAAAAGATGAAACAATCATAAAGATAGGGAAAAGAAACCAAATTCATACAACCACGGCAATGGTTAAACCCCAACAAGAGTTTAGAGAAGAAATCCCGAATGGACAAGTCTAGACACATAGCCATAAGTCCTTTTCGAACAAGGATGACATGCATATACTCACATCACAGTGGGTTAAAAACAATGTCCTAAAGGTTAAAATCTCAGCCCGACTTAGGTTATCAACAACTCAAACAAACTTTAACAACTCGTAACACATCACTTACAAGGAGTCTAAATCTGCCATGTGTATGGGTTTCCAACTCCGTCAAAACAAAGTCTACTAAAGTAAACATGAAACCCAACAAACTATAATGCTAGGTCTCGAAGTTCGAGTATTCGAACCATTTAAGAAATACAAACCCAAACAGACTGCATAAGAAATCATTAAACAACACCAATTCAAATTGACTGGGTGCTCGAGTTCTAACTCGACCCAACAACACAATGGTCATCTGCCAAATCAACATGCAATCAATTGGTTTGGTATACAAAAAGTCATACAAAGATAAATAACCAAATTTTGGGTTTGATTTTTACCCACTTAAACATGCAACTTGAGTAATTAATTTCATTCCTTCCATTACAGTCATGACAAGTCATTTTTACAATCACCCAGAATAGATAAAGTGGAAAAGATCGAAATGCAGTTCATATTAAAGCATTCAAAACAAAACCAGTACAAAAACCACTTACCAAGAAAGATATTCCATTTTAATATGCAATATCAAAAACCGAACCCCAAAATGCTTTCTATAATAAAAAGAGTTCCTTTTATGAACTAATTAAATAGAACAAGTTTTTGCAAGGGATTAGAGCCTATCATGCCTGGTAGAGCTTCCTAAAGTCATCTTCCAGCTCCCGTGTTTCCAATTCCCACGATAACCTCCACAATCAAAAAAATCAACCTTCACAAAATCCCCACATCCCTTCTCCCCTGAAATCTTCTCCAACAATCTCTCCACGAAAAAAAGAAGTCAAGCTTTCAAAACCAAGATCAAACTAGATCAAACACTCCAAATTATTGACATGCAAAATGAGAGAGAGCACAATGGAAGGAGTAACAATGAAACCAAAACAACCAACTCTTTTCCAAATCGACGTATTTTTCCCCAAAGCGGTTTAGAATGATTCTAAAAATCATTAATGCTAGACAGATGGTTCGGCTATCCTGCCAACCCACTGACCTTCTCTATTCCACATAGCCATTCACTAATAGTTCAAATGATCATGTCACTAGTTTTAGTGCAAGTTTTTAGCAACTTGCCAAATTTTAATTTGCTTACTATTAAGGAGTGGCGATAGCCACCATTAATGTCTCACCATTAAAACTTCCAAGTACATGCTAGGGTGGTGGCAACCACAAACCTCACCACTTGACCATGCATCCACAATAGTCGACTAGGGTTAGTCTTGAGTTAGGTTCCATGTCCCTTTCCCAACTTAGGTTAGGTTTTAATTGATAACATTTCAATACTTATCAACTTAGCATAGGTCTTAGATTAGGTTCACAAGCCACCGTAATAATTCATATGCCTTAGCTCTAGGTTAAACCTTTAAAAACATTAATGTTATTAAAACATTAGGCATAGGCTAGTTCTTAAGTAATCGCACAATAGAGATCTTACCAATCTATGTAGTGTTTCTTGAAGGGAGCAATGCTACAAAAACCGGCTCCCAACACTTTCCAGCCCTTAACGTGGGAGCAAAATCATCAAGATCAATTAGTATAAGATTGATAATCTATAATTAGAGAATGCCTTGATCAAGGAAACTGGTCGAATTAAGAGAATGCCTTGAATCAATGAAACTGATCCAAGGTATTTTCTTAATCGATTCTCAATACCAATAAATCGATTATTCTAGACTTAGTGTAATTTCCAAATTACCAGCTTACCCGATAGTTCCAAGAACAAAATTCACACTTTCCACAAGCTGAAGACATCCAATTCATTTCATGAACCAATTAAGTAAACATTACAATTCAAGAGTACATTGCAAATAAATGGATGATTAAATACACAAATCTCAACTGAGATAAACATTAATCTAGCAACATGATTTAATTGGTTCTATATATCAAAAACTCAAGAACAATCACATGTCAATGTTGCAATCCACTTCACAATGAGCAAGTACAGATGAAAGGATGGCAGAGGTGTTACACTAATAGTCAATTTCTCCTTCTCGCACACCTTTATGTCACTCAAACACCTTCTCCAATGGAGCGCCAGACAATCTCGTGCATAAATATGACAAATCTGACTAGTTCGCAGCTCCTCGCACTTCACAACTCACTTGCTAGCTTGCTCGACTTCAACTCACTCGAATGCTCTTGATCGCAAAGGTAAAAATGATTTCCCAACACCTCCTTATATAGCTTTTCAAAAATTTCCACATTTATTTCTCTCCACCTACCACCATACTTAGCATTGATTTGGTGTTTCTTTTTTCCACACTGATTTTTTCATGCCATAGTCATAACCTTCTGGTGCACCTTTTACTCTTTGGCCATAGACCTCCTTTTGTGCACCTTCATGCACCAAATTACCTATCCACTACACATTTCACTAAGTAGTTTCCATTGCTACAACCTACCTTGTGTTACATTATGTGTCCATCCATCCATACATGGTTTTCAATCATGAGCAATCTTTCTCAATCCGCACCTTTACTTCAAGCACCTGCACAAAATCTCTTTATGCATACCCATCTTCATGAGAACATCCTAACCTGGTCCATGTATCATGTATATACTCCACCCTACTATAAGGGTATGCGTGGTCCTCTATGCATGAAAACACTTAGATAGTAATCAGCTTCTAGCGTGCAAGCGCGCTTATTACACAAAACACTAAAATAAATTGACAAATCATAACATCGATAAAGGAAACACATATAAAGGAAATGCATTAAGGAAATCTAATCTAATGGCAATACTACCTTATTACAAACACTAAGAAGACTTATTTATAGTAGGGCTTTAGCTTACTCCCGTTAAAATAACCAGAAGTTGTGTTCAATTCAACACCTCTAACGGCAAGGGCCTAAATCAAGTATATAAGTCACAATATACGGTCCTAACCAATGCACTTTAAGATTTCCAAGGTGGCACAAAAACTTGGAGTCATAAAGAAGAACCATCTATCCAAATTCAAGCTTCTTATCCTTAATATGTCTATCATGTCATGCCTTTTTCCTGGCCTTTTATTTATTATGACTCCATCCGATAATGACGTGCCTTTCATCCAACTGCATCAATTTTTCAATACACTCCTCAAGGGCTTACTCATTAGCCAAACCTTCTATGCGCGTAATACACAAGGAAGGTAACATGAATTCCACTAGTAGAACAACCTCAACGCAAAACACCAATTGAAATGGTGTCGCCTTGTTTAACCTCATATAGGTTGTCTTGTATACCCAAAGTACAATAGAGACTTTATAATATCAGTCCTTCCTTCCAACATCACAAATCTTCGTCAATGTGTTGTTTAATATCTTGTTGAAATCCTCAGTAGTTCCATTAGCCTGAGGGTGATAAGGTGTTGTTTTATGGTGTGCAACCATAAAATATGCCAATAGTATCTTAATAGTCTCATTAAGTAAATGACTACCCTTATCACTTGTCAAACTCAACGAGCACCCATACCTGTTGATGATGTTTTCCCATAGAAACCTTGGTGTTATAGCTACCATGCAATCCTTTATATGCGCTACTTCTACCCACCTTATAAGATAATTTGTACAAGTTATAATGTAGCGCGATCTAGTCCTACACGCAAGTGGGGAAATAGGACCCACAAAGTCAATTGCCCAATTCTCAAAGGCATTTCATCTCTATGCCTAGGCTTTCCAAGGTGCTAACAATGGTCACATGCCTTACAATATTCTTTACAATCCTTATACAATGTTTCCCACCACAAACCAACCAATAAAATCTTACGCGCAGTAGCATCTCCTCCATAATGTCCATTTGCAATAACGCTATGAGCCTCCTCCACAATAGATTCCCACTCATGTTTAAGTACACACTAGTGCAAAACTTCATCTCGATCTAGTTTGTATAAGTCTCCACTGATTAACATGTAAGGCTCGCACGGATAACATGTTGTTTCTTTTTTAAAGCCTTCGTCCCTTCAGAACCACACCAATTCACAAAAATACAATAATATCTTCTAAGTCAAAGGGCGTGCGGCTTAATCTAAAAAGTTGTGCATCCGAAATTTTATCCTCAATACTCTATGCATCCTCTCCTATATCAATCCTCGATAAATGCTTTGGTCTAGAATTACTCTTTCCTGGCTTAACCACCATAGTAAAATCAAATTCCTAAAATAACAGAATCCAACGGCATATGCACCCCTATAAAATGGGCTTGTTCACCAAGTACTTCAAAGCCATGTGATCTGTATAGAAAATAAAAGGTGTTGCCCACAATTACTGTTGAAATTTATGCAACGCGTAGATCATAGACAAGGCCTCACGCTTTGTAGTTGTATAATTTTGTTCAACTAGTGTTAACTTCCTTCTTGTAAAGAAAACGCCGATCAACAATCCCTTCCCCAAGTTGGGATAATATTGTGCCAATGTCCATGCTAAAGGGGTCCATATGCACATGAAAAGGTTTGGTCCATGAAGGAAAGCACAAAATAGGCATTTTAGTAAGCCTTTCCTTCAGTGTCTCAAAAGCACGTTGTTACACCTCACCCCAATGGAACTTGCCTTTACTCTTCAATAATTATTCCAAACACATGACAATCTTAGCATAACATTTCATAAAATTCCTATAATAGCCTATGTGCCCCAAGAATCTGCACATATCGCTTTGGTTAGTAGGTTTCTCTAAGCCCAAAATAATAACAACCTTAGGAGGATCCACTAACAAGTCTTCCTTACAAATAATATCCCCCAAAAAGTCCCAAAAGGTGTAGCAAAATACACTTCTTAATGTTTAAAGAGATGTTTAACTACCAACACCTCTCAAACATAAGCCTCAAATTATCACAGTGATATTTCACTAGCCCATACATTGTCCAATCATCCAAGTAAACCTACATAAACTTATGAATAAAATCTTGGAATTCT
Source organism: Taxus wallichiana var. yunnanensis (assembly GCA_018340775.1). NCBI lineage: Eukaryota > Viridiplantae > Streptophyta > Pinopsida > Cupressales > Taxaceae > Taxus > Taxus wallichiana. Next base: position 377,817,298 of record CM031237.1, read on the forward strand.
TGCACAATAATGTGTGAAAAGACTGCAAGCACATTTTTCAATCCAAAGGGCATAAGCATGTATGAAAACATCTGCATTCGGTGGTGAAAGTTGTCTTCTCTTGATCCTCTTTAGCTATCCTCACTTGATGATGTCCAAAAAACATCGTGAAGGAGTAGATCTTGCGCCTTGCAACGCCTTCCAATATTTCTTATGTAGAAGGTGTGGGAAAGGGATTTATCACACATGCAACATTCAACTCCCTATAATCCACACAAATTATGATTCTTCCATCTTTCTTTATACTGATCACTATAAGGCTAACCCATTTTGATTCCTCTATGGGCTCAATGATTTCAGATCTCAATATCTTGTCAATTTCTTCTTTAACTTTGAGGCGTAGGTTAGGATTCATCCTGTAAGGCTGCTTCCTAATCAGGCACACACCTTCCTTTAGCTTAATTTTCATTTCATCCCGGGATTCATGCACCCCTTTTAATTCATGATAGCCCTTAGGAAATAAGTCTCCTAAGTCACGCAAAGAGCTCAATTATTTTAGCAACCTTAGAGTCAAACTAGTAATCCCCAATGATTGCCTTCTTAGGTTCAACGTCTATCCCAATGTTGACCTTCTACATTTTCATTGGCTCATCATAGGTGTGTGCCTTCTCATCTACATTGTCTAAGACCTCGCATGTACCCTCAATATGCTTAAAATCTAGATTATCCACTTCTTCATCATCAATGACATAGACCATCTTACCCTTTTCTTTTTCTAGGTAGGCACACCCAAGTTGTTCTACATCTATCTCTTCTTCTTCAAAGTGCGCCTCTAGGTCTGACTCACCTAATAACTCCTAAATAATTTCCTCAACCTTTGCACTATCTCCCATAGTCAAGTGCTTCATAACCTATAACACTTCATTCACTAGAGGTTTAGTGTAAAAATAGTCAAATGTCTGAATCATACTTGCAATTAATTCCTGCCAATTTCCTATCTCTCTATTCAACTCTACATAGACATACCATGCACGCACATAACCTCACAAGGTGTAGTAGAACTAATGCACCCATAGCGAAGGTGGTAAAGCTTCCTAACCCTCTTTCTAGAGTCTCTCACACTTTCGCTGAATAGGGTATTTACTTGGGAATTCATATATATGAGTAGTTGCATTGCTCGGAGAAATCTAGCAGAGAGGCGATTCTTACTTCTCGCAACTCTAAGAGATTATCCCTATGAACCATCCACCAACGCGTTGTGTCTCACGCAGAGTATAAACTAGCATATTCCTTCTTTCCACCTAATCTATCCACTGAACTTCCATAATGCCAAGAATACCTCAAGATTTTATTTTCCAAAGTACCTTAATACTTGGTCACTACCCAAATGTCTAACACAACGCACCGCTTTACTACGCACGTAACTACACTTCTTACTTTATGCCTAACCATTTCATAAGTACCATGTTCCCAATTGTCACATGCAACACTTGTAGTATCGCTTATGGATTGTGCATCATCCCATTGGAAAAACCCTTCCTTTGATGGATCCAAAGACCTCAGGATCCTTGATGGTGCACATATAAATTGTATTCAAATCATCTTCACTTTAAGGTTCTACATAAAGTGCAACTTTCATGTCTCAAAAAGAATAATGATGCGTTCTTCCTTGTTCTAAAAAATTATATATCCTTTGTTGAAGCATAGATCAACGTTGTTTGCATAACACCAAGGGCACCCAAGCAATGCTGGAAAACTATCCACTTCTGCAAGCGCCAAGACCTCAAAGTCCCCAGTAAACTTGGCCCCTTAAATAGTAATACTAGCATCCTTCAAAACTCCAATGAGTGTGGCTTTAGTCATATTTTCCATAAACAACACATTCGAAGATGGCTGCAATGGTGGTCTCCCATCTGAATCCATGCATCCAATGTGAGTACATTCACTTCTGCACTCAGTATCAATCAAAATGTTACTTAAAATCCATCCATCAACAACAATATTCAGAGTGATCTCCTTTTCATAATCCAAACTATGAGGAGGCAGGTTAGCATGCAAAATTTGTCTTTCACACTCAACTATAATGTGTGGCATTTGTCCCCTTAACCATTCCCAAAACAGAGGAATGATGTTCTCTTACGCAAAGATCTTGTAAACCTCCTTTAGATCATCAACATCCTTTTGAGGAAGCTCAGTTGCTTTCTTTTGTTCTAACTTCTACGATTGTTCTTTCAAACATTGTATCTCACCTGCGAATTCCCGATCACCTCCATGGTCTCTTGATAAACCTCCTTCGATGCATATGGTCTAGATAATTTGCATGTAGTACATCCTCCTTTGTAATGACAGATTTTGTTTTGGAACATCCCTAGCGTGCACAAACCTCGGCGTGTGTAGTGATCTTCACAGTACTAATTCAGGATCGGAACTAACTTTGGCATCCACTAATCTTCCACATCACATTGTACTCACCATTCCCATTTTCCTACTTGTGCTTCTTACTTAGGTGTTCATACAAGTCTGGGAATTCTTCATAGATATGTTTCTTTCTGCAAAGGAACAAATAATATTCTGAGGGCATTTGTGCCTGTAGTGATAAGGGGATCCACATGTATAACATGTCTCTTGTGGAAATTCACTTCTTCCACCACCACAACCTCATCCTCTGAATCCTCCATGATAACCTCAACCTCTATCTCAGCTGCCATTAGAGCACCCTTCATTATGATTATGATCATGATGTTCATTATTTTCCTTAGAATTATTTACAACACTAGTTTGATGTACATCAATATTAACGGCATCATGAATCTAATCAATCAACCTACAATTCTTAGTATCATGAGTGGTAGACCTACAACTCTTGCAGTAATAAGACACATTCTTCCTTATCACACATTGCAACAATGGGCACATGCTTGAATCATGATCCAAGAGATGATCTCACAATCCAAAGAACATGGCGGATACCGACTTACGAGGACATTTATTCCACAATCAGCACCAAATCCTTATATCTTCACAATCTGCACCAAATCCCACTGCACATCTCATGTGCTAAGTTAGCTGAAAATTTCTCTAACTATTTTACCATCAATGTAATTTGAGCCTCCAAGAAAGGGTTGAATCTCACGTGTCTACACTCCTAACCGCCTCAAGTGCAAAGAGCTACTTCAAGTGATTTGCATGGATCTCGTATAAGTCTTATGTGAAAGCACCCTTCTAAAAGGCATGATCATACCTCCAACGAACCATTAAGCATGTTGGCTCGCATGAATGTCATAAGATAACTTTGATAAGAGGGTCTTGAACTGATCATAATACTCTAAAACACTCTCAAAGCGTACCCTATTTGATGTCCTTTAGCATGTTGATGCTCTTCTGCTCAAACTCAAGTATATAAAACTCTGCTAAGAAGGCATCACACAACACAATATATTCTATACAAGTCTGATTCAGATCAAATTTCTTGTATTAACTATACGTGTGCCCTTACAATGTAGTTGCAAAACAAACTTGTCTTGCATTCAAGAGTTGTAATCCACTTCACGCGCCATAGTACCTCACACATATGTACATGTTTAGTTGCATCTTCTATTCCTCTCAGTATTTTGGGAGATAAAGAGATATCTCCATAAAAATCTATTGGGGCTGGTGTGGACCATGCCCACCAAATCCAAAATATGTATTTCCTCTTGTGTTTCCTCCACCCCGAAACACTAGATCCACTAGATCCCGAGCCATCTCGATCCTCTTGATCCCCTCCATGGGGAAGGCAACAGACTGCAGAGGATGCGTTGCCTTGTGCTCTAACAATTGTGCTAAAATGAACTCATATAGTCCGTGAAGTTGTGTTAATTCCAAACATGACTCCAACGTTACGCATACCCACGGTCTATGTATATGACACGCTACAAAACATACCCCACTAGACCTCCAAATAACACGTAAAACGATTATGCCACCATAGATGAATAAGATACCTAATTAACTCCTGAAATTTGTTAAAAACGAACTCTATCTCTGCCGCTACTTCTCTGTCCACACTAGTTTGCTTACTAATAGTCATCATAGGAACTAGAAAACCAAGCGTAAGGGCTAGGTTACCGTGTAGGATCGGATGTGCGCCCGAGGTTCTCAATCTTTCTTTAAACGTGCCTTCATCGAAACCGAAAAGGATTCTTTGTCATGCTCTCCCAAATGGGGAGTTCCGGATGCTCGGCTCCACGTCTTCTACATGAGCTTTGAATCCTTCACAATCCATATCTCTCCGCAACACCATTTTTTCTGCAATTTCTCACCGCTTCTCCAAGTCCCTCTCACACACTTCATTAAACTTAAGCCACCTTTCTTCTATTTGTTTTTCTGCTGTTAGATCCGTCATCTTTCACCACACATTTTCCTACCCCGCACGTGGTGGGTTTTAGCTATCCATAAGATGTTGTTCCAAATCTAGGTTTACGATCAAGATCTTAATCGCTAAAGGAAACCACACAAATATGGTCCTCTAGGTTTGTGCATGAAGTGGAACTCAGCAACCTCTAGGAAGAAATAATTAGAAACTACATACTCCAAAATATAGCTATTCAAAACACGACTCCACTAATGATCCACAAAAAGCGCGTCCAAGTCGACCCGCATCACACAAAGCCTAGAATTATTCCTACATCTAAATAAGGGTGTGAAACCTCTAATTCCTCTTTAATGGGTAAGCAACCAACCACTCGTACAACTTTATAGGGAAAATGATGAAGAATTTCTGGTACATATCGTGATATAGATTCTGTTCAACCCATGCATGTGCATTAAAATCAGGTCCAGTGCTAAATTTGTGAACATACTTCCACTCTTCAATACTAGCCAAGGTCAACCAATACATCTTCATCGTGCACATCCTAGAAAACAATCGACAAAAAGGTCCCGGCAATGGAAGCAAAATGTAGCCTAGTTTTTATCACCAACAACCCAAGGCGGCACATCACTCAGCCTGAACTGAGTGCTCACTCGAAGCGCGCAAGGGTACTAGGTTCCTCTTTATGCCATCTTTCTCAAGAATTTAGCATGATCAAACAAATATTCCGTATTCATAACAAATAATTAAGTGTATTACAGTGTATAAACCAGATCTAGATCTTAACCATATAATAGAACAATCCAACTATAACCAAGATTATCTTTACTATACAAGATCCATTATAAGATGTGTATGCAATCAATATTCAGCCACCATAATCCATTATATTAATTGTTTTAAAACACAGAATTTTCATACATACATAGTATAGTCACTATAGTCATGCGCGCTCACAAACTCACAACATAACACTACAATAATCGGGATCCCTAAACCGTGCAAATCAATACATATTTATAGGGGTGGGGACTTTCCCTTCACTGCCCATGTACCTTTCAAAAATAGGCTACATGCTAATAATAGCCATGCACCCTTACATGATAAATACAAGAGCATGTAAGCTCGTTAATAATAGACTATCTAATAATACAATTGCAGTATGATCCTATTATTAGCTCCAAAACCATGCATGGTGTTTGATCCTTCTCTTATCCAAAATAGTCTTTTCATGTTTGTCAAGTCTTCTATAAAACATACTCTGCACTCCATGTCCATAATCAACCTCAACTAGAAAACGACTAAGTCATGATTTCATGTTGTCCCGGGCGCACCTTGTTCCACTATATTTTTGTGCGCATATACGTGCCCTATGCCCACGCTCCCAATCCTTTTGCACCTTCATACTTAGGTTGTATTTAACACAACTACTAACATTAACTTAGTCGCATTAATGGTCTCATTTCCATCATTAGCCTTCTCAATATTTCACCATAACGATGTGGAATCATGTGGTCTTCTATCATTATTCTATATGTGACCTTGAATATGGGCACAACGACTTTTCTCATAGCATATTCCTTACGGAAAAGTTCCTCCTTCTAGGTAGGAAGCCCGCAATCATTACATCCACCTCCCTCTTATCTACCTACTGGAACCATGATAAAGGTTCACATGTGTAGCTTGTACACATTACTTCCCCTCCCCAAGTGGTCTACTTGGTTATCCTCAGCTCCATCATAAAAGTAAAAAAATCATGGATGCTCATAAAAGCTATGTTATCCAAAATACAGTCTGCTCCCTTAAAGGAAAATTGTTCAAATAAATCAAATACTATGAAAAGTATAGATTGATCCCTCAAAGGACATCTATCATGCATCTTATCCTACCATCTAAAGAAAAAGTCAAAAATCCCAAGAAAAACTTTGTAGAACACTCCCTCGAAGGATGGCTACTTTCATATATCATGGCAATAAAGGCTTCTCACATTGATTAGCCTTTCAAGTATCAAAATTAAAATGCATCCATCCAAAAGCAAACATCCTAAGAAATCTTCCCGCATCGATCAACTTTCCCAGCAAAAGAAAACTTCCTACATTGATTAGATTTTGCAATGTTTCTCAAAGATGGGGCATAGACATAGGACAACCACCTAAGGAGAAACTACTTCCCTAGTAAAAGATACTCATTAACCCCTTTTCGTGTTTACAGTAGGTTTATAAGCCCACCTTTCATCTTCCCCCACAATCTTATATGTGACTAACTATCGTTAGTTATATATTAACACCCTGCATATGGTTGTAAGTGTCGTGCTTTGTTCATGTCATTTTTCATAATTTACCTACAATCCAGGTCATAGGGCATCTATCCTATGTTCTCCTCGTAATATGATGAAGTGTACTTCTTATATTTTAGTCACCCTCATGAGGTCACATTGTCATCAATCTAACCATTTTTGTCATCCAATCTTATTGCACTCGCTCAAATTGAACATGGATTTCCATTTTTGATCTATGTTGTAATCTATCATAGCTAATATGATCCAATTACGTCATCCTATCTCATCTCCAATCAAATCCAATTAACACATCTCATCTACATCCAAGAATTTCTAATATAAATCAATCACATCATATCTAATATTATCATCACGTCATTTGTAATATAAATCCATCGCATCAATTTTATATTCAATCCATACATCACATCAATATCTAAATCAGTATATATTAAATCATTTTCATCAACATCCATCGAAACATAAATTAACACATGTAAATCATGACAAAATCATATATATATATATATATATATATATATAATCCAAACTTCTATACATTAGTGATAGGCCTCAACTGGGCTCTATATCAATCTATACACAAAAATATATATCTATATAATATTCAACCACTAAATGGTGAACTCAAAATCGAGACTATCTCTTCTTGGGTAGGGCCCTTTCCTCCTTCCCGCCCTCCTTATCCACCATTTGGCCCATGAGCATGCCTTGGTTTTTCCACGCTCGTTGTGCTCCCTAAAGTTTCCCTTCATGCTGACCTCCTCTCACCATCCACATATGCCACATAGTGTGGTACCTCGTAATCTCATCGTCACTATCCACTCGTAGTACCACACCTCCTCTCCAGGATTCTTTACAAATTCTTTTTTAAATTACAAATTATTTTCCCTTCCATTCCAAAATTTTTACTTTAAGAATTTTTCCTTATCATACAAAATTGAATTTTGGGTTTCTAATTATGTTTTATCTACAAAATTGAAGAAGTATTCGAACTCCGAAATTCCAAAATTCGAACTTCGAGAGGTTCTTAGTTTCAGAAACTCGGATTTTTATTGCTTTCTTGTGATAATACTTCAGAGAATTCCAAATTCGAAACCACGAAGTTCCGAAATTTTGAAACTTTGGGCTTTTGGGTTTCAAAATTTCAGTGTGCATTTTAAGAATTTTAGAACCAAAAGTTCTAAATTCCGAAATCCTGAAGTTCTGAAATTTCATAAATTTGGAGTTTTGAAATTCGGGAGTCTATTGCATGGTAGAACGGTCGTGCACAAAATTTGGAATTCAGACCTCCAAAGCATTAATTTTTCAACGAACTCACACGTGTCAGCCCTTGAGCATTAATTTTTTGGTCTACCTATATAAATCCCAATTTTCACCTAGAAATTCACTCTGACACACTGATTTTTACTGAAACCCTAGTCGTACTTGTAAGGAACCTTTTTTAAGGTAATTTTTAAGGTTTTTTTTATTTTTGGGTTAAGCTTGACATCTAGGGTCTTGTTATATTGCTTTCTCTTGTTTACATTTTGGCTTTCTTTTCTTCATTTTTTTGCAATTGTGTTATTAATCTCAATCATGGCTTGGGTCATGTTGTTTGTACTCAACATCACAAGCTTTGTAGCTTGCATGCATCGATTCCTCTATACCTTAGAGCATTGAAGAAGTCAACATTTTGCAGAGATTGAAGAGTTTTGGAGTTCATCTTACAGGGATCAAAACTTAGAGTTTTTGGGGTCTATCTACTTCAAAAATCGAGTTCAAAATCTTCTAAGTTTTAGAGATTGGAGTTTCGAAGATATCTATTTTGGACTTCAAGTCCAAGAGTTCAGAGCCTTCGATCTTCGTGGTTTGAAGTCATGGATTTTCAGACTTCAAAAGTTTTTATTTTCAGACATTCAAGAACTTCAGAGTTTGGATATTTCTCAATTATCCCTTAGGCATAGCTTTCAATTTTAGACTTTTGGACTTCAAGTTTTCAGAATTTTGGGAGATTTTCACGACTTTTTCAAAGCTTTCACTCGGGTTCCCAAATCTAAATTCTTGTGAACTAATTTATTCTTATTCTTCAAGGGAAAAGACAAGATGAAGTATACTTATTTGGGAGTATCACCTCCCACCTGTTTATCTTCAGATGTGGAAAATATCGAGGACACCAATCTTGGGCACATAGATATGGCCGAATTCTGCAAAGAGTGAAGGCTCCTAATAAGAAGCCTTGGATGCAAGTTATCTACAACAAGGGCTTCATCTTGTCATTGCCTTTCCCGCATCCATGCAGAGCGTCTAGAATTTATCCTAGCTATAACTTCACACTTTGACAAAGCCACTCGAACTATAAAGGATGATGATGGTAATGTCGTGATCAAAGTTGGACAGCTTACTCATTTGAATATTTTTTTAGCTTCCTGATGTGGAAGAATATGCTACAATTTCCCTCAATATTCGGTGGGGTGAGCATATCAGTAGCTCAATATGTTTCCAATTGGGAGATGTACTAACCTCAAAAACTTTTCATGACCTCTTTTCTCATCTATGCAGTTGTTGCAATGAGGGGCTATCCGGATTTGAATCCAAAAGGTGTTAGGAGCACCTCCCGATATATGAATTCTATCCTCAACTCACCATGGAAGAAGGAATCAAGCACTTCAGGAGAGTAAATGACACTTTCTTTGTTGTTCTTTTGTATTATTTCAATAAGGACTTGTATAATCGAAGGATTTCAAATGAGGCTTTTAGAGAAGTATGAGAATGGGGGCATTTATCTATAATTTTTGACATTCACTTATATCGAGTGCCAAGATTTTCGTGCACTTTAAACAAGTTGCAAATATTCCCAAGTGACAAGTGGGTATTACTAGAGCTAGTTCATCAATTGCTAGATTATCACAAAATCCAACATAATCGGCACAAGGCAGGTGTTCAATTTCCCATTACTATAGGGAGATATACTTGTGCCAACATTTATAAAGCTAAGAATGTGGAAGGAGAAATGTCTCAAGTCATTGAATACTTTTCATCCGAGAACTAATTTTGATTATTGGGGTAAGTTCGGTGAAACAGGGTTGGCCAACACACATGTTCCTCAATTAGAGGACATTTGGATTCATTGTCGAGATGAAACTATTGTAAGGCAAAGAGAGTTTGAAAGATTAACTTTGAGTGAAGTAGTGCACTTTGGCATTGCAGATATTCCTGAAGGGTTAGAGGATGATGAGGAGGTACTTGATCCTACCTATAAAAGGGATAATATTGCCAATCAACCTCTACCTTGGATTGATTGGTACAAAGAAGAATGTAACAATACAAAAGAAATGGTGGGGCCCATTTTAAGGAGAACATATGACTGGCTGAAAACTTTGGGAATCTCACCCAAAGTGTTAGATCAACCTCTAGAAACAATTCAAGCCCAGTCAATGACAGTCACCCTATACCCTCAAGAGGTAAAAGGTCAACCCACAAGGCCACTACAAATCCATGAAAAATTTCATTTATTGTAGGAGGTTCATCTTTTACAAAGGATTACACTACCAAGATGACATCTCCTCGGTTGCAAATTTTTGAAGTAATTGATTTGAGCACTTCTCCGGTTGTATCTCAGGTATTATCACTTTATCTTCCTCCTTCCCTATAGTCTTCACCACCTTTGAATCCAATTTCCCCCACATCCATCACCCTTTCTCCAATATCATCTTTTGTTTCTTCTTTCCCCATATCTTCTATCCCTTCCCCTAACATGGCTCAAGTATTCTCTTCTCTCCCTAAAATCTCAGTAGGAGAGATAATGGGATCTCCATTTTCCACTCCACTTCCTCTTTAGCTCCCTTATGTTTCTACAACTCCCGAGGCTATTCTTTCCACCACACCTTTCATTGTCACTACATCACTTCCACCTTCCATAACTGCCACCAATGTCATTGTATTGTCAAGTGCTCTGAGTTCTCATCAGTAACCATGCCTTTAATGACTTCGCATCACCTTTTGATATACCCAAATGTGTACATAGTCGAATCCCAGTAGAAAGAAAATTTCCTATTCTTGATGTGATTGACTTGAGTGTCATAGATATTATTCCTAAGGGGGCAGGCCAAATGGCCAAGAGTTGTCTCCAATCTATCAATTGATCGATCAAGGGAAATATTTGTGGAAATAGCTACCCCCACCATAGGGAAGACAAAATAAACTATCACAGTGGCAGATTATCAAATCTCTAAGGAGCCAAACAAGATGTGCAAGTAGCTTTGGGTAATTTGTTGGAAAAATATGACAAAGACAAGGCAACCAAGGATGAGTTGAAAGGGAAATTTGAACAGCTTACTACTCTTCTTACTAAAATTACATAGCCAATGCAAGTTACAACCACTCTTACCATTTCTTCAAGCTTCGACGATACATCCTACCATATAGTGGAGAAAATAGGACAGAAGGGAAGATCGGTTGGTACATGGATGGAATGCATGATTCAAGAAGTTGATCCACTGATCAAAATGGTTATTGAATTGTACAATGATTTATATGCTGAGAAAGTTTCTATGATGAAATTGGATGAGATTCTCTCTGAGGATAGTAATAATTTGGATCTTAATTTGAATACTTGGAAAGAAATTAGAGATGTTAATCCAGATCTACTCCTACAAGAAGGTGTGGTTGATGATGTCTCCAAGATATTCGAGTTTCAGAAGGCCATGGAATTCAGAGCACGGTATTACAGGGATCTCATAAATAAGTTGGATGAGAAATGAATTAAATTAATTGATGGATTGAGTGAAATTTCAGAAGAGTTTGAGAATATCCACTATAATTTTATCAATGAGATCATTGATGTCCTTCATGTTGACCAAATTGTGGAGAATTTCAAAATTTTGATTAAAGAAGATGAGGATGTAACGAAGACCTTTAGCATTGATTCCATTTATAAATTGGTTTCATACCAAAATTTTATAAGTCAGCTAAAGAAGGTCGTGAACAAGGTGAAAATATTACAAGCCAAAGTTGTCAGGGAAGATGAGACTGGGGATATGGTGAACCAAAGATACATACGGACCAGAGGAAGAGGGGGTTCAGGGAATTATCAAGCGCTTTATTGAGTATAAAATAAATATGGCAATGTGAGAGAAGAATGAAGAATAATCCTAACAAGGAAAGGATGTTGCTAGTCCCAAATAGGCTTCGCAGCCATTGATGGGTAGCCCCAAGCTCAGAGTCGGTCAAAGTTGTAGGGTTGACTTGGTCAAACCTGTGTAACTTATTTTGCTATTTTTATGGGAGGTTGTTCCCTAAGACTTTAATGCACTCTATTTTTAGTAATTAATTAGTTAAGGGTGGAGCTATAATGGCTCAACCCACTTGATCTATAAGTAGTTAAGTGCATTATGGATATTGTTACTTTAAGATCATTTGTGAAAGTGCTCTCTAGTTTTGGGAGAGTTCAAGAACAAGCTTTAAGCCTTTTAATTTTATTCGAAAAATATTGTGTCGTCAAATATCTGATATATTGTGTGAAGGATTGGTTTATCTTGCACTTGTGAATGTTCAATTCCTTGAGTATGGTGAATTAGTTTACCTTTAAATCAATTGTCTTGTTTTAATTCTTGTGGAATGTGATTTAAAGTCTTCATATTTCAGTTATGGGAAGAATTGTTTCCTTTATGTTATTTGAATTCTAAATCATTTTACATCGTGGTTGAAACAATTCTAGGAGATGTGCATGCCATATATTATTTTGTAGTGTTGATTGTGCAAGTAAAGTTGATCTTTCTGTTCTATTCATTCTTGGTGCATCACCCTATAAGTTGTTATTTTTAAAACTCTCTTCCCTTTAACTCAAGACAAGTAGATTAAGTTCACTTCAAGTGATTTGCCCTTGTATATTGATCTTACATTAAGTGCACCAAGTTTTAAAGGAAGACAACCTTCTCCAGAGGTTCATCCCAAGGTGACAAGGTCCCACACCTTGGGGATGTTCCAACATTGCAAGGGATAATTTAGAAATTCCAAGGGTGCATGATCCGTGTGACAACATTTTTTTGAACACCCGGTAAGACTAAGAGTTGGTACTTCTCTTAGTATCTGCATCAATCAAATTACCTTGCGACTCCACATATCTGGACTTCGAGTCTCGGTGTGTTGACTTATGTGAAGAATTCAAACCAACGATTCTTCAAAGCAAGGAAATTATCAACATATTGATATGTCTTTGTCTCCCCCAAGAAGAAGAGGCAAATGTATTTTAACATCACCAGTTGTGGCATCACCTTGCAAAGGTCATTCAACAGCTCCTTTTGGGAGGTTTCATCCACCAAGGGATAATAAACCACTCATCATTATGGCCATAAGAAATCAGGTATTTCCTCCTTTCAATGCTAGTAGTGTAGTCCAGCTTAGCCCAATGAGATGATATACCCGCTCTGCTCTTAAAATTTTACCCTTCTATACGGGAAACTAGCATAACTCGATAGAGAATATTTTGTATGTGGCTAGTATTTTTGTCGTACATAATATCACAGAGGACAATGTTGCCGTCAGACTTCTTACTACTTCCTTTAAGGGCAACACACGCCAATGGTTATGTGGGTTAGTTGTTGGTTCCATACACACCTAGGATGAATTGGGGAAAAACTTTGTCAACAGTTCAAAGATAAGAGTGACCACTTGTCACTCATGGAATAGCTCACGACTATTAAGAGAGCACCTCAAGAGTATATGAGTGATTTCAATTTCCAATTCCAAAATACTTCGAATAGGATTCTAGCACTAATCAAACCTTCTCCAAACAATTCATTCCTCTACTATTTAAGATCCTTAAATAGTGATGTAGCAGTTATGATCCAATCAATGGGAGGGACTACTTTTCCTGATGCTTATGAAATTGCTATAAGAGTAAAAAATTATTTGATTCAAGCTGGGAAAATTGCTCCAAGACCTCCAATTCCTTTGTATCCTGAGCTTCCCAATAATCAACCTACTATTTCTCCTCTTCCAGAAGCCTCTAATTAACTAGCCCAGTCTGCACCAACCCCTTCAAATGATCTCTTTGAAGTCAAGTCACTGCTACAAACCTTTGGGAATGAACTTGTAGCCCTCAAAAGGCAATAGTCTCAGTATGCTCGTCCTTATCAACCCCAAAATCAGCAATACCAACCTAACCGTCAACCCCCTCAAGGTAATAACCAATCTCAAAACCAAGTTGCAAATGTTAAGCCTCTGAACTTTAGGAATCCTCTTGCTGCTAGCTCTTCTAGAGCCCTTGTACCCGTCCAAAACAATCTAGTTCAAGATTATGAGTGGTGTTATCCTTGTTCTTAGCCTCACAATCAAAATATTTGTCCCAATGGGGTTCTTAGCCAAGATCTTATGGTTCAAAGCATATATGTTCTTACTGAGCCAATGGAGGATGCATCTACGCAAGGAGTAACAAACCAGCCATAGGCATCCGAGGAAACCACTTTGTTGAATTGGCAGGAGGAAGATTTTTGTGGGTTGAATATAGATTCTTCATCAGTAGCAGCTAATACTCGTTTCAAAAAGAGGGCAATGGAATCCCAACCTTCCAAATATGATCAAGCATCCACTTCTCAACCTCAACCACAAGTGGCGGTTGATAATGATGCAGAAAGAAGTTGCCAAAAATGTTGGCTAGTCAAGCCATAAGGAAAGAAGGTTCTTCAGGCATCACAGTACCCAACAAGCACTTTCCAAAAGAGGATCCCAACGTACAAAAGAATGTTGGAAAGGTAGGTGGTATCCCTTTCAGCATTGTTGAACAAATGAAAAGGACCAACTTGAATGTTACTATGTGGGAAGAACTTTCAATTCCCTCTCAAAGGAATCTATTGCAGGAAGCCCTAAAAAGTTTTGGTACATCTAGCGAAGCAACACACCATGGATCAATCTGCTACAATTTTGTGCCAACCGGAAGGAAGAGTTGCTCCCAAGAATAATAAACCTCCACCATTATATATTTCTCTAATTATTGGTGAGCATTTGGTACATAATTGTATGATTGACTCTGATGCCAGCAGTTTGGTCATGCCCAAGAAAATTGCAGACATGCTAGGAATCCAATATACACCAGTCTCCAGAGGAGTTGTTCAGTTGGATGGTACAATTGTTCAGACCAGTTGCAATCATCAAAGGACTTCATCTTACTATTCGTGCATGTCCCAACTTGTCATTCACACAAAACATATCAGTTATTGATCTTCCCCTCTCTTCGTCATATGCTTATCACGAGACTTCACTATGCAAAATGGGTGGTTATCTATCTGCTGATTGGTCACATATGATTCTCAAGACTTGGTATAGAAATAAAGTAACTATAAAGGCAGAACCAATTTGTCATAACCATGTGAAGCCTTATACTGCTAGTCCCATAAATGGAAACTATACTATTTTTTATCAAGAAGAAGAGGTTTCGATCACAAATCAACTACTCTTATGGAAGAGGTCCCTGATACTGTTGGATGAGGTAAGTATAGAACATCAGTTTGATATTTATGTTGATGCATTGGCGGAAGAAGATGTTGGTTTGTTGCTTTTAGAGAATACATGGTTGGGTACGTATTGTATTCATGAATAAGGTGCAGTCATACCACAACTTGTTAAAACCCAAAATAACTCTGGGAGGACTTTGGAAACTATTTTTTCTCGTTCAAGGAGTAAAAATGGATCAGTGTGTTGATGTCATATTAATTTCTCCGAAAGGAGATAAGTATTTCTCATCTTTTCAATCAGTAACTTAGTTTTACCAACAATGTTGCCAAATACGAAACTATTGAGCAAGGAATTCAATTGGCTCAAAAGAAAGGGATCAAGGCCTTAACTACTTTTGGTGATAGTGAATTGGTTGTGCATCAAGAGCTCGTAGTGCGTCCAAAAATGATTTTCTAAGATCTTATAAGAACCGAGTTTGGAATTTGATTGAAGATTTTGAGGCTTTCGGGATCCACGTGGTTCCTAGAAATCAAAATCAAGATGTTGGCGGCTTGTTATGGTTAGCTCACAATATGACGCGCCTATTGATATCATGAAGGATGAGTGGTAGGTTGTTAAAATGGTCGTTTGACCTGCAGTGCCTTATAAATGTGGGTAGTTGGAAAGTTTTCGATAGTGATAAAAAAATCATTATTTTCCTGCAAGAAGAAGCGGAATTTGTTGCAAAAAATCAAGCTAAGCTGCAGGAAGCATATAACAACCAGATTATAAAATTGAAAAGCAACAAGCTACTAAAAGGATTGGTTACTCTTGAGTCCATATTTAATTTAGATTATTAGGATAGAAGATAAAATGCTAGAATGGTATTCAAAGAAGATGATTTTGAAGAGGTAGAAGTAGCAAAGGAGAAGTTTTTAAAGATTGGCAAGGTGTGTACCCCAAAAGAGAGAAAATATTTTGTCAAACTTTGTCAAGAATTTAATGATGTCTTTGCATGGAGTTATAAATACTGCGTGGTTTTGATCTAGGTTTGGCATAACATACTATCGAACTCGATCCTAATGCCAAACATGTTCGCAAAAAAACAAAGACCGATGAATCCCAAGATTGAGACACTAATGAGAAAAGATCTCTCTAAGCTTAATGGGGATTGCATTATTTTTCCAATCAAGCATTCCTCTTGGGTAGCTATTTATTTCCCGTTAGGAAGAAAAATGGAGAGATCTGGTTATGTGTAGATTTCAAGGACTTATATCAAGCTTCATTGAAAGACCATTATCCCCTTTCGTCTATGGACAAAATCCTTCAAACAATAGCAGGATCATAGAGGTTTTATTTTATTGATGGATATTTGGGTTATAATCAGATTCTGGTTAAAGAATCTAATCGGTTCAAGACATATTTCACTACCAAGTGGGGCATGTACACCTATAACAAAATGTCGATTGGATTATCTAATACCGGAGCTACTTTCCAGCAAGCTATGGATATGGCCTTTAAGGGTTTGATCAATGATATTATCTTAGTGTATCTTGACGATATAACTATGTACTCCAAGCATGCAAGAGGATCACATTTCCCATCTAAGGAAGGTTTTCAAGAGATGCAGAGAGTTTGGGGTTTCACTCAATCCTAAGAAATGCATTTTTATGGTGCACGAGGGAAAGTTGTTAGGGCATGTTGTTTCAGCGGAAGGGATTTCCATTGATCCAGCTAGGATTTGTTTGATTTTGTCCTTATCCCTCCCAAGTCATAAGAAAGGTCTTCATATTTTTCTGGGAACCATAAATTTCATGCAAAGATTCATCCCTTAGTTCGCAGCCTTGGCTAAACCATTAACCATCATGTTGAAGAAAATCTTCCTTTTTCTTGGACAAAGGAAGGAAAAGAAAGTTTCTTTATGCCTTTGCAGGATATGGAAGTATCTCTGGGATCCTCACTCAGCAGATAATGATGATCTGATGGAACAACCCATTGCTTTTCAGTTAGTCCCTGAAATATTATGAGCTTAAGTATTCATTTGTTGAAAAGCAATTTTTTTCTGTCATTTAGGCTTTAAATAAGTTTAGGAACATGTTGTCCAAACACATAATTCATCTAATGATGTCTCGCCTTGCATTAAATATTTTTTTCTGAATAAAGATATGAATGAGAAATGTATTAGATGGATTACCAAGGTGATGGAGTATGACGTGCACATCAAGGTTACCAAGCTAGTCAGGGGAAAAGTGTTGTGTCAGCAGCTGGTTGTGGACTTGGAATCAAAAGTTGAAGAAGATATTGAGCTTCTTAATGATTATCAATAAGATACTCTTATTGATTGTTGATGAAAATGAGAAACTTTCTTCTCCTGGGGAATATCCCATCAATTGGATAAAACTTAGAGATGAATTTTTCATCTCTAGTCCATTCCTTATGTCCTGATAGATGGAGTTATTCTCCATAAGGATTTGAATGGTGTTCTTCTTTGATGTATAGGGCCGGAAAAAGTGAATAAGATATTGGAAGAATTTCACAATGGTCTATCAGAGGACATTACTCTACACAAACAACAAATTGTAAAGATCATGAGCGCTAACTACTATTGGCTAGATTTGTTCAAAGACGCACATCCCTAGGTGAAGAAATGCAAGGAGTGTGCATTTTTCACTAGGAAACAGAGGTTGGAAGCTCTCCCCTTCATCAATTCAAGTTGATCAACCCTTTGTCCAATGGGGGTTAGATTTCATTGGAATGATTAATCCTCCATCCAAATGATGAAAATAAGTGGGTCCTTACTTGCAACGGATTATTTTACCCGATATACAGAGGTCGTGGCATTGAAAGAAGGCAATGAGAAGGTTGTTCTTGATTTTCTGGAAGGTATAATGATAAGGTTTTGTAATGCCCCATCGGGACACCAAAAAAAAAACGCACTAAACAGGCTAAAAATTCTAGGGTAAATTTTTTTTTTTGAAGTGTATAGTTAAATACTGATGCATGTCTTAAACTCTTTCCCGATTACTAATTTTATACCTTTTTAATTTACCCAATTAAATTACTTACTAGCCTGAACCCGTTTGTTGTTTGTTTAATTACATTTTAACTTAAGGTGGCCATAGGGGGAAGACTACACCCCTTCTAAAAAAAAAATCACCCTTTTCTTACTTATTAAAATTCATCCCACCTTTATTATTATTATTATTATTCTTCTTCCTTCTTTTTTTTTTTTTTGATGCCCTAAAGGAAAGACCTAGTTCTTCTTGTGTTCTTCCTACTTACCATTCTTACTATTTTGTTTTCTTCATCTCTTCAAGCAAGAAAATGAACAAAACCAATGAAATTATATATATATATATATATATATATATATATATATATATATATATATATATATATATATATATATCTTTACTTATGTATTTCCATTTTGTTTTAACACTTACCTTTCCATTTTGTTTTGTTGTTATTTTAAGGCAACTACATCACAAAGCATATATATTTTTATCTATATGTTGACAAGCAAAAAGGTATGTTTAGGGTTTTAATGGAGGTGGTCACACGGTGGGCGGGCGGCGCTGCAAGGTAGAGGGACAGGTGAGGGGGCGGGGGGCAGTCGGAGGCGGCGGGGCGGAGCCGAAGGGGCGGGGCAGAGCCGAAGGCAAGGGCGAAGGCGGTGGGCGAGAGTGGTCGGAGGCGGCGAGGGTGACAAAGACAGGTGGGGGGAGGTGTGGCACGGGGGCGGGGCGACGGGGGCCATGAGTGGGGCGGTGCTCCCCACGTGAAGGACAGGGTGCGGGTGCGATAGTGCAGCCGGGCTAGGTGTTTGGTGCGGCCGGGAGCAGTTGGGGGAGGGTTCGACCCTCCCCAAAGTCTTTTTTTTTTTTTTTTTAAGATTTTTGTACGGTCAATGCAGGGGGCCGAACCCCCACAAATTTTTTTTTTTTTTTTTGTAGTTTATTTTAATTTATTTAAAACATATATGATGTATGTATATATATATATATATATATATATATATATATATATATATATATATATATATATATATATATATATATATGTATGTATAATGTTTACTACCATACCTATTATAAAGAAATAAGATAAAATTGTTGCCATATATGTATATATATACATACACAGCTGCATACTTCCAGAGAAGAAGGTAAAAGAAATTTATACAAAGATGAAATACTTAAGCCATAGCTTCACACATATAAATCTGACACATTTACTTTCAAAGATATTCCAAGAGAACTTGATCCATGCAAGATCAATTTATCTGATCATTTCTTTGGCAACTATTAAAATGACATTATTCTCAACATGCCCATTTTCTTTTGAACACAAGTAAAGCAGATTATTATTATTATTTTTTACAACACTTAGTGGTAAAATATATTTTTCCATATATTAAAATGAGATTTTGTTCCATCTAAAGAGCAAGCACAAGTAAATGTACAGTTTTAAATATAAAAACCAGCAGTACCTAGTTACTCTGCTCATATGCATTTACTCTTACAATATGTATTGGAAGGAAACAACCATTTTCCAATAAAATGAAAGACTTATTTCTAAAGGAAAATTTATCAAACAAATAGGGTTGCTTCCTAAGAAAACAACATTAAAACTTCTCTATATATTATTATTTCCAAGAAGCTATAGTAAAAGAAACTAAAGATAAGATTTCTTCAAAATAAAGCCCAACAACTAACAACTCTTTCATTTCAAAAGAGATTATCTACCATGTTTCATGCTTAAGAAATCAACCATTACAATACTTTATTTTATTTTCTTGTTCAAGTTCACATATGCCACAATACATATCCACCCAAAAAGGGGTTTAATACAATATCTTTTCAAGACAATGAAAGCTCACACAAGCCATTCTTTTCAAGATACAATGAGCAAAAGAAGTCCATGAAATGGTGAAGGAGACAAGAAGGATTTCCAGATTGACAAGTGTCTTCCGATGGCTTTCCAACTCCAAAATCTTTCAAGGCCAACACAATGAGAAAGGGCTTGTTTAACCACCCAACCTTTAGGCATCATCACATGCCTATCCCAAGGTTGGGATGCATGCTAGCCTCCCCCAAGCCCATGGGAAAGAGGATAGCTAACCAACACTTGCACAAGGTGAAGGGTAAAACAAAAATGAAACAAGCACACAAACATAAAACTCACAACCACAAGACTCCAACTTACAAGGAGGAGAACCCATGTTCATCCTCCAAAAATGGGGAAGAGAGGAGAAAGTTCTCCAAAAATTAAGCATCAATATAATTTGCACATTGAACACAACTTCTTAACCTCCTTATTGCTCCTTATTCACAACAAGACCCTCCTTATTCCTCCCCCTTTCTCCAAGTCCTCCTTGGAAGGATTTTCAAACCCCAAAAGGGGTTTCCTTACCAAGGATGGGGAAGGAGATTCAAGCCAAATGAATCAACTTCCCCACCTCAACCATTTGAGGGGAAAAACAATAATGTCCTACAAGGCTTGGCCATCAAGCCTTGAGGATTGAGAGGGAAAATTCCCTCTCTCTTCCCCCACACTCCAAAACTCCATCATGCCATATGATGGAGGGAGTAAAAACACACAAACAACACTACAAGCTACATTCAACAATAACAATTTCAAGCAATCAATCTATCAACTAAAATAAAGCAACACAACAATAAGATCTAAGAGCCTACCTCAAGGAAAGCTCTCCAAAAAGCTTCCTAACTTCAAGTTTTCCACTCTTAGCTCCAAGAAAATCCCAAGCTCCAAATCACCCAAGCATCCAAGCAAGAAATCCCAAAAAAAAAGGTCCCTCTCATTTCCCATGAATGAGAATTTGAAGAGGAGCAAACAAGCATCCTCACAAATGAGGGGGTGACATGTGTCACCCCTCTCCCTCCTCATGGTCAAAGATGCCAAAACAAAAGAGAGAAAGGGTAAAATTATCTTTTTGCCCTCTTCTCCCAAATTCCCTTAAATGTTAGCAAGACAAAACTAGTTGAACTTTTGATAAACACACCAATCCACATCCCTTACATGGATGTGACAAAACAAGGGTAGAAAGGGAGGGAAAACTCCCTCTAGCCTTGAAAAGCCCCCTACCCATTAGGTAGGGTCCAAGGGCTCATTTTTGTGATAGGGGACTCCCGAAGCTACAAAGGGTCCCCAAAAATGCCCAAAATACCCTAATTTCGGGTTTTGCATTTTGGCACAAGGGTAGACGGTGTGGGGACCACCCAAGGGTCTTACATGTGACCCTAAACCCTTGTGATTAAGAGACTAATTAACAAAAATCAACAATTTAAAAGAAAGTGGGATTATTAACTCCCAAAACAAGTTTACAACTTTACTAATTAACCCTAAACAAAATTAATAATTCAAAGCAAAATACTTTACATACATTGGGGTCACTCATAGTGCCCAAAATTAATAATCATCTACCCTAGGGCTTCACACAGTGAACATGGCTAGGACTCAGCCCGTGGGCTGCTTGTGCAAGTTTTGAGTAGCTGGCCTGAATCCCACGTTCTCCTGTAAACCTGTCACCTGCACACTCATTGCACACATTAACCGCACCTGTCCGATACAATATAATTAAATGACATAGTAAGATATCAATGCATGCTAAACTAACCTAACATCCTACTGAAATCCAGATGTAACAACGTGCACAATTATATTCCATATTCCAAAAGTTAGACAAGATGATAAAACGACATATAATCCCACCATGCAACAACTATCCATCAATATAATTAGGCTCCAAGCACATCATATTTCATTAGTTTCCATGTCATAACAAGAAAATGCGACAATAAAGAAATTAGGCTAAATTGGCGCTATACGCCTGAATGTCACACATGTCTAATATAATCAAATATCTAAAATAATGTCCAAGATATCACCAATCACTGTCAAAACATGTCTATGAGCAAATAAACAACAAGCTACTGAGCTATAAAAAAGTGTGGGCACTACATCCCCCTCTACTAAAATTAGACTTCCTCCTGGAAGTCACTTAAGGAGGTAGGGATATCTAGCCCTCAAAGGAATCGCATCCTCCCAAGTAGGCGATGTCTCGTCAGATCGGTCCCACTGTACTCTAACTGGTCCAAGTCTCGACCACTCAAGGGCCAACCTCCGGTGCTCCAAAGATGCGTACGTGCTCCAATCTCCACTTTGTCCTTCGTCCTCTACCCGTAGTGCTGACCAATCCAAGACATGAGAAGTATCAGGTACATATCTACGTAGTACAGAAACATGAAAAACATCATGGGCCCGTGCAAGGCGTGGTGGCAAGGCTAGGCGATAGGCAACTGGACCGATGACCTCTAAAATATCAAAAGGCCCCACAAAACGAGGCGATAGCTTAGAACCCTTTCCATAACGGATAGGACTCTTATGCGGATGAACCCTCAAGAAGACTTTGTCACCCACTGAGAAGTGACGATCACCCTCTTGGTGTCTCCAGCATATGCCTTTTGGCATGCTCGCTCGCTCAAGACGCCGTCTAATCAACACAACTGTTGCTTTAAATCTTGAAGATGAGCTGGTCCCAGAATGATCCTGTCATCTAGTCTATCCCAACTCAAAGGTGTCCTGCAAGGTCGTCCATACAAAGCCTGGTAAGGAGCCATACCAATGGAACTATGATAGCTATTGTTGTAGGCAAACTCAACTAGATGCAAATAATCTTCCCATTTCCTCTGCTGATCCATGACATACATTCTCAACATGTCCTCTAACACCTGATTAACCCTCTCTGTCTGCCCATCTGTCTCTGGATGATAGGCTGAACTGAAATTGATCTCGAGTACCAGAGCATCCTCAAAAGAAGTCCAGAATCAAAGTGTAGATAGTATCCCTATCATTAATGATGGTCTTCGAATCCCATGCAACCTAACAATGTCCTCCATAAATACTTTGGCAATGGCCTGTGCATTATAGGTGACCTTGGTTGGCGAAAAATGCTGCAACCTTAGTCAACTTATCCATGGTGACCATAATGGCGTCATGACGATAAGAAGACATAGGAAGTCCGACTATGAAATCCATGGAAATCACATCCCATTTCCACTCGGGAATATCATGGGGATGTAAAAGTCCTGCGGGATGAGAATGCTCTGCCTTGACTCTCTGACACTCAAGGCAACGTGCAACAAAATCTGCTATGTCCCGTCGAAGACCTGGCCAATAATATAACTCCCTCAAATCGGCATGCATTTTCTTCACTCCTAGATGTGCCGCATATGGGGCTCGATGAGCCTCTGTGAGGATGAAGCTACGCAGATCACCTGACTTAGGCACGTAGATGCGCCTGTGGAATCGAAGCAAACCATCTGTCTCTAAAACACACCCAGAATATCTGCCCTCTAATGAACCCTGAGACTCTAACATCTGTTTAGCTCCCTCATAAAATCTGTCCTCTGGAAGGTGCTCAAGGATCCTGCCCCTCAAATCCGACTGAAGAGTCAAAGAAGCAAGCACATGTCATCGCCTACTAAGAGCATCTGCAACCACATTTTCCTTCCCTTTGATGTACTGAACCTCCATGTCATACTCACATAGGAACTCCATCCAACGCCGTTGACGAGCGTTGAGGTTTGGCTGTGAGAAGATATGCTGCAAACTCCGATGATCTGTCCTCAAAATGAAAGGCCTACCCAAAAGGAAATGTCGCCAACACACTAGAGCATGTACAACTGCTGCAAGCTCCAAGTCATGAGTAGGATAATTAAGCTCGTAGTCCTTGAGCTTACGAGACTCAAAAGCAATAACTCGACGCTCCTGCATAAGAACTACTCCCAAACCCTCTAGTGATGCATCAGTACAAACAACAAAATCCTCTGTCGGGTCTGGAACTGCTAAGATGGGCGCCGTGGTTAACCTTTCCTTAAGCAATCAAAAGCTTGCTCACATTTCTCTTGACCAATCGAACTTCTTCCCTTTCCTCTTAAGAGAAGTGATAGGGTGAGCAATCCTAGAAAATTCTTGTACGAACCTACGATAATACCCTGCCAAACCCATAAAACTCCTCACCTCGAGAATCGCGATGTGCTGGCTTTGCCCCAAGATAGCAGTATCTTAGAGGGATCTACAGAGATACCCTCACCTGAAATGATATGACCCAAGTACTGAATCTCTGTCTGAAAGAAGCTACATTTTCCAAGTTCCCATACAACTTCTGCTCTCTCAAAACCTAGAGTACCTGCCTCAAATGCTCCTCGTGTTCCTCCTCGGAACGAGAATAAATCAATATGTCATCAAGGAACACTAAGACAAAGCGATCCAGAAATGTCCTGAATACACCATTCATGAGGCTCATGAAGACAGCTGGGGCATTGGTCAAGCCAAATGGAACCACTGTGAACTCATAATGCCCATATCGTGTGCGAAATGTTGTCTTATGGATGTCTGCATCTGAAATGCGCAACTGATGATACCCCGACTTGAGATCGATTTTGGAGAACACTCTCGCTCCCCGCATCTGATCAAACAAGTCATCAATCCTAGGGAGCGGATAGCGGTTCTTTATTGTGACTTTGTTGAGCTGCCTGAAGTCTACACAAAGCCTGAGAGAACCGTCCTTCTTCACAAATATGACTGGCGCTCCCCAAGGAGATACACTAGGGCGAATGAGACCCTTATCCAACAACTCCTCTAACTGAATCTTGAGCTCATGAAGCTCTGGTGTCGTCATCCGATAAGGTGCCCTAGAAATTGGTGCTGATCTAGGTACTAAATCAATGGTGAAATCCACCTCTCTGCAGGGTGGTAACCCTGGAAGCTCACCTGGAAAAACATCTGCATACTCCCTCAAAATTGCATGATCATCTAAAGGTGAATGCTCTGGAATGCTCTCAGATCGATCACTGATAGTGATAGCAAACAACTGACAACCCTTACGCATGCTCCGCTTGAGTTGCTTAGCCGATATCATGCGCAAGGAGATAGGCCTCTGCATCCCTGATATAACAACTGCACTCCCAAGATCATCCTGACACTCAATGACCTTATTTCTACAATCCACCTTAGCTTGATGAGACTCGAGCCAATCCATACCCAAAACTACCTGATAGGAACCTAGAGGGATAACTCGGAGGTCAAGAGTAGTGGAGAAGGCTCCTAAATCAAGTACGCAACTCTCCACATACGAGTCCACGGTGAGTTTGGCTCCAGAAGCCAACTCAACCTGCCAACTATCTGGTTGCCTAGCCACCACTAGCCCACACTGGCCTACTATAGAAGGTGATATAAAGGAATCTGAAGCACCTGAATCAAAAAGTACTGAGACAGAAATACCCCTGATAGTACCTGTCGTCTCAATGACCGTGGCCTGATGCTCGGCCTGGCGGTTATCAACCACTGCATAAACACGATGAGCGCGTCCTACGTCACCCACCGTCTGCTCGGATCTAGCAGCTCTCTGTGTATCCATGGTATTGGGTTTGTGCGGGCACATGTGCACATAGTGGTCTGGAGATCCATAAATAAAACCTCCCGTGCCCCTCGAGATGGGGTCCCTCCCGTGCTGCGTGTACTGATCTGTTGGTCCAACCCTAGCAGACTGCTGAGTGCGAGCTGGCTGCGTCTGGTGCCGAGTGCCCCCTCCTCCTATCTCTGGCTCCACTAAAACCTCCTCTAGAAACACCTCTTTGAAATCCCTGTGTCTACCTAGCCCCCTGCTGCGGGTGGCCTCTGCTGCTGTGTCTGTCGCTGTGGGTGCGGTGGAGCCCTCGTGGCTGCTAGCGGAGGCCAAAATCCTCCTCTAGGGGGTGGTGCAGTACCTCGTGACCTCCGACTGCGAAGGCCCGTATCCTCTCCCCGAAAATTTCTCTTGTTCCTATCACGGTGCTCCTGTGCCTTGGTCCTGTTCTCCTCGGCTAAGTAGGCCTTCTCAACGGCCTTCTCAAGTCAGGGAGGAGATAACATCCTAACTACTCCTGCTATATCTGCATTGAGCCCTCGAATGAACCTGTTAACCTGCAATTTCTCATCTTGCAGGGTAATCCATCTCAAGAAGATCCAGAACCTACTCTCATCTTTGCGCTCTTTGCGCTGCATCCTCATCGCAAGAAGTCGTGAAACTCGTCGATCCTCTTCTGAACAAAATGCTCGGACATATAACGCGCCCTAAAACGCTCCTCGAATAACTCCCAAGTCACTGTCTCTCGGGTCAAATGGAGCTTCCGCTCCTCATTCCTCCACCAAACACTTGTTGCGTCTCGGAGGAGGTGTATGGCGAACCTCGCCTTGACGTTGCTCTCGTAAGAGTGCAAGCCAAAGCAACTATCTAAGCTAAGGAGCCATGACTCAGCCCCAAAGCCATCTGTAGAGCCGGTATAAGTGGACGGCTGCAAGTGAAGAAGATCCCGGATCACACTGCCTGTATCTCGATCCTGGCGATGTAGTCCAACAGGCGAAGGGAGTCGCCTATCCTCGAAAGGTCCCTCGAGACTGTGAGATCGGCTGCGACGGAATGAGGCTGCCCTCTCGTGATGAACGGAAGGGCTGCGTGACCTCTCCCGCCTCGGTGTGTCGTGCTCTGGCGGCTCCGAATGCGCGTCCTCGCCTATCGGCTCCTCGTCTCCCAAAGGTGCCTCCACTCTCGTCTCCTGTGGCTGTGGTAGGCGCTGCTCCACAACGCCTATCAGCTGGCGCAAGGCCTCTAATATCTGAGGCCCAAAATCGGGCGCCGACGGCTCCTGCGTAGATGCACTATGCCCCATACCTCTAGCTGATCGTCCTCGCTTAGGTGCCATCCTGCGCACGAGGTGAGCGAGCAATTTATTAATTTAAGATTTTATGGTAGTGGGTGACTTACTTTAACTGTTTATTTTTATTCCTTTAGTTATTTTGGTGTTTAAATTTAACCTTAACTAGTGTTAATTATCTACCCAGAGGTCATGAGTGCGAACCTCGCTCTGATACCAACTGTAATGCCCCATCGGGGACACAAAAAAAAAACGCACTAAACAGGGCTAAAAATTCTATGGTAAATTTTTTTTTAAGTGTATAGTTAAATACCGATACATGTCTTAAACTCTTTCCCGATTACTAATTTTATACCTTTTTAATTTACCCATTAAAACATGTTGGTCCAAAAATCATCGCTTGGGAAGATCTATGGATAAACGAGCCAACAGTGTGCGAGGCAAAGCCCTCTTTGAGTCCAAAAACCGGTTTATTGCTATTCTACCAAATAGGAATCTATGCAAGTCTCACAAATTCTGCCTTCGAGGGTTTGGGATCTCATCCCATGGGGTGTTCGATTGTGAAAAGAAAGGAAAGGAAGAGAGAATCGAAAGAGCAGGTCCGAAGGAAGAAAAGAAATGAATTCCAAAGCGAAAAGGAAATGAGATTTATGTTTTTGGGTTGGTAGTAAACAGAGCCAAACCTACTTGCATAAATAAACAAAGCAATACTGATGAGCAAATGACAGAAAAGTAGATATGAATCTAACAGAATAAACACGTACAAATCTAACATAAGAAAGTTCTGACACGTAACACAGGTATTCAGCACAAAGTCTCAATATTTGTATTACTGTTTTCTTCTATTACAAGAAAGCTCAAAGTCTTTCTCTCTTCACTTCTATTTTCATCTAAAAAATGTCCACACTCTCGAATACAACAAGTATTCCAATATATATAGAAGAGGAGAAGGAAAGAAGGCAAAAAGGAGCCAACCACCTATTTACAAAGATATTTACAAAATATCTAAAAGTCATGTTGACTTTTGACAACTTGATGGATGACATCATCCCATGACGCAACATGGATGATGTCATCATTTGTGCCAACATACTTTAGACATTTCAACAAGAAAGTCGGAGAAGAGAGAGAAGAAGAAGAAGAAGAAGCAGTTACTCGTCGTCATCATCCTGCGGCCGAAAGGGGTAGCCTTTGCTTTTGATGTTGCTCGGTGATGAGATATGAAAGCTCGAGCGCGGTATTCTAAAAACTTGTTAATTATTGGCCCAAGTTGATCCTGAGAAGGATCCTTGTGCCTATCACTTATTGCCTCACAAGTCTCCCGCTCATCTATAAGCTTCTCCGGGAGTTTGGAAAAGTCCTTCTCCGCCTCAATGAGGAACCCGACGAAGTCCCTACAGGCCAGCAGGTTGTTGATAGATTCAGTGTCAAATGTGACCTCTGGCCCCGTTCCTTGAGAAGCGATCTCCTTGAAGATCCGGATGGTTTCATCAGCTGACCTTAAGGTAAAGGAAGGAGTGAGCAACCCTGGAGACATGTTGAGAACAATTCGCTCCATTTGATGCATTGTATCCAGGGCCTCTTCCTTTACCTTGTCAATCTTTTCTAGAATAAATTCTAGCTGATCCACCCGATAGTCCAGAGTGGACATGATTTTGTTGAGGGCCCTTGGATGGCCGAAGACGCCGAACTTGACCAGATCTTCGACTGAACAGTCGAACATTTGTTGGAAGGCCTCGTGCTGCAGTCTGGCATGTTCCAACTCTTCTGATATGGGCCCTGCTAACGCTTGGAGTTCTTTATTCGCCTTACTGATATTCAGGTATAAGTCAGAGAACTCGGCGATCACTTTTTCACTGTCTTTGAGGATTTGGCTCCTCCAAGCGGAAACAGCCATACCCTGCTCACCGATCTTTGCATATTCGTTGATTTTCTCTGGTGAGAAGCTCGAAGTCTCGGCGGCGATTGTGGGAGCGCACTACCCATCTTCTGTAAGGCTTGGAGCAGATATTTGTTTTGCTCTTTTAGTAGCCTTTTCTCTTCTTTCGTCTCTTGAAGCTTTTGACAGAGGGCGTCAACCGCGGAAAGAGCTTCCCCCTGGAGACTTTCAGAAGATGTCCCCATTGTGACTTGGGTCACAGTGAAATCTATCGAGAGACAGATCCTTTTTCTCTTTGAGGGGATCGGGGTATGCAATTTCCATGATTCTCTCACTGCAAAGCACTTTTAGAGAACCGTGTAGCAAAGCTTCGCTTCTTTGCCCCTTTGGTGGGATCACTTGAAAATTCCATCGGAGTAATGGGAACTTTCCTCTTTTGTTGGCTTAGCTGCTGAGAGATCCAGGCCGGTCCTATGGAAGAAGGACCAGAGACAGAGGAGGAGGCAGCTACAGTAGAAGAGGGGAAAAACGTGGAGACACGCGGCGGTGGCATTGAGAGAATAGCCGAAGAAGTGTCCACGGGAGGAAGGGAAACTGCAGCTGCGGAAGACATAGGAAGGGAAGGGAGCCCGGAGATGAGGGAAGAAATGGAGGAGGACAGATCAGCGAGGGAGGAGAAGATAGACGAAGAAGCAGGGGAAAGAGTAGAAGAAGGGACAGAGGACACGACCAAAGGGATGGTCGCTTGAGTCACTCGAGGAGGGGAAGGAAGAGAAGAAGAAGGGATAGAAGGGACCTCTGTTGTGGTAGCAATGCCGACATCCTGAGTGGATGGGCCAATTGGAACTTCCTCTTCTGCTTCTTTCTCTGGTGTGACCAGAGATATTACCTGCTCGGGTGCCGCGGAAGGAGGACTCTCAGGGGCTTCTTCCTGAATGGTGCTGGATTCACCTTCTACACCTTTGCCTTTAAGCTGCTTCTTGGATCGTGAAGGTGCGTTGCCCAATGGGGAGGTTGTGAAATCAACCCCGAGGTAGATTAGGCCGTTCATCCGGCACCAATGTTCTGTCCTCCGCAAAGTCTCCTTGACCCTCTCCTCAATTGTCTGAGGAGCTTTAGTTCTATCAATGGCCGGGAAGGGCCAATCGTCCCCATCTGTATCATTATATACCTTGTCTACTTCATCTTCTGTTGTTTGGTAGCCTTTGGGGACAATGGCTACCCCATATTGGATGATTTCTGCCAATGCTAGGTGAGAATGATCCTTTCTTCTGAGCTCTACCTCATGGAGGACGTCAATATAAATATCCTCGATCTGAGGAACATGGATCGGATCAAGCTTTGCTCTTGGCAGGCAGCCCCTTGGGTCGAAGGTAGGCCTGGCTGGGAAGTCATGCTTCAAATTGAGTAACTCCAGCTCTGCAAACATTTCCTTCGCCTTGTGGTGGGTAGAGCATGTGTATCGGCCCACTGTGAGGGGGAAAGGAGTTCCACCCTTCTTTCTTTTAAGGCATTTTTCGTGGTATGTGACCAGCTGCCTTGATAGTTCCAGTAGAATCAGCTTAGGCCCAGCATACCTTGGTAGCCTGGTTGGCTCTCCCAAAAAGTTGGCAGCCCTTAGATAGGTGAATGTAGGAAATTGGGTGAACAGGGCTCCCCATTTCTCCGTGGCTGCCACTATGTTTTTGGTTGTACGACTATGAGTCATATTCGGCCTCAGCAGGCAGATGATGTGATAGAAAAACACATCGTTAACTTTTGTGAACTGGGAGATGCTATTCTCTAGCCTTAATTCTGGATAATACTCGTATATTTTGACCTGAGGCCAAACTCCACTCCGGGTTAGGCCCGGATAATCCCTCTCGACGACTGCAGCGTAGACCACGTAGGAGTTCATATGGAATACTCCCATTGTGCTGAATTGTTGTAGGCTGTAGTTGTTCGGAGATGGTGTTGCTTATAATTTCCCCCCAGCAAAAGCGCTGATCAGGCAAATTCTTGTTCATTGTTTCCAAGTAGCGCAACATCCATTTATGGAAGTAATGGGCGTCAGAAAGCCCGAAGACCCTGCTCAGGAAGGTAATGGTATCGCTGAGCTCTTCTGAGAAGTCACTGCGGTGGATGATTTGGGGCCACCGGGTTACCACCTTCTTATTTTTCAGATATACTTCATTCATTAGCTGCATACATTGGTCTTCATTGTCTTCCCAGGCCTTGATGCACTCTGCTTGGCTAACGGCCACAAAGTGCCGGTGGTGAGGGATGCCGAGTATGATCTCAAAATGACGGGCAGTGAGGTTAATGACTACCTCGCCCTTGCTGTTTTCGACACATCTTGTGTCTTTGTTGTAACACTGGCAACCACCATCATAAATTCATTGTTGACGGCGCTGACGGGATTCCTCCGGCGAAGTGCAGGGCACTGCCTATTAGTTTGTCCATCCATGGACTCCTTGTAACTTTCTGAGTTCTGGCCCAGAATTCCTCCATGTCGATATGCCCCAATTCTGAGTCTCTGACGTCCATGCTGCATTCGGCCTGTGACTCGGGCATTCTGACCCTTTGATATTTGTACTTCATCTCTTCCTCTGTAAGCTTGGCCTTTCCTTTTGGTTTGGTGGGTCTCCTGCTGGATGTAGACATATGTTCTTTCGAACTCAGTTGCTGATCTGCATGAAGAAGAAGCGAGACCCAATCCGAAAAGGTTGAATTAGCCATTTGATCTTCCATTGGAATGTTAGCAGAAGAAAGAGTTAGAGATTTTCAGGCCCAGGGCGCAGGAAAATTGCAGCTTACAGGGCTAAAATAGGTAGGGCGCATAGGAAGAGGATGTTGCAAAGGTTAAACTGGCGCCAAAGGCGCATGGCGCATGCATACTGCAGAGTGCATTTCAGTAAAGGGCGCATGAAAGTTGCGTGTTGCATGGAGACAGGATGCGCCAAAGGCGCATGGACTTTTCATGTTACATTGTGATTTGGTGCGCCCTTTGGCGCATGGGAAAAGTGTGTAACAGGAACTTTTCGTGCGCCAAAGGAAATATGGCGCGGCGCACGGAGGGTTTGCACAACACGAATGTTACTGTAAGGAGGGATGCGCCTGCGCTTTTACGACTTTATACTTGGCGCGGATAAAGCTTGTGTTGCATGGGTGCGGGGTGCGCCATTGGCGCATGGAAAAGTGATGCAGCAAGGAAGGTTGGCGTGCCTTTGGGGCACAAGTTCAGCACTTGTAGCATATGGAAGAGGCACGCCTTGAGGGCGCAGAAGTTAACGATGCAGCAGGCAAGATGGGTGCGCCATTGGCGCGGTTTTTAGTCATGCTGCAGGGGGGACAGATGCGCCATGGGTGCGCAACTGTTTATAATGTTGCATGACGCGCCGATGCGTCAAAAGGGAAAAACAGTCTTTTAAATGGCTCAACCCTTTGATACTTATACTTCCAAGGTTGTTTTGGGGACACACAATGGTTCAATCCAAAGGGGGTTTCAGACCATGCCCTCAAAATAACATCCTCCTCTGTAGATCTGGAAAGATGAAAATAAGGAAAGAAAGCACGGGGGGGGCTAGCTCAAAAGATGCATTCAAAAACCAACCAGCAAGCACGAAGAACCAGAAAACAAATCACATGGAAGAGATAAGAGCACTTACCCGGATAAATAGCAAAAAACCTGGAAAACGGGTCCACAACGCGTTGAAAACGACGAGGCAGAGGCTGACAGGCTCAGAGAATCACGTGCTTAGCGAATAGTGAAAATGACATTTTGGGCGCGCAAACACATATATATAGGTGAGCTGGTCATAAATGCGCCACCCACTTTTGAAAAGCGCATGAAAATTGCTGTCGACACGGGAAGGCATGCGCCCTTTGGCGCACTAAAGCGCCTGCCAACAAGAAATTAAGCGCCTTTGGCGCACCAAAAGCGATGTCGACACGAGATTATGTGCGTCCTTTGGCGCACCAAAAAGGGGCGCAACAAACGTTGTGACAACATAGGCGCATGCGCCTTGGCACACACAGGGAAGGCTCAACAAGCTTTGGCGCACCAAAAGGTGTGTTGACACTGAAAATCATGCGCCAAAGGTTTTAAAGGGGGCGCACCAAAAGTTGGTGTTACATAGCAATTTCATGCACCCAGCCAAAAAAGGCTCAAAAGACAAGTTCGAAAAACCAGATTTCCCGGAAGGGATTTTTAACGTTTTGAACGCAAGGGATCCCTAACGAGGGATCGGAACAAAATTTCGGTATGGTTATCGGTAAAATTTCCCTTGTCAATTTTATGGGATAACAGCTGGCTCTTTCTGGGGACTATCCCTGAGCGAACTCGGGGGTAGAGAATCCCAGTTCTCATGTGCCTATCCATTGGGTAATAGAGTCAAAAACAAGGGCGACCGGAGGGGGAGCAAAAGAAACACACAACAAACCGAAAGAAAACACACGACGAAAGCAAACACACAACATAAAGCAAACTATACAAAGAAGAGAGCAAGCTCTACTTCCTGAAGATCTTCAGATGCTGCCCGCTATAAGGAAGCGGGAGTTCGGTTCCATCCAGATATGAGAGATAGAAGCTATTCTCTCCATTGAGCTGCTTGATCTTGAAGGGCCCTCTCCACAGGGAATCAAACTTTCCGTGCATGCCCTTTGGTTCTCTTCGCTTGTCCCACAAAAGGATGAGATCTCCCACTTGAAAATCTCTCTGCTTGGCCTTCTTATCAAAAAGCCTCTTAACTTGATTCTGATGTTCAGTGATCCTATCGACCACTCTTACTCTCTTTTCTTCAAGTTCTGCCAGATACATGATTCTCTTTTCAAGAGAATTTTGGAAAGTTTCATCTTCGATAGCTCGTGCCAAACGCAGAGCAGGAAGTTCCGCAGAAATGGGAAGCTCGGCATCAGTGCCATATAACACTTGAAAAGGTGACATGCCGAGAGATCTCTTGGGAGTAATACGATCGGCCCACAAAGTGTCGTACAAAGACTTGTGCCACATTCACTGATTCTCATCTACTAACTTCCATATGATGGTCACCAAGTTCTTGTTACTGGATTCCGCCTGACCATTTCCCTGAGGGTAATAGTCTGAGGCGTGAGCCAAAATTATCCCATATTCATAGCAAAAACTAATAACTTCTCGTGAGGAGAAGTTAGAAGCATTATCAGCAATGATTTTGTTTGGAACGCCAAACCTGACAATGATATTTTCTTTAATGAAATTGCAAACCACCTCAGAAGTGGCATGCTTGACAGGTATGGCTTCCACCCACTTAGTGAAGTAATCCGTTGCTGTAAGGACATAACTATGTCCAGCACTTGATTGAGGATTGAGTGCGCCAATAAAATCAATTCCCCATTGCCTGAATGGTTCATTGATAATGACCGGCCTTAGGGGAAAGGCAGCCAACTTGGGCTTGCCGACGAATTGCTGGCAGGGTTCACACTTCGCCACCCAGATGGCTGTGTCTTGAAAGAGCGTCGGCCAATAGTACCTGGCTCGAATGATCTTGTGCGCAGTTACGGAGGAAGAGAAATGCCCTCCACAGGCTGAATTGTGAAAACTTTCCAGTAGTTTTACTTGCTGGGGTTTGTCAACACATCGCAAAAAGATGCCATCTATCCCACGTTTATATAAACCGTCATCCCAGATGACATATTTAGCCGCTCTGAGCTTTATAGTGCGCTTCTCCTTTGCAGTTAGGTGCATTGGGCATTCGCCGTAGGTAAGGAAGAAAGCGATGTCGGAGTACCACTCATCACTAGTTGCAACAAATAGAACCAGAGGCAGAGAATCAGGCTCTTCCTGCTGGTCCTGTGTTTCGTCGGTGCAGTCACCCCTGTCATCAGGGTTTTCTGAATCTTTGTTTTCAGCCATTAGCTGACACAGGCCCTTGCCCCTCACTAGCTTGGTTGGTTTAATATCCAGGTCATACTCCTGGACCTTTGCGATCCAATTTCCTCGCAAGCTTCCTAACTCCTGCTGAGTTAGAATTGATTTCACCGCCGTGTCAGGGACCAACACCACCGTATGCGAGTTTAGAATGTAATACCTGAAATTCTTCACTGCTTTGACAACGGCGAAGGCATGCTTTTCTAGTTGAGTCATTTTTAGTTCGTGAGGCTTGAGGGGAGAACTCATGAACGCGATCGGGGATTCAACCTCTTCCGAGTTCTTTTGCATTAAGATTGCGGACACAGTATGCTCAGATGCGTAACTGTACATGATGAAGTCCTAGGAGAGAAATCGGGGCATACCAGGACTGGTGCATGAGCAACGGAAGCTTTTATTTCTTCAAATGACCTTTTTCCCTCTTCACTCCATCTGAAAGTTGGTGACCCCTTCATCATGTTCAATATGTGACGGGTCTTCTCAGCAAAGTCAGGAACAAAACGCCTGAGAAAGTTCACCTTTCCAAAGAAAGAATGAACACCAGTCTTGCTTGTAGGCAGAGTAAGGCTTTGAATAGCCTTAACTCTTTCGGCATCTATCTTTGTTCCTTCTTTGCTAACCACATGCCCTAGCAACTTCCCTTCTGTGACTCCAAAAACAGACTTCTTTGGGTTTAGGGAAATCCCATGTTCTCGGCACCTGGCCAACACTTGCTCTAAATGATCACAATGATCATTTCGTCGTTTAGAGAACACGGTCAAGTCATCTAGATAAACCACAATGACTTTCCCCATCATACCTTTGAATGCGAAATCCATGGCCCACTGAAAAGTGGCGCCAGCATTAGTTAGGCCAAAAGGCATCCTGCTGTAGGCAAATGTACCCCAGGGAGTAGTGAATGCTGTTTTAAACTGATCTTCAGGTGAAACTTCAATCTGATTGTAACCTGAAAAACCGTCAAGCATGGACAACATCTCTGATCCAGTTACTGCTTGCAGAACTTGATCCATTATCGGAAGAGGGTAGTTGTCTTTCAGCGAAGCTTGATTCAAATTTCGAAAGTCTACGCATATGCGTATCTCGCCGTTTTTCTTGCGCACTGGCACAATGTTTGCTACCCAAGTACTGTGATGGATCGGGAAGATGATTCTCGCGTCCAGCATCTTCTGAATTTCAGCCTGGATAGTACCCGAGATCTTAGGATTATAGTGCCTCTGCTTCTGGCGGAAGGCTTTGACATCTTCTTTCAACGGAATGTCGTGCTGAACGTCCTTTGGCTTAAAAGACTTTAGATCGGCATAGGACCATGCCAACACGTCCATATATTTTTTTAGCAACTTGAAAAATTTCGCTTTTCCTCAGGCGTGCAACGTTTGCCAATGTTCACAAATTGCGGGTGCTCTATCGAACCTATATTGACCGGTTCGGTTTCCGGGATGAGTCAGGGTCATCCCGCTTTTTCTTTTTTACAAAACGGTCATGCCTGTCGAACAGGCGCTCCAAAGAAACCAGGCCTTTTGGAATTTTATTTCCTTTGAGCTGACATATGCCATCGTTCCCTGGATTTATCGCCTTGATCGGTGACTGATTCACGGCAAGTGGAAGTAGATCCTTCAAAGTGCAATTCTTTAAAATTTTCCGCCTTTTCCAGAAAAGCAATGAGTTGATTATCGTCGTTGAACACCTGCCAATGCTGAGAATTGTCTGGCACGCTCGGGCGGAAAACCACCTCAATGGTGTACTTGTTTGTTTTCAAACCTGGGTGTGGGAGCATGAGGGACGCTGAAATGGCCAATGAATCGGCCATGTCATTCTGGGCCCTTGGAATTGATTCTATTGAAAAAGCATCAAATTCTTCAATGCTGTCCCATACCGCATTACGGTAATGCCTGAGCCTTTCATTTTTTACTTGATATATCCTCTTGACCTGATTTACAACTAGCTCTGCATCACCTTGTACTTTTAGATTTTTAATTCCTCTTTCTTTTGCAGCTTGCATACCGAGTAACAGAGATTCATACTCAGCAGTATTGTTAGTGTTGAAAAACTGCAATTTGAAAGAGAGAGGAATTACCTCCTCTTTGGGAGATAATAGCACGGCCCCAGCGCCACATCCACTAGTTGCACAGCTGCCATCAAACTGCAAGGTCCAGATCTCATTAAGATCCTTCTCCTGAACGAGAACACCCGTTTTATCTGTCTCGGTAGATAAGAAGTAGTTCCCCATCCCTGATGATTCGAAAAGGATTTGGGCCTTGGGGTCTTCAGAACTAGTAACCAAGTACTTCTTTTGTGATTCCGGCTCCAAAGTCTGCATTACGCCTTTGACTGGAATTCTAGCTTTAGACCAGTCCATATGAATTTCTCCACCAACTTCACTGCAAAAACTTCTTCCCAGCAGAATTCCATAGGCTGCTGGAATGTCAGCAACAAGGACTGTCATTTTTACTCTTTTATCTGGGAAAGCCGCAAATGCAAATTGCGCGTCTTTGATTTGGCCAACCAATGGAACCTGCTTGGTTTCCAATGAATAACATCGGCCGAAAGGCTTGGTAAGAGTGAGGCCCAAAGCATGGGCGACTTTTGCCGGCATGACGTTATCAGAAGCTCCGGAATCAATTATGCAGTTACTCAACTTATGGCCATTGATTAGGAGAGAGAGATAGAAAGGCTCTATCTTGCCTGACGCCGATGTTGAAGCAACATTTATGTGGGATTCAGGGGGAGTGGAAAGGATTCCTTTTGGGGAAACCTGCTTAGATGCAACAGCTTGGCTCTGAATATATTTGGTCAATCTTACAAGCTGTTCGGGGTTTGACTGAAGGTACTCAGCTTCAGACATTTGGATCTTGGTCTTTTTTGCATGATCTATGATATCAAATGCGGCCAAGGGTTGCGTTGGTGAGGGAATGAGTCCCTCACCTCGCGATGATGGAATAGGGTTGGTGGCCTTGGTAGGAATGTGAGAGGATTGATTTGGAGGAGAGATAGGGGGAAAAGATTTCTTTGTAAAAGATTTGCCAGGGAGTTGAGTAGGAAGAGGATTACCTCTTTTAGCAATGATCGGAGGCGCGTTTGACACGGCCTTCTCCTGTTGGACATGAGCAGCAACTTCCGCTTCTTTTCCTTGCGAGCGAGTAAAAACAGCGTATGACTATCCGCTTGCATATCCCTGGGTACCCTCTTCTTCATCAGATTCTTCCTCATCAAATTCCATATACCCGATAGTAGAGTCGCCAGCCGGTTCACCGACATCTTGATCATCTTCGCCTTGAGACGAAGGTTCTTCATAATACTGCTCTTCTTCTTCGATTTCGGCCAGAGCGTTGACCGGAGGAGCCTCAAGCGCCAACCGTGGAGCAGCTGTAGGTAGGCGCGGCCTTTGTGAAACATTGTTGGGAATGAAATTCCTCCACGGAATATCCCGGTACGAGGAACTGGGGGAGGCCTGGGCCAACTGCTTCTTCAATGCAAGCAAGTCATTCGCCATCTTTTGAAAGGCTGGATCAGACGAAGTAGTGGGCGAAGGGCCCAAAGATTTAGGCTTGGCTGATTCCTTTTTCAATTCGCCAGATATAATCAGATTATCTTCTATCCGAATGGCAGCGGCTTGGGCGAGAATCAAGGTAGCCACTCGCTCTTGAAGGAGCAAGAAACTAACTTTCGAGCTCATAGCGTTTACGAAGAAACACTTTTGATTTTCCGGCGTCGGAAGCATGGCAACAGGGACACGGTTGATTAGTGCATTAAACCGGGCGATAAAATCGCGCATGGTCTCATTGGCCTCTTTCTTCAGGTGAGTGATTCGTGATAATAATGCAAATGCATCCTCTGAAGGCTTGTACCTGTCTTCGAAAGCATCCCGTAGGGTGGCCCAACTGGTGATAGATCCAGCCGGCAAATGCTGAAACCATTCAGCTGCAGGCCCTTGTAGGGTTTCCAGAAAAAGGCGAACCGACACATCTTCATGAGTTACATCCAAAATACTGCATGACATGATGAATGCAGATATGTGGGAATCCATGCTTTGATTTCCGCTCCCGTCAAATTTAGGAAAATTCTTTCGATTTCCGTGAGGGAGCGCGTGAACTGGATGTGGTAAAGCCAAAGGACCCATTGCGTTTCCCCATGGTACCGCCATCTGAAAAGCTGGAAAGAGAACACGAGCTGGAAGTGTGGTTCCACTGAGTAGCAAGGCACTACAAAGGGATGTGGATGCCCCCTGCGAAAGATTTTTTCTTCGTGAAGGTGAGACGCTCCTGGATGACCGGCTAGCCGAGCTTAGCGCTGAAAAACGTGCCGGTGTCACGCTGAAATTGTGCCTTTGAAGCAGATCGAAAGTAGGATCAGCTTCTCCATGGGCTCTCCTGCTGCACGTAAAAGGTTCACTCGCCAGTGTACCTTCCAGATCTGCGATATTATGGCGCAGATTCAAACTTTCTTTTTGGTTGTACTTGCTGATTTTCTGGTTTTTCTGATAAAAACCAGCAGCAAATACTTTTCTAAATATTTAAAACTATCCTCTTCAGAAAACCGATTGCGGTTAAATGACAAATAACAACGAGGATAAGATAGCAGGGAAGATTAGCAAGCTGATTTTCGGATCTGATTTTGACTTTTTCAGAGGGTTTCAAACTTTTTGCAAACAGCCAAAAACTCAGATCTACGGAAAAATACTAATTTTTATAAAAACTCAGCGAACTAAAGATTTGTAACAAGGCCAGATCTATGGATCTCAGAAGAAAATTTTCAAATCAGAGCACTTTTGCAAATTTTTGGATTTTTATCAAAAAGTTCAGATTTACAAACAGGCAGCGATTTTCTTATTTTTTCTGATTTTTTTTATATCTTACCACCATCATAGATCTGACAGATCTATTCGTTCCCCAGTGGAGTCGCCAAAAACTGTTGGTCCGAAAATCTGTCGCTTGGGCAGATCTATGGATAAACGAGCCAACAGTGTGCAGGGCAAAGCCCCTCTTTGAGTCAGCAAAGCGAAACTAGTTTATTGCTATTCTACCAGCAGGAATCTATGCAAGTCTCACAGATTCTGCCTTCGGGGGTTTGGGATCTCATCCCAGTGGGGTGTTCCGATTGTGAAAAGAAAGGAAAGGAAGAGGGAATCAGGAAAGAGCAGGTCCGAAGGAAGAAAAGAAATGAATTCCAAAGCAGAAAGGTCAGGAGATTTATGTTTTTGGGTTGGTAGTAAACAGAGCCAAACCTACTTGCATAAATAAACAAAGCAATACTGATGAGCAAATGACAGAAAAGTAGATATGAATCTAACAGAATAAACACGTACAAATCTAACATAAGAAAGTTCTGACACGTAACATAGGTATTCAAGGACAAAGTCTCAATATTTGTATTCTTGTTTTCTTACATTGAAGAAAGCTCAAAGTCTTTCTCTTCTTCACTTCTATTTTCATCTAAAAATGTCCACACTCTGAATACAACAAGTATTCCAATATATATAGAAGAGGAGAAGGAAAGAAGGCAAAAAGGAGCCAACCACCTATTTACAAAGA
Organism: Taxus wallichiana var. yunnanensis; assembly: GCA_018340775.1. Lineage (NCBI taxonomy): Eukaryota > Viridiplantae > Streptophyta > Pinopsida > Cupressales > Taxaceae > Taxus > Taxus wallichiana. The sequence goes on from CM031237.1 coordinate 377,857,347, forward strand.
TATTTACAAAATATCTAAAAGTCATGTTGACTTTTGACAACTTGATGGATGACATCATCCCATGACGCAACATGGATGATGTCATCATTTGTGCCAACATACTTTAGACATTTCAACAAGAAAGTCGGAGAAGAGAGAGAAGAAGAAGAAGAAGAAGAAGAAGCTACTCGTCGTCATCATCCTGCGGCCGAAAGGGGGTAGCCTGCTTTTGATGTTGCTCAGGTGATGAGATATGGAACTGAGCGCGGTATTCCAAAAACTTGTTAATTATTGGCCCAAGTTGATCCTGAGAAGGATCCTTGTGCCTATCACTTATTGCCTCACAAGTCTCCCGCTCATCTATAAGCTTCTCCGGGAGTTTGGAAAAGTCCTTCTCCGCCTCAATGAGGAACCCGACGAAGTCCCTACAGGCCAGCAGGTTGTTGATAGATTCAGTGTCAAATGTGACCTCTGGCCCCGTTCCTTGAGAAGCGATCTCCTTGAAGATCCGGATGGTTTCATCAGCTGACCTTAAGGTAAAGGAAGGAGTGAGCAACCCTGGAGACATGTTGAGAACAATTCACTCCATTTGATGCATTGTATCCAGGGCCTCTTCCTTTACCTTGTCAATCTTTTCTAGAATAAATTCTAGCTGATCCACCCGATAGTCCAGAGTGGACATGATTTTGTTGAGGGCCCTTGGATGGCGAAGATGCCGAACTTGACTAGATCTTCGATTGAACAGTCGAACATTTGTTGGAAGGCCTCGTGCTGCAATCTAGCATGTTCCAACTCTTCTGATATGGGCCCTGCTAACGCTTGGAGTTCTTTATTCGCCTTACTGATATTCAGGTATAAGTCAGAGAACTCGGCGATCACTTTTTCGCTGTCTTTGAGGATTTGGCTCCTCCAAGCGGAAACGGCCATACCCTGCTCACCGATCTTTGCATATTCGTTGATTTTCTCCTGGCTGAGAAGCTCAGAAGTCTCGGCGGCAGTTGTGGGAGGCGCACTACCCATCTTCTGTAAGGCTTGGAGCAGATATTTGTTTTGCTCTTTTAGTAGCCTTTTCTCTTCTTTCGTCTCTTGAAGCTTTTGACAGAGGGCGTCAACCGCGGAAAGAGCTTCCCCCTGGAGACTTTCAGAAGATGTCCCCATTGTGACTTGGGTCACAGTAAAATCTGTCGGAGACAGATCCTTTTTCTCTTTGAGGGGATCGGGGTATGCAATTTCCATGATTCTCTCACCTGCAGCACTTTTAGAGAAGCGTGTAACAGGCTTCTGCTTCTTTGCCCCTTTGGCTGGGATCACTGAAAAGTCCATCGGAGCGATGGGAACTTTCCTCTTTTGCTGGCTTAGCTGCTGAGAGATCCAGGCTGGTCCTATGGAAGAAGGACCAGAGACAGAGGAGGAGGCAGCTACAGTAGAAGAGGGGAAAAACGTGGAGACACGCGGCGGCGGCATTGAGAGAATAGCCGAAGAAGTGTCCACGGGAGGAAGGGAAACTGCAGCTACGGAAGACATAGGAAGGGAAGGGAGCCGGAGATGAGGGAAGAAATGGAGGAGGACAGATCAGCGAGGGAGGAGAAGATAGACGAAGAAGCAGGGGAAAGAGTAGAAGAAGGGACAGAGGACACGACCAAAGGGATGGTCACTTGAGTCACTCGAGGAGGGGAAGGAAGAGAAGAAGAAGGGATAGAAGGGACCTCTGTTGTGGTAGCAATGCCGACATCCTGAGTGGATGGGCCAATTGGAACTTCCTCTTCTGCTTCTTTCTCTGGTGTGACCAGAGATATTACCTGCTCGGGTGCCGCGGAAGGAGGACTCTCAGGGGCTTCTTCCTGAATGGTGCTGGATTCACCTTCTACACCTTTGCCTTTAAGCTGCTTCTTGGATCGTGAAGGTGCGTTGCCCAATGGGGAGGTTGTGAAATCAACCCCGAGGTAGATTAGGCCGTTCATCCGGCACCAATGTTCTGTCCTCCGCAAAGTCTCCTTGACCCTCTCCTCAATTGTCTGAGGAGCTTTAGTTCTATCAATGGCCGGAAAGGGCCAATCGTCCCCATCTGTATCATTATATACCTTGTCTACTTCATCTTCTGTTGTTTGGTAGCCTTTGGGGACAATGGCTACCCCATATTGGATGATTTCTGCCAATGCTAGGCGAGAATGATCCTTTCTTCTGAGCTCTACCTCATGGAGGATGTCAATATAAATATCCTCGATCTGAGGAACATGGATCGGATCAAGCTTTGCTCTTGGCAGGCAGCCCCTTGGGTCGAAGGTAGGCCTGGCTGGGAAGTCATGCTTCAAATTGAGTAACTCCAGCTCTGCAAACATTTCCTTCGCCTTGTGGTGGGTAGAGCATGTGTATCGGCCCACTGTGAGGGGGAAAGGAGTTCCACCCTTCTTTCTTTTAAGGCATTTTTCGTGGTATGTGACCAGCTGCCTTGATAGTTCCAGCAGAATCAGCTTAGGCCCAGCATACCTTGGTAGCCTGGTTGGCTCTCCCAAAAAGTTGGCAGCCCTTAGATAGGTGAATGTAGGAAATTGGGTGAACAGGGCTCCCCATTTCTCCGTGGCTGCCACTATGTTTTTGGTTGTACGACTATGAGTCATATTCGGCCTCAGCAGGCAGATGATGTGATAGAAAAACACATCGTTAACTTTTGTGAACTGGGAGATGCTATTCTCCAGCCTTAATTCTGGATAATACTCATATATTTTGACCTGAGGCCAAACTCCACTCCGGGTTAGGCCTGGATAATCCCTCTCTGACGCTGCAGCGTAGACCACGTAGGAGTTCATATGGAATACTCCCGTTGTGCTGAATTGTTGTAGCTGTTCGGAGATGGTGTTGCTTATAATTTCCCCCCAGCAAAAGCGCTGATCAGGAAAATTCTTGTTCATTGTTTCCAAGTAGCGCAACATCCATTTATGGAAGTAATGGGCGTCAGAAAGCCCGAAGACCCTGCTCAGGAAGGTAATGGTATCGCTGAGCTCTTCTGAGAAGTCACTGCGGTGGATGATTTGGGGCCACCGGGTTACCACCTTCTTATTTTTCAGATATACTTCATTCATTAGCTGCATACATTGGTCTTCATTGTCTTCCCAGGCCTTGATGCACTCTGCTTGGCTAACGGCCACAAAGTGCCGGTGGTGAGGGATGCCGAGTATGATCTCAAAATGACGGGCAGTGAGGTTAATGACTACCTCGCCCTTGCTGTTTTCGACACATCTTGTGTCTTTGTTGTAACACTGGGCAACCACCATCATAAATTCATTGTTGACGGCGCTGATGGGGATTCCTCCGGCGAAGTGCAGGGCACTGCCTATTAGTTTGTCCATCCATGGACTCCTTGTAACTTTCTGAGTTCTAGCCCAGAATTCCTCCATGTCGATATGCCCCAATTCTGAGTCTCTGACGTCCATGCTGCATTCGGCCTGTGACTCGGGCATTCTGACCCTTTGATATTTGTACTTCATCTCTTCCTCTGTAAGCTTGGCCTTTCCTTTTGGTTTGGTGGGTCTCCTGCTAGATGTAGACATATGTTCTTTCGAACTCAGTTGCTGATCTGCATGAAGAAGAAGCGAGACCCAATCCGAAAAGGTTGAATTAGCCATTTGATCTTCCATTGGAATGTTAGCAGAAGAAAGAGTTAGAGATTTTCAGGCCCAGGGCACAGGAAAATTGCAGCTTACGGGTGGCTAAAATAGGTAGGCGCACAGGAAGAGGATGTTGCAAAAGTTAAACTGGCACCAAAGGCGCATGGCGCATGCATACTGCAGAGTGCATTTCAGTAAAGGGCATGAAAGTTGCGTGTTGCATGGAGATAGGATGCGCCAAAGGCGCATGGACTTTTCATGTTACATTGTGATTTGGTGCGCCCTTTGGCGCATGGGAAAAGTGTGTAACAGAACTTTTCGTGCGCCAAAGGAAATATGGCGCGGCGCACGGAGGGTTTGCACAACACGAATGTTACTGTAAGGAGGGATGCGCCTGCGCTTTTACGACTTTATACTTGGCGCGGATAAAGCTTGTGTTGCATGGGTGCGGGGTGCGCCATTGGCGCATGGAAAAGTGATGCAGCAAGGAAGGTTGGTGCGCCTTTGGGGCGCAAGTTCAGCGCTTGTAGCATATGGAAGAGGCGCGCCTTGAGGGCGCAGAAGTTAACGATGCAGCAGGCAAGATGGGTGCGCCATTGGCGCGGTTTTTAGTCATGCTTTAGGGGGACAGATGCGCCATGGGTGCGCAACTGTTTATAATGTTGCATGACGCGCCGATGCGTCAAAAGGGAAAAACAGTCTTTTAAATGGCTCAACCTTTTGATACTTATACTTCCAAGGTTGTTTTGGGGACACACAATGGTTCAATCCAAAGGGGGTTTCAGACCATGCCCTCAAAATAACATCCTCCTCTGTAGATCTGGAAAGATGAAAATAAGGAAAGAAAGCACGGGGGCTAGCTCAAAAGATGCATTCAAAAACCAACCAGAAAGCGAAGAACCAAAAAACAAATCACATGGAAGAGATAAGAGCACTTACCTGGATAAATAGCAAAAAACCTAGAAAACGGGTCCACAACGCGTTGAAAATGACGAGGCAGAGGCTGACAGGCTCAGAGAATCACGTGCTTAGCGAATAGTGAAAATGACATTTTGGGCGCGCAAACACATATATATAGGTGAGCTGGTCATAAATGCGCCACCCACTTTTGAAAAGCGCATGAAAATTGCTGTCGACACGGGAAGGCATGCGCCCTTTGGCGCACTAAAGCGCCTGCCAACAAGAAATTAAGCGTGCCTTTGGCGCACCAAAAGCGATGTCGACACGGGATTATGTGCGTCCTTTGGCGCACCAAAAAGGGGCGCAACAAACGTTGTGACAACACAGGCGCATGCGCCTTGGCGCACGCAGGGAAGGCTCAACAAGCTTTGGCGCACCAAAAGGTGTGTTGACACTGAAAATCATGCGCCAAAGGTTTTAAAGGGGGCGCACCAAAAGTTGGTGTTACATAGCAATTTCATGCGCCCAGCCAAAAAAGGCTCAAAAGACAAGTTCGAAAAACCAGATTTCCCGGGAAGGGATTTTTTAACGTTTCGAACGCAAGGGATCCCTAACGAGGGATCGGAACAAAATTTCGGTATGGTTATCGGTAAAATTGCCCTTGTCAATTTTACGGGATAACAAAACACTTACTACCCCGAACCCGTTTCTTTTTGTTTAATTACATTTTAACTTAAAGTGGCCATAGGGAAAGACTACACCCCTTCAAAAAAAAAAATCACCTTTTTCTTACTTATTAAAATTCATCCCACCTTTATTATTATTATTATTATTATTATTATTCTTCCTTTTTTTTTTTTTTATGCCCTAAAGGAAAGACCTAGTTCTTCTTGTGTTATTCCTACTTACCATTCTTACTATTTTGTTTTCTTCATCTCTTCAAGCAAGAAAATGAACAAAACCAATGAAATCATATATATATATATATATATATATATATCTTTACTTATGTATTTCCATTTTGTTTTAACACTTACCCTTCCATTTTGTTTTGTTGTTATTTTAAGGCAACTACATCACAAAGCATATATATTTTTATCTATATGTTGAGAAGCAAAAAGGTATGTTTAGGGTTTTAATGGAGGTGGTCGCGCGGTGGGCAAGGCGGCGCGCGCTTTGAAGGTAGAGGGATAGGTGAGGGGGTGCGGGGCAAGTCGGAGGCGGCGGGGCAGAGCCGAAGGGGGCGGGCAAAGCCGAAGGCAGGGGCGAAGCGGCGGGCAAAGTGGTCGGAGGCGGCGAGGTGTGACACAGACAGGCGGGCGTGACCGCACAGGCGGGCGACAGGCCGTGAGTGGGGCAGCGCTCCCCACGGGAAGGACAGGGGTGCGGGTGCGGCAGCAGCAGGCGGGCGGGCGTTTGGTGCGGCCGGGAGCAGCTAGGGGAGGGGTTCGACCCTCCCCAAAGTCATATTTTTTTTTTTTGTTTTAAGATTTTTGTACAAGTGTCTGCAGGGGGCCGAAACCCCACAAATTTATTTATTTATTTTTTTATCTAGTTTATTTTAACTTATTTAAAACATATACAATGTATATATATATATATATATATATATATATATATATATATATATATATGTTTACTACCATACCTATTATAAAGAAATAAGATAAAATTGTTGCCATATATGTATATTTATACATACACAACTGCATACTTCCAGTGAAGAAGGCAAAAGAAATTTATACAAAGATGAAATACTTAAGCCATAGCTTCACACATATAAATCTGACCCATTTACTTTCAAAGATATTCCAAGAGAACTTGATCCATGCAAGATCAATTTATCTGATTATAACTGTTAAAATGACAATATTATCAACATGCCCATTTTCCTTTGAACACAAGTACAGCAGATTATTATTATTATTTTTACAACACTTAGCGGTAAAATATATTTTTCATATATTAAAATGAGATTGTGTTCCATCTAAAGAGCAAGCACAAGAAAATGTACGCTTTTAAATATAAAAACCAGCATACCTAGTTACTCTTGCTCATATGCATTTACTCTTACAATATGTATTGAAGGAAACAACCATTTTCCAATAAAATGAAAGACTTATTTCTAAAGGAAGAATTATCAAACAATAGGGTTGCTTCCTAAGAAAACAGCATTAAAACTTCTCTATATATTATTATTTCCAAGAAGCTAAAGTAAAAGAAACTAAAGATAAGATTCCTTCAAAATAAAGCCCAACAACTAACAACTCTTTCATTTCAAAAGAGATTATCTACCATGCTTCATGCTTAAGAAATCAACCATTACAATACTTTATTTTATTTTCTTGTTCAAGTTCACATATGCCACAATACATATCCTCCCAAAAAGGGTTTAATACAATATCTTTTCAAGACAATGGAAGCTCACACAAGCCATTCTTTTCAAGATACAATGAGCAAAAGAAGTCCATGAAATGGTGAAGGAGACAAGAAGGATTTCCAGATTGACAAGTGTCTTCCAATGGCTTTCCAACTCCAAAATCCTTCAAGGCCAACACAATGAGAAAGGGCTTGTTTAACCACCCAACCTTTAGGCATCATCACATGCCTATCCCAAGGTTGGGATGCATGCTAGCCTCCCCCAAGCCCATGGGAAAGAGGATAGCTAACCAACACTTGCACAAGGTGAAGGGTAAAACAAAAATGAAACAAGCACCCAAACATAAAACTCACAATCACAAGACTCCAACTTACAAGGGAGGAGAACCCATGTTCATCCTCCAAAATGGGGAAGAGAGGAGAAAGTTCTCCAAAAATTAAGCATCAATATAATTTGCACATTGAACACAACTTCTTAACCTCCTTATTGCTCCTTATTCACAACAAGACCCTCCTTATTCCTCCCCTTTCTCCAAGTCCTCCTTGGAAGGATTTTCAAACCCCAAAGGGGTTTCCTTACCAGGATGGGGAAGGAGATTCAAGCCAAATGAATCAACTTCCCCACCTCAACCTTTGAGGAAAAACTATAATGTCCTTCAAGGCTTGCCATCAAGCCTTGAGGATTGAGAGGAAAATTCCCTCTCTCTTCCCCCACACTCCAAACTCCATCATGCCATATGATGGAGGGAGTAAAAAAAAAACACACAACACTACAAGCTACACTCAACAATAACAAATTCAAACAATCAATCTATCAACTAAAATAAAGCAACACAATATTAAGATCTAAGAGCCTACCTCAAGGAAAGCTCTCCAAAAAGCTTCCTAACTTCAAGTTTTCCACTCTTAGCTCCAAGCAAATCTCAAGCTCCAAATCACCCAAGCATCCAAGCAAGAAATCCCAAAAAAAAAAGGTCCCTCTCATTTCCCATGAATGAGAATTTGAAGAGGAGCAAACAAGCATCCTCACAAATGAGGGGGTGACATGTGTCACCCCTCTCCCTCCTCATGGTCAAAGATGCCAAAACAAAAGAGAGAAAGGGTAAAATTATCTTTTTGCCCTCTTCTCCCAAATTCCCTTAAATGTTAGCAAGACAAAACTAGTTGAACTTTTGATAAACACACCAATCCACATCCCTTACATGGATGTGACAAAACAAGGGGTAGAAAGGAAGGGAAAACTCCCTCTAGCCTTGAAAACAAGCCCCCCTACCCATTAGGTAGGGTCCAAGGGCTCATTTTTGTGATAGGGGGACTCCCAAGCTACAAAGGGGTCCCCAAAAATGCCCAAAATACCCTAATTTCGGGTTTTGCATTTTGGCACAAGGGTAGAGGGTGTGGGGACCACCCAAGGGTCTCACATGTGACCCTAAACCCTTGTGATTAAGAGACTAATTAACAAAAATCAACAATTTAAAAGAAAGTGGGATTATTAACTCCCAAAACAAGTTTACAACTTTACTAATTAACCCTAAACAAAATTAATAATTCAAAGCAAAATACTTTACATACATTGGGGTCACTCATAGTGCCCAAAATTAATAATCATCTACCCTAGGGCTTCACACAGTGAACATGGCTAGGACTCAGCCCGTGGGCTGCTTGTGCAAGTTTTGAGTAGTTGGCCTGAATCCCACGTTCTCCTGTAAACACACCGCACTGCACACTCATTGCACACATTAACCGCACATGTCCGATGAATATAATTAAATGACATAGTAAGATATCAATGCATGCTAAACTAACCTAACATCCTACTGAAATCCAGATGTAACAACGTGCACAATTATATTCCATATTCCAAAAGTTAGACAAGATGATAAAACGACATATAATCCCACCATGCAACAACTATCCATCAATGTAATTAGGTTCCAAGCACATCATATTTCATTAGTTTCCATGTCATAACAAGAAAATGCGACAATAAAGAGATTAGGTTAAATTGGCGTTATACGCCTGAATGTCACACATGTCTAATATAATCAAATGTCTAAATATAATGTCCAAGATATCACCAATCACTGTCAAAACATGTCTATGAGCAAATAAATAACAAGCTACTGAGCTATAAAAAAAAGTGTGGGCACTACAGGTTTGGTGTCCCATTTACGGTTATTTCAAATAATGCAATAGATTTTCTTGGTCTAAAGGTGACTAAATGGGTCGTTGAGAATGGGATTTATCTCAAAACCTCATCCAATTATTATCCGCAAGGAACGGGTTGGTCGAGTCTAGTAACAAGAACCTCATACGGATCATCAAACATACAATGGAAACCAATAAAAGGACTTGGCACACAAACTTACAACTTCTTTTTTGGTAGACAAGATCATGCCCAAGAGAGCTATTGGAAATTCTCCTTTCATGCTGGTATATGGAAGAGAGGAAAAATTCGCTATCCTTGGAATTACCTTCTTTGGAGTTAGCATATCATCTTGAAGTTATGGAGAGTGATCCTATGACAGTCAGGTTTGTTGAGCTGATGGAGTTGGAAGAAGCTCGAAACAAGGAAATGAAGACTTTGGAGCAACATTAGGCTCAAGTTAAGAAATATTTTGATAGGAAGGCATCCAACCGACATTTTCAAGAGGGAGATTTAGTTCTCAAATGGGATGCTTAAAGGACCACCAAGTCGTGCATGCACGCCAAGTTTAATGCCCTTTGGAGTGGACTATATATTATTACAAGTTGCAAGGAGGCAAATTCATTTTTCTTATCTAGGCTCAGTAGAGATGAACTGCCCATTCATATGAATGGGATGCATCTCAAAGCTTGTTTTTCAGAGGTTTTACCCTATATAGTTTAGTTTAGGTTTGTTTTCTCCAAGTTCTTTGCACATTGTTATTGTTTTTTGTTTTAAGTTTTTGTTTTGTTAGTTTTGTTTTGTTCTTTGTGTGTATTCTGAATATTTCTAGTTTTACGACTCATTTTCCTAATGGATTGCTGAAGGCTACTGGACTAGTGCTTAGCATGAAAGCATTCCCGAGAGAGTTCCAAAAAAATTCAAATTTACAAGTTTCCCTTGTTGTGAGGGCTTTTTAAAAAAATACAAATTCTTTTCCCTTCCATTCTAAAATTTTTACTTTAAGAATTTTGTCTTACCATACAAAATTGAATTTCAGGAGTTTCTCTATATGTTTTATCTAGAAAATTGAAGAAGTATTCCAAAATCCAGACTTAAGAGGTTCTTAGTTTGAAACTCGGAGTTTTATTGCTTTCTTGTGAAAACACCTTGGAGAATTCTAAAGTCCAAACCTAAAGTTACTCAAATTTGAAACTTCGATTTCAAGTTTCAATTTCAATGTGCATTTTTCAGGAATTTGAACCAAAAGTTCCGATGTCAAAAGCCCGAAGTTCCAAAATTTTAGAACTTCGGGGTTTTGGACTTCGAGAGTCTGTTGCATGGTGGATGATCGCGCGAAAAATTTAGAATTCAGACCTCCGAAACATTAATTATTCAACAACCTCACACGTGTTGGCCCTTGAGCTTTAATTTTTTTGTCTACCTATATAAACCCCAATTTTCACTGGGCAATTCACTTGGACACGCTGATTTTTATTGAAACCCTAGTCGTACTTTCAAGGCACTTTTTTAAGGTTTTCTTCGTTTTTGGGTTAAGCTTGACATTTGGGGTCTTGTTTTATTGCTTTCTCTTATTTTCTTTTTCGCTTTCTTTTCTTCATTGTTTCGCAATCTTGTTGTTAATCTCAATCATGGCTTTTGTCATTGTGTTTTACTCATTCTCAACTCTCCTTGGCTTGGGCAATGTTGTTTGTACTCAACATCACAAGCTTCATACCTTAAAGGCATCGATTCCTCTGTACCTTAGATCATTGAAGAAGTCGTCGTTTTGCGGAGGTTGAAGAGTTTTGGAGTTCGTCATACATGCTTCGAAACTTGGAGTTTTCAGGGTTTATCTACTTCAGAATGGAGTTCAAAAGACTCAGAGTTTCGCAGATATGTTTTTTGGAATTCGGAAGTCCAAGAGTTCAGACCTTATGATCTTCGGGTTTCATATGTCATGATTTTGGAATTCGAAAGTTTTGATTTTTGGACATTCAGCAACTTCGGAGTTCGGATATTTCTCAACTATCCCTCAGGCATAGCTTTCAATTTCAGACTTTGGACTTCAGGTTTTTGGAAGTCTGGGAGGTTTTCACAAGGTTTTCAAGATTTCACCGGGTTCAAATCCAAATTCTTGTGAACTAATGTCTGCTTCTTCTTCAAAGGAAAAGACAAGATGAAGTATACTTATTTGGGAGTATCTCCTCCCACCTGTTTATCTTCAGATGTGGAAAATATTGGGACACGATCTTGGGCACATAGATATGGCCGAATTTTGGAAAAGAGTGAAGGATCCTAATAAGAAGCCTTGGATGCAAGCTATCTACAATAGTGGGCTTCCTCTTACCAGTGTCTTTCCTGCATCCATGCAGTGTCCAAATTTTTTCCTAGTGTAGCTTCACACTTTGACAAAGCCACTCGAACTGTAAAGGACGACGATGGTAATGTCGTGATCAGGTTGGACAATGAATTTTTCAAGATTTGTTTAAGCTTCCTGATGTGGAATAATATGCTACGATTTCCCAGTCTGCGATTGAACATTGGGAGGTAGAATATGAAGTTTTCACAAAGGTCATGATCAAGAGCTATTTAGCTAAAGCTAAAGGTACCACAACCAAACTTCCTAAGACAATTCCCTATTCGAACTTCATTCAGAAGTCAATGATATCATTTTCCTGTTGAGTAGGGTTTCAAGTCTCACTTTAGCAAGAGAGTTTCAAGAGTGGATGTTTCTTTACATAGCCACCATTAAGAAAAACAAAGAGTTTATCCAATGGGTGAGCATATTAGTAGCTCAATATGTTTCCAATTGGGAGATGTATTGACCTCAAAAAACTTTTTCATGACCTCTTTTCTCATCAATGTAGCAATTGTAATGAGAGAATATATAGGTTTGAATCAGAAGGTGTTAGGAGCACTACCTAGATATATGAATTATATCCTCAACTCTTCATGGAAGAAAGAATCAAGCACTTCAAGAGAGTAAATGATGCTTTCTTTGTTGTTCTTTGTATTATTTCAATAAGGATTTTATATGAGGCTTTTAGAAAAGTATGAGAATGGGGGCATTTATCTACAATTTCTGACATTCACTTATATTAGGGTACCAGGATTTTCGGTGCTCCAAATAAGTTGCCAAGATGTCCAAGTGATAAGTGGGTATTACTAGAGCTAGTTCGTCAACTGCTAGATTATCAAAAATCCAACATAATCGACACAAGGCAAGAATTCAATTTCCCATTACTATTGGGAGATATACTTGTGTCAACATTTATAAAGCTAATAATGTGGAAGGAGAAATGTCTCAAGTCACTCTGAAGAATTTTCATCCAAGAAATAATTTTGATTATTGGGGTAAGTTCAATCTGACAAGGATGGCCAGCACACGAGTTCCTCATTTAGAGAACATTTGGATTCATTGTTTAGACGAAACTATTGTAAGGCAAAGAGAGTTTGAAAGATTAACTTTGAGTGAAGTATTGTGCTTTGGCATTGTAGATGTTCCTAAAGGGTTAGAGGATGATGAGGAGGTACTTGATCCTGCCTATAAAATGGATAATATTGCCAATCAACCTCTACCTTGGATTGATTGGTACAAAGAAGAATGTAGCAATACAAAAGAAAGGCAGGGTCCATTTTAAGTAAAACATATGACGTCTTTAGAAACTTTAGGAATCTCACCCAAAGTGTCAAATCAACTCAGTAGAAATAGTTTAATCCCGGTTTATGAAAGGTCACCCTACACCTTCAAGAGGTAAAACGTCAACCCACAGGGCCACTACAAATCCATGAAAAAATTCATTTGTTGTAGGAGGTTCATCTTCTACAAAGGCTTCCACTACCAAGATCACATCTCCTAGGTTGCAAGTTTCTAAGTAATTGATTTGAGCACTTCTCTGGTTGTATCTCAGGTATTGTCACTTTCTCTTCCTCCTTCCCTACCATCTTCACCACCTTTGCAAATCCACTTTCCCCACATCATCACCCTTCCTCCAATATCATCTTTTGTTTCTTCCTTCCCTGTATCTTCCATCCATTCTCCTTCCATGGCTCAAGTATTCTCTTCTCTCCCTACACTCTCAGTAGGAGAGATAATGGGATCTCCATTTTCGACTCCACTTCCTCCTCGGCTCCCTTATGTTTCTAGGACTCCACCGAAGCTATTCTTTCCACCACATGCAAACTGATTTTGGAATACTCAACAAGTATGTGAGCCTTCCAATCTGTTGAAATCTCAAACATAGAACTAAGCATAGAGGTAAGGTAAGGTCTCCTAGATAAAGCATCAACAACAACATTATTCTTACCTTTGGTGTACTCTATGTCGAAGTCGTAGGTTTGTACCTTGTTCACCCATCTCTGCTGGCGATTGTTGAGATCCTTCTGCCCCATGAAGAACCTCAAATTGTTGTGATCCGTACGAACCACGAATTTTCTTCTCACAAGGTATTTTTAGAATTTGGCCAAAGCATACATGATGGCCAACATCTCTTTGTCGTAAATTGAGTACCCTTTCTCCACAAGGCTCAATTTCTAACTCTCATAAGCAATGGGGTGCATATCCTACATAAGCATTGATCCAATACCCTCTCCTGATGCATCACACTCAAGTACAAATGGGCGAGAGAAATCTGGCAATGCAAGAACAGGACATGAGCTCATTACCTCCTTGAGGTGATCAAAAACTTGTTGTGTTGCTTCGGACCAAGAAAAATCCCCCTTCTTGGTCAAATCTGTCAATGGAGCAATCAACCGAGAGAAGTTCTTCACAAATCTTCTGTAGTATGTGCATAGTTCAAGAACCCTCTCAACTGTGTCAATGTCCTGGGTGGTGGCCAATCCAAAATTGCTTGTATCTTCTCCCTATCAACCTTCACTACCCCTCCACCAATCACATATCCCAAATATAATAGCTTTGTCATGCCAAACTCACACTTAGAAGCTTTCGCATATAGTGAATTAGCTTCTAATATCCCCAAGATCTCATCAAGGTGCCTCATGTGATCCTCCCAAGTCCTGTTGTAGACCAATATGTCGTCAAAGAAAACCAATACAAACTTCCGCAAGTGGCGGTTGAACACATGGTTCATACAAGACTGGAAATTCGTTGGTGCATTAGACAACCCGAATGGCATCACTAAAAACTCAAAGTGACCATAATGGCACCTGAAAGTTGTCTTATGCACATCCTGCTCTCTAACCTTGATCTGGTGATATCCAGATCGCAAATCTATTTTAGAAAAATAGATTGCCCCTTATAGCTCATCTAACAACTCATCAATGCGTGGCACTGGATACTTATTTTTTATTGTCTTCTTGTTCAAGGCATGATAATCTATGCACATCTCGCATGGTTTCATCCTTCTTCTTCACCAACACCACTGAAGAAGCAAAAGGATTGGAACTAGGTCTGATATGCCCCATCTCAATGAGCTCATGGATAGTCCTCTCAATCTCATCCTTAAACCGTTTGGGGTGACGGTAAGGAGTAGTAACCACAGGTCTAATGTCCTCAAGCTCGATCACATGTTCAAATCCCCTATCCGGAGGTACACCTGGAGGTATGTCACCAAAAACTGCACTATGCCTATCCAATAGACCTTGGATATCCACATGATACTCTGGCTGCCCATCCTCTAACTTCTTGGTCGAAACCAAGCACTATACTACCCAATCAACCCCATTATGCCTGTGAATCCTCTCAATCCTCTTAGTTATAACAACCCTAGGTGCATCTGTAGACAAACCTCTCAAAGTCACATTCCTCCCTTTGGACTTAAACTTCAGCTCCATCATCTGAAAGTTAGTCCAGAATTCCCCAAGGGAATGGAGCCACTACACTCCAAGCACAAGGTTGGTCTCTCCAATACCAACAATATAGAAATCATCGGTAACTCCGTATAGTTACCCATCATGATGCTCAACTGTGGAACTCGCTGTGTGCATCTCATAGACTCTCCATTGGCTATAACCATGTTGAAGCCCTCAAAATCCTCTGCATGTAATCCTCGCCTCTCCACCAATGATGCATCAATAAAGTTGTGGGTTGCCCCACTATCAATGAGTACCACTACTCACTGACCCTGTAAAACTCCCCTAACTCTGAATGCCTTGTACCTCGGGGTACTAGACAAAGTGGCAATAGTCTCATGGGGGAAAGTCTCATCCTCCTGCTCCACCCCTGCACTGTCCAATGCCTCTCCATCTCCATCCTCCAATCCCTGAGTATCCTCCTCATCACCATCACTCTCCTCGAAAACCTCTATGAATTGGGCCTTCCCTCTACCCCTAATCATGTCCTAGAACCCAAGGTGTGTGGCAATCGAAACATAGTTTCTTTTGCCTCAACTCATCTCTGTCCTCTCTAGATATGAACGGTTTCTTCGTTGCATCTTGCCTAGGTGGAGGCACCTTCGGTTGTGAGCCATCGGGTCTAGATGGAGGTACCTTAGGTTGTACTCGAGGTGGGAACCTCGACTTTGGAGTGGATAACTTCAAATCACGTGCTCTCCTAATAGCCTCATGCAAAGAAGGCTCAAATGCCTTCCTAAATCTAGCTAGAGCATCTGTTAAACCTGTTATGAAAAGTGAAGTCAACCTCATCTCTGAAACATCGAGTACCATGACAGATAATCTTTGAAAATCTGTAATGTACTTATCTAAGGAACCTCTCTGTCTCAAGTGAGTCAACTCCCTAAAATATTTGTCAAGGTCCCTCTTGTCAAATCTACTCATCAGCCTCTGTGTGAACTCTACATAAGTATCAATATGTATGTGCTCCTGTATAATCAATCCATGTTGACACCACCATGTGCATCTCCCTCAAGATGTAGGATGGAAAACTTAATTGCATCCCCCTCGCGCATGGAATATGAGTCAAAGTATGTTTTCAAGTTATGAATCCAAGACTATGCGGTGCACTTCTTAGAACCATTGAAGTGTGGAATGGAGATTTGTCCCAATCTCCTTTGTAGTTCCCGTAGCTAATGATCTCTCTTGCATTACTAACAATCTTCATTTTGCGGTACTCTGTGAAAGGCATATTATCTATGAAGCCCTCGCTCAATGATTGGTACCTTTCCCAATAAGACTTCTCATCCAAATCATCTACTAGTTGCCTTACCTGTGAAACTTCTAGATCCTTCAAGAAAGAAGGTTCGTGGAGTCCCAAAGGCTTGGTAGAAGAGTGGGGAGACTATTTTCTTGACTTTTCATTTTCACCTCTTTGAGTCGTGTGTCCCATATTATTGCTTTCCCCTCTCTTTGTATGAGTCTAAAGTTTTCCCTGTGCTAATCTCTCAGTGAGCTAGCTAAAATAGAGACTAGTGGTTTCATGTTGCATCATTGTGTTGGTGAATAATTGCTTCGTCAAATCCACACCCATGTCATCATTGTCTCTTTCTCCCATCTTTCAACCCCACATGATGGAAAAACAACTGCTCTAAAACCACTGAAATATCCTTAGTGGGATACCACTCAAAAACACACAAATTATAGATAAATTGCAATAAATAGAAAATCTGATTTTTGTCGTAAATACTCAGCTAGGGCAACGAACTGATTTTTATTTATATTTCTCAAAATACTTGTCCAAAACACATGAAAATTTGCAGAAAGCTTGCTAGAATAATACAGAGCACTAGAACAATATTTTTGGAATTTTTCGAATCATATATAACTACTTAAAATTACGAAAACCCTAAACAGCTAGAAAACTTCTAAAATTCATATCTTCTCAAATACACATGATAAAATTATGAAATTTTGGAAATAACATCTATTAATAATATGAATGAAATCCCAACCGCAAACCTGGAAAAAGCACTCTGAAAACCCTCCAAAACCATTGTAAAATCCCAAAATGGGTCACTCAACCCGAAAAAGACCAAAACCCTCCAAAATTCCTTCGTAATGGCGCCAAAACCTGCTCTTAATCAACTGCAATAAACCAGATCCAAAACCCTCGATTTTCTTCCACAAAAATCTCAAAATTCCTCCAAAACCCTTCTTTGAAAACCACAGAAATTGATCTCTAAAATTTGTCATTAATCACTCCAAATTAACAAGCTAGGGTGGTGAAAATTGACAAGTTATGGTGGATCTTTCACTACCAAAGAATGCCCTACTAGTTAGGAATGGATCTCTCACCACTGAAGCTAGGGTTCCTATGGGATCTTACTCCACAAGCTAGAAAAATCAATCAATGAATTGCTCAATGAAAATCATAAGTGTGTATGCAAGAATGAGCTCCCTTTCTTCCCAAACCTCATTTTATAACTTTTCATTACCTTTTTTCCAAGTTGGGAGCTCCATGTGGGACTAAAAGTGACTTAAGTGACCCCAACGAAGAAATAGAATAATAAAGTACTTAAGTCACCCCAACGAAGAATTATAACATTAAAGTGTTATTAGTCACCCCCTTAACGACAAAACATAATGTTTGCCCCCACCAAGCCACTTAACACCCATGCCAACGCAAAAATATAACAAATAAGCAAGGTGGAATACCCAATAGCCTCTAAAGTCTTTAGCCCCTTGGGTATGACCAAGGCTAAGACTAAATTTTGGCCCTTAGGCCCTCTGTGAAGGAAAGGGGACATTACAATGTCGCTCAATTTATAGAAGCCACATGGAGGAATGGATGGTTAGGATGAAGCCATGATGGATTTAGATCAATGGTTGGGATTGATTTGGATGAGGAAGGTTCTAGAGATGGGAGGGATTTTAGTAATTTTAAATTCATGGAAGGTGGTAAAAAGAAGGCTCTAAAAATGAAGAACTCTAGAAAGGGTTAGATTAGGTTAATGATGATTAGATAAGAGATTAGTTGGAGGATTTGTAGGAGAGGCTAGGAGGGTAGGTGGAGGTAGGTAGCTAGGAATTTTAAATTCCTAAAATATGAGATGATGTGATTAGAGAAATTAATCATGATGAAGGGGTATGTGGGATGTTATAAGGTTGGATGTGATGAAGAGATAATTGGTAAGGGAGACTGTTGTAAGTGTATCATTGTAATGAATTGTTACACCAAACCTCGAGGCGTTGGTGAAATCCACCCACCAAGATCATATCATCCCACCACGCTCCACAACTTGGACTCTAGGCCGACAAACCTCCTTATCACCAACTATGCTTCACTCAGCAAACCCCATTTGACAACCGGACTTTGGGCTCTACGCTAGAAGATCTCCTTGTCACCCACTTCGTGACCTGAACCCTAGTGGTTGCTCTAATACTAAATGCACGATGAACTATTACACCAAAACCTCGAGGTGTTAGTGAAATGCACACACCAAGATTATATGATGTATACACTAAGTAGGGGTAGTACTATAGAAATGTTGTCACGATACATGCGTGAAATTATGCAGTATTGGACCCTTTGACAGTTAGGCTCTAATACTTTTTGTGTGTTTCAATTGCCTGGAAATGGTCTTCGCGATACTTTCTCGCACAACTTTAGGATGAGCTATAGTCACTTGCAACAAAGTGGAAACCTTATAAACCTACAATAGCCTTCATCAAAGCACTAAAAAATCACAAGGAAAAATTATGTGTGTGGTGAGACTGGACTACTCTTGGCAGTCATCCTAACCAAACTAATCCAAGTGTTGAACTACATGCCTTTGTGCAGAATCAAGCCTCATATAGTTCTCATAAGTGCTTGTGCAAGTGTGAGTGTGATCTAAATCAAACCCTTATAGGTGACCTAGTGCCTCTTGACACAAAGAATAGGGGCTAATTATATAGTATAAAATGTATTGTTAGTGCATAATCACAGCACCCCCAAATGGCCTCGAGTTTGAAATGGGGCATTCGGTGTGATTGCACAACATTGGACCATCTCTCAAGTAACTTGCGGACTTGAGATGGACCTTCAGAGAAGGTTGGTTCCTGCTTCCTAATCTACCTACCACAATCTACTCCAGTGCAGGCATAACCTATCTAATCCTAATCTAACCTTTCCAAGGAGACAGGAGAGAGAGAGAGAGTGTGTGTGTGTGTGAAAGAGAGCATACACTAAGCAGTGATACACCAAAAAGGAAGTGGTTGATCACGAATCCTAACTACCTGAAGTGGAGAGAGGTGAGCAGAGGAGGGGGTGGACAAGATGCACCACAAACCAAAGATGAATGTCACACGGAACACCACTTCAAAATCCATTAAACATAGCTCCTAGAACCTGCAATAAACATCAAACTATGCATGGTATACCCTGCAATGACGAGAGGCAAGAAGAGACAACAAAATAAGCAAGGATGGACAAGATGGATCACGAAACAAATTTTATTGCTCCATAAGTCACATGGTACATCATCAGTGGGCAAGAAGTAAGAAAATGCCATTACAGAGCCATGAGGAGAGGCTTAGACTCCACATTCTACCCTAAGGTAGAATGAGAGAGGGGGGCAAGAGAAAAACAATGACCAACCTTTTAGAAAATGTCCCTTCTTTACAATATATAGGAAGAATAAGAGAGAGAGGAGAGAAAATTTGAAATCTACTCTAACCACCCCCTGGAAGCATTAATCCACCTACCACAATGAAGAGTCTCGATGCAACACCCATGCCTCCGTCGATGTCCCAGAGTAGGCCGAAAGAGCCCATTCTTCATCATGGCGGCAGGTGGGAGACTTGACAGCCCCCGAAAATAACGGGCCAAAACATTAATGGAGGCAGGTGAGAAGTCGTGCCGAGATATTTCTAAAAAGTCCTCTCCCGCCCAAATCCAAGTTTCCAGTTGAAAGATATGGTTGTCTGAAGATCAGGGTCACGGGCGCACAATATTTAAAAGAGTTTGTCCATACAAGGTCCACGTGGCAGCCTCACACGTCTTGAAGATTCAACCCCTTCCTTTCGCTCTTGAAATTGCATCGACTGACACGTGGCGGCTTCACGTGGCTCTTCGGTTTCTCTCTATTCTTCCCTAAGTCCATAATGTTGGCGGAGACATTGTGCCCAACCCGAGACACGTGGAGGTTTTGCGCTCATTTGGAAATTGCCCCTAGATTTTGATTTTGAAGTTGTACGGTCGAGACACGTGGAGGCCTCCACAGGCTTTTGGACTTTTCAACGGCCGACCTTATCTTTTCAGACTTTGACCACGTGGCGAGTTGGCACTCGTTTGGGGACTACCTTTTGGGTCGTGCCTTTGAAATTGTGCCAAAGAGCGACATGTGGCATCGTCCGACAACTCTCTAATCTTAGCCAATTCCCTTTGTCGATACATTTGACTTCTATTGGACCCAAACCACGTGGAGATTCTGCGCACATTTGAGTCCCGCTCTTTAGACCTTGGTGTTACGCCGATGAGACACGTGGAGGCTTCCGCCGACACTCTTATACTTAGTCGATTTAAACGGTCGGCTCTGTCCCCTTTTTTGGACCTGGGACATGTGGAGGCTTGGCACTTATCTGGGAGACCCGCTTTTGGATTAACCTTTGAAGATGCATCGAGCTAACGCGTGGCGCCTTCCATGAATGACTCGATACTTAGCCGATTCGGGCCGATGCTTTTCTCGGACCCTAGACATGTGGAAGCCTCGCGCTCATTTGGAAACCCGCTCTGTATTTCACTTCTAATGTTGCGTCGAGTTGACACATGGTTCCGTCTCCTAGCTCGCCCCATTTTAAATTTTCAATGGCCGATGATGAGACCCATGGGTTAGCGGCCCTTTTAAAACTATGCCATTTTGCGAAAAGTGTAAATCTTCCAAAGTCCCGTGGACACTGTCACCACATTTATACTATTGGCAAAATTTCCTCCACGTGCTCGCCCGCAAAACCCACTTTTGGCAAAGAAATCATCCACAGGGCCGCCCCCGCCAATCCGCAATATTCATTTTCAATTAGCAAATAATCTTCCTAGGCCCATCGTCGCCCGCTTTTGGCAAAAAATCCTTCCTAGGCCCACCGGCCCCCATTTCTGCGAAATATGAGGAGTTAGAAGGACTTCTTTATATATATGGAAAGGGAAGAAATTTCCTATCTGATGGAAATGCTTTAGGGGGCCTTAAGTGCTTAAAATATGTAAAAATTCATATTGAAGCACAAAAGAGGGGGAATGGTGTCAGTTGACCCAAAATAAGTGTGAGCTTATTTGGTCAACAATTTAGCGACTCATGGGGATCACCTACCTGCTAGGTGAAAGGATTAGTTGCCTTGAAGCATCCATTAGGCATGGAGTCTACCTCATAAACACAAATCTGATCTAAACTTTGGAAATACGATCCCTGAGCCACTTGGAAACTACTAGAACTAGAGTTGTCCTCACCAAATTCTACTTCCAATGCACTATGCATGACCAACAAATCACCACAACACACACTATGTACAAAACATAAAATCATACATGCTCCAAGTGGAACATGCAGAGTGTGCAAAGCACTTTTTATGCTTTGAAACAAAATTTACTCCTACTCCTACACTAACCAAGAGAAAAGAGGCTCAAACAAATCTTACAACTAGCAGGAGAAGTAGCTTCCCTTCTCAAAAGGGGCAGCCATGCAAATGATTTGATATTGAATATGGTTGCTTGGATGAGTGAAAAACTAACAAGAGGTCAATCCTCCACCCATATCATCAAGGTATTAACATCAATCGAAAATACCTCCTCAAGTTGATTAGCATTGGACTCCTAGAGGTGTTGATGGTGACCCTTGGTGCTTTGATACTCATCCTCATGTCCTAAAGTGGGCATGACTGGTTTTGGCTTCTCCCTTGGCTCCAATGAAGCCAAGTACCTGATAAGGCACGGTCTGGTCCTTTGAATGTGCCCATTGCTCTAAATTTCAACTCCAAGAGTGGAGTCTTCTTGCTGACCTTCCTTGGTGGATGATGTGAGAGAGATGATGACATCCTCTTGCCTTTTCCCTTCTTTCTTTGTGAAGAACATGGAAGATTCATATCTTCCAACCTTGGTTCCAGAGGGTTGTTGTGAAGGCAGGTTGTTGTCCTTGGATGTTCTCCTTCATGGCAGCAAGCTCATGTGCTTAGAAGGTGGATGATGGAGGAGCAAATGATGTTATCTCCTCAAGCTCCTCTCCATCAAAGCAATCTTCCAAGTCTGACAGATAGTATGCCTCCTTGTTGTCTTGTTGCATGTGCTCGACCTCCTCCATGGTGTCCTCTTGATCTGCAACTTGCTCACCATGGTTCCCTTCATCCTCAAACATGAAGTTTGAAAGATCAAACTCTTCTTCAACATTAGAGCTTGAAGGGGATGAAGTGGGAGGAAGAATGAAGGTTCTTCTTCGTGGCTCTACTGCACTTGCACTGAGCCTCTAAGCCGTCAACTATGGTGTGTGGTTCTCAATCAAATCAGGCCCTGGGTTCATCAATCAAATCGTGGCCTCAACCTTTCAAATGAAAGTAAAAAATCTTCAATAATGTTTCTTCACTAAGTGGCCTCAACTCTTTCTTCTTGATTTGATCTCTCTTCAACTTGACCTCCTTATTTTTTGTCCTCTTTTTCTATCATTTCTTCTCTATTGGGACTCTTCTAGTTGTCTTTGATGGATTCTTGAGTATCTTCCCAACATGGACTTGGGAAAGCAAGAGAAGTGGTAGGTTGGGATTCAACCAGTTTTTTATTGTTTGTGGTGGAGAGGGAGGTGGAACTTCTTATTTGTTTGGAGGGGATGACTTCTTGGAAGGGAAAAGGGCAGAAGAATTGAGATGAGGTGAAAGATTAGGAGATGGAGAAGGGAAGTCAACACTTGGAGCAGAAAGTGAGGGGCTTGACTCTTGGCACTGCTGAAATGATAAAGTTTGAGAAAGAGAAAATGAAGGACAAGGAGTTGGTGACTGACTTACCCATTGACAAGGTTGTCTCACACTCGCTTATATGCCTCAATATCCTCAATCCACTGTACAAGTTGAGGTAGCATTTCAACCATGAAGTCAACCTTCTCCTGAGGGTTGTAATGTCTTGGCATAGGGCCGGCCCATGGACAAGGTGCCCTATAGCCAATTTTGAATGCTTTCATCTGAGATGTGGCCCTTGATTGTACCATGTGTGCCTCCATCCTTTGAATCTTCTCCAACAAACCAGCATTCTCCACATAACCATCACCATGAATGCGTACACCCTTGCTCTTGATAAGCTCCTTGGCCAAAATGGTTTTGACACTGCTCATATGGGTAAGCATAATGGTTCTAGATTTTATCATAATGTTGATTTGGAGGGGTCGTGAAATACATTGGAGATTGGATGCACCGTGGTTGCTGCAAGTGTGAGTTCTAAGAGGGAAATGAAGTCATGATTACACAACTTCATGAATGGAAGAAAATGAAAGATGTGGAAGGAATAATGGATGAAAATGGATGGGAGAAAGGTCTGCAACTCAAGATGATGGGTTGTTGACTAGATGGAGTCACCAGATGTGTTTGAAAGTGCCTCCGAATCTTTGGATATTAACACTCGAAAGTGAACACACCAACTTTGCTAATATGAAGAGGTAAGGTGCTTCAACTGTCCCACCGAGAGTGCCAAAACTGTTAGTGCAAAATCACAACACCCCAAATGGCCTCGAGTTTGAAATGGGGCATTCGGTGTGATTGCACAACATTGGACCATCTCTCAAGTTGTGGGACTTGCGGACTTGAGATGGACCTCCAGAGAAGGTTGGTTCCTACTTCCTAATCTACCTGCCACAAGCTACTCTAGTGCAGGCAGAACCTATCTAATCCTAATCTAACCTTTCCAAGGAGACTAGGAGAGAGAGAGAGAGAGAGAGTGAAAGAGAGCCTACACTAAGCGGTGATACACCAAAAAGGAAGTGGTTGATCACAAATCCAAATTGCCTAAAGTGGAGAGAGGTGAGTAGAGGAGGGGGTGGACAAGATGCACCACAAACCAAAGATGAATGTCACACTGGAACACCACTTCAAAACCCATTAAACACAGCTCCCAAAACCTGCAATAAACATTAGAGTATGCATGGTATACCCTGCAATGACGAGAGGCAAGAAGAGACAACAAAATAAGCAAGGATGGACAAGATGCATCACGAAACAGATTTTATTGCTCCATAAGTCACACGGTACATCATCAGTGGGCAAGAGGCAAAAAATGCCATTACAGAGCCATGAGGAGAGGCTTAGACTCCACATTCTACCCTAAGGAGAAAGAGAGAGGGGGCGGGAGAAACAATGACCAACCTTTTAGAAAATGCCCCTCCTTTACAATATATAGGAAGAATAAGAGAGAGAGGAGGGAAGAATTCGAACTCTGCTCCAACCACCCCTGAAGCGCATTAAATCCACCTACCACAATGAAGAGTCTCATTGCAACACCCATGCCCCGTCGTTGTCCCTTACTAGGCAAGAAAGAGGCCCATTCTTCATCATGGCGGTAGGTGGGAGACTTGACAAGCCCCGAAAATAGCGGGCCGAAACATTAATGGAGGCAGGTGAGAAGTCGGTGCCGAGATCTTTCCAAAAAGTCCTCTCTCACCCAAATCCAAGTTTCCAGTCGAAAGATATGGTTGTCTAAAGATCAGGGTTGCGGGCGCACAATATTTAAAAGAGTCTGTCCATATAGGGTCCATGTGGTAGCCTCGCGCATCTTGAAGATTCAACCCCTTCCTTTTGCTCTTGAAATTGCATCGGACTGACACGTGGCGGCTTCCACAAGTCGTTTGGTCTCCTCTGTATTTTGCCTAAGTCCCTTATATTGGTAGAGACATCCGTGCCCAACTCCGAGACACGTGGAGGCCTCCACAGGGCTTTTGGACTTTTCAACGGCTGACCTTATCTTTTTGGACTTCGACCGCGTGGCAGGTTGGCACTCGTTTGGGGACTACCTTTTGGGCCGCACCTTTGAAATTGCGTCGGTGCGACACATGGCACCGTCTGCACGGCTCTCTATACTTAGCCGATTTAAACAAAATGACTCCGTGCCCTTTTCGGACCTGGGATACATGGAGGCTTGGCGCTTGTCTGGGAGACCCGCTTTTGGATTTACCTTTGAAGATGCGTCAAGCTAACGTGTGGTGCCTTCTGCGAGTCTACGATACTTAGTTGATTCGGTGATGCCTTTCTCGGACCCTAGACACGTGGAAGCCTCATGCTCATTTGAGAACCCGCTCTGTATTTCACTTCTAAAGTTGCACCGAGTTGACACGTGGTTCCATCCGCTAGCTCTACCCCATTTTGACTTTTCAACAACCAATGAGACTCCGCGGGCTTGCGGGCCCGCACTTAAAAACTACGTCATTTTGCAAAAAGTGCAAAAGTTCCAAAGTCCCCGTAAACCCATCGGCCCGCATTTATACTATTGGCAAAATTTCCTCCGCGGACCTACTTTTGGCAAAGAAATCATCCTTTGCTCGCAAAAAGACATCTCGCCCGCATTTTCCACTTAGCAAAAGTAATCCTTCTCGGGCAAGGCCCGCCCGCAATTATACTTGTGCCTTTTGCGAAAAGTGAAAAAATGACAAAATGTCTCCCACCGCCCGTCGGTCCACAATTTCCATTGATAAAAAATCTTCCCTAGGCCCGCCGGCCCGTTATTGGCAAAAAATCATTTCCCAGGGCCATCAACCCGCCATTTGCGAAATATGAGGAGTTAGGACTTCTTTATATCTCTGGAAAGGGAAGAAATTTCCTATCTAATGGAAATGCTTTCAAGGGGCCTTAAGTGCTTAAAATATGTAAAAATTCATATTGATGCACAAAAAGGGGGAAATGGTGTTATAAGTGTGAGCTTATTTGGTCAACATGTACCTAACACGACAATAGTGTGATGTGGTGTGCTTCACCACACGACTTAAACCTTTGTTCCTTGAAACCCTTTGACAATTATTGGAATGACTTTGCTCTTGCTAACACATGGCTTTGTTACCTTTTCGTGCCCGAAAATGGAAGATAAACTCTTTGACTGGTTGAGTGTTTTCCACATATAGTAGGGGTTGCTCGAATTGATAAGCCGTTGATTTTGGATGATTTTGGAGAACCTTGAGTACTTTTGGAATGATATTTGCAATATGAGCTTGTAAGAATGTTATGTGAGTTATAAAGTGATATTGACTTGCTTATATAGCCTTCTATAGGTGAAATATTCTAATAAGGCCAACCCTAGGAAGATGAAACGACACAATAAAGATATTCAAATTGAATGCAAAATCGAGAGAATGTGAAATGTTAGGGTCAGATATTTCACATCATGACTAAACTGCATACTGATCATGTATAGGCGAGATGTGATAAAAAAATAGAAAGTTATAAAATGATGCACAAGGCTAGTTTATGCTTTGATTAAATAATATTTCATCAATTGACGATAGAGCAAAGTGTAAAGATGAACAAGTCACAAAAGAGCTAGAAAAATATACGATTAGATTCGAATATGAACTTTTGTCTTAGCAAGGAAGCATAACCAAACTTGGCATTTTCAGAAATAAGTTACAAATTTTAGTGTCTACATGGAGAGGTCGTGTAGAGTTATGCCTTCGGATGACAAGGAGGTGAAGAAGGGATTTATGTAGACCCTTTAAAAATGTATAGTGCAGAGAAGGCTTCACAAGTCATATTGGAGTGGCTCAACTTCACTAAACTTGATGGCTACAAAACTCCAACAAAGAAGGACAAAGTAACATTAACATAAAGGAGAAGTCAATCGGTTGGTGGTGACCGAATGAGCGTACATGACCGATACAAGCACTTGTAATTCACCCCCTTTCCCAAGTTTTTAGTTCATTTTCCTTTAAGAAGAATTGGTAAAGATATCGTAGGATCCACTCTATTAAAATGGATAGACTTACCTCTAAGAGAGCAGAGAAGCTGTAGCTATACGCAATGCTTTACATCTCATAGATCACAAGACAATTGAGTACAAACATAACCCAACATTATGGTGGGATGTAGATCTCGAGGAGCCGAGGAGAGTAGAGAGAAAAAAATTGTGTAATAGAGATTGATTGGGTTCTCCGCAGAGGATGGGGATGATAGTTCCAACAAGGAGTTCATGGATGTTGTTTCAAATGATGATTCAAATTTTTGCATTGTAACATGTACTCTTCTTTTTGTAATATTGTGATTGGTGTAATTGAATTTCATATTGATGATATGAATATCGATATTGTCAACTGATCAATTGCGATGGTTTTATTTTATCTTATTTAGCTTTGTAAGTCTTAAATGGTTTTATTTCAGCTATTTAAGTCTCAAATGGTTTTATTTCAACTTGTATAAGTCTCTTCTAAGCTATTTTTATATTTTAGTCACTTAATTTTTATATTTATATATTATTTCAACAAAGTCGTCCCCACTATCCCCAATTTTTTTTTAAATGTCGTTTATTTTTACATTTTAAATATTTTCTATTATTTTAATTAACTATTTCCCCACAAAATTTAGAAATTTTGTGTTGTCTTGGAGTCCTAGTTTACCATGGGTCTAAAGCCTATACGAGGGATATGGAATATGGGGTTTACCTAGAATCCCAAGGGTTGTGAGCAAGAGCTATGGTTAAGCAAGAGCTAATCCTAAATTAAGGATTTAAAACAACTAAGTGGTAACTATGTCTTATATATAGAGAAATAATATAATAGACAAAGATATGCTACACTACCCTAGTCTAATAATGATGTATCTAAATAATCAACAACTTAAAGGAAAGAGTTCAAGATTAGAGATATTTACATTGGCATTGATATTATAGGAGAATTAATCCCCATCCTTGGTTTGTAGCAGCTTGCAAGAAATTGTTGTGGGTGGATCGTACGAGGGATAAGAAGAAGACCTAAGTAGACCAAAGTTGGGGACTCCAAAAATAAGGTAGATCTTGTTGGCTCAACACTTATTTTTATCCTCCTAGTAACCTAGTGCTCCAAAGATGACCTCCAAGTGTACACTCCACTAAACTTTGCCACCTCTTAACCTTTAAGGGTAGATTTACGAGCCTCAAGTAGATAATACAAATAAACGATATATTTGAGAAAAGACAATCATGACACCTATTAATAGGGAAACATAACCCAAAGTCATAACTCGCATACATGATGCCATTGGCTATAGGTGATGATGTTGGGTACAAAAGGATGTTACAGCCAATGACATCAGCTGCAACTAGTCCAATAAAAGTTGAGGGAGAGGAGAGAGGGGGAAAGATGAAGGAAGACACTTGAAGCAAGTTTGAAGATGATTTCAATATGCTACGGGGGGAGCACAAAGTGGTGTAAAAGATGGTATAGTGGAAGTAGGAAGGCAATAGAAAATGCCACGATGATCTCTCGATGTTACAAACGAACCCCAACTATTTCCCATTACACCTCTCTAACCCAATTTGAAAGCCTCTAAGAAAAATCATTGTCTAATTTATCCCTTGTTTTTGTTGTACCTCAATCATCTTGATGTTGTAGTAATAGCAAATGTCATGAAGCCAATTCATTGTTAGACTCCTCAGCCCCTCTCTACCCCACCCACCTACATGTAACAATGATTTATTAGTGAGGGCGCTTGTTCAAAGTTAAGCCTAACATCACGACTAACTACGGTACACAACCCTTCACTATTAGCATTAAATATCCCACCAATGGATTACGTAGAGACCGACTCATATCTTTGGAAATTGACACCATTCGATGAAGTCCCTTATTTTGACAAGGTTATACTCCCCGGAGAAAAAGCCCCTATGGAAATTCATTGTCTAACTTATCCCTTGATTCTGCTATATAATTCAATCATCTTGATAATGCAATAATGGTAAATGCCATGCAGCCAATTCACTGTTATATGGTTCCAAGTATGTTTGTCTCCCACTCCGTATGGAGAGTTGTTATTCACCAAATTAGAAATCAAAGGCTCGACTCTTATAATTTGTGTAGATTCTACATCTTTGGCTTGCATTATACATAGGAATTGTCAATATGTTGAGTTCTCTTTCCATGATATTTACCCACACTTAAAACAAAGTTGAAGACTCACCAAGGATCTATTGCATCCAAGATCTACTTCCCAACCAAATCTTCCAAGAGACAAATTTGGCCTAGATATTGTGACGCATCTTATCTTAGTGACTATGATGTATATGACATGCAAAATAACAGCACACGCATACACATACATCACCACCCAAGATCAACTGCCAACCAAAGCTTGTGAGAGATATTTTCTAGGCACATGCCTGCAATAAATTTCAAACATACATGGAAGCATGTATTCAAATATAAATACGTACATATGAATATGATAATGATGATGATAATGTTTACCATCATCTGAGATCAAAAATGTCCATTAGATGTTTATAACAATTTCCTTATGTTTTAGTGCATTTCTTCCTATGGTTGATCATGTTAAAAAAATGCCAAAGTTCTTTTTGATTCTGATTAGCTAATAGCTTCTGAAAACCTGAAATATTAAGAAAATTTGAAAAGTTTTTAATGATATTGTAGTAGCAGGACAAATAAGCAAAAACTAGTAGTAATCCTCAATTTTGTTGGCATCAAAATATTGTCAGATATGTTCTTCTCCAAGCATTTCAGGTTTAACCCAATGGCCGGTTTCCATATGGAAATCATGTGCATTACTTCTATGGAATTTTTTTATATTTTGGCTAGAAATATTTGATAAACAATTTTGGTCTAAATTTTCAAGTCAATAACTTTCTTGTAGTGCCATAGTGTTTTCCTTTTTTAATTTTATCAATATTTCAAACTTTTTGGGTTTGTAAATTTTAATATTCAGTTGATCAACCTCTCTTGTATATGTGTATGTATATAATTCTTGGATACAAGAGAGTTGATCAAATAAATATTTATTGATTATGTTTGTTTTCTATATATATATAGAAAACAAACATAATCAATAAATATTTATTTGATCAACCTCTCTTGTATCCAAGAATTTTATACACACACATAGCATTTTTGAAGGGCATTTTAGATTACAAACTAAAAGAACCCTACAATATGCTTGTAGTGAACACTGAATATGACAGTGATAGAACTTGTAAATATAGAAAACAAACATAATCAATAAATATTTATTTGATCAACCTCTCTTGTATCCAAGAATTTTATACACACACATAGCATTTTTGAAGGGCATTTTAGGTTACAAACTAAAAGAACCCTACAATATGCTTGTAGTGAACACTGAATATGACAGTGATAGAACTTGTAACATTAGCTTAATCGGTATATCTGTTTTTTTAATTCCTATTTTGTCAGTAACCTTTATAATTACTTCTAATTTCATACATATTTTGTATGTCTATAGTTTTTTTAATCTAAACTTCAATAGTTTCTACAGAAAAATCTTGTTCCAAAAACCTTCTTGCAACTGACAATAAAACATACCCTTGCTTTGTCGTTTTTGCATACGGTACAATTTCATATGATACTTGACCTAGATAACCAGTATATTCGCAATTTCCCCAAACTTTGTAAGTGATCAGAAAAAGAAAGAGGCCATACCTAATAAGCTGCCAACCCAAGCCTGGATTCGTAGTAGCTTGTCACTGTGCACATTTAAATTTTCTGTTTATTGTTATTTTCTCTTGGCATCACCAATAATCTGCAGAAAAAGGGAACCCATCTTTGAAGCGATAGAACTACTGGCATTCCTTGCAACAATTTCTCATTTCACTATCTTGGAGATGAACTTAGTATCCATGTGGCAGTCAAGTTCTTGCAATACGGATCAGTGTAGCAAAATGGCCATTTAAGTGCATATATGCAATAGCCAACTTGTCAATGTTATAACAGAGAATATGTTCCTTCTACTCAACTTCATGCAGCACAAAATTTGAGTCAGGTACATACCCTGCATCTTTCGTCTGTCTGGATAGGCTGTCTAACTTGGTATAGATTCCCTGTGTTTGGGGGTGTGATGTGCCATCAACAAGAAAAGTATGAACGTTGTTATTTAGCTCAATCCAGCTGCACCCTGGATTCTTTTTTGCCTTGTTATTTTCATCATCTTTCTCACATTCCGTATGCCATCCCACTTCCCTGTGGCAGCATAAATGTTTGACAGCAACACATAGTTTGCAGCATTCTCAGACTCCAAATTAATAAGTTGTTCCGCAGCCCGTTCTCCTATCTTTATATTTCCATGTAATCTACAAGCACTGAGCAAAGCCCTCCAAACAGCTACAGGCTTCTTTGGCATTTTGTTAATTAAGTCTTCTGCCTCATCCAGGCGCCCGGCACGTCCGAGAAGGTCTACCATGCAGCAATAGTGATCCACTCTGGGCACGATGTCATATTCTAGACTCATGCTATGAAAGTAATAACAGCCAACATCCACTAGGCCTGCATGGCAGCACGCAGACAACACACCAACAAAGGTCACATGATTTGGCTTCATGCCATACCTTTCCATTTGTTCAAAGAGTTGCAATGCATCCTTGCTACAACCATGAACAGCATACCCTACAATCATTGCAGTCCAAGACACAACATCCTGTGTAGGCATTTTCTCAAACACTTTATATGCATCCTCTATGCTCCCACATTTGGCATACATGTCCACAAGAGCACTGCCCACAAAGACATTTAATTGAAACCCATTTCGAATGATGGACTCGTGAAGCATCTTACCTGGTTGCAGAGCTGCCAAGTTCGCACACGCTGGGAGAACAGAGGAAAAACACCAGGATCTGGTATGATCCCTGATAACTGCATACGACAAAACAGGTCCAAGACCTCATCAAAACGTTCAATCTGCACATAACCTGCGATTATTGCAGTCCAAGAAACCACACTTCGTTCAGACATTCTGTCAAACACATCACGTGCATCCTCCAAACACCCGCATTTAACATACATATCTACAAGTGCACTCCCCACAAAGACATTGGACTCAAATCCACATCTAATTATGTCTTCATGGACATCCTTTCCATGCTGAAGGTCTTGCAAATTAGAAAAGACAGGCAAAATGCTCGCAAACATAAATTCATTTGGTTGAAAACCTGCTCTCTGCGTTTCGTAATAAAGTTTCAGCGCATCCTCACAAAACCCATGTCTGGAATAGGCTGCAATCATTGTAGTCCACGAAACGTCGCTACGCGCAGACATTTCGTCAAACACCTGGCGTGCGTCTACCAGGCTGCCATATTTGGCATAAATAGACACAAGTTTGTTGCTCCAAGATACATGTGGATTAATTCCATTATAAATCATGTTGGCATGGACTTGTTTGGCTTCTGTCATGGACTTCTTTATGAGGCAGCCTTGCAAGAGACGAGCATAGTCTGGTTGAGTTTCTAATCGGACTTCGTTTATCCGAGTTACCACATTATCCCTGATGGCATTTGTGAATAGTGTTTTTGCTTTCAGAGCAGCAGCAAGGATTGTCATGGCGGACTTCAAAGTGAGTAGAGTGTTCTGGAATCCAAAATGGGGATGCCATTGCTGTGTTCTTTTGCTAAATGCGTGCTTCATTATCAATGAAGTTAGCCGATATCATTCTCCAAGTACAGAATTTCAAAAGCCTTCCAACTCAGCAACAAAACGACACTGCTAACCACTTCGCTATCTATTTTCTTTTTTTTGCGGCGGTGACGGTCACGCCTCACCACCAGTCCCGGGAACACTGGTAAGGTTTCATAGCAGTATTGACAGGGAGTAGAATAGA
Organism: Taxus wallichiana var. yunnanensis; assembly: GCA_018340775.1. Taxonomy (NCBI): domain Eukaryota; kingdom Viridiplantae; phylum Streptophyta; class Pinopsida; order Cupressales; family Taxaceae; genus Taxus; species Taxus wallichiana. Next base: position 377,889,927 of record CM031237.1, read on the forward strand.
AAGGTGCCAGAAGAGAGACTGGGCAGAGAGTGAGGAAAACTGTTTGTCACCAAAAACTCCCATCAGGAAAAAATGCCAGAGGGAAATCAACCGCTGCAATTGGAAATCACTAGATCTCAGATCTAATTTTCTAGAAACATGGCAGATTAATGGAACAGTAGAGGTACAACAGAACACTGGTTGGTTCAAGTATGTGCTCAAGCAATCCCTACCATCATCAGAGAAGATTGAAGCATTTGGGGTTAATAAAACACAGACATTTGTATATCGCTGAAAATGAGAGATTTCCATTTAAAAACTCCAAGGAAACCATCCACACTCCAATAAGTTAAGGATCGAGAGGGACAATAATGCAGCACAAATAAAAGGGGATCAATTGGCACTCCCAGCGTGGTAATGAGAGAGAATGAGCTAATAAATAAATTAGATGAGGTTAGGATATGGACACAACTAGTAAAAGAACCAATGAGAAAACGATAAGAGTTAGAGAAGTAAGTTAAATTTCGCATGATAAACTAGCAATCGCAAGCGAGTAGTATAATGTGAACACCAAAAGGGATTGGGTGGAGGAGTGAAGAGGGGAGGAGGTGTGAATGGTTGAATTTGAAGGAAATAGATATGTTAATGGTGTAACGAACCGTTACCCCAAAACCTCGAGGCGTTAGTGAAATCCACATATGAGGATCATAACATCCCACCACGCTTCCGTAGAGCCCGACCTCGAGCTGGGTTTGCGCCCGCACTCCCATATGTACGAGCCCTACTTCGCCGATGTTTAGGCGCCCCACGAGCCCTAGCTACACGACATAACCAACCAAGTGGGATTCTGACACGGGTGGTCGCTCCGATACCACTTGTAATGGAATTACTTGTATAATTCAGATTATGAGCAGCAATAGAACACCAAATAACACAATATTTCATAATAATGATCTCAATATGCAATTAGAATAGCTTCGCCACTTCGAGGGGGCAACCTCCAAACCATAAAATAAGACTCAAATGCTCCAATGATGATGAACTACTACCTACAATCCCCTATATATACTATCCATATGCTATGGCCATCACCAAGGTCGACCCACTAAGCATGAGAAAGTATAAATGATATGGTAAGCCAAAAGTTGGCTACTCATATCCTAATACAAGCAATAGGTTAAGGGCGTAGCATGCCCACCCCTTAAAACCAACGTTGTTCTCAACGTTGAATAATCATGGATGTTGCTTTGCAGAAAACCTTCATCCTCCCAGGGTTACATCTTTTATGCTCAGATTCTTCCACTTGATCGATATTCCTTAATGTCTCTGTTCTCACCTCTTAAGACGTGTTTCAGAATCTTTTATCTCCAAAATGATTCTTCCTTCCTCATCAAGTTCTGTAACTCTCTGTCTGGGCTTCAAATTTCTATCCAATAACCTTCTTCAGCAGAAACATGGAATACTTGGGTGTATGCATGAAGATGGAGGAACTCTAGTTTATAAGCAACATTGCGAATTTTCTCGTAGAACCTATAAGGGCCATAATATTTAGGAGCAATTTTGTTGTCTTTTTTCAATTGCTTTAGAAACATTTGCTTGTAAGTCCGGAGGCGTACAAAACCCAGTCACCAATTTCAAAATGTCTTTCACAACGGTGTTGATCTACTTGTTGTTTCATCATGTTTTGTGCCAATGCCAAATTCTCCTTCAAACTAGCCAAAACTTGTTGTTGATGTTGAATGTGTTCCTCAACATCTCTGGCCTTAGTTTGCACCCTCAAGGAAGAAATGATAAAAGGTGGATGGTAACCGTATAATGCTAAAAATGGGGTCATTTGATAAGAGGTATGAAAAGATGTGTTATACCATCATTCTGCAAGTGGTAGCCATTTAATCCACCTTTCATGCTTATCTAATACAAAACAATGTAGATACCCCTCTAATCATTTGTTGACCACTTCTGTTTGCCCATCAGTTTGAGGATGATAAGATGAACTGTGAGCTAGCTGAGTACCCAAACATGAAAATAATTTTGTCCAAAAATCACTTGTGAAAATAGGATGACGATCACTTACAATTATCTCTGTGGGGTTCCATGTAGCATTTGAATCGCTCCAAAAAATAGTTGCGATCAGATCGGCTGCAAAATGGATGTGATAGGGCACAAAAATGGGCATATTTTGTGAGCCTATCCACAATCACCAAAATAACATTCTTACCCTTTGAACAAGGCAATCCGGTGATGAAATCCATGGAGACCTCCTCCCATCTTTGGCTAGGAATTGGTAAGGGTTACAACAGACCTAGTGTCTTAATTGTTTCCCCTTTGTTCTGTTGGCACACTAAAAACTCTGATACAAACTTTTGTACATCCCCTTGAGTCCAAGTCCCAAAAGAATTCTCTTTTTATTCTATGATATGTCTTCAAAACCCAGTGTCCTCCAACATGTGAGGCATGTAGCTCTGCAAGAATCTTATGCTTCAACTCGAATCCTTACTCAAGTATAACATGTCCTCGTACCATAGCGCATTACCTTTCCACTCAAAAAAATTTAGATGTTATAGAGCCTTGTTTAATATTCTATATTAGAGTTTGTGTATCCTTGTCTTGATCTCATTCAAATCTAGCTTTATCCACCCAATCACCGTTAACATGGAAATTCCACATAGTAAGGCATCTGCGGATGTATCCCTTATGGAAAACGCATCACTACTACATTTTTTTACCCTTTTTGTATATGATCTCAAAATCATAACCCAACATTTTTGTTACCCACTTTTGTTGTTCCTCGATGATAACATTTGCTCCAAAAATTATTTGAGACTATCATGATCAATTTTTACCTTGAAGTGTCTACCCATGAGATAGGGCCTCCATTACTTGACCGCATGAAGAATAGCCATCATTTCTTTCTCATAGATAGGTTTGAGCAGATATTTTCCTTTGAATTGGTGACTCTCAAATGCAATTGGTCTTCCTTCCTGCATTAGAACTGCTCCTAATTCTGATCCTAAAGCATCACATTCAACAATGAAGGTTTTTGAGAAGTTGGGAGTAGCCAAAATTGGGGTGCTACACATGGCTTCCTTTAGCTACTCAAAGGATTTAGTGGCTACGTCTATCCAATGGAAGGCATCCTTCTTTAGCAATGCAATGAGTGGGGTTGTTATTCTACCATATGCCCACACAAATTTTCTGTAGTACCCTGTTAGTCCTAGGAACCCACGAAGATTTTTGAGAATTTTGGGCCTTGGCCATTCCACCATAGCTTTGATCTTCCGAGGATCAACTTTGACACCTTTATGGGATATAGTGTGACCCAAATACTCTACCTCTTGTACACCAAAAGAACATTTGGATGGCTTTGCATAGAGAGTATGTTTCTCCAAAACTTCCAACACTTTATTTACATGTTGTAAGTGTTCTTCCCATGTCTTACTGTAAATCAATATGTCATCAAAGAAAAATAATACAAATTTCCTTTTAAATGGCCTAAAAACAGTGTTCATCAAGCTTTGAAAGGTTGAGTGTGCATTTGTAAAACCAAAAGGCATTACCAAAAACTCATAATGGCCCTCATGAGTCCTGAAATCCATTTTATGAGTATCTTCCTCTCTTATTCTAATTTGATGGTACCCCGAACGAAGATCTAATTTTGTGAAATAAATAGTACCATGCAATTCATCAAGTAAATCATCAATTACTGGAATAGGAAAATTATCTTTGATGGTGTACTTGTTGAGTTCTCGGTAATCTGGACACATCCTCCATGTTTCATCCTTCTTACGTACCATGACCACTAGTGAAGAATATACACTCTGGCTATGCCTAATGATACCTACCTTTAACATTTCCTGTACCACTTTCTCGATCTCACTTTTCTCGGGAATATGGGCATCCGTATGGTCTCGATGTTAGGTGTTTGGCTCCGTCAAATCTACTTGAATGGCATGATCATGATCCCTAACAGTGGTAGTCCCTTTGGAATTGCATCAAAAATGCATTTAGTGAGCATCAACAATCTTTTGAAGATCGGGTGGCATTGAAGACTCTATATTTTGTAATTCTATGGAAAATAACTTTGCTATAAATCCATCTACTCCTTTTTTGAGAACCTTCTGCATCTGATGAGAGCTAATAATTTGTGGAGACTTAGCTACTATCCCATTCAATTGTATTTTCTTTCCATCTCGAAAGAAATTGCATGAACAATTCTTGGAAATTCATCTCTATAGTACATAAGGTTGTGAGCCATTAGACACCCAAAACAATATCTGCCCCTCCCATAGAAATAAAAAACATAGGTGACTCTAACATGTAGTCTCCCATGGAAAGATTGATACTATGACACTTTCCCGTGCACTTTGGATTGTCCTACCATCTACAATCATAACTTGCATTTCTGGAGATGGGTAAATAAAACAATGTAGGCGGGAAGCTAACTTATTATTTATGAAGTTATGAGTACTCCCGACTCAATCAACACCATCACCTTCTATTTTTTGAGATAGCTAATAACCTTGAGTGTTTAAGGAGTACTAATACCTGACAATTAATGGCAAGAAATTATAGGTTGGTGATCCTCTACTTCATCTTCTACTGGTTCCTCACCTCTTCTATAATTTCAGCTTCCTCATTACCTCTGTCAATATAGAACAACTTCTTCCCAGCACATTTGCATCCCGGTCCATATTTGTTGTCATAGTTAAAACATAATCCTTTTGCTCTATTTTCTTCATTTGTTGAGGAGTTAGTCTAATTGGCCTAGCGAATGAAGGGGAAGAGATACTATGGTCTCTAGTGTTAATGAAAGGCGGCCTCCTACTACAAAGAATTTTTTCCTCTGCTCGACATGCCATGATAATAGAATCAAAAAGCTTGAGTGGATTAAACACACATGCCTCATGCTCGATGTGGTCCTTAAGACCCCCAAGAAACAGGTCATTCAGATTCTCTTTTGGAATATTCTCCACCTTTAAGGATAGGTTCTGGAATTGATGCACATAATCTTTGACTGATCTTGTTTTCCATAACTTTGCTAATTAACTAAATTAGTTCTCTGAAACACTGGAACTATAGTGTAATTGCAACTCCTCGGTAAAAATTGTCCAAGTGACACCGAGACCATTCTTCTGCCTCTGAGCACATAACCATCGATACCAAACGAATAAGTCTAGGTTCAAGATACAGGGATGCCAATGTCACCTTTTTTCCTAATGGTGTTTGATGTAACTCAAATAATTTCTCCATCTGATTTATCCAATTCAGGGATCCTTACCATCAAATTTGAGCATATCCACTTTCAAAGATCATGTTTTGTGGTCATAATAAGTTGGATTCGATTGGGCCGGAAAAGTGATCCAACATGGTTATTTTTTCCATTATTTTAAACTAAAGATCCTCCTTGGTTGATATGGGATGGATTTGGGCCATATTTTTTACCCTTTACATGTTTCATGATATCATCCAACCGCTGATTGATTTGGTCTGTCTCCTTTAGAGGCCATCTCAGATTGTACATTTCGCAGCTCATACTCAAGTTGGATCACCTTATGATCAACTAAAGTAAATCCTAGTGCTGAGGAATTTGTATTTACCCCTTCTGACTCTAACTCTTCAATCACTACCCCATCTTTATCTGGGGTTTTACCCAGTGACCGGATTCTTTTTTGCTCTTGTGGAAGGCCCCACCATGATGTCAAACCTTAGGGCTTAGGGTTTCGATACAAATTCAAATGAACGGAAAAAACACAGAGATGATACTAATACTATTTTTGAGATATTTCTGAAAATGTAAAGAACTCGAAAAATTCCACAAATTTCGGTCTAGGGAGCGTTTTTATAAAAAAACCTAAATTTGCAATAACTTTTGCAAATGATATAAAAAGGTCTAAATTTTCAAATATTTTTACTTGAAATGATTCACAACTCTGGTAAAAATATCACCCACAAATTTGATGTGGTTCATAAGATAGAGCGGAAACAAAAAATTAGGGTTTTTGCCCTAATTTTGGCCCGGATCTAGCTCGATACCACTTATAACGAATCAAGTTACACCAAAACCTCAAGGCGTTAGTGAAATACACACATGAGGATCATAACATCCCACCACGCTTCCATAGAGCCTAACCTTGGGTTGGGTTTGCGCATGCACTCCCATACGTATGAGCCTTGTTTCATCGACGTTTAGGCGCTCCATGGGCCCTGCCTATATGGCGTAACCAACCAAGTGGGATTCGAACATGAGTGATCACTCGATACCAAATATTAAGAACTGTTACACCAAAATCTTGAGGTGTTAGTTAAATCCACACATGAGGATCATAAAATCTTTGGTATGGAATTTGGCAAACGCTAACTCGAAGCGAGGGGATAGATGGATAAAACCAAAAAATGAGATGGGGAAGCTTGCAAATGTCTTTTCCATCAATATCGTCAAGTGTGTTAAATTATCTTGATTTAGAATTCAAAAAGTTTTAATGTGTTTTTTTAAAATAGAAGAAACAATTAAATTAGTTCACAAATTCGAATGGAGAAGGTGTGCGTTGTTAGAGGAGCTCACAACATAAAATATCATGTCGATGCAGTTTTGTTCAAGCGGGAGGGGCAAAGTATGCTCTCTCGGCAATGAGGGCGGTGTTATGTGAGGTGTAATTGTAGTATGGGATTTAACCTACGTAGAAGATATGTGGAAGTGCAAGCTCGTGAACCTCAAATTTACCTTCTCTTCCACTTTCTTCTCACCCTCCAAGGCTTTGCAGTGTCTCATGCACCATTGCCTATAAATAGGAAGCTTGCATATGGTTGAGTGTGCCACACATAACCACATTGGTGTCCACAATAAGAGAGGACCAAGTGGACGAATTCATAGAGTCTCCTTGACCACCACATGTAGATAGGGAAGCTTGTTTCCCTTGCCTGTCACTGTATCTAGCTCATCCCGAACCTTCATTCTCGAAAGTGATAAACATAAATTAATTCCCCACCAAGTACAATGAAAATCAGAAAATAGAGAGATAGATTAAAAATATGTTGTATTGTACCCAAGGAGCATAGAACGCATCATTCTCATCGACTCTATCCTCCAAGTCAAATGCGGGCATAAATCAACACATAGAGAAAAATTGTTTAAATGAAATAGTTTGCTAGCATTGTTTGTGCTTCAAATGCATGGCTTTTCATTAGAGCTAAATATTTTTCAAACGGTGTAAATCAGGAAAGATCTAGTGGAGTTTTTTTCTTAAAATCAATGGGTTAAACACAACGACTAATATTTTAGTATATGAATATCCACATTAGTCTAAGGAGCCCTTATCTCCTCTTGCCTCCATTTAATGAAGGTGATGAATATGATGATGACGAAGTGAAATGGTTCCATGATGAATGTGTGTGCGCTAGTCTTGATCAAGTTAATCGTAATAGGCACGAAATGCACTCTAGCTATGTTTTCATATTTCTCTTTAAATATTATTGGTGTGTACATACGCTAACCATGTAACCAACATACCTTGTAAAGCGTCGATTGCCTAAGTTTGTAACTTAATCAGGTAACACATCAACGTGATAAATAAGAAGGCGTCCTTGGATTTAATGGATGCATTCAATGTTTTTGGCATGAATAAATATGCGGACATCTCTTTCGCCACACTGCAACAAGTGTTGTTTATCATGGGATAGGTTTCATAGTGAAACAATCTAGGAAAATGTGCAAAGATGATATGGAGATTGGATTCAGACTCCAATAGAGTCTTATATTTTTCAAGTGTTCAAAAATAGGATCACGTCAAGCTTTCTCCATGATATCTTTACATACAAAGGAAAACCCAAATCAAACAAAGGTAAAAATTATATAAATTTTATACCCACAAGTTTTCATACAACCATACAACATAGTTGAATTTTTTCTAATAAAAAGCAAAGTCCATTTTACAAGTATATGGCTTGCCATTATGGAGGAATGCTTGGCTTTGACCATACAACCATACAACCATAAATTTTCTTGAAGTAACTATCAAGACATTGTTGAGATGCATGTGCCCACTTCCCTTCGACGCCTTTTTGTTATTGATTTCGATATTGTCGACTATACTTATGGATATTATTGTAGCTTTTGATTTAGCATGAAGTTAGATGTTAGAGATACTGGACTATTGTTGATTTCGATTCATATATGATGAGTGTGGATTATTAGAGACATTTTATATTGATGTTGATATGCTTATTGACATGGTTATATATATATATATATACATGCGATATTTTTGTCACACTGAGTAGGCTTTGATAATTGAACTAATGTTGTGATCATTTTGACATGGATGAAATGTAGAATAGAAATGTTGCTAGAAATTGTAAATGATATCGTATTTGCCTAGATGATATTTGATTCGTATATAGATGATTGTGGATTTATATTGTATATTTTATCCTAGATGTTTTTTGATGCGGCCATGAGGCCGAAGGAGGTGTTATGTGTTTTGCAAGTAAACATGTCACAACAAACATCGGGGATTGGAGACCAACCACATTGGAATGCTAGGTGAATTCAACAAGGGTCACCATGACAACATGTATTTTGTGTTTGTGTGTTTGAATTGTTGTTTAGGGGATTCCCATGGGGGATCACCTCAAATTGTGACCAAGGGGTTATGTGTTGTCTTTTATTTAGTTTCCTTTATTTAATTTTAGTATGTGATTTTTAGTGATGTATTCTCCTTTTGTTAATCACTTGATTTATGTCTAGATTAGTAAATTAATTAGTTTACTAAATTAATTAAGAATGGGTCAAAAGAATTCATTTATTGGATTTGATAGCTCTTTGGTTTATGTGTTTAAGTTGAGTGCTTAAGATCTTGAGTGTTGTACACTCCACCTCTCCTTTGAAATTCGGATTTGTCCTTAAGGGAAAATTTTGGAGGCTTGTGGGACAAGTTAAACTTGTCCCACACCTCTTAAATTACTATACCAACCCTACCTATGGGTTAGGGGGTCAAATTAGACCCCATTATGTGTTTTGGGAAGACAAATTGTAAGTTTTATTGCACTTTCTTACATGTATTTATTTTTAGTCCTTAAGGGGTGTGGGCTTAGATTGTGTGTGTAAGTAAAATTTCATTTCTTCAACCACTTATTAATTGTGATTTGGAGTATGGGGTTGACTAGGGTGATGTGGAGTGGAGAGGAAATGAGGTGGCATCCTACTTGGAGCCACATCCTCCTCCTCTCTCCCTTTTCTATTTATTCAAGTTCTTTTGCTTGTTTGGGGGTTACTTCATTTCTTTGTGCTCTTGCATTTTTGGGGAGTGAGAGGATTTTGGAATGATTGTGGATTTTTTGGAGCTTTTGGTGATTTCTTGGGCTTGAAGAAGTTTGGTGTGGGACTCTTGGATCAAGCTCTACCATGGAAAGGTAGGAGCTATACTCTTGTAAAATAATTTTCTTTTAAATTGTGTATATGTGCATGTTTTTGGTTGTTTTGGTATGCTTGTTGGGTGTTTGGGTAGATTGCTTAAGTGTGGTGTAGGAGGGGACTATGGGGATCTTACATGTGGGGAGGCATAAGAGTTCATTTCATGTTTTGGAGGGAGTTGGGATGGGTGCCCCACCTTGGACAAGAAATTGCTTGCATTTCTTACTTGGTCTATTTTATGAGGGAGCCATAAGAGATTTGAGGGAGGCATAAGAGGTACTTGAGGGAGGCATAAGAGTGTGTAGGGGTTTGAGATGTTTATTGGAGGGTTTGTAGGTGGGCACCCATTTTCCATTGGGAGGCATAAGTGACCTCCCCATAGATCTTACTCCTTTGGCTTTTGCATGTTGAAGCCTTGTGTATTTTTTGCTTCCTTCTTGTGATTGTAGTTGCATTGTTGTATTTTAGTATGGTTGTAGAATCTTGTATTGTGATGTGGAAGCTTGTTTTGTTGCCATGAGTTGAATCCATTTTTCATTGCAATGTGGTTGGGGCTCGGGGCCAATGAGGAGGATGGCTTCTCCTCCTCATTGGAATTCTTGGTTGGGTGGAGAGTGTTGCCTCTCCCCCTTTTTTTTGTTGTGATCAAATGAAGCATGGTGGAGCTCTCTTGTTGGTGATGTGAAGCTTGGAGATTTTTTTGGAGTCCTTAAGAAATCCCTTCTTGTGAGAAGCCTTATTGTTGTTCACACTTAGGGTGGAGGAACTTGTAACCTTGTATTATTTTAGCTTACATTCTTGTATTATTTCCCACTTTAAGTGGAGGACATTGTAATAATCTTGTGAAGAAAAGTTGCATTCAATTATTGGATATGAAAGTTGTATTGTATATTGAAAAAGAGAAAGAAAGATATGTGTTGTAAGCTAGTCTTGTGAAATAGAAAAGAAAGTTTATTATCTTTGTTTGAAAGTTGTATTGTAGGAAAGGAAAGTTTGCTTTCATTGTTGTATTTGTATTATTGAAGATGAGAAAGAAGAAATATTAAAGTTCATTATATTACTCAAAGGCATGTAGTGAAGTAAGTTGCATTGGTTCATTTTCATGTAGTGGATGAAATATATTTTAAACTTTATTCCCAATAGATGGAAATTACTTAAGTTTTAATTAGTCTTGGAATAGGCCAATGAAGTGATCTAAGTTCTAACTTTAGTATGTTATCCTCATTTAAAATTCATTGTAAATCCATTTCAAGTTAGTAAAGGAAATGAAATGAAATCTATTTTACCCCTATACAAGTGTTATCAAATTGTTAAAGGAGAAAGCAAGTGCAAGTATTTATTTGTCAATAGTGATAAATATATCCCATTATTACTTTTAGTAGTAGGGTTAGGGCATGGTCCCATGGAAGGGGGGCTCCTTAAATATCTTAGCGGGTGTTGTTGAGAAAATTTAGAAGCATTTTAGCAATTTTAAGGTCCCATGATTTTTTATTAGTTTCCTCAACAATACCCACTGAGATATTATAGGATCCCATTGGATATTTATGGTTATTTGTAGGAAAATAAAATCATATTTCTCTCTAAAATCACCAAAAAATAATGGTGGGAATGCATATTAGATTCTATCAACCCTAAACTGTAGGGGGAAACTCCCCCCCCCTCTCCAGCCACCTCTTAAGTTTAAGGGGCTAAAAAAGTGGAGCTCCTATTTTTAGGTATAGATTCTATTATTTCCCGTAGCTGGCTTTAAAAACAAGCATGAGACCTTTTGCTGCAAGAAAATAGGAGCCCAAGCCCCTCCATGAGACCATGCCCTTAATATTCTTTTTATATTTTTAACAATTAAATAATTTGACATTGATGAACTTGTTAATATGAAAATATATTAATATTAATGTACTATTAATATTATTATAGTAATGAAAATATGCTTTTATAAACTATAGTGTGTGTGTGTGTGTATATATATAAACCCACGTATTGTTATGCCCCATAACAAAGGTTTTTTTAAGTTTGTAAAAGTTAAAAAATTTAATAATAAAATCTAAGTAAGCCGTGGGAAGGGTGGGGACCTAGCCGCGGCCCTTGGTAGGAGATTAGATAGAATGGTGGGGGGTGGGGTTGACTGCCCCACTCCATAGTTTTTTTGTTATTTACTATTACTTTTCCCAAGGGCCATAATGCGGCCAACATACAAATCAAACCTACGCATTCAAACCTATGAATGGATATTACCTACATATATGGCCATTGTTTATATATATATATATATATATATATATATATATATATATATATATATATATATATATATATATATATATATATATATATATATATATATATATATATATATATATATATATCACATACCAAAGATGAAAATGCATATCCAATATAACTACTTAAGTGAAATGGGGCAAAACCCACAAGCCCATTTGGGCAAATCAAAGGAAACTAAGTTAAATAAATTAAATAAATGTATTTTTAAAACCCTAGGAGAGGGTGTGAACAAAATGAGAAAACAATAAAACTTGTAAGCATTTCCAAAAGCTTGGAATGGCCTTCAATGGCTTCCCTTCCTCCTCCAACAACCTACAAAACAAAGAGAAACAATGAGCCAAATGAAAAGGGAAAGGAGCCTTCATAAGCTTGCTTTAGGGTTAGTTGACCTATATCCTCATCAAGGGTCCTAATTGAATCCATCCAAGGGATGAGATTCATCCCTACAAAAAGTAGGTGGAGAGTGGGTGAGTGGAAATTACCTTTTAATTTAAATGTTTTAATTTCAAAATATGGGTTGACTTTTAAGGGGTTACTTTATGGGGTAGGGAAGTGTTCATTATCCTAACCCAATATTTAATAAGGGACCTTGCTAGTTGTTTCAACATTATAGAAATTAAATAACCTTGGTATTTAATTTCATTGGCCACTTTTACCCTTGACATCCCATGGGGAATATTCAACTATAGTAGGAATTAATTTGTTATTTAAATAACACTTAGGGAGATTAAACATGCTTAGTCAAATCAATGTATTAAAGTATAATGTAGATTTTAAATATTGTGTTATCATGGAAAATTATTTATAAAAAATCATTGCCTTAGAAATATTATTGTGGCATCATTTTCGAAACTCTTTGTGGGCACCTTTTTCAAAAAAAATTATTCCATAATTTTTCTAGCTAACTCTAGGTTGTTCTTGGGTCTCTTAATGACGTTTTAATGCGGGCATTACATGTTCGCCACATGTAAAATCCTCCGAGTGTTTCATATTTTGCATCCTTGCAAATACATTCAAGAGTCTTCCAATAATTAAATCATGTAGTTGTAAATATAGGAGTATAAATTATACATAATTATTAAATCAGTATACAAACGAATGAGAATGGCAAAGTAGGTAGAATCAACTCGTTTAAATACATGAGGTAATTCCAAAGATTGTCTTGAGTTTTGGGGTGAGATTCCTCTAATTCATTATCCTTGGGCGCGGCACAAATCTTCCCTAGAATTAGTGTTCAATCCAAACTCTGCTCATCTCTTCAATGTGCACATGTTTCGTTTCAAGAACAAACAAAAAAACGAACACTATCATGATCACCACCCGTACAAAAAAAAAGAGAAAATCCCAAGCTTGAAATGGCAAAACTTTGCCAAAACACTGCACAATGAAAAAGTGAAGAGAAAATTCATTGAAACTTTGATTGACGACGTTGGATTTTCTCATTTGGGAGTAGTTTAGTATTTGTCGTACTTAATAATATTCATCAAGTGACGACATTGAGTTTCGAGTCGATTGTGGAGTGTCGACCGACTTGAAAAGAAGGTATGGCTGAAATTGGAATGGGTTGATATTTAATATGTAAAATCAAAGAAAGGAATATGAAATGTATGCATCTCGGAAATAATATATCCTTTCGAGAAGGGAAAATTTAAAATGGCAAAATTGACCGCCGTACTCGGCCGATAACTCCATATGCATTAAAACGATAATAGAGATGATTCATGACAAAGGGATGGATGACGTCGAATGCATACACAGATCCCTTGTTTTTCGTCGATTATACATCCACTCAAAACGCTTTCATTATTTAAATCTGCAGCCGCGTGCATGGTGGCTTTCTTCCCTACTACATTGTTTGCAAGTAAGTGGCATCAATTTTAATTATTTTTTCTTTGGAAGGAGGCATGTGCATAATGCAATTAGACATGACGTGCATGAAATATGAAACATCCAACCAGTTCCTCGCCTCTTCTTTCTCCTCTTAACCAAGACTAACTTTATATTATACCCTTCCACCTTCAACAATCTCCATTCAAATAAGAAGCAAAAGAAATTCTGCGAGAATTGTTAACGTGGGGAGCAATGGGGCTAAGCCTATCTCTCACACAAGTTCGCACAAAGGCACAAAGTATTTTATGTCGCGTCATCATTAGTTTTGATAGAATAGGTAACAACGTATTACGTTGTTACATATTCCATCAAATTTTTGTTTCCGATTTTTAAAAAGAACCGGTGTCATATTGTTTTATGTGAGTGCATAATAGGATGGTGGGGCATGAGAAATAGGACGTGGGGGTTGCGGGTTCGAGGCCGGTTGGGTGCAAAGATTGACCACACAATCAATGTTTTGTGCAGGTTCACGTTGACTACGAACTTGCGTGATAGATAGGCACAGCGGAGCGATGGACCTTCACAACCTATGTCGTCATTTGATGGATAGGCACAGCAGAGTAATAGACCTTCACATACGAACTTGCGTGATGGATAAGCATAATGCGGAGCGATGGACCTTCACACTTTATGCCGTCATTTGATGGATAGGCACAATGAGGATCGATGGACCTTCACAGCCTATGCCTGCCATTTTCTTGGTGACACTAAAGACACGCTAGTCTCCTTCATTGATATGTGTTTTCTTGATTATAACCTAACTGCCTCACATACAAAATTTTAATATTAACAACGTAGAAAATGAAATCATACACCGCTCTTTCATCGGATCAATGAAAGGGAATGCAATATTGGAGGAAACAGAAACTAATGCTAATTTTGCGAAGAAATGAAATCCGAGGCGAGGCGAACATCTCTTTTTCTCACAATTCCTCCCCGTGTAAAATTCTAATGCAAAAACCATCTCCTACTACATGGGAGAGAACATTAAGCATCGTCATCATCATGTTTTAGTTTAATTACGGATATCAGAGTGAGCCCCTGTTTATGCACCGCAACATGGGACCAACTTCCCCTCAATGAAAATGACTCGGATGATATACTTCTCTATAATATTCTCAAAGAGGCAACAAATAATGGGTGACGCCCCTTACACCATTCGTGGCGGTCGTTAATGATAGCGATAAGCGAGATCTCGCACCTCATGTGGAAAAGAAGGTCAAGCATGCTACTTCGGATGGAAATGGAGAAATAAGGCTTTGTTACATGGAAGTGAGAGAGAAGCCATGGGGAAAATTTGCAAGTGGAAATATGGAATCCCGCAAATCGGGCAACCGTGTATGGTTGGGTGCCTTCAACACCGCCAAAGCAATTGCGCCGCTTATGACCACACCGATTTCAAAATCCGCGGATCCAAAGCTTTACTTAACTTTCCAATACTCCATGTGTCCACCGAGACAACAAGTGATTTGACGAATATTGCTATGGAGGCCATCCGCACTCCAATCTAAAAAGAGACGGTGAGAAGAGTTGACGGTGGAGGTGCGACGTTGATGCACCACGATTTTTTGGCCGCAGATCTATCTACCATTGTCGCCATAGAAGGTTTGATTTAACTTATAGCATGTCTTTCGGTGTAATTATCAAATATAGTCATAAAGGGGTGGACTATCATAGAGAAAAAATGATACAAGTAATTTTAAACCAACTATGATGGAGGGGTTAGATGAGACAAACAAGTAAAATGGGTAAGGTGAGAGAGGGAGGAAGAGTTAGGCATATTCAAGTCACACTAGTGAATTTGAAAGATAAAACAAGGATACTTTAGACACAAAATCATGCACTTTATACATTATTGAGTCCCTATCTCATACTACTATTCATATGGTTTTTGAGCGAAGAAATTACTAATAAACCTCCGTCTTTTGGCCATTTTACTTTGTTTTTTGTCATCACTATTGACCTTCAGCACATACTTGCCCAATCTGATTTTGTCATTTTACATCATTTTAGCTTTGACTTGGGTGCTTAGGCTAGTACTGGGGCGCCCATAGGCGCCTAGTCCAAGTTGGGGTGCTCGATCCTCTTTCCACTTTCCCACCACTTTTGGACATTTTCTATCCATTTGAGCATTCTCTATTTTTGGTGCTCGACCTCTTCGGTTAATTACGAAATTAGAACAAGAGAACGATATAAATATAAAGTTATGATACCTTAATGAGGGACCAAGAATTGAGCACTACTATCATCACCTAAGGTTGCATCCATCAAAGGCTCCATTTGCATCCATCTAGCTCCATCACAAGGAACAAGGCTAGTTCATCTACATCACACTACATAGGAGGGAAGTTTATTCTATTCCATCCACCATTCTATTACATTTTTACACATAGTTATTGATCGCTACTTTCACAAAGTGCAATTGGCGCAAGATCACCTAGGGCATGATTACACACACAAGCACATAAAACTACATTGGGTCTCAAATGTAGTGTGGCACTCAATTAGTAAGTCCACCATTATGGCCACTAAGGACAATTCGACCCCTTCATATGCATTTTTATTTTTTAGGGTTTGATGCTTGTCTTGGGGTTTTGCAAGTCTCGTCTTCATCGTTGATTTCCAGCGACATATCGCATAGTTCAAATGGCTAGTGCAGTATAGCAGAAACGAACACATGCGATCACTTAATGACACCTCAGAGGAGGTTTACAAAGTTTTTTCATAGACTAGGGCACCCAGATCTCGACTAGGACACCCACATGTGCCCTCTGTACCTATCCCGATGCCCCAGTCCACTCAGATTGCCCAAATATGCATTTTTTTAGACCTCGGCACAGTCGTTTCCTCCTCATGTTTCTCTAGCCATCTCTACGACACAATCCAGCAAGCTCGTCAAATCAGTGAGTTCTTTCTAACTCTCTTTGCACTCTAGGGTTTTACATATCTACTTTCTTAGTTGTTTGGGTCATTTCTCCTTGTTTGGTTAGCTCTTATTTACTATTGTACTTCTTAGATTAACTTCTAAAATCCCCATTTTTAGTTAATCATTTTGGTGAACCCCACATTTAACACTACCTTCCCCTTAGGGATCTTTTTCTCTTCTTTACTATGGCTCACTCTTCTGACAATTTTACTGAGGCTCATCTCGCCATCAATGACAATAGTATTGAGCATCCCCAAGATCTAGACTTACATTTACACATGTTGCTCATGAGGAAGCTACCAATTTGGTGGAACTTAATGCTTTTGCGGCCATCTCTACTTCCATGGTTTCCCAATCGCTTGTTTCCACTCTTCTACCCATTTCTACCATTCTCATTTTTGTTACTACTCCTACAAATCATTTCACACCACCTCTTGTCTCTCATACATGGCAAGTTTCCTCCGTTGGTACTCAAGACCTAACATCTCTCTACCAAGACCTTCAAGTGCAGATTTGTCAGTTATAACAAGTTACTTCTCACACATCTCCATCTTTAGATTCCACCTTATTATTGCATACACCATTCACACTGCTATCTCCACTTATCTGCTTCCTCCTATTTTTTTCACCCCTAAGCTTCCCATTTTCAATGGGCATGGTGACCCACAAGAGCATCTTAGAGCATTCCATGTAGCTTGTTTATGCTTTGCAGATGATGATATTATTTTGGGTAAAATATTTCCCCATAGTCTTCATGATTATGTTATGCGTTGTTTTTACTGACCTACTGTTCATTTGGTAACTTCATTTACACATTTGACCGATACTTTTCTTACTCATTTTTCTATCAATATTGGCTCCAAGATCTCTTATGCTTAATTAGCACAACTTAAATAAGGCTCTAATGAACACCTTGCCAATTATGTGTTGAGATATAAAAATAATCTAGCTAAGATGTCAAATGTGCTAGCGGACTCTAAGCTTTAGGATTTTTTCATTCAAAGTCTTTTACCACCGCTTTAGGAGAGCATTCTCTTTGAGACCTCTCCTTCATTCAACCAAATTTTTCATACTCTTAAGCTTTGTGAAACCAAACTTCTATCCATAGGAAAGCTTAAATATCAAGAACAAGCCTCATCTTCCACTCGTTTTCCAAATAAGACACCATTCAAGCCATCTGCAACTAAACCAATTGACACCAAAATTATTGTCAATGCAGTCACTACTCCTAAAGAGGTTCATTCACCACCACCTAGGCATGCATTTACTAACTTTCCTATGGCCCCACATCTCATATTGCAACAAATTCTTGAGAGTAATCTTATCACGCTTCCTCCACCACTCAAAGTAGACCCATCATGACCAAAAGGTAGGAATTACAATGAGAAATTTTGATGTGACTATCACAGATGTGTGGGACACTCGATGAATTGATGTTTCAAGCTCCACACAATCATCTAAGATCTTATTGATGACAAGGTTGAGTTTCAAGCCTATGACGACTCTCCACCTAACACTGATAAGGGTAAACTCAAACTCTCTAATAACCACTCCCAACAACGTGAAAAGAAAGAAATTGAATCTTTAGTTAATCATGCATACCACGCAGTGTCTCCTCCTACTTTAGGGGCCCTGAATTTTTAGTTGCGCATACTGACGCTTCACCACCAGTCATCTCTTTTTCTAACCACAACTATCATGTAAATTTTCATCCCGATCACTTACATATCAAAACATCTATTGGCTCGATCCTCATCAATAACACTAAGGTTGACCCATCTTGGCCTATTAGTGCATGTTCTATTCCATTTCTTCATGCCATCAATTACCCTCAATCACAAATAATACCCTCTACACAAGCCATATGGTGTCATCAAATTACATGTTACAGTTGGTCCTCTCACTTTTCTTGTCCCTTTCCTTATTGGGAAAGCAGTCGATGGTTGTGACATATTACTCGAACTAAATTTTATTAGTAGGTCTCAATCCATTATCTCTATGAATAATTTACACCTTAAATTCATTCATAATAACCAGTCATCTCTATTGATGGTGTACCTCCATCTACTCCATGGTCATCATCTTCTCAAGCATCGCTTCATACATCTCCTACATCATCTAGCACATCACACACTATGTTGCTAAAAGCACAGTCTACTCCTAGTTCACCTACTTGCATATCATCTACACGGTCTCATCACTCTGCTAGTCCCACACATAAGTATAGGCCCATTCCTAAGACACTTACTACATCTAGACGTAGGTCACCACCTCATTTCATTCCACGTGGGAGTCTATCATCCCCGTGCTTAGATTCACATAGATATCCATCACCTACACATTTCATTGTGCACCTACGCAATCATCATATACCCATCCATCACATGCATATAGGCTTCACTCACCTATGCAATGTTTATCTACCATACCACCACTGTTAGAGCATGGCCATATGCTTCCATCACCACATTCATCGGATGGAGGACCTTCGTCCTTTTTTTGCTATTAGATAGTTCATTCGCTCATGCACACTTGGGGGCATCACATTCACACAACCCCCCAACCTAGCATCATCGTACATTACAACATCACATACTTCTAGCATACACAATATCACATACTCGTCACATTACACGCTCATCATACTTATACTAGTATTGTCATTACCCGATGACACACTCTAGTGCTTTGGTTCACACTTGACTATTGAGGGATACATACTACACATGAACCCATCACACTGCACATACTACACATTGCATCTCTTTACATATCTTATAATACATGTCACATTTTTGCATCTTACTTACCCTACATCATTAGTGTTTCGACATTTGCGCATCTATACATCATACATACTCTACACACTATATTAGTATTCATCACATATGTGTCACACTCCTATTGTTTATGAGTCTAGCATCATATACTATTCATCCTACATACTACATAGCGTGCACCTTACACTCTTAGTCTATCTACACATCTTGCATTGCATACTATACATCGTGTATTTCACATCTTACACATCACATGGTCGTTTATCATCATCACACATACTACATATTCTCCTACGCATTTCACTCACTACCCTATGACATGCACTTTAGTTCCTCGGTCCATACTCGAATTTTGATGGTTTACCAATCAAATGGACCTTATCATACACACACGTTCATCAATTAACCTTATATCATGCGATATTACTAGGTTAGTGACATACGCTATAGGCTAAATGGTCACATATTCCTTCATCTTGTAGTGGTACATGCTTTAGGCTACATCACCACTCCCTCTATTCATCTCATCGTGATATATACGCTTTAGGATACATCATCACGCGTTCATCTCTAGGTTGCATATCATCACACATACATACTCATCACAAGTGCGTTAGACACAACACACAATTCGACCATTTCCCGATGACATACTCTCATTTTCAGTTCATTCTTGACTGCTGAGAGAGCATACTAAATGAACCTCACTTACATACAACTCCATTCACTCGAGGGGCACACAGCTCCTACCATCCATTATGCATTCCATTCCATCCATCCACAACATGTTGCATATCTTGGTTTCTTTTACTCTTTCTTACATTTGCTTGTTCATGATCACTTATTACACATGCTAGCTAGATCTCTTATATGTCATTATCTTTACCATACACACATGTGTGTTCACATCCTTTTCTAGTTGTGATCACAGATACAAGTCTCTCACACATAACAAGATGCTCACCTCCTACCACTCCTATAACAATGGTCATTGGGGGCATCCACATTCGTCTCTTACAGGTGTTATTGTTTCATTTTATACTTAGCACTCTACATTACTTGCTTATACACACTTTTGACATATGGGTTATATTTCTAACATGCTAACATGTGCTTCATGCATAATTTGTTTGTAGGACTATTTGCTTCCATGGTTATCTATTGTTTGTTTGTTTGTTTTATTATTATATGTGGGCCTTGACCTTTGTTTGGTGTGCACACTTGTTTATTTGTATGTGGCCATTATGGCCTTGTGTGTCTTGCGACATCATGAGTGGTGTCCCATGTTTTCAACCTGTTTTGGCAATTTATGATTGTCTTCTTGCGTGTTTACTTACATTCTAGCTTATACATTGTTTGTGTAGTGTACACTTGTCCTTTACATGCATGTTTGTTCGTACTAACACTTGTTTCTATCCACTTATTTGTGTGTGCCTTAGTTTCTACCAAGCACATTCCCTTCCCCTTGTAGGGTATAGTTTATGCAGTCGATCCTTTTTTGGGGTGCATTCTCCTATCACTGACATCGCATGTGCACCCAAAAGGGGGCATCATTTGGGGTTTTACATACTACACAATGCTTCTACACCGGTTTAGTTCAGTTTAGTTTCCACCCTTGGCATTTTGGGTTATACAACGAGTGGGTTTAGACTAGTCTACGAACCCATACACGGTGGATTTTATAGGACATGTTGTCCTTAGCATTATGGGGAATAGTTGCACATTGGAGGATATAACGGATTTCCTCCCTACACTACTTTGGCCAGTGGCATCGGATCTCCCAAAAAACCAAGCAATACAGAGATCTCTTCACACATTCTTCAGGAAATAGTTATAGGTTGGAGAATAACGTAGCTTTCTCCCTACACTTCTTTGGCCAAGGTGGCATGAAATCACCCAAAAAAACTTGCATTATAGGATATCCTTTCTACACCCTTTCTCTCATCACGGATCAGGTGCACATGTTCCTTTTACATTTTTCATTTCCATTACATACTTTTTACTATATACATGCATCTTTACATGTATTTTTGACATATATACATGCATATTTGACTACTTGATTGTCTTCTCCTTGCAAGTCCGATCATATGATGAAAGCAAGCAAATAACAACAACAAAAAAACAATGGCATCGACAACAACAACATTTTGCGATAGCACACACCTCATACTAACATGTAGGTACATCACACACATTGGAAACTACACACATGTTTCCTCCCTAGGTTCACTCTCATCACTTTTTCACACTTTTACATATTTAGTTTCCACGCTTCACTATTTTCTCATTCCATGCTTTGTCTAGTCCATCGACACACTTTCTACATCACTCTACATGGACATCAAGTACGCATCTCTATCTACTTTATGTTACCAAGTGTTCCGCTCACCAACATAAAGTGGAGGAAAATGTAAACACAAAATCATGCACTTTAGACATTATTTAGTCTCGGTCTCATACTACTATTCATATGATTTTTGAGCGAAGAAATTACTAATTAACCCATGTCTTTTGGCCATTTTAATTTGCTTTCTGTCTTCACTATCAACCTTCATCACATACCTACCCGGATAGTTTTTGTCGTTTTGCATAATTTTAGCCTTGATTGGGGCATTCAGGATAGTACTCGGGTGCCCACAAGCACCCGGTCCCAGTCGGGGCACCCTTATCCTCTTTTCACTTTCCCACCAATTTTTGGGCACTTTCTAGCTATTTGAGCATTCTATAGTTTTGGTGCTTGGCCGTTTTTCGAGGTTAATTACAAAATTAGAACAGGAGTTCACCACATAAATATAAAGTTATAAGACCATAATGATGGACCAAACACTAAGCACTACTATCATCACCTAAGGTTGCATCCATCAAAAGCTCCATTTGCATCCATCTAGCTCCATCACAAGGTACACATCTGGTTCACTTGCATCACACCGCATAGGAGGAAGTTTATTATATTTCATCCACCATTATATTAGATTTATACACATAGTTATTGCTCGCTACTTTCACAAAGTGTGACCGACACAATAACACCTACGACATGTTTGCACACACAAGCACATAGAACTACATCAGTCCGAGATGAAGTGTAACACTCGGTTAGTAAGTCCACCGTTGTGGCGCTAAGGAGAGTCCAACCCCTTTATATGAATTTTTATTTTTGGGGGGTTTGATGCTTATCTTGGAGTTTTGCATGTCTCATCTTCATTTTTATTTCCAGTGCCATATCATGTAGTTTAGCGAAGCTAGTGTGACAGAAGATAACACAGTGATCACTTAACGACAACTCGGGGAGGTTTACAAAGATTTTTCACAAACCAGGGTGCCCATATCTCATACTAGGGCACCCACATGCGCCATGTACCTATCCAGTGCTCCAGGTCCTCAGTTGCCTAGATCTGTAATTTTCTGGATCTCAACATAGTCATTTCCTCCTCATGTTTCTCCGGCCATCTCTGTGACGACACATCCAACAATATCGTCAAATCAGCTGAGTTCTTTCTAATTCTCTTTGAAATCTCGGGTTTTACATATCTATTTTCTTAGTTGCTTTGAGTCATTTCTCCTTATTTGGTTAGCTCTTATTTACTATTTTACTTCTTAGATTAACTTCTAAAATCCACATTTTTAGTTAATCGAGATACTAAGAAATAGAGGCAAGTTGAGAGGTTCACATTACTGCATTGGTGAAGACTTAAACATTTATGAAATTAGAAGAGAGAAATAAGGAGTGGGAATATGTGAAGGCAAAAAGGAATGAAGGAGATCAACTTACCTAAATAAAGATAAATCTTATATCACATCTCACCAAAACTAGAGCAAAAGGGATTATGGCCCACCTAGGAGCATCTTACAATGGTATGCTGGAATCATAGAGGCCATATCCATGTTGAAGTGGACTAGGTCAAGGCCCATAGAAAAAGAAAAAGGTATATTAATTTTGAATGAAACACATGAACACGAAGGTGTATGACACCATAATTTGAAGGGTAAAAGAAGGAAACAACATGGATTAAAGCAATAGAGAATGCCAAGGGATATGGGGAAAAATAGTGATAATAAAATAAATTTGGGGCATAAGTATCAAAATATTTTAATAATAATACATTTATATAAGAATCACATAATACGACATAAACATTAGTATGGATGTATACTATTTACACTGAAGAATTCCAAATTCTATAAGAAACACAATCTAGATCATGAAGATCCATACTCATTCTCAAAGAGGGACATTTCAGCGTACTATAAGATTGGAGATATTTTGCTAATAAGGGGCTATAACGCAAAGAAAAAAATACAAACAAGTTAAAATTATAGGAAGTAATGTTGATCTAGATATGAACACTCTTTATATGGTGGAAGAATAAAATTCGTAATGGAATCGGACCTTAAATGATGAGCATGATGTTATCACACACTTTGGGAAAAGAGATACTAGGTTTATGTAGCATATGTAGCTTGAGTATTTGTGATGGCATGAGTAAACGAGAAAAATCAAGAAATTACACATGTCAAACTCACAAAGGAAAAAGTTTAATAAACTATGTTATTCACTTACAAAATTTCTACACCTAGAATTGAAGATATAGAAATAGAAAATTATCCAAAGAGAGCTTAATTCAGTTCACAACCCAATTGTTATGAAACCCCAATTACAAAGAAACATAGAGTATGATAAACACATCGAGGTTAACCAAAATAGACCAAAACTCAAAAGAAATATCCTTGTGACATCGACAAAAATCAATAATTGCAACATTACATAACAAACTATAGAAATGGAAAATAAGAGAGTGCATAATAATGGAACAAATTACACAAAAATTGAGAGGTTAATGCACTACATGCAAGAGACACTAAAATATTACAAGAGAGCTCAAACTAAAAAGAAGGAAAGAAATATTTTCCCGACAAGTGCATGTCATGATGAAGAATTCAAGGCAACATGAAGATTGTTAAAGGAACCAATAGGTAGAACAAAGGAAAACATGAAAAAATATGAGAATGTGACGGAAAAAAGAAGATTACACAAGAATTGGGAGGAAATAACCGATTTTACCAAGGGAAACATGAACCCAAAATATTTTAGAGGGGACTTCACAAGAAAAAAGGGACTAAAAACAAGACAATGGATGGAGTACTCAAAGAAATTGTATGAGTGGGAAAGTGAGCAAGAAACACCACCCACAATTAGTGTATGAAGAGTTCTTTTCATGACATAAGACATTGTGTAAGGATTTAATAAGATACCAATGGGTAAAGCTTGAGATATAGAAAAAAATTAAGTACAACATTTAAAATGGGGTACATATATATGTTTACATCCTAATAAAATTATATAATGTTTAGATTTATTATTAGGTGTAAGATTTTGTAACAAGAAAATTCCTCTGATCTAATTAACCTCCAACATTAATAAGTTATAATCAAAATAATGCATTCATACATATCACAACTAATAAAGTGATAATTACTTTCTTAAGTAAATGAGAGGAGAGATAGTTTGAGGTGTATAAAGTAAATAAGGGATAATCTAGATATGCAAAGAAGTGAAATAGGCTAATATGGAAATGTAGATTCTATAGTGGAAGTTTTAGTTCCTAAAACCCCAATAGCCTCATGTAGTTCTCCTCGGTGCTTGTAAAATTATGAATGGCTAAATACCCCTAGGGGTTCCCTCATTTTTCTTAACACCAAGATAGTCTGTTAATTGTGTAGTATAGAATTTATACAATGTGTTAGTAGTGAGATTGTGTGTGATTAAGCTATTAGACCTAACCTTTTTTGATTGAAAACCTTGTCAATACTTAGAGGAACTTTTATCTTTCTAAAACGTAGTTCTATGATCTTTGCATGATTGGAAATGAATGAAGCTAGACTCTTTGACTTGGTTCAAAGGTGCTTCATACTTGTAGTAGAGACTTCCTAGATGATGTGCAACTGATTTGAGTAGATTTAGGAACCCTTTGTGTTATTTTGGAATGATCTTTGTAATAGAAGTTTACAATATTTCCAGTGAGTTATAACGTGATAATGGCTTACTTATATAACCACTCGTATGTGAAATAATCTAATAATTACAACCCTAGGAAGATTAAATACCCAAAAAAAAAATTAAAATTGAAATCAAAGTAAATCAATGTGAAGGGGCTAGAGCATACAACTTGGCCAAGACTGTAACTCACATCCTAACCTTTCCATACATTTTTGAACCTGATAGATAAAATTGAAACTCAAAGTTTGGTGATGAATATTAGATTTTTAATGTTATTTTACTTGAATAATATTCTCGAATTGATGATATAGCATAGTAAAAAGATAAAAAGATGTAGATGAGCTAGAGAGATGAGTAGATTAGATTCTAAATTTGAGCATTTTTCTTAGCAAGGGAACATGGTCAAACTTAGCATTGCACAACAACTTACCAAATTTGGGTGTCTACATTTCATCCCCTTTGAGTGTGTAATTATAAATCACATGCTTACAGGAAAAACTTACATGATTGCGTGTAAAAACTTTTTCTTTTCTTGACTATGGTTCTCTAGTATGTTGGTGTTGGCATGCTCCACGATGAAACTTGCAACATAGAGTGTAGTCAATGTCTATGATATAAATTTCACTTCAACTCAAAATATAGATAATGCATGTAACTTTAAAATTTACAAGAAAGTAAGTAAAGAGATCTGAAAACATGGAAGGATACACATATTCAATTTTCAAATGGAAGATATATTGTTGTATGTTTTCCTTGGAGAATTGGATTTGTTGTTGAAAGGCCAAATGGTTGGGGGTGATCACTCCCCAATTTTGTTCCAAAGGATATGCTTGAGAAAATGAGATTCTTGAGTGTTTGGCACATCCTAACATTGAAGAGAGTGAGGAGAGGATCCATGTTTTCCACCCTAATTGAAATTTATAGAGAGGAAGGATAGTCTATGAAGATTCTAGTTTTTTTAACACCTTCCTTATTTGGGAATTTGGTTAAAAAAAAGTGGAAAGATTAGTGTATGAATATTTTATCTTCTTCTATTCTTTCCTTTAGACCCATAGACCACGTCTTTGTAGACATATCTAGGCCCAAATTGTATAATCTGTTAAAAAATAGACCTTGGAAGGAATGGGTGTTGGACATTGTGTCTAGTTGTTGTCATTGATGTCAAGTGTCACATTGATTCCAAAGGGTGTCAAGGTTGTCTCCATGAGGTGGCATTCATTATCAAGATTGAAGGTTGATTGGTAGTGTCTAATCTTGGTGTTAATTCATGGTGTCTTGGTTAGCATGCATGGTTCTACCTTACATGTTCATGGTATGAGCTCCAAATTTGGTCAAAGGTTCTCATGAGGTATAAATTGTTTTAAAAGTTGTGTCAAGTGTGTAAGAGTGTCTGTAAGGTATTTTCAAGCTCAGTTCTTAGGCTAATATGGAAATGTAGATTCTACAATGGAAGTTCTAGTTCTTAAAAACCTAATAGGGGAGGGACCATATAACTTATGTATAGTCTAGACATTATATTTATGGTCTAGACTTGTAATTGTATGGTCTTAGACCCTTTAAAATTCTAGACCTGCAACATTTTTATGTATTTCACTTGTCAGTAATGATATTTTATCTTTCTTGCAAAGCTTTGGGATGATCTATAATCACATATAACTAAGTATAAACCCTAACAACCTATATAACCATTCATAAAAGCATTATTAAACCAAAAGGAGAAACCATGTGTGTGAGGTGAGGTTAGACTACCCTTGGTGGCCGGTCTCCCAAATTTTGAATCAATCCATGTGTTTGCACTACATGTCATTGTTGTGAGATCAAGCCTCATGTAGTTCTCCTAGGTGCTTGTATAATTATGAATGGCTAACCACCCCCTAGGGTTTCCCTCATGTTTCTTGACACCAAGATAGTCTACTAACTGTGTAGTATAGAATTTACCCAATGTGTTAGTAGTGAGATTTGGTGTGATTAAGTTATTAGACCTAACCTTTTGTTGATTGAAAACCTTGTACAATACTTAGAGTAACTTTTGTCTTTCTAAAACATAGTTCTATGATATTTGCATGATTGGAAATGAATGAAGCTATACTCTTTGACTTGGTTGAGTGCTTCATACTCGTAGTAGATACTTCCCTAGATGACGTGCAACCGATTTGAGCAGATTTAGGAACCCTTTGTACTATTTTGGAATGATCTTTGTAATAAAAGTTTATGATATTTCCAGTGAGTTATAAAGTGATAATGTCTTACTTATATAACCACTATGTAGGTGGAATAATCTAATAATTACAACCCTAGGAAGATTAAATACCCAAACAAGAAATTAAAATTCAAATCAAAGTAAATGAATGTGAAGGAACTAGAGCATAAAATTTGGCCAAGATTGTACCTCACATCCTAACCCTTCCATACATTTTTTTACCTGATACATAAAATCGAAACTCAAAGTTTGGTGATGAATATTAGGTTTTTAATGTTATTTTACTCAAATAATATTCTTAGAATTGACAATATAGCATAGTATAAAGATAAAAATATGTAGATGAGCTAGAGAGATGAGGAGATTAGATTCTGATTTGAGCATTTTATTAGCAAGGAACATGGTCAAACTTAGTATTGCACAACAACTTACCTAATTTGGGTGTCTACATTTCATCCCCTTTAACTGTGTAATTAGAAATCACATGCTTACAGGAAAAACATACATGATTATGTGCAAAAACTTTTCTTTTCTTGATGTCGTTCTCTAGTATGTTGGTGTTGGCATGCTCCACGATGGAACTTGCAACATAGAGTGTAGTAAATGTCTATGATATAAATTGCATTTCAACTCAAAATATAGATAATGCATGTAACTATAAAATTTACAAGAAAGTAAGTAAATAGATTTAAAACATGGAAGGATACACATATTCATTTTTCAAAGGGAGGAGATATTGTTGTATGTTTCCTTGGAGAATTAGATTTGTTGTTGAAAGGCCAAAAGGTTGGGGGTGATCAATCCCCAATGTTGTTCCAAAGGATATGCTTGATAAAATAGGATTCTTGAGTGTTGGGCACATCCTAACATTGGAGAGAGTGAGGATAGGATCCATGTTTTCCACCCTTTTGGAAATTTATAGTGAGGAAGGATAGTCTATGAAGATTCTAGTTTTTTCAACACCTTCCTCATTTGGGAATTTGGTTCAACGAAGTGGAAAAAGCAAAGTGTATGAATATTTTATCTTCTTCGTTTATTTCCATTAGACCCATAGACCACGTCTTTGTAGAGATATCTAGGCCCAAATTGTATAATATGTAAACAATTAGACCTTGGAAGGAATGGGTGTTGGAAATTGTGTCTAGTTGTTGTCATTGATGTCAAGTGTCACATGGATGTCAAAGGGTGTCAAGGTTTTCTCCATGAGGTGTCATTCATTATCAAGTTTGAAGGTTGACTGGTAGTGTCTAATCTTGGTGTCAATTCATGGTGTTTTGGTCAACATGCATGGTTCTACCTTGCATGGTCATGGTATGAGCTCCAAATTTGGTCGAGGTTCTCACAAGGTATAACTTGTTTTACAAGGTGTGTCAAGTGTGTAAGAGTGTCTATAAGGTATTTTTAAGTTCAATTCTTAGGCTAATATGGAAATGTAGATTCTACAATGGAAGTTCTAGTTCCTAAAAACCCAATAGGGGTGGGACCGTATAACTTATGTATATTCTAGACATTATCTTTATGGTCTAGACATGTAATTGCATGGTCTTAAACCCTTTAAAATTCTAGACCTACAACATTTTTATGTACTTCACTTTTTTGGTAATGATGTTTTCTCTTTCTTAAAAGCTTTGGGATGATCTGTAATCACATATAACTAAGTATAAACCCTAACAACCTATATAACCATTCATTAAAGAATTATTAAACCAAAAAGAGAAACCATGTGTGTGAGGTGTGGTTAGACTACCCTTGGCAGCCAATCTCCCAAATTTTGAATCAATCCATGTGTTGCACTACATGTCGTTTTTGTGGGATGAAGCTTCATGTAGTTCTCCTAGGTGCTTGTACAATTATGAATGGCTAACCACCCCTATTGGTTCCCTCATGTTTCTTGACACCAAGATAGTCTGCTAACTATGTAGTATAGAATTTACCCTATGTGTTAGTAGTGAGATGTGGTGTGATTAAGCTATTAGACCTAACCTTTTGTTGATTGAAAACCTTGTGCAATACTTAGAGTAAATTTTCTCTTTCTAAAACATAATTCTACGATATTTGCATGATTGGAAATGAATGAAGCTAGACTCTTTGACTTGGTTCAGTGCTTCATACTTGTAGTAGAGACTTCCCTAGATGATGTGCATCTGATTTGAGCAGATTTAGGAACCCTTTGTGTTATTTTGGAATGATCTTTGTAATAAAAGTTTACAATATTTCCAGGTGAGTTATAAAGTGATAATGGCTTACTTATATAACCACTCCGTAGGTGAAATAATCTAATAATTACAACCCTAGGAAGATTAAATACCCAAATAAGAAATTAAAATTGAAATCAAAGTAAATCAATGTGAAGGGGCTAGAGCATACAACTTGGCCAAGATCAGTAACTCACATCCTAACCTTTCCATACATTTTTGAACCCGATAGATAAAATTGAAACTCAAAGTTTGGTGATGAATATTAGATTTTTAATGTTATTTTACTTGAATAATATTCTCAGAATTGATGATATAGCATAGTATAAAGATAAAAAAGATGTAGATGAGCTAGAGAGATGAGGAGATTAGATTTTGAATTTGAGCATTTTTCTTAGCAAGGTAACATGGTCAAAATTAGCATTTGACAACAACTTACCGAATTTGGGTGTCTACATTTTATCCCCTTTAACCGTGTAATTATAAATCACATGCTTATAGGAAAAACATACATGATTGCATGCAAAAAAATTCTTTTCTTGACTTGGGTTTTCTAGTATGTTGGTGTTGACATGCTCATGATGGAACTTACAAGATAGAGTGTAGTTAATGTCTATGATATAAATTGCACTTCAACTCAAAATATAGATAATGCATGTAACTTTAAAATTTACAAGAAAGTAAGTAAAGATATGTAAAACATGGAAGGATACACATATTCATTTTTCAAAGGGAGGAGATATTGTTGTATGTTTTCCTTGGAAAATTGGATTTCTTGTTGAAAGGCCAAAAGGTTGGGGGTGATCAATCCCAATGTTGTTCCAAAGGATATGCTTGAGAAAATGAGATTCTTTAGTGTTGGGAACATCCTAACATTGAAGAGAGTGAGGAGAGTATCCATGTTTTCCACCCTTTTGGAACTTTATAGAGAGGAAGGATAGTCTATGAAGATTCTAGTTTTTTCAACACTTTCCTCATTTGGGAATTTGGTTCAATGAAAGTGGAAAGATCGGTATGAATATTTTATCTTCTTTGATTCTTTCCATTAGACCATGAACCATATCTTTGTAGACATATCTAGGCCCAAATTATATAATCAGTAACAATTAGACCTTACTTATCTTGCTTATCTTTCATGACTTTAGACACCGGCGCCAGTGCCCTCATCCCCTCTGGGTGCACCTTACCTCTTTCCACAGACTCACTCTTTTGGGGCCTATTTTATCTTTTGGACATTTAATTTTCTTATGGTTTGGCCTTCCAATTGTAAATTATGAAATTCAACCAAAGGAATCATATAAATGCATAGATATGTGATCAAACTAAAGGACTAAATCTTTAAGCATACTATCTATCACCTAAGATTGCATCCAAAGGCATCCATCTAACATCCATTCAAGGGACAAGGGACTGCATTTTTGCATACACTACATAGGAAGGGGATGTCTATTCTATTCCATACACACATTTGCATCTTTTAGTAAACCTAGATCATTATCTAGTGCATCTTTCACAAGGGCATCATAGGGAACGATTCTTTCACACACTCACAAGAACTACATGGAGTCTGAGATGTAGTGAAACGCTTGGTCATAAGTTCACTCTTTCAGGTGACCGCCGTCAATGTGACTCCCATAATGCATCTTTATTTTTTGGCTTTGATGTGGTTTTGTGGATTTTGTAGGTGAGCATCTATTTTTTAGGTTATAGGTACACTCAACAAACAATATGCGACATACAAGTGACCAACAACGAATAACAATGAAACTCTTGTGACACTCCAGAAATTAGATTCTAAGCTCATGCGCACATCATAGGTGCCCAGTGGCAGGTTCCGGCATCTCTCGACACAATACAAGCACCCTAGCCCATCCTTATATGACAGCTCTATATTTTATAGTGCACATTTGCGACGATTTTCCCTCTCTATTCACCTCGTTTCCCCAATCTAGATCAGTTCCAGGAAAGTGCAAATCAAATAATCCCTTTCCTCTCTCTCTTGCACTTAGGGTTTCATATTTTACTAGCTTATTGCTTGTGTCAAATTGTATCTAGTAGTTGTATATCATAGTTTACATTCAATTACTCTACAATTAGGGATTAACATGAATCTATTTTTTTGTTAAATCATTTGGTGAACCCAACATGAATCTTAGGTCCTCTCCTTTAGATCACATGCTTCTATCAACATCGTAGGTACCCCAAATGAAGGGGGGCATACATAGGGTGAATTAGTCATCCCATAGAGCATCTCAAATCTACAGTACATGCGTGCACAAAAAAAAATTAGCATAGGCTACGATTCACGGAACAATCTAGAATCGACTTGGGTCCTTTTTTCAGCACATTCACTAGCACCCAGATTTAGACACTAGTTCCTGGGTGCTCCTAACCTCCCCTAAGTGCATATATCCTGAGGGTAGATACAATTATTTTCTCATATCAACACAGTTCACAACAATTCATAGAGTAGTTTTTACAATAAAAGAACAATTCTACAGCAGAAAAATGATTTCTATCTCCATTGCAATAAATACAACTTGGGACAAATTTGGTATAACTCGGAACAAAACAGGGAAACACCATCTGCAGTGATGTTCATTTAGGAAACAATCATGGAAGGAGAGTAAAATTATACCTCTCTCCCCAACACTCTTTTTTCGTGGCATGAGATAGCCCAAAAAAGGAACTTGGCATGAGATCACCCAAAAAACTCGCACTTGGCGTGAGATCACCCAAAAAACTCACTCTTGGCGTGAGATTGCCCAAAATATTCGCTCTTGGCATGAGATTGCCCAAAAATATTGCACTTAGTGTGAGGTCTCCCAAAAACTCATCATTGGCATGAGATCTCCAATGAAAATCACTTTTGGCATGGGATTTCTAAAAAAATTCTCTTGAACATTATCATGATGTCTTTCTATCTTTTTACACTTGTGAACTCATTAGGTGCACACTTTCCTTTTACTACTTTTACACACATTTACATATTTTTACAAAGTTTTCATAATACATGACTTTGACTACTATTTTGGTTTTTCTTTGTAGGTCTATCCTTAATACGCAACAAGAAGCAGACCTACATCAAGCACAACAACAAATATGATATTGTACAACACAATACACTTCACCCCTATGGTCACTTTCTCTTCCTAGTTTTTGAGCTTCATTTTTATCACTTCACACTTTCACTTGTGTCTTTGGCACACTATTTCCATCCCTCTCTATAGGAACAAAAGGTACACATTTTATAACTAATTTATGTTATCAATTATTTACTCAACAACATAAAGTGGGGGCAAATGTAGACACAAAATCACGCAATTGTGTACATTTTTAGGTCCTAAACACATACTATATTTCATATGATTCCTAAGCGAGAAAACTAGTAATTGACAACTATATTTAGCCTTTTATGTGTTACATGTTTTCTATTTGGTCTTACACACCCTTCAACCCAATCTTGATACTTTACTTTCTTATCTTTCATGACTTCGACACCAGTGCCTATCCAGGATGCCAACACCTAGGCACCCTCATCCTCTCGGGCGCCCGACCTCTTTCCACTCTACGCACTCTTTTTGGGCCACTTTTATCTTTTAGGCATCTTATTTTCTTATGGGTCAGCCTTCCAGCTTTTAATTACAAAAATTCAACCAAGGGAATCATATAAATACATAGATATGTGATCAAAATAAAGGACCAAATCTCTAAACATACTATCTATCACCTAAGATTGCATCCAAAGCACTCAAAGGCATCCATCTAGCATCTATTCAAGGGACAATGAACTACATTTTATACATACATTGTATAGGAAGGGAAGTCTATTCTATTCCATATACACATTCACATATTTTATAAAATCTATCATGTTATCTAGTGCATCTTGCACAGGGCATCTTAGGGAACGATTCTTTCACACACTCACAAGAACTATATGGAGTACAAGCTTTAGTGTAGTGCTCGATTGTAAGTTCACTTTGTCGAGTGATTGCTGGGGTTAATATAACTCCCCTTATTGCATATTTATTTTTGGATTTGAAGCGCTTTTGTGGGTTTTTCCGATGAACATATATTTTAAAAGGTATAGGTAAACTCGACGAACAAGGTGCGATATATAGAGATCAACAAAGAATAGCAGTGACACTCTTGTGACATTCCAAAAATCAGATTCCAAGCTCTTGCACAGTCACAAGCACTTAGCAGTATAGTCTAGCACCCATACACCCTTGATCCAGTCCAGGCGTCCCTAGTCCGGCCTTATCCAACAATTCCATATTTTACAGTGCACAGTTAAGACGGTATGCCCTATTTGTTCATCAATTTCCCTAGTCCAGATTAGTTCCAGGAAATATAAAATCAGCAAAGTCCTTCTCTCTCTCTCTCTCTCTCTCTCTCTCTCTCTCACACACACACACACACACACACACACACACTTAGAGTTTCATATTTTGTTAGCTTATTTCTTGTGTCAAATTGTATCTAACAGTTTTCTATCATAGTTTACATTCAGTTACGCTGCAATTAGGGTTTAACATAAATCTATTTTTTGTTAAATTAATCCTCACCCACTCATTTGTGTTTTACATGGGATTTTAAGACCTTGGGGATGTTAGGGAATGTAACCAAGAAGGTATAGCAATAATAATGATGTGATTTGTTCATCACATTTTTATGAACCATTATTAACACCAAAATTACTTTGTTACGGTTTCAAAACCCTGGGTTGAAAGCAACTTGAGAATAATGATTTAACAGGTCTAGAATCAATTAATTTTTCTATGATGGTGACTTTATGATGAATAGGACTCCTCCATCTTTCTATTGATGTATTTTAGAGGTTACGGTTGGTTAGCCCCACCCAAAAAGGAACGTTTATGGAGTTTTTTCGGTTTGTGAAAAAAATCCCATTGAACCTAATGTATAAACTACCATTCATTGAATCATGGAAGTTTTAATACATGTCCATGATCTAGTTTCAGGTCATGTTTGAGGTCCTATAATGAAAAGTGTGACCTATCTTTAAACACTAGTTTTGGGGATGAAAAGGTATTTTTGAGTAGTCTACTTGAAAATGGTTTTTAGGAATCTGTAGTCTGATTTATGGTAGTATGAGTACATAGTCATGTAGTTGACTTCAAGATGTTTCTAGTGATATATGATACTTGCATGGTTGAGGTCATTTGAGGTGGCATTGAGCCTCATCTTTGAGGTCTAGGGTTTGGTGCACAAAGACGAGCTTGTGCTTGAGATGGTTTCATGGCTTGAGGAGATGTTGCAGAGATTTCTAGGTAAGGTGGAAGCATGGTAAGGTATTTTGTGATATTTTTGAAGTGATTCAATGCCTTGGTGAAGCTGTTTTTGGTCTTGCGCATTCATATTTGGAGAGTACGTCTCTTGAAGTGATTTTGGGATTCTTGGGTCCTAATGGAGAGTTTTGGGCATGAAGATGATATGATCCAGCTATGTGAGATTTTTTGTGTTTATTTATGATGTATTTATTATGTTTTTGTGACAAAGAGATAGGTATTTATTGTGTTTTTGTGACCAAAATTGGCCTTTCTAGGCTTGTCGTAGAATTAGTCTTTTATTGCACTTCAATGAATGGAATAATGGACCTTGTTAAACCTTTTTTAAAAAGTATATATGTCAACCAAATTCGTTAGGAATACCTTTAAGGAAAATGTGATCACGACATAAGAGGCAAGTTGTCCCGGAGAGGGATTCAAGAAGATTTGAGATCATGATTTCACATTGTAGCTTGTTTTTCACAGTTTAGGTTTTGCATTTTTGGGTTATTCAATTCACATGACAACATCTCCATATGAAGATAATCCTCTTACCCTTCTAGGCTTAAAAATCCTCCTTGAATGGAATCATATTTAGGATTCTCATACACTTCTTTCTCATATCCCTCTCATGAGAATAGGTGACTTCTTGATCCTTCACACATGATGGTCCTAGATGCCTCAATAGCTTGATTAGCTCATTTTGATTTGTTTCTCGGAGGGGTTTGGACACAACGGTAGAGTCAAGATATAATGATCATCAATTCAATCCTTGAGCCTCATATTTCACCTTTGAACATGATGATCTCTTCTTAATCTCACAATTCACCTCCCTGCCCAAGATGTCACCTGAGTGGAAGCATGCTTATGATGTTTGGACACCCTCTTTCTCAATTTATCCTCATGGAGATAGGTTTCATCCTCCTGATAGAAGGATTGATCCCTGAATGAAACTTGGAGGAATGTCTAAGAATGAATTCCATGTTCTTGAAATCCACATTGTACTGAAACACTACTAATTCCACCTCCCTAACTTATAAGATGCAAGTTCATTACCAAGAATTTATTAAGTGTTTAAAAACACTCTCATAAAATATGCATTGTTTTTGATCCTGAGATGATTTCCACCATCACTCATGGTGAGCTTCTCTTATCATGCTCTTGATGACCATTCCCTTGATGATTTGAATCTCGATGAAGCTCTTGATGTTTCGATCCTTTATAGACCTCATGATTTTTCTGATTGCACCCATTGTCCTCATGATGTTTCAGATCCTTCACATACCTCATGATGACCATTCCCTTGATTATTTGAATCGATAAAAAATTACATATGTGTTTTGATTTATTATGTGTTATAAGGAATTGCATGAGTCCATATATTTGAGAAATTGTTGCTACCTTTAGGAGTTGTGAGGTTTATAAAATATAGTTTTGACACATCTAAAACTCCTACAAATGTCAATAACCAATCAAGAAGACCCCAAAACCTAAACAATGACTATATTCTTTCACAAAACATATATCGATTGTAGAATTTAAACCCTAAAATATTTAGGTTGAATGTTGAAATCTTGAAAAATACCTATGTACTGACCAAATTAGAATATGAAAAACTATCTTCTAAATTGTGATTGATGGAGTTGTGAGACTAGTTCCATAAGGTGCATAAAGTGACCCTAATTTCTTATATTTACTAAAATAAATTTAAGTTTTTCATTTATTAATCTTTATACTTTATTATTTCTTTCATCTATTAATCTTTATACTTTATTATTTCTTATACATAACACTTATATCATTAAATATATCCTCTTAAAAGCACATATACAACATTGAAAACATAAATGTGAGTGCGTTATAATGCGCGCATTTTATGCTTGTAATTACCAATCCTAGTAATTCATAACGTGATTGCGCTTTCGCGTTTCACTTGAAATAAAAAATTTGGCCACTTTTTGGCCCCCATCTCCGTGCACTTGCCCCACGAAACACTACAAACTAATTTCAAACCCATAGAACACTACAACATATTTTCCTTTGTTGTGTGGCATGCATAATTCAAATTGAAATAGTTTTTATTGACTCATTCCTTAGGCATCAATGACAAATATTTCCAACATATGAAACATGTAAGCTAATTTATTTGACATCATCATTCCTTCATCATCAATGACAATATTTCCAACATCCGTTGCTAGGCACATCTTACATTATTTATTAGGTCCTTACTATTTTGTTTCTTCACACATGTTTGTGTATATACCGAATATTGATACAAAGCATGTTGTAACGACGATTTTGGTACATTCTAGGACATTTGGAAAACTAGTTGTAGACACCTAAATTTGGCATTTGACACTTTGCAACAATAATTTTTACACTTTGACAATTAACATATATCTAGCACTTGAGCACATTTTCCATCTATCTATTTTCCCATCCACTATATCAGTCACCATTATCTTCTAGCTGTAATTAATTATGATCACCTTAATCTATGTAGGAACACCTTCATAATTGAAGATATATGCACTCTTCATACCCTAGATCATACTTGCACTCCCAATTTACAATATTGGTAAACATGGATAGTGTTGGCTAATGCAAGTGTCTAACCTTATTAATACAATGCTCATGGACCTTCACCGACCAATTTTTAAATTGAAGGAAATCTATTAATGCATGTTTCACGGGTCATCTATAGTGGAAAATCAATGAAGAGTCACACACACACACACACACACACACACACACACACACACACACACACACACACACACACACACACACACACACACACACACACACACACACACACACACACACACACACACACACACACACACACTCAAATCATCTCTAAAGTTATTCACAGTATGTCTAACATCTCCAATCACCTTGAGATCATTATTTTAAAGGTTTATACACCTCTCAAATATTCTAATAATACACCTAGAGCACTCCACAACCAAATCTAAATACACACACACACACACACACACACACACACACACACACACACACACATTCAAATCATCTCTAAAGTTATTCATTGTGTCTAACATCTCCAATCACCTTGGAGATCATTATTTTAAAGGTATATAAACATCTCAAATATTCTAATAATACACCTAGAGCACTCCACAGACCAAATCTAAATACAAAGAGGTTAGATTTTCATGGTTCTAAGTGTCAAAGTTCATAAATTGGACCGTGTCTAGATTGTTCATAATTTTGTACACATCTCACACTTTATGGCCGATTTAAAGTCACTCTCTTATTTCATTTGGTGTTTCTAAATCATTTTAGGAGGAGTGTGGTTGTTAACTTTCCTTCTTCATGCTTCACTCCTTGAAAATTATGTGAACCTGGTTATCCAAGGGAAAATATCCCTTCCTCTGTATCATGTTGTTATCTTACTATTATACAAGCACTTTGACCTTCTTATCGTGAACATTGTACCTGCGCCCCCCTTTTCCACCCTCTGCCTCTGCTAAAATACTCCTTCCCCCGGCCTATGACTGTTCCTTTAAGAGCAAGAGGGATAACATCAACCCTATCATCATTCCTAACCCTTATATTTCCCCACTTGGCGAGGGTGTTGTTGCTCTCAATCTGTTAACCATGGGAAATAATAGACCCGAAAAACAACAAACCTTATAATGGAAGCATGAGAAATGAGTTGGACCTACACAATGATATGTTAACTTGGCTTAGGAAGGAGTATAGAGAGTTAAATGATAAAGTCGGGGTTGTAAAATAGCCATTGATAGTGGCGGTAAGGATGGTCACCTCTTTGGAGGAAATGGAAAAATGGATTTCACTTGTTGAAAAGAACATAGCATTCTCAAAAGCAAACAATATGATATCCTTTCCATTCTTAAAGGTAATATGGATATTCTTGCCTACATTATTCTGTGCTAAAAACTAATAAGGGCAAGGAAAGAGATAAGAATGACACTTCTTTCAAAAACATCGAGATAAATTGGAGAATCTCAAAAAGAATTTTTCCAAGATTATGAAATAGTTCTTGGGTCTGTCATGGTTCTATGGATTTCTTTGTTTGCATCTTTTTTTTATCTTGGTGTGTAATTTTGTTGTGGTACTTGTTGTGGTTTGGTTGTAGTTTGGCTTATGTAACGTTGTGGTTTTGCTATAGTATTTGATGTTTCTAGAGGTGCTTTTCCTTCGTTGTGCTTTTGCTTTTTGTATTGTTACCACTTGTTTATCCGGGCTTGGGGCCCCTTGTAATTTGGGTAGGATCCTATAAAAAAACTTTAGCCAATAATAATAATAAAAATTGTACACATCCACACACTTACCTAAGAGGAATAATAACATGAGTTTGATCTCTTATCGAGTATTGATACATAAGAGAAATTCTCGTCCATTCATGGGGAGTGGTTGGGCGAGTCCAACCCAAAATGTCAACTTTTTATGGTTTATTGTGGTAAAGTATGCATAATTAGTTTTTGGACAATGGAGAAAATAGGAATCATCCCACTTGAATTGAAGAGTTTTCTCACATCGAAACCAAATTGGAGATACAGTGAAGGGATCCTAGAAGTTTCAACCCCTAAAACCCTCTAGGACACTATTGGGAGACTGAGAAAAGGCATCAACCATAGGAGCTTTACCTTACCAACATTGTCTAGGAAGGGTTTCTACCTTTATCTTAGACTGAGTAATTGATAAAACTTTTGAGTAGTTCAAAGTTTCATGGTAACCTTGTGACCATATGACGATCAACAAAAGCTAAGTATTTCACTAATCTATTATTTTGTCAATTTTAAATAATGTAATCACACTTCAATTATCCCTTTTCAATCGAGATTGTTATCTTTAAATAACTTTATTTCTCTATATATGAATTAGCACAATGTTTTACTTCATTTCATTTCATTGTGTAAAATAAATTAAACATTTTCGTGAGCTCTCCTTTTGTTTGAACACAAAAACCTTAGGTTTCCTTCTACATTAAAGTTTCCAATTTTATTAGTGTTTGAGATCCCTCCCCTAATAGGATTTGAATTCCGTGTCTAATATTTGACTTCTCCATATTTCATGAACAATTATAATTTTACTTTTCTAGCACCGACTATATATTTCTTTTATATTTTCATCTTTTAAAGGATATATGCGATCTCTCTTTTCATATGTTTATAACTATTAGTAACATCTTTTCTAGTTACATTCCCCAATCAAGCTAGATCTTCTACATGAATGATTCATAATTTAGAAGCATGAATCTCTAAAATGATAGAGCCTTCTTATCATGTCCCTCATTACTATGAGAATGACAATATCGTACATGCCTATATAGGCGATGGTGATATACACTAATATGATGAAAACATATCCTTAATAAAAATTTAGTGAGAAACAAGAAAAAAACAAATGTGTTTAATATAGATATCCCTTACGCTGATAATACTTGAGGTGTAGAGCATGTGTAACAAACCACCGAGATGTCTCTATTCTCAAATTGATTTAGTACTACACATACTTAGACAAATAGTTTATAAGGATCTCCTAGTATATATACTCGGACAAATAATTTACTCACATTCGATATTATTGAATACATTAAATATTGGTTGCACAATAATAATAATGCATATACTATGTTCCATGTATTATTTAATTATAATAATGTAACATTAAATAATTACGCTGAAGGCATTCCCCTATGGTAGAGGACCTCCGGACGTTTCTACGACTGTCCTAAATTTGACAGCCTTTTAGACGTTTTTCAAACGGGATTAAATTTGACAGCTGTTTGCATGTCGTTTTTACTTTGCATGCAATTTTTGAGTTTCTATTTTTAAAATCCTATTTTTAACTGTTGTTTTTTAGATTCCGCCCTGTTTTATAAATAAGGAGTTTGTATTGGTTATCTCATCAAATAATCAGTTCGTTTTTGTGAAAGAGGGATCCGAGAAAGTGAAGGGAGTCGACACACAGCGTTTGGTATGTAAATTTGCTTAACTATTTCTTTTCTGGATTCCCACAGTTGAACAAATGCTCTAAGCTCCAGTTCACGCCGTCTTTCTCGCCACCGCGCGCCTGATTTGAAACCGTTTTCTGCTGCATGTTGGGTGTTGTCAGATATCTTTTATTTTATTGGAAGAACACCCGTCTTTTATTTTACTCGCTTGGCTTTGAAATTTCTAGTGCCGTTTACATTCACATGAGAGGTTAGAAATTTCTGTTTTAATGATCCAGCGGTGCTGCAATTTTCAAATTTTAATGCAATGGCGTTTTAATGATCGATAATTGTGCTCACCGACTTCCAATGCCCATTCAATGGGATCCCATTAGTTTGTCTAAATTTAATAAATATTTCTTGTAATTCTTGTGAATAGAAACCTTGCTTAAGCATTCTTTGGTTTTTGACTTTTTACAGAGATAAATATTTAATAATTCAAACATTATTTCAAGCACTCAATAATACATTATTAATGAGCTTGAAATTTGCGGATTGCCTTGTTCTGCCCCACAAATTGAGGACCAGTCCGCAATCAGAAAGATGCAGCTGAAGTCTGAAATAGTCTGTGTTTCTCAGTGAATGGTTCCCAATACTGAAGGAAAGAGGCTTCCTACCATTTATTGGTTTCCTAAAGGAACCTAATTTAATTGACAATATTCAATGTTAAGTGGGATTATTGACGGATCACACTGTTTTAAAAAATATTTTAAATATTGGCAGTGAGTTATTTAGCCAGTGGTATATAATTTATTTTTCTTTCCACCGAAAATTTCCATGATTTAATTATTACTTAAGAAATATTCAAATCTTCTATGATTTGATTATTTGTTTTAGAATAAATAAGCAATTGTGTTAAATTGATGTTAAATTATTTCAATATGTTTGTGATAATGAATATACATATTGGGATGTTTTAAATGTTCTATCTCTACATTTCTAACTTGTTACAAATTCATGCATATACATTTACCAATTTTATATCATGAGTGGTAGCGTTATGTAGTGAATATGACATTGGCAGTGTAGATATATTTAGTTTTATTAACTTCTTTTTCACTTTTTTGTAGGTTATTTGTGATTCTCATTCTCCCGCGGTAAAGAAGAGCGTCGTCTCTAAACAAACTTGAGGTGGGTTTTAATATTGATTCAAGTGCTTATTCATTTGTTTCGTTTATTGCATGCTATGGTTTAAAAAATTATTTTAGAGAGCTTTCATGTTATATTCTTTTGATTGTTACATTTATATTTAGACTCCAATCCTTTTTCCGAAGTGACATGTGGGGGCACGTGCCTTCGTCAATGACAGGATTCGTTATGTGCTGAGGGGTTCATTCCCCAATGAGGCCATTTCAAGCATCCCAAGTCGACGTTAGATTGATCAATGACAAGGCTTTTAAAGCTGCCCATCATACCTAAGAACATCTTGTGGACTAACATACTTATTTTCCCTCTCCAGTTTAATATGATGCAGACTAGAAACACAATTCCCCCCCACAA
The DNA here is from genome assembly GCA_018340775.1 of Taxus wallichiana var. yunnanensis. NCBI lineage: Eukaryota > Viridiplantae > Streptophyta > Pinopsida > Cupressales > Taxaceae > Taxus > Taxus wallichiana. The sequence goes on from CM031237.1 coordinate 377,932,370, forward strand.
TGGGATTGACATTAACTACGCCTCACTTGCAGAGGGAGGAAAATTTTAAACGTATTCAATGTGTTGTTAATTTTTTGCATTAGGCAACCGAAACCACCTAAAACAGTGATAGCTGAAATGATTAGAGATCGCCTCCACCTGATGCCAACATCCCCAATTTTTCTCTCCAAAATCCGAACGATTGCAGATCATTCACGAGGCTTTTGCTTGATTTATGATTCGAACGAAGATGCACTGAAATATGAACCACCCCACAAATTGAGGAGAATGGGAATTCCAATCGAGGCATCTGCAACTGGACAAAACTACAAGAAACGTGCAAAGAAAATTGCACAAGCAAAAAGCAAGAAATTTGATTTTAAAAATAACTTGTAGTGGGTTAGTTTATAAGTGTTTGTTTATAAGTATTTTTGAAATAAACTAAACTGCTCCAAATATTCCATGTATGTATTGTCGTAGTATATATCCGACGGAGAATCAAACTTATCAAACACATGTTCAGTTTTTGTTATCCAACAACTATGCTTTCCTAATTTCTTTATCTTTGTGTTTCCATACAAATACCTATAGTCTTCTCACTTCAAGTGTACATATTGTTCTTATTGTATTCCATTCTATTTGCTTAACATAATAATATGTAATTCATTTCAAATAAATGCATGTATATATTGCGAACATATGGGGCACATAATCTAACTTTTCAACAAACAACAACAACAACAACACATTTTTAATGAGTTATTCATTATATCTTTCCTTTATACAATTGCTCGCTTCTTTATGTAAACCAACGACGCATTTTTAATGTGTACTTCATAATATTTGCACACAAATACATATAGTTTTAAAATGCCGACAAACAACCATACAAATTTTAGTTGTTTTCAACCAAAGCTTTGTACATTATATCACTTTTTTGCATATTGAATTGTTAAAGGGTTAGACTTCATGTTTGCACTTTTTAGAAAATATGAAATAATAAGGAAGTCAACTTTAAAGGTTCTCATTCTTTACAAATGCATGATTTCCTGAACAAATCCTTCATTTCATGATTGATTGCCCTACAAGTTTACATTTTCCACCATATATTTGCAGAATTCTCACAATCTCGAGCATCTTTTAGTTGCCATGGAAATAACTTTGACACACGAAGGCATTTCTCAATTGATTGAGGGTGGTTCCAATGTTGACCCCACATTTCAGATACTGCACTTGAGCTCTCTAAGGTCCATTCTCAACACGGAGCCCAACATCGTGTTGACCTTTCGATGGGATACATTTTCGACAAACTTCTACCCTCCAAATTTGCAAGTCGTGTAACCGACAATTCAATACAAGAAGGCTCCATCGTGTGCTTACACAAATCCCTCGTTAGAATGATCAAAAGTGAACTGTAAGCTTCATCTCTTGCTCAATTACCAATGTACATAAACTCGCTATATCAATTAAAATTTAATTCTGTTTATTTTTTCCATCCGTTGCTCAGTTCTAATTATATCCTGTTTTTCTTTTCCATTGCAGCACCGTTCTTATCATTGAAATGGATGTTGTTGTTGAAACACATTTAGTAATCGGTGCTCCAATCCGACTACCAACAAATGCTCTCAAACACAGTCAGTTGCCACAAACAGATGCAAGTGCAAATCGGGTTAACAAATATTTTACGAGAACACCAACTAAAATAAGTGCTTTGAATACATCTATGCACATGTGGTCCGTAGAGGGCCGTGCCCTAGCAAAAAAACCCTTCGCCAATATCACAATGCAAGGGGAAATGGATCCGTGTTTGGGTTTGATTTTTTTGATCAGGAAGGAGGAGAAATCCACATCACTTGTTTCAACGAGGCCGCGAAGCATTCTATGAGCAGATTGAGAATGGGAAGCTATATACAATTTCCAATGGGAGGATTGCGAGGATTGCTGATGCAAAGCTATGTTATAACCATTTGAACAATGCTTTGGAGATTTTCCTGCAACCTTCCTCAACCATATCTCCACTCATAGCAAATGAAGATACAATACCTTCCCATAACTTTCACTTCACCAAAATCAAGGAATTACCTCGCAAAGCGCCAAGGTTCTACAATTGATTTGATTGGAATTGTTGTTACGATGTCACCATGCTCAACAATTCATCGGTATGACAAGTCTCGAAACAAAGAGAAGAACACCGCAGCTTAAAGGACATGTCGGGTTTCAAAGTAAGTGTCACATCATGGGGACATCACTTAGATGATATAAGCAACGAACTTGAAGACATGCTTTCTATACCGCCTCTTCCGGTCCTCACCTTGAAAGCTGCCCGCCTCCGCCAATGGAAGCTCAAGGACACTGCTTTCAAGAACCAAATGTTACGTCAACCCTAAAATTTCGTAAACAAATACACTTCATGGTCAAGGGTTGATTCCGATGACTACTTCCTTCCTGCGCCTCTATCACAACCCAATTTCTAGGCCCTCCAAAAGCATGACCTCTCGTAACGACGATTTCGGAGGTACTAAATATGGGGAACACCGAGAGAAATGAATGGGCCATGGTTACTCAGAAATCACGAATATTAGCATGGACAACTTTTTTTTACAAGGCATGTCCTCTTCAAAAAGGTGACAAACAATGTAGGAAAAAGGTGAAAGAGAATGGTAATGGTTCATGGTTATGTTCAAGTTGCAAATGCATAAGTGCAAAACTATGATTATAGATATGCACTCGTAATCGATCTAAAGGACCCAACAGAGAACTTCAATCGCTTACCACTTTTGATGAGATAGCTGAGTTAATCATGGGTGTCATAGCAATGCAGCACCTCCATATATTGACTATAGATGAAGATGCGACTAGTGAAATTATAAGTAATGTCATCGGAAAACGAATACTCGCTTCACACTTTCACCGAAAAAGAGAGACATATCATGCGAAACAATAGATTGAAATGTGTCATCCTCGCCAAAGAAAGCGGAAAATAGTGCAACTCCTCCATAACCTTTACGCAAGGATTTCCAACCCACCCGTCCCTTCAAACATTACACCCTCACCCATCCCATTCTATACTTTGAACTATCACCGCTATGTTTCTTATTTCATATCTATGTTTCACTTTTTTCCCCTTCAAAAGAAAACTGTTGTATTCCCTTATACACTGACATACTATTGTCTCCTGCTACTATGTGGATTGTTAGTACTTTTAAGAAAATAAATATAAAATACATGCACTTTTGTTATGTACGTATTTACATCCTTCGTAGTATGTGAACACATCAGATGTTTCTATATATCTAATACTCTTTTCCTTAATAAAAAGTAGTTTCTCAAAACTCAAATTGTTACCTCTTATGCGTATTTCCCATCGAACTCCACATGCATTACAATTGAATTTAGTTTTACATTTTCACTTATTTCTGCATTTGTTTGTCATCAAACTATGTATCGTTCCTTGCTAACCCAAAATGATCTTTATCCAACAGGTGGTACTCCATAATCCTGTGACTTCGCAATCATGTCGACTCCTGCAAAACGAGCCCAACGAAGAGAAAACTACGCAAAAAATAAAGTACACATAACTGCTGAGCAACGGCGTCGTAAATTAGAGCATAGAACAACGAAAATCTCTAATATCTTTCAACTTACAATGACCAACAACCTACGATCCCCCAACATTCCAATCTTGCCATCAAATACAACTACTGAAGAATTGCCAACCAACATTCCGCATGTAACTTCCATGGAAAAAACCTTTCAAGAGCATGCCACTTCCTTCCGTACGAACCCATCTTTGCTAGCAACTGTCACTTTGCCCCAAATGTCTGGGATGCCACATGAAACTGTCTCAAGTACTGACCTCTCTTCAGTTCATCCCACATATACAACCGGTTTCTCCTCTCCTTCAGACTGCTTTCCACCTTGCAATCCACAAACGACTGAAACAGAACACCCCACCCCTTCTAATACACAGAGATTTCCCATATCCCCGCTCTCTTCACTGAATTTAGAAGCCCAACGTCGGTTTCGCAAAAGAATAGATTTGTTGGCGAACATCCAAACTTGCTCAATTTGTTTGGAAAATTACCCTGGAATTAAAACAATTTTTTTCCGAAGGCTTTCCCTCGTGTAATAGATGCAAAAGTGAAAAACAAGGCCACCGCTTCTCTTCATGGAACAACATGGACCCCCGAAAACAACCTATCGCTTCTTGCGTCTTTAACCCAAATCGAGGAGATGCTTATCGCACGAGTTAATCCATTCATGCAAGTCGCCCAAGTACGTGGCGGGCAATACAAATACTCAGACACACCATAAGCTTCCCGCAAAACATTACTTCAATAAAGCAAAGACCCTACCCCGCCGCCTTGAGATTTGGACATAGTTCTCATACAAAGGGAAGGATCTAATTTAAAAATTATGATTTCTACGCGCAGAGATCTCGTGTTTGTCAGCCCTCGCAATATAAAATCCAACACGATCCCTATTACAAAGATGTCTTAATCGACGATGACGCCCTTTCCTCACTACCATCCGAGTTGTCAAATGTTTCCTCCTCTCTCAACACAACCACAATGGAACTGTCCCAAATGCAAACTTGCTCTACAACTCATGGTAGTGGTGTTCCCACCCACTTTGATGAAACATATGAACACTCATCGTCTTTCGTGCCAACACCTCACAATACAGAACAAGAAGAGGAAATCGAATAGTTCTTGCTCAACCACGATGGTAACACTCCATTTACCATGCCATGGCCAGAGCTTGGGCTTTCGCCAATAAATGAATATAATACGGAGGGCCTATTCTCAATGGCTTTCCCAACTTTATTTCCGACAGGAAAAGCAATGTGGCAACAACCCCGCATTAAAGAAGTTCCAATGCATGAATACGCACTTCATTTGATGCGTTACCATGATGGGCGTTTCGGTTCCCACCCAAGATTTCGTTACTTCCTTCTAAACCTCATAATGCGACACAGAAGCCAGTCCACGGCAGCAGTTTTTATGAAACAAAACACCGAATCTGGAATCCCTCCAACAATTAGAGAGCTACGAAGACAACTACTGGAATGCCCCAAAGACAACCTCCCAGATAGCTTAATGCGCTTTGGATCGAGCCTTCGAGGGACACGTTCATTCTGGGCAAAAAGTAGAAGCGAGCTTTCAGATATGGTGGAACAATTAGGGACACCAACCTTATTCTTCACTCTAAGTGCTGCAGACACTAAATGGCCAGATCTCCACAATATTATGTCTGGTGAATGCCCAACAGATCCTCGAGCCGCCCAACGTTGGAGAACACTTAACATTGTCTCTAACCCTCATCGAGTATCAGCATACCTGCATCACAGATTCACAATATTTCGGGAAGAAATATTGCAGAAGGAACTTGGAGCAGTAGACTTTTGGTACATGTAATCAAATCTACTTATTTTAAAGTTTTTCCCAAACTACATATCTAATATTTATGTTCCCTCGTCTCACAGGTACGAATGGCAACATAGAGGCTCTGCACATGTCCACGGTTTATTGTGGCTCGAGAATGCACCAAAGGTAGACGAACTGGACTGGGAGGACACAACAGTTATTGAGGCGACAAAACAATACTTTGATAAGTTCGTGTCTGCCTGAACCCCGCCCGGCTTGCAACCGCTTGGATTTCGTTCGCAGGTCACTCCTAGATGACCCTTGCTTGCTAGATACAACACAAATTCTATCCACCTCCCCACATGCGGACCTTGAAGAACTACTTAATCGAGTTCAACGCCACACTAAATGTTCAGAGTAGACATGCCTGCGTAGAAAGCAATCACAGCTGCAGTGCAGGTGTACAACGCTCCTTGGGCCATGCAACCTACTTCTTCCTTACACATTGAAGGTGATAGGAAAATAAAGTACCTCCCTTCCAGAAACGATGACAGATTGAACATCCACAATCGAACAATGATATACATATGGAGAGCAAATGTCGATTGCCAACCGGTACTTTCCCGCCATGCCGTTCTTAAGTATATTACAAAATATGCTTCAAAAGCCGAGCAACGTTCATAAACATATCACCAAATGCTATCCAGAGTTTCAAGAGATGCAGACGCAGATTCTCCAGCACATATCGCGATCCGTAAAATGCTCACAGAAAGCGTTGTTGAACATGACATAAGCGCACAAGAAACATGCCACATGCTGCAAAAAATGCCACTTGTTATGTGCAGCCATCCATTCGTATCATTAAATGTTGGAAAAAAGATTCTGAGACGTGTCGTTGAAAGTGACGCCGATGCACAACAAACCACCGCTTTCTTGGATGCATATAAAGTTCGTCCAACAACCATGGAACACCTACCACTTATTCAAGTTGCTCGAGATTGGAGCTACAACAAGCACCGTAAAGGTGATAAATGGAAAAAACGACCGATACAAGCAATTGTACGGGTCCACCCGAGATTTGTGGATGTCCCTGCTCAAGAATCAACGTCATATGACCTTTTTGTTGGTCGAACTCCTATTATACAAGCCTTTCGAAATATCGCGTTTGAATTTGCTCAACCCCACATGACATCAATGTCACTGGGGACATGTACAAGCACAACTACAGACCGTGGCATGTTCTACGCACTACCGCAGATACAGGACTTGCAATAGATGTTAGTTCTGACTCAGAGCCCGAATGCAGTATTCAACAAGAACCATTACAAGAATGGCAGGTCTCTTTGCTACACAACTTCACCCCTAAACAACACGGGTCTGTATACTTGAAATGTTGGGAAACGAGATTTTGACATACACAATAATTGGACCATACACGACGCTCCCCATGATTTGCAGATAATCGGTTCATCATTCATCGAGAGAGAGAAGGCAAAACACAATTAACAACAACATACATGCCACACCACCATCTTCCACACTTCCTTTGTCTCCAGAACAACAAATAGCTCTTGATACCATACTACACCATTCAACAAACAAATCCCTTCTACCTCCACTAAGATTGATAATTCAAGGAACGGCCACACAGAAAATCATTTCGATAAATAAAATCTGAATTCATTCACAAAGATCAACCATATCTCCCTCTCCTCTACTTGTGCTCGCCCCTACCGGTGTTTCAAAGATTCAACATCTCTCGCATCCACAATCCACGCAGCCATGCGTATTCCAATCAAAGAACTAAAACCCTCAAGGTAGTGCATTATCGTCTTTTCAAGAATCGCTAAACATATAGAATATGTTCTTATTGATGAAATGAGTTTCATCGGGCCAAAGTTGCTAAAGCAAAATCGACAAAGAGGCTCCGCGAAGCTTTCCCACACTCAAGAACATCCGAATTTGGGAACAGATCACCATCCTCCTCGGTGACCTCGGGGCAATTACCGCCGGTTTTGGACAAATTCCTCTTTACGCAAGTAATTCCTACTGAGCAACCCTTTGGAAGGGATTTCAATCTTCCATTACATCATAACAATATTTCGCAACAAGGAACAACCAATGCACAAAAGTTTCATTCCGAATTTATCGCTCCACATGCGAGATTCAACCCCTCTAATTGAGGATTGGGAACTCTTGATGTCTCGCATGCACACACACACCTAACTCAAAGCAGAGCTCAACATTTTTAAGGATGCACCACATTTGTTTGCAAAAAATGATCAAGTGGCATGCCACAACCTACGATGTTGAAGGCATCAACGCTCCGATCGCCCAATCCATCACCGAAGTAACAGCGATCGACCAGAAATCCCGATGATGATCACCAGAACACAACGTTCTATTATGCAAACAACAAAAATCATGCTTATCAGCAAATCTATGGGTTGATGCAGGCCTCGTGAATGGTGCCACAGGAACAATCACATACATTGTCTACGACGCATCAATGCAACCACCAACGATTACCTTTATTTGTTGTTGTAAAATTTGATAGATACAACGGCCCATGTTGGGATCCCTCCAACCCCTTACATATTCCCATACCCCCTATTTCCAGAGGGAATCGAAGACAATTGCCGATTAAAATGGCCTAGGGATTAACTATCCACAAGTCGCAGGGACTTACTTTGCACAGAGCAACCGGGCCGACATCGGGAACCACCGAAAGGCGGGGTCCGACATTCACAAAATTTCTCCAGTACCTCGCTTGCAAATCTACGCATTTCACCCGCTTTTTCATTCGAGAGATACTCAAATATGGCGCACGTACCAAAGACTCAAGCAAGAAGAAAGGAGGAAGCAAGACTACTATCACTCAACCCATCGTAAATACTAGCTTCGCTTTCATAAAGACCTCAAATACTACTATACTCAACATTTCTTCTATCGAAAGCGGCAAGGTCATTCAAGGGATATCAAATGTAATCAAGTTTATTGAAACTAAAATTGCCCACTAAAGGCTACCACTCATGATATAAATACTGCAAACGTATACATGTCTCATTACGTGTACGTATACCTACATTTATTTTTTTGTTTGTAAATATGGTATGCAACTTTAAAAGTACAAACTCATAACATAATTAAATGTACACATACAACATTACAATGTAATGTTTCAACTAAAGTCCTACACTACAACTATCAATCACACACATTATCAATTGTATAATAAATGTTTCTCCAACAAAACACCAACTGAACAACCAATGCACAACTAACAACATCAACTATAAAATTGATTAACTATCGAAAACGATATCACAAGTAATCATGTATGAATTTATAACAAGTTTGAAATGTAGAAACAACCTTCGATTAAGTCAATAATAATCGATCAAATAACATATATCGTCTTCCTTTCTTTGTTTGTAGAACTTCCCAGACCGTATTCCCCTGTATTTGGGAGGATCCTCTTCACTCACCAACTCCTCCAGAGGCTTCACCATCACATACCGTGAAGGGTTAAAGAAAAGGGAATTGACAGGCGTCTTACGGTATCATTCACCACCACTCAGTGCTCTACGCTCTCGTACTGTCATTGCTCCACACCTGCCATGAATTGCATTAATCATCAAGAAATGAGTAATTATAAATGTTTAACAATGACAAAAGAAAGATTTCAGTACTCTCCATTACACCAAGATGAGAAAACAAATAATTCAAATCTTTTCAATTGTTTAAAGCATAAACGTATAAATACACATTTGCTTTCGGGTAACGTTGGATTTATTTAGTACGATTGACTCCTCAAAATGGCTTACACTATGGCCCTACACTAATGCGATAACAAGTTTAATCTCTCTATTTCGAGCCTCAAAAAATTATGTGAAAATAAGTTGTCTTTTCATAGTTCACTACATTATCCGGGTCGCTTCTATTCTATTATAATGAAGAAATAAGGCGTATAAAAGAACCAATTATCTTGGTGTAAATTAATGTAAAAGTTAAGTCTTTGGCGAAATGATGGCGAGGGCCAAACATCTCGTCCTCATAAGTTATAATGTTTAATAGGATGCAAAATAATTCTCCTCAATTTGATATCACTACCACATATAGTGTTAAAAACATCAATATTTGTGTTGAGTTTGTTACCCTATTGTGCATTCACACAAGACACAAATAAAGAAAGATGCTTTGGAAGAAGAGTGATTGTAAGGAGAAGAATGGAACAAGTGACATGGAAGGGCACTTGGCCATGCAAAAATTCTTACAAGGGCATGGGTGATCGGGAGAAGTACTAGAAAGTTCCATCATCCTACTTGAGATGGACCATCTCTCAAGTTGTGAGACTTCTTTTTGAGATGGACCTCCGGAGAAGGCCACCTTCCTCTACCTACTCTACTACTAACATTATTCTTAAGAAACAAATGCAGCTAACTAATCCTAAACTAACCATGCCAAGGAGGAGGGAGAGAGAGAGGGAGGTTAGAGAGATGCATTGAAGGTAAATCCTAAGCTAAAGGTAGTGATAACACCAAAAAGGGTGAGAAAATTGTAGTGAGGGAAAGAGAGAAAGGAGAGGCTAGACGTAGTGACATAGATCCAAGCTTCATCCACCATCTATTTTCCACGAAACACAACAATATGAACTTGCGAAATGAGAAATACATGCACAAATACAATAAAAAAATGGAGAGACAAAGAAATACAATAAAACATGAGCCGGGGTTGAAGGAACACCACAAAAATATTTTTATTGCTTTCAAAATGTGCACAATCCATTACATGTGAAGAAGAAGGAACAAGAACAATTGTCGGAGCCCAAAATGAAGGTTCGACAATTCACATCTATTCAGAACCATTTTGACATAGTTCCTTTGTAATTTTGGAACATATTCTTTTCACTAATGAAATATTTTACAATATATAACTTAGAGAAATAGAGAGAAGAGAGGTAAGAGGGAAAAGAGAAGGGGCACGACTTTTGAACTTTCAACCAGCAACAATCTGCATTGAAGTCTTCTCCAAAGCACACAGGCACTTTGCAAGGCCATTACTATGTCTATTTTGTCCTTTAGAAGGAAATGAATCCATACTTCATCAATTCTGGTGGTTAAGCTACCTAATTTGATCGTTTGCACGCCCAGGACTGCTCTTGCTCCCTCAAATGTCGTTGTTCAAATAGTTTTTTCTTTCCAAATTTAAATTAATGAAGTGAAATGAAAAAAAAACCAATCTCAGAAGACGACATGGTTTATCGATACTTGCGAGGATGAATGTTCATACCGAAGGTTGATTAAAATTGCCGAGTTCGAATGAATGTATAAGTCCACTTGTCTGAAAAATAATCTGTGATTAAAGACACTAAACATAAAGGATTAGATAAATGGATAAACAAGTTGCTTGGCAAAGGCCGATTCCAAGAATCCAAAGGGACTTCCTTGGAGGATGTCATCTTGCTTTGTAACAATTAAGTGAATTGATAAAGATAACGCTAATAATAGATAACAATAGACAAATGATAAATGGATGCGAGCTCTAGAATTCAAGGTTGAAAGGAAGGTCATGTGTGGCTTCAAAGGTGGCCCAGGAAAGTGTAGATGCAATCGAACTAACTTGAAGTATTCATACCAAAAGTCCTTAGTCTCTTTTTGGATATAATGGAGGAACTTGATATGATCCTCAATGTTTTGTTCGTAAAAATAGAGTGGATTGTACAAAGTGTGAGTTCATGTAAGATGTTGTATTGTTCCCAAAAAAAGGGGTGTTAGACTATGAGGAGATCATAAATGCTTGTAATTGGGTGTGAATGGCGAGAAATGCCATCTAATGAGAGCCATACTTGGAAGCACCATGTTAAATGCAAAGAGACATTAATGACAATGATGTCAAATTGATAAAAATATAATTTTGACAGGAATAACCAGTGATTTAGGCCAATCACCGACAATTAGGAGTGAATCGCTAGCGATTACTGTGGAAATTGACATTTTTCTAAAGCTGATGATTGAAGCTATAAAATGATGTTTTTGATTTCTTTTAATGTTTTTATGACTTGTAAATGATAAAAAAATGCATAAATACCTTTGAGTGGATGTGGAGCTAAAAGATGCTTAAATTATTCGGTGGGAATGATCTGATTTGTTGTGTTGTCTTGTTACACTTCCTGGAGGTTGAATGATGGAGAGGGGCCACAAAAAGTGTTGTTGTAAATGACTGATATTGATGTCTGAGTATGTCCTGGATGCTGAGAAGGTTAAGAGCTAAGTGTGGGCACAAATGATGAAATTTAGAAGATTCTCGAGAGAGAGCATAAAGGTGTTATTTATAATCGTTGGCGATTAGGTACAATCACCAGAGATCTGCATTTTTAGGGAAAGTTCTTAGAAAGTGGTTGAAACCACTTCTATTTTTTTTGTTTTATGATGTGGGTAAATGGTTAAGGGGAGGTTGAGGACGAGATGTAGAGGTTAAAATGTAATAAGAAAATAGATGTGAATGGTTATGAGATGGTTAGAATAAATTTAGGGTGGTTAGGTGGTTTTTAAGAGGGATAAAATAAGATTTTACAGCTGTAAAAAAGTATTTACGTGGTGTGAGAAGATATTAATATGGAGTAAACATTGTGAAGGATTTTAGACTTAGGATAATTGTTTATAGATTAAGTAATGTGATTAAATGACTTGATTTGATTCAATATTATTTGTGAAGATAGTGTATATGGTTAGGAAAATTAGCGGTGCTAATTTTAGGTGTCTACATTTGCTCCTTTTCATCGAGTAGTTTGGTTTAGGAAAAGTGCTATATGAAAACAATTTAAAATTTGATTTGTTGTGTATGGTTGATTTGTTTCTATACCTTGTCCTAGGGAATCATCTCTCATCTTTTCATACTTGCATCTTTCCATCTATCTCTCTCAAATTCGTGATCAATTCCCTTTTAAGTCATCAATCCCTAGTTTGAGGGGGAGCACCTCATCATATAATTCTGCATCATTTATCTATCACATCATTTTTTTCTCACGGCTTGTCTAAAACTACTAAAAAAGGGGCAAATGTAGACACCTAAAATTAGCACCGCTAATCCTTGTGTCCGCGTCCACTAACACCCCTTCATTATCACATCACTATCATATTATACATTAAATCCTTATCCTAAGTCTTATTTCTCCTCCATCATATTTACTCCTCGTAAATATCATTCTACAACTATAAAATCCTATTTTACTCCTCTTAAAACAACCCAAAACCACTTAGAAACAAAAATCAAATAAAAAAAAAATAAATCAACAACTTCTCAACCATTTAACAACCTCCCTAACCCGCATAACCTCTTTCCAACACATATCCTTTGTCAAAACAAACAAAAACCTCAATTTGGGAAGTAGTTTCAACCTTTTCCTTGTAAAACCTGGATCACTAATCATATATTAACGATCCTCCTTGGTTGTTAATGATTCTATATAAATAATTCTCGAGATTTTATTTCAGGTTTACTTGCGATTGGATGTGGTTTAAGGACTCCGATACAAGTTAGATTCTAAAGTGGTAGATTTATAGATTCTCAACTCCTAAGTTTTTGAAATTCTCATCCTTTCTTTGTTTGTAGAACTTCCCTAGATTGTATTCCCTATATTTGGGAGGATTATCTTCACTCAAGGTAGCTCCTCTAGAGGCTTCACCATCACATAGTGTGAAGGGTTAAAGAAAAAGGGAATTGACATATGTCTTCTGGTATCATTCACCACCACTCTGTGCTCTATGCTATCGTACCTATCATTGCTCCACACCTGCCATTTATTGCATTAATCACTAAAGAAATGCATAATTATAAATGCTTTAATAATGACAGAAAGAAAGATTTCAATACCGTCCATTCCACTAGTATGAGAAAATAGTCAATTCAAATATTTTCGATTCTTTAAGTAGAATTGTATTCATTCTAGAAAATATCTTCTGCTATGAATCTTGATTCGAAAAATTCAAAAAAACCCTTTTTTATCTCATCTGAAATTTTATAGGAAGCACGAAAAAAACTCACCTACATGGAGTCTCCAACATTGACAATGAAAGAGTCAAGTAGGGGTTTGACGGGAAACCACTCGGCATTGTCCTTTCACCTAACCTGGAAGCCACCGACTTGGTCTTGGTAAAGTAGTGTGAGAGCACCTAGGTCTTTGTGCTTGCCACGCCCGATCTCGGCTTAGGAATCGGGCACTCCGGGTAATAGTTTAGTCGCACAAAAGCTCATATCATCTTCAAAATATTGATTCAGGTGGTCATTAGGTAAGCCGAGGCTTCGTGCTATTAATTGTAACAGTTTATAACACACCTCCCTCATAGCCTCCACGTACTCTTGGAAAGCATCCCTACACACCGATCAAATTTGTTGTTATTATTTGATATATAGATGCCTTGATTTTCATTATTGTTAAAGTACAATTTTTTTCTTACGAATTTAGTAAACTCAACAGAGAACTATGTTAATAGCCAAGGGGGTACCTAAAATTTGGATTATAAGGAGGCCAGCGATTTGTGAGGGTCTCGTATCACGGTCATTTAGATCCATAAAAGTAGGCATCTAAATTGTTCCTCGTGGCATGAAATCAAACACCTCTTTCCAATCCTTCACTTTTTGCATGAGCTTTGTATCAAAATACCCCAAAGGATTTTGAGCATCTCTCGATATTTTCCTCTTTTCTCCACAGTATTGAGAAGAAATCGATTGCCCACATTCTAGTCGGCGGAGAACATGATCTGGAAGGCCATGGTTGATGACGTGGAAAAACCCCAATTTTTCCATGCTTGTTCCACCTCTTTTGGGAGCTCTTGTCCAGTTGATTAAGGGGATTTTCACATCATAATTTTCATTGGATGCGAGTAAGGCTTCGGGTTGGGACGATGCTCTTCATTTTGCACAAAGGAAAAATCGATCCTGTCACCTCTCGCTATTTTTTATCACCTCCAACCCCATTGTTTGAGTTTATATGCCTAATAATACATGGGGATGGATTTGTATTTAATGTTTTAAATACATTGAACTTGTAAGTATTTGATACAAATATGTTAAACATTGTAATGATGCCAATTTGGACAAGGAACGATCGGTGGCATCACATTTGCATTTTTAGTCATCTACTTTGTCGATGATACATTGGATTTAGTATAATTAATTCCTCAAAATGGCCCTACACATGTACATACACTAATGCAAAAGATAAAATGATAAAAATCTTACGCTGCTTAGTGACGATGAGGTTTAATATCTATTTTAGAGCTCAAGAAAATATGTGAAAATAAATTATATCTTTTGATATCTTAAAGAGCTCACTCTATCTACAATCTTATCACTCTATCTACAATCATATGAAGAGACCGCTTCTGCTCTATCATAAAGAAGAAATATGGGTGTAAAATAATTAACGATCTAGGTGAAAATCAAGGTAGAAGTTAAGTCTTTGGTTAAATGAAGGTGAAAAGTAAACATCTTTTGAAAGAAGAGAGTCAAGTATCTCTTATCCTCATAACCAATGATGTTTATGAGAAAGTTATACAATTTGTTGAAGACACAAAATAATTCTTCTTAACCTCATAGCGTAAATGCCACTCTCTATCGGTAGTTGATTGGGAGTCTCATTTACTCGACCTACACTAGACCGGATACCGATTTGTAGTGAGCTATCTATCCACGTTCACGCAGGAACCCAAAGTTTTCATTAGAAAGATGCAGGCGCATCTTAAGATATCTCAAAGGATCGGTGGATCTTGGTTTAGAATACAAGAAGAACGACAACTTCTTCTTGTTAGGATATTCATTCGAGATCATGTAGGCAAAATTGATGACGAAAATCCACTTCAGGGTTTGTGTTCTTTATGGGATCTGGACCAATATTATGGGGAAGTAAGAAACAACACTTTGTTTCTCGTTCTTCTACATAAGCCGAGTATCATTTTGCGGGAGGAGCTATTTGTGAAGTGATTTCGATACATCGCATACTCGAAGGACTTGGAATACCACAGAAAAACCTACCACCTGTATGTTGTTGACAATGAAGGTGTTCTCAAACTTGTTCGCAATACAGATTTTCATGAAAGAACAAAACATATTGAGGTACAAGTAAATTTCATGCGTGAGCATGTCCTGAAGCACAATATACAAATCGACTTTTTTTCCAACAATTAACAATGAGAAAATATCTTCACAAAGTCACTTGTATGTGACAAGTTCGAGTTGTTTAGAGAGTTCCTCTCCTCATCCCTTGAGGCAATGAAATATTAAGGGGGGGAATGTTAGGTTAATTATACATTATATTAGGATATTTACTTGGTTATGTATTTAATAACCACATTATTTTAATATTGTTTATTTGTTGCATTATTGTTGCAACTATTCTTGTTTGTATTTAATTGGTTATTGCTTCTCGTATGATATTTTAGAAGCTTATGTAATCAAGGACATTGTTGCGCGTATGTGCAACTTATTTTCTTATGTGTATTCAGCGATCTGATACCTATAAGTATTGCAGCTCATAAAAATGTAAGTTGATTGATTTCACATTAATAAATTATACATGTTGTGTCAATTCCAATTTTAAATGATGTAATCACACTTCAATTATCCCTTTTGATAGAGATTGTTATCTTTAAATAACTTTATTTCTCTATATCTCGAATTAGCACAATGTTTTACTTCATTTCATTTCATTGTGTAAAATAAATAAAACATTTTCGTGAGCTCTCCTTTTTGTTTGAACACAAAAACCTTAGGTTTCCTTCTACATTAAAGTTTCCAATTTTATTAGTGTTTGAGATCCCTCCCCTAATAGGATTTGAATTCCAGATCTAATATTTGACTTCTCCATATTTCATGAACAATTGTAATTTTACTTTTCTAGCACCGACTATATATTTCTTCTTTATATTTTCATCTTTGAAAGGATATATGCGATCTCTCTTTTCATATGTTTATAACTATTAGTAACATATTTTTTGGTTACATTCCCCAATCAAACTAGATCTTCTACATGAATGATTCATAATTTAGAAACATGAATCTCTAAAATGACAGAGCCTTCTTATCATGTCCCTCATTACTATGAGAATGACAATATCATACATGCCTATATAGGCGATGGTGATATACGCTAATATGATGAAAACATATCCTTAATAAAAATTTAGTGAGGAACAAGAAAAAAAAAATGTGTTTAATATAGATATCCCTTATCTTTGATAATACTTGAGGTGTAGAGCATGTGTAACAAACCACGAGATGTCTCGTATTCTCAAATTGATTCACTACTACACATACTTAGACAAATAGTTTGTATGGATCTCCTACTATATGTACTCAAACAAATAGTTTACTCACATTCGATATTATTGAATACATTAAATATTGGTTGCACTGATAAAAAAGCATATACTATGTCCCAATGTATTATTTAATTATAATAATGCAACATTAAATAATTTTAGCTAACATTATATTCCTATATTAGAAATCAATGGTCAAATGCAACCGTGGAACATTCCCCTTCAAATATTGTTCTGATGCGGTTGGTGACTAAAATACTTATTCATACCTTATTTCAAAACCACAGGTTGAAAGCAACTTGAGAAAAATTATTTAACAGGTCTAGAATTGATTAATTTTTCTATGATGGTGACTTTATAATGAATAGGAATCCTCCATCTTTCTATTGATGTATTTTATAGGTTTTGGTTATATATGGGCCCCACCCAAAAGGAACGTTTACGGAGTTTTTCGGTTTGTGAAAAAAATCCCATTGAACCTAATGTATAAACTACCATTCATTGAATCATGGAAGTTTTAATACATGTCCATGATCTAGTTTCAGGTCATGGTTGAGGTCTTATAGTGAAAAGTGTGCCCTATCTTTAAACACTAGTTTTTGGGGATGAAAAGGTATTTTTGAGCGATCTACTTGCAAATGATTTTTAGGAATCAGTAGTCTGATTTATGGTAGTATGAGTACATAGTCATGTAGTTGACTTCAAGATGTTTCCAATGATATATGATACTTAGATGGTTGAGGTCATTTGAGGTGGCATTGAGCCTCATCTTTGAGGTCTAGGGTTTGGTGCACAAGAACAAGCTTGTTCTTGAGATGGTTTCATGGCTTGAGGAGATGTTGCAGAGATTTCTAGGTATGGTGGAAGCATGGTGAGGTATTTTGTGATATTTTTGAAGTGATTCAATGCCTTGGTGAAGTTTTTTTGGTCTTGCACATTCATATTTGGAGAGTAGGTCTCTTGAAGTGATTTTGGGCTTCTTGGGTCCTAATGGAGAGTTTTGGGCATGAAGATGATATGATCCAGCTATGTGAGATTTTGTGTGATTTATTTATGATGTATTTATTATGTTTTTGTGACCAAAATTGGCCTTTCTAGGCTTGTCGGAGAATTAGTCTTTTACTGCACTTTAATGAATGGAATAATGGACCTTGTTAAACCTTTTTAAAAATTATACATGTTCACCCAATTCATTAGGAATACCTTTAAGGAAAATGTGATCATGACACATGAGGTAGGTTGTCCCGGAGAGGGATTCAAGAAGATTTGGGAGCAAGATTTCACATTGTGGCTTGGTTTTCATGGTTTAAGTTTTGCATTTTTGGGTTATTCAATTCACATGACAACATCTCCATATGAAGATAATCCTCTTACCCTTCTAGGATTAAAAATCCTCCTTGAATGGAATCATATTTAGGATTCTCATACACTTCTTTCTCATATCCCTCTCATGAGAATAGGTGACTTCTTGATCCTTCACACATGATGGTCCTAGATGCCTCAATAGCTTGATTATCTCATTTTGATTTTTTTCTCGAAGAGATTTGGACACAATGGTAGAGTCAAGATATGATGATCATCAATTCAATCCTTGAGCCTTATATTTCACCTTTGAGCATGATGATGATGATCTCTTCTTAATCTCACAATTCACCTCCTTTCCCAATATGTCACCTAAGTGGAAGCATGTTTATGATGTTTTGACACCCTCTTTCTCAATTTATCCTCATGGAGATAGGTTTCATCCTCCTGATAGAAGGATTGATCCCTGAATGAAACTTGAAGGAATGTCTAAGAATGAATTCCATGTTCTTGAAATCCACATTGTACTGAAACACTGAAAATTCCACCTCCACGACTTATAAGATGTGAGTTCATTACTAAGCATTTATTAAGTGTTTAAAAACACTCTCATAAAATATGCATTGTTTTTTTATCCTGAGATGATTTCCACCATCATTCATGGTGAGCTTCTCTTATCATGCTCCTGATGACTATTCCCTTGATTATTTGAATCTCGATGAAGCTCTTGATGTTTCAGATCCTTCATAGGCCTCATGATGTTTCTTATTGCACCCATTGTCCTCGTGATGTTTCAGATCCTTCACATACCTCATGATGACCATTCCCTTGATTATTTGAATCGATAAAAAATTACATGTGTGTTTTGATTTATTATGTGTTATATGGAATTGCACGAGTCCATATATTTGAGAAATTGTTGCTACCATTAGGAGTTGTGAGGTTTATAAAATATAGTTTTGATACATCTAAAACTCCTACAAATGTCAATAATGACTATATTCTTTCACAAAACATATATCGATTGTAGAATTTAAACCCTAAAATATTTATGTTGAATGTTGAAATCTGATAAATACCTAAGTCCTGACCAAATTAGAATATGAAAAACAATCTTCTAAAATGTGACTGATGGAGCTGTGAGACTAGTTCCATAAGGTGCATAGTGACCCTAATTTCTTATATTTACTAAAATAAATTTAAGTTTTTCATTTATTAATCTTTATACTTTATTATTTCTTTCATCTATTAATCTTTATACTTAATTATTTCTTATACATAACACTTATTTCATTAAATATATCCCTCCTAAAAGCACATATACAACATTGAAAACATAAATGTGAGTGCGTTATAATGTGCTCACATTTTAGGCTTGGTAATTACCAATCCTAGTAATTCATAACGCGATTGCGCTTTCCAAAATGCACTCACATTTCACTTGAAAAAAAAAAAAATTGGCCACTTTTTGGTTCCCCATCTCCGTGCACTTGCCCCACGAAACACTACAAACTAATTTCAAACCCACGAACACTACAAAATATTTTCCTTCATTGTGTGGCATGCATAATTCAAATTTAAATAGTTTTTATTGACTCATTCCTTAGGCATCAATGACAAATATTTCCAACATATGAAACATGTAAGATAATTTGTTTGACATCATCATTCCTTCGTTATCCATGACAATATTTCCAACATCTCGTTGCTTAGCACATCTTACATTATTTATTAGGTCCTTAGTATTTTGTTTCTTCACACATGTTTGTGTATATACCTAATATTGATACAAGGCATGTTATAACAACGATTTTGGTACATTCTAGGACATTTGGAAAACTAGTTGTAGACACCTAAATTTGGTATTTGACACCTTGGCAACAATAATTTTGACACTTTGGCAATGAACATATATCTAGCACTTGAGCACATTTTCCATCTATCTATTTTCCCATCCACTATCAGCCACCATTATCTTCTAGCTGTAATTAATAATGATCACCTTAATCTATGTAGGAACACCTTCATAATCCAAGATATATGCACTCTTCATACCCTAGATCATACTTACACTCCCAATGTACAATATCGGTAAACATGGATAGTGTTGGCTAATGCAAGTGTCTAACCTTATTGACAATGCTCATGGACCTTCACCGACCAATTTTTAAATTGAAGGAAATTTATTAAGGCATGTTTCATGGGTCGTCTATAGTGGAAAATCAATGAAGATACACACACACACACACACACACACACACACACACACACACACACACACACACACACAACAAACACATCATCTCTAAAGTTATTCACCGTGTCTAACATTTCCAATCACCTTGGAGATCATTATTTTAAAGGTATATACACATCTCAAATATTCTAATACTACACCTAGAGCACTCCACAACCAAATCTAAATACAAAGAGGTTAGATTTTCATGGTTCTAAGTGTCAAAGTTCATAAATTGACCGTGTCTAGATTATTCATCATTTTGTACACATCTCACACTTGATGGTCGATTTAAAGTCACTCCCTTATTTCATTTGGTGTTTCTATATCATTTTAGGAGGAATGTGGTTGTTAACTTTCCCTTCTTCATGCTTCGCTCCCTTGAAAATTATGTGAACCCGGTTATCCAAGGAAAATATCCTTGCCTCTGCATCATGTTGTTATCTTACTATTATACAAGCACTTTGACCTTCTTATTGTGAACACTTTGTACTTGCTTGCCCCCTGTTCCACCCTCTGCCTCTGCTAAAATACCCCTTCCCCGACCTATGACCGTTCCTTTCGTCGTAGCAAGAGGGATAACATCAACCCTATCATCATTCCTAACCCTTATATTTCCCCACTTGGCGAGGTGTTGTTGCTCTCAATCTGGTGGCCATGGGAAATAATAGACCCGAAAACAACAAACCTCAGACTAGAAGCATGAGAAATGAGTTGGACCTGCACAATGATATGTTAACTTGGCTTAGGAAGGAGTGTAGAGTGTTAAATGATAAAGTCAGGGGTTGTAAAATTGCCATTGAAAGTGGTAGCAAGGATGATCACTGCTTTGGAGGAAATGGACAAATGGATTTCACTTGTTGAAAAATAACAGGGCATTCTCAGAAGCAAACAATGTGATATCCTTTCCATTCTTAAAGGTAATATGGATATTCTTGCCTACATTATTCCTGTGCTAGAAACTAACAAGGGCAAGGAAAAATCTAAGAATGACACTTCTTTCAAAGACATCAGAGATAAATTGGAGAATCTCAAAAAGAATTTTGCTAAGATCATGAAATAGTTACTAGGGTCTGTCCGAGTTCTATGGATTTTACTTGTTTGCATCTTCTTCTTTTTAATCTTGGTGTGTAATTTTGCTGTGGTACTATTGTGGTTTGGTTGTAGTTTGGTTGTGGTTTTGCTATAGTATCGATGTTTCCTAGAGGTGCTTTTCTTTCGTTGTGCTTTTGCTTTTTGTATTATTATCACTTGTTTATCCGGGCTTGGGGCCCCCTTGTAATTTGGGTAGGATCCCTATCAAAAAAACTTTAGCCAATAATAATAATAATAATTGTACACATCTACACACTTGGAATAATAACATGAGTTTGATCTCTTATCAGAGTATTGATACATAAGAAAATTTTCGTCCATTCATGGGGAGTGGTTGGGGCGAGTCCAACCCAAAATGTCAGCTTTTTTATGGTTTATTGTGGTAAAGCACGCATAATTAGTTTTTGGACAATGGAGAAAATAGGAATCATCCCACTGGATTGAAGAGTTTTCTCACATTAGAAACCAAATTGGAGATACAAGTGAAGGGATCCTAGAAGTTTCAACCCCTAAAACCCTCTAGGACACTATTGGCAGACTGAGAAAAGGCATCAACCATAGGAGCTTTACCTTACCAACATTGTCTAGGAAGGGTTTCTACCTTTATCTTGGACTGAGCAATTGATGAAACTTTTTGAGTAGTTCAAAGTTTCATGGCAACCTTATGACCATATGATAGTCAACAAAAGCTAAGTATTTCACTAATCTATTATTTTGTCAATTTTAAATGATGTAATCACACTTCAATTATCCCTTTTCAATCGAGACTGTTATCTTTAAATAACTTTATTTCTCTATATCTGAATTAGCACAATGTTTTACTTCATTTCATTTCATTTCATTGTGTAAAATAAATTAAACATTTTCGTGAGCTCTCCTTTTGTTTGAACACAAAAACCTTAGGTTTCCTTCTACATTAAAGTTTCCAATTTTATTAGTGTTTGGGATCCCTGCCCTAATAGGATTAAAAATCCAGGTTTAATATTTGACTTCTCCATATTTCATGAGCAATTATAATTTTACTTTTCTAGCACCAACTATATATTTCTTTTATATTTTCATCTTTTAAAGGATATATGCGATCTCTCTTTTCATATGTTTATAACTATTAGTAGCATCTTTTCTGGTTACATTCCCCAATCAAGCTAGATCTTCTACATGAATGATTCATAATTTAGAAGCATGAATCTCTAAAATGATAGAACCTTCTTATCATGTCCCTCATTACTATGAGAATGACAATATCATACATGCCTATATAGGCGATGGTGATATACACTAATATGATGACAACATATCCTTAATAAAAATTTAGTGAGGAACAAGAAAAAAAAACAAATGTGTTTAATATAGATATCCCTTATGCTGATAATACTTGAGGGTAGATTATGTGTAACAAACGACGGAGATGTCTGTATTCTCAAATTGATCCAGTACTACACATACTTAGACAAATAGTTTGTATGGATCTCTTAGTATATGTACTCAAACAAATAGTTTACTCACATTCAGATATTATTGAATACATTAAATATTGATTGCACAATAATAATGCATATACTATGTCCCAATATATTATTTAATTATAATAATGCAACATTAAATAATTTTAGCTAACATTGTATTCCTATATTAGAAATCAATGGTCAAATGCAACCCTCGAACATTCCCCTTCAAATATTTTTCCTGATGCAGTTGGTGACTAAAATACTTATTCATACCTCATTTCAATAACTAATTTATTTCTGTATGTTGGAGAGTGCATATGTTCAATATACATGATAAGATTAAATACAATAATAACCCATAATTTACAGCTAAAAGCTTGTAGCATTAACAGTCTCGTTGATAATCTCATATAAATTCCAAATACGAGTTAGATTCTAAAGTGGTAGATCTGTAGATTCTCAACTCCCAGGTTTTGAAATTCCCATCCTTTCTTTGTTTGTAGAACTTCCCCAGATTGTATTCCCTGTATTTGGGAGGATCCTCTTCACTCACCAACTCCTCCAGAGGCTTCACCATCACATACTGTGAAGGGTTAAAGAAAAAGGGAATTGACAGACGTCTTCTGGTATCATTCACCACCACTCTGTGCTCTACGCTCTCGTACCTGTCATTGCTCCACACCTGCCATGAATTGCATTAATCACTGAAGAAATGAGTAATTATAAATGCTTTAACAATGACAGAAAGAAAGATTTCAGTACTCTCAGCTGCTTAAAGCAGAACTGTATAAATATCTTCTACTATGAATCTTGATCCGCAAAATTCAAAAACACCCTTTTTTTATCTCATCTTAAATTTTCTAGGAAGCACGAAAAAAAACTCACCTGCATGCAGTCTCCAACATTGACAACGAAAGTGTCGGGCAGGGGTTGGACGGGCAGCCACTGGCCATTATCCTTTCGCCTGACCTGGAGGCCACCGACCTGGTCTTGGTAAAGCAGAGTGAGAACACCAGGGTCTTTGTGCCTGCCCACTCCCAGTGCCAGCTCAGGAATCGGGCACTCCGGGTAGCAATTCAGCCGCACAAAGCTTATATCATCTTCGAAATATTGATTCAGGCGTTCATCAGGTAACCCGAGGCTCCCTGCAATTAATTGTAACAGTTTAAAACACACCTCCCTCGCAGCCTCCGCGTACTCCAGGCAAGCTTCCCTGCACAGTAATCAAATTTGAAGCTATTCTTTCAGATCTAGATGCCTTGATTTTCATACGTGTTAAAGTACAG
The DNA here is from genome assembly GCA_018340775.1 of Taxus wallichiana var. yunnanensis. NCBI lineage: Eukaryota > Viridiplantae > Streptophyta > Pinopsida > Cupressales > Taxaceae > Taxus > Taxus wallichiana. The sequence goes on from CM031237.1 coordinate 377,956,403, forward strand.
ATTTTCTTACAGAATTCAGTAAACTCGACAGAGAACTATGTTAATAGCCAAAGAAGTACCTGAAATCTGGATTGCGAGAAGGCCACTGATTTGTGAAGGCCTCTGTCTCACGGTCATTCGGACCCATAGAAGTAGGCATCTGGATTGTTCCTCGCGGCACGAAATCGAACACCTCCTTCCAATCCCTCACGTTTTTGGTGAGCTCAGTATCAAAATACCCCAAAGGAGTTTGAGCATCTCTGGATATTTTCCTCTTTTCCTCCACAGGTAACGAGAAGAAGTCGGCTGCTGCGGATTCCAGTCGACGGCGAACATGATCTGGAAGGCCGTGGTTGATGACGTGGAAAAACCCCCAATTTTTGCAGGCCTGTTCCACCTCTTGTGGGGAGCTCTTGTGCAGGTCGATTATGGGGATATCAACGACATCTTCGCCATTGGATGAGGAGTTAAGTTTGGTGTTGGGACGATGTTCTTCGCTTTGAACAAAGGCAGAATCGATCTTGTCACCTCTGCTATTTTGGATCACCTCCACTTCCACCCCCATTGTTAATTTATGCTCTGCTCCTGGTTTTGTTTTCGTTTATATGCCTAATAATACATGGGAAATTGGAATGGATTTGTATTTTATTTATGTTTTAAATACATTGAACTTAGACGAGTATTTGTTACGAATACGTTGAACATTGTAATGATACCAAGTTGGACTGGGCATATCGACACGGACAAGAAAAAGATGGGTGGCATCACATTTGTTTTCTGGCAAGAAAAAGATGGGTGGCATCACATACGTTGGATTTATTTAGTACGATTGATTCCTCAAAATGGCCCTACACTAATGCGAAAGCTAAAGCGATAAGAAGTTTAATCTCTCTATTTCAGGCCTCAAAAAATTATGTGAAAATAAGTTGTCTTTTTCATAGTTCACTACATTATCCGGGGTCGCTTCCTATTCTATTATAATGAAGAAATAAGGCGTATAAAAGAACCAATTATCTTGGTGTAAATTAATGTATTAAGTCTTTGTGATGGCAAACATCTCGTCCTCATAAGTTATAATGTTAAATAGGATGCAAAATAATTCTCCTTAATTTGATATCACTACCACATATAGTGTTAAAAACATCATTATTTGTGTTGAATTTGTGTCAATTCAATTTATTTATTTTAATAGGAATTTTGACACAATTAAGACACACTTATAGTACACAAAAGTGACAAATATCATCACATTTGCATCCCCACCGCCCATAATTTTTTAAAATGGGATGGGCTCATCTGCACCTTTTTTTAATGTTACCCTATTGTGCATTCACACAAGACACAAATAAAGAAAGATGCTGGAAGAAGAGTGATTGTAAGGAGAAGAATGGAACAAGTGACATGGAAGGGCACTTGGCCATGCAAAAATTCTTACAAGGGCATGGGTGACTGGGGAGAAGTACTAGAAAGTTCCATCATCCTACTTGAGATGGACCATCTCTCAAATTGTGAGACTTGCTACTTGAGATGGACCTACGAGAAGGCCGCCTTCCTCTACCTACTCTATTACTAACATTATTCTTAAGAAACAAATGCGGCTAACTAATCCTAAACTAACCATGCCAAGGAGGAGGGAGAGAGAGGGGGGTTAGAGAGATTCATGAAAGGTAAATCCTAAGCTAAAAGGTAGTGATAACACCAAAAAAGGGTGAGAAAATTGTAGTGAGGGAAAGAGAGAATGGAGAGGCTAGACATAGTGACACAGATCCAAGCTTCATCCACCATCTATTTTCCACGAAACACAACAATATGAACCTGCGAAATGAGAAATACATGCACAAATACAATAAAAAGAATGGAGAGACAAAGAAATACAATAAAACATGAGCCAGGGTTGAAAGAACACCACAAAAATATATTTATTGCTTTCAAAATATGCACAATCCATTACATGTAAAGAAGAAGGAACAAGAACAATTGTCAGGCCCAAAATGAAGGTTCGACAATTCACATCTATTCAGGAACCATTTTGACATAGTTCCTTTGTAATTTTGGAACATATTCTTTTCACTAATGAAATATTTTACAATATATAACTTAGAGAAATAGAGAGAAGAGAGAGAAGAGGGAAAAGAGAAGGGGCATGACTTTTGAACTTTCAACCAAAGATCTGCATTGAAGTCTTCTGCAAAGCACATGGGCACTTTGCAAGGCCATTACTATGTCTATTTTGTCCTGCAGAAGGAAATGAATCCATACTTCATCAATTCTGGTGGTTGAGCTACCTGATTTGATCGTTTGTGTGCCCAGGACTGCTCTTGCTCCCTCAAATGTCGTTGTTCAAATAGTTTTTTCTTTCCAAATTTAAATTAATGAAGTAAAATGAAAAAAAAATCTCGAAAGGCGACATGGTTTCCGATACTTGCGATGATGAATGTTCATACCGAAGGTTGATTAAAATTTCCGAGTTCGAATGAGTGTATAAGTCCACTTGTCTGAAAAATAATCTTGTGATTAAAGATGCTAAATAGAAAGGATTAGATAAATGGATAAACAAGTTGCTTGGCAAAGGCCGATTCCAAGAATCCAAAGGGACTTCCTTGGAGGATGTCAGCTTGTTTTGTAACAATTAAGTGAATTGATAAAGATAACGATAGTAATAGATAACAATAGACAAATGATAAATGGATGCAGAGCTCTAGAATTCAAGGTTGAAAGGAAGATCATGTGTGGCTTCAAAGGTGGCCCAGACAAGTGTAGATGCAATCGGAACTAACTTCGAAGTAGTCATACCAAAAGTCCTTAGTCTCTTGTTGGATATAATGGAGGAACTCGATATGATCCTCAATGTTTTGTTCCTAAAAATAGAGTGGATTATGCAGTGTGAGTTCATGTAAGATGTTGTATTGTTCCCAAAAAAAAGGGTGTTGGACTATGGGGAGATCATAAATGCTTGTAATTGGGTGTGAATGGCTAGGAAATGCCATCTAACAGAGAGCCATACTTGGAAACAACATGTTAAATGCAAAGAGACATTAATGAAAATGATGTAAAATTGATAAAAATATAATTTTGACCGGAATAACCGTGATTTTGGCCAATCATTGACAATTAGGGTGAATCACTAGCGATTCTTCGTGGAAATTTACATTTTTCTTAAAACCGATGATTGAAGCTATAAAATGATGTTTTGATTTCTTTTAATGTTTTTATGACTTATAAATGATAAAAAAATGCATAAATACCTTTGAGTGGATTGGAGCTAAAAGATGCTTAAATTATTCGAGTGGGAATGATCGATTTGTTGTGTTGTCTTGTTACGCTTCTGGAGGATGAATGATGGAGAGGGGCCACAAAAAGTGTTGTTATAAATGACCGATATTGATGTCTCGAGTATCTCCCAGGATCTTTGAGAAGGTTAAGAGCTAAGTGTGGGCACAAATGATGAAATTTTGAAGATTCTCGAGAGAGAGCATAAAGGTGTTATTTATAATCATTGGTGATTAGGTACAATCACCGAGATCTGCATTTTTAGGGAAAGTTCTTAGAAAGTGGTTGAAACCACTTCTATTTTTTGTTTTGTTTTATGATGTGCGTAAATGGTTAAGGGGAGGTTGAGGATGAGGTGTATAGGTTAAAATGTAATAAGAAAATAGATGTGAATGGTTATGAGATGGTTAGAATAAATTTAGGGTGGTTAGGTGGTTTTTAAGAGGGATAAAATAAGATTTTACACAATGTAAAATAGTATTTACGGGGTGTGGGAAGATATTTACATGGAGTAAATATTGTGAAGGATTTTAGACTTAGGATAATTGTTTATAGATTAAGTAATGTGATTAAATGACTTGATTTGATTTAATATTATTTGTGAAGATAGTGTATGTGGTCAGGGAAATTAGCGGTGCTAATTTTAGGTGTCTACATTTGCCCCTTTTCATCAAGTAGTTTGGTGTAGGAAAAGTGCTATATGAAAACAATTTAAAATTTGATTTTTTGTGTATGGTTGATTTGTTTCTATACCTCGTCCTAGGAATCATCTCTCATCTTTTCATACTTGCATCTTTCCATCTATCTCTCTCAAGTTCGTGATCAATTCCCTTTTAAGTCATCAATCCCTAGTTTGAGGGGAGCACCTCATCATATAATTCTGCATCATTCATCTATCACATCATGTTTTTCTCACGGCTTGTCTAAAACTACTAAAAAAAGGGGCAAATGTAGACACCTAAAATTAGCACTTTTAATCCTTGTATCCGCGTCCACTAACACCCCTTCATTATCACATCACTATCATATTATACATTAAATCCTTATCCTAAGTCTTATTTCTCCCCCATCATATTTACTCCCCGTAAATATCATTCTACAGAACTATAAAATCCTATTTTACTCCTCTTAAAACAACCCAAAACCACTTAGAAACAAAAATCAAATAAAAATAAAAAAAATCAACAACTTCTCAACCATTTAACAACCTCCCTAACCCACATAACCTCTTTCTAACACATATCCTTTGTCAAAACAAACAAAAACCTCAATTTGGGAAGTAGTTTCAACCTTTTCCTTGTAAAACCTGGATCACTAATGATTCAACAAAATCGCTAGCGATTTCCTTGGTTATTAATGACCCTATATAAATAATTCTCGATATTTTATTTGAGGTTTGTTTGCAGTTGGATGTGGTTTAAGGACTCCGATACAAGTTAGATTCTAAAGTGGTAGATTTATAGATTCTCAACTCCTAAGTTTTGAAATTCCCATCCTTTCTTTGTTTGTAGAACTTCCCAGTTGTATTCCCTATATTTGGGAGGATTATCTTCACTCACTAGCTCCTCTAGAGGCTTCACCATCACATAGTGTGAAGGGTTAAAGAAAAAGGGAATTGACATATGTCTTCCGGTATCATTCACCACCACTCATGCTCTATGCTCTCGTACCTTTCATTTGCTCCACACCTGCCATGTATTGCATTAATCACTAAAGAAATGATTAATTATAAATTCTTTAATAATGTGAAAGAAAGATTTCAATACCGTCCATTACACTAGTATGAAAAATAGTCAATTCAAATATTTTCGGTTGCTTAAAGTAGGATTTGTATTCATTCTAGAAAATATCTTTTTCTTTATGAATCTTGATTTGAAAAATTCAAAAAACCCTTTTTATCTCATCTGAAATTTTATAGGAAGCACGAAAAAAACTCACCTACATGGAGTCTCCAACATTGACAATGAAAGAGAGTCAAGCGGGGGTTTGACGAGAAACCATTGCCATTGTCCTTTCACACGACACGGAAGCCACCGACTTGGTCTTGGTAAAGCGAGTGTGAGAGCACCACGATTCTTTGTGCTTGCCCACGCCCGATGTCGGCTTAGGAATCGGCACTCCGGGTAATAATTTAGTCGCACAAAAGCTCATATCATCTTTGAAATATTGATTCATGTGGTCATTAGGTAAGCGAGGCTTCGTCTTTATTAATTGTAACAGATTTATGACAAACCTCCTCATAGCCTCCGCGTACTCTGGAAAGCATCCTACACATAGATCAAATTTGTTGTTATTATTTCATATATAAATGCCTTGATTTTCATTCTTGTTAAAGTACAATTTTTTTCTTACGAAATTTAGTAAACTCAGCAGAGAACTATGTTAATAGCGAAAGGGGTACTGAAATCTGGATTATAAGGAGGCCACCGATTTGTGAGGGTCTTTGTATCACGATCATTTAGATCCATAAAAGTAGGCATCTAGATTGTTCCTCGCGGCATGAAATCGAACACCTCTTTCCATCCCTCACGTTTTTTTGCAAGCTCGTATCAAAATACCCCAAAGGAGTTTGAGCATCTCTCGATATTTTCCTCTTTTGCTCCACAAGTATTGAGAAGAATTCGACTGCCACAGATTCTAGTCGGCGGAGAACATGATCTAGAAGGCCATGGTTGATGATGTGGAAAAACCCCCAATTTTTCCATGCTTGTTCCACCTCTTGTGGGAGCTCTTGTCCGGAGTTGATTAAGGGGATTTTCACATCATAATTTTCATTAGATGCGAGTAACGCTTTAGGTTGGGACGATGCTCTTCGTTTTACACAAAGGCAAAATTGATCTTGTCACCTCTGTTATTTTTTATCACCTCCAACCCCATTGTTTGAGTTTATATGCCTAATAATACATGGGGATGGATTTTTATTTAATGTTTTAAATACATTGAACTTGGAGAAGTATTTGATACAAATATGTTAAACATTGTAATGATGCCAATTTGGACAAGGAGCGATCGGTGGCATCACATTTGCATTTTTAGTCATCTACTTTGTCGATGATACATTGGATTTAGTATAATTGATTCCTCATAATGGCCCTACACATGTACATACACTAATGCAAAAAGATATTATGATTAAAAGCTTACGCCTACCATGACGATGAGGTTTAATATCTATTTTAGAGCTCAAGAAAATATGTGAAAATAAATTATATCTTTTGATATCTTAAAGAGCTCACTCTATCTACAATCTTATCACTATATCTACAATCATATGAAGAGATCGCTTCCTGCTCTATCATAAAGAAGAAATATGGTGTATAAAATAATTAACGATCTAGGTGAAAATCAAGGTAGAAGTTAAGTCTTTGGTTAAATGAAGGTGAAAAGTAAACATCTTTTGAAAGAAGAGAGTCAAGTATCTCTTATCCTCATAAGCAATGATGTTTATGAGAAAGTTATACAATGTCTTGAAAACACAATAATTCTTCTTAACCTCATAGCGTAAATGCCACTCTCTATCGGTAGTTGATTGGGAGTCTCATTTACCTGACCTACACTAGACCAAATATCAAATTTGCAGTGAGCTATCTATCCACGTTCATGCAGGAACCCAAAGTTTTTCATTAGAAAGATACAAGGCACATCTTGAGATATCTCAAAGGATCAGTGGATCTTGGTTTAGAATACAAGAAGAACGACAACTTCTTCTTGTCAGGATATTCAGATTTAGATAATGCAAGCAAAATTGATGATAGAAAATCCACTTCAGGGTTTGTGTTCTTTATGGGATCTGGACCAATATTATGGGGAAGCAAGAAACAACACTTTGTTTCTCGTTCTTCCATAAGCCGAGTATCATTTTGCAGGAGGAGCTATTTGTGAAGTGATTTCGCTACATCGCATACTTGAAGGACTTGGAATACCACAGGAAAAACCTACCACCATGTATGTTGCAATGAAGGTGTTCTCAAACTTGTTCACAATCTAGTTTTTCATGAAAGAACAAAACATATTGAGGTACAAGTACATTTCATACGTGAGCATGTCTTGAAGCACAATATACAACTTCATTTTGTCCAACAATTGAACAATGAGAAAATATCTTCACAAAGTCACTTGCATGTGACAAGTTCGAGTTGTTTAGAGAGTTCCTCTCCTCATCCCTTGAGGCAATGAAAAATTAAGGGGGAATGTTAGGTTAATTATGCATTATATTAGGATATTTACTTGGTTATGTATTTAATAACCACATTATTTTAATATTGTTTATTTGTTGCATTATTGTTGCAACTATTCTTGTTTGTATTTAATTGGTTATTGCTTCCCGTATGATATTTTGGAAGCTTATGTAATCAAGGATATTGTTGCACATGTGCAACTTATTTTCTTATGTGTATTCAAAGATTACAATACCTATAAGTATTGCAGCTCATAAAAATGTAAGTTGATTGATTTCACATTAATAAATTATACATGTTGTATCAATTCCAATTTTAAATGATGTAATCACACTTCAATTATCCCTTTTCAATCGAGATTGTTATCTTTAAATAACTTTATTTCTCTATATCCGAATTAGCACAATATTTTACTCATTTCATTTCATTGTGTAAAATAAATTAAACATTTTCGTGAGCTCTCCTTTTTGTTTGAACACAAAAACCTTAGGTTTCCTTCTACATTAAAGTTTCCAATTTTATTAGTGTTTGAGATCCCTCCTATAGGATTTGAATTCCAGTCTAATATTTGACTTCTCCATATTTCATGAACAATTATAATTTTACTTTTCTAGCACCGACTATATATTTCTTTTATATTTTCATCTTTCAAAGGATATATGCGATCTCTCTTTTCATATGTTTATAACTATTAGTAACATCTTTTTGGTTACATTCCCCAATCAAATTAGGTCTTCTACATGAATGATTCATAATTTAGAAACATGAATATCTAAAATGATAGAGCCTTCTTATCATGTCCCTCATTACTATGAGAATGACAATATCGTACATGTCTATATAGGCGATGGTGATATACGCTAATATGATGAAAACATATCCTTAATAAAAATTTAGTGAGGAACAAGAAAAAAAAACAAATGTGTTTAATATAGATATCCCTTATGCTGATAATACTTGAGGTGTAGAGCATGTGTAACAAACCACGGAGATGTTTGTTCAGTACACACATACTTAGACAAATAGTTTACTCACATTTTACTCACATTCAGATATTATTGAATACATTAAATATTGGTTGCACAATAATAATGCATATACTATGTCCCAATATATTATTTAATTATAATAATGCAACATTAAATAATTTTAGCGAACATTGTATTCCTATATTAGAAATCAATGGTCAAATGCAACCCTAGAACATTCCCCTTCAAATATTGTTCCTGATGCAGTTGGTGACTAAAATACTTATTCATACATTATTTCAATAACTAATTTATTTCTGTATGTTGGAGAGTGTATATGTTCAATATACATGATAAGATTAAATACAATAATAACCCATAATTTACAGCTAAAAGCTTGTAGCATTAACAGTCTCGTTGATAATCTCATATAAATTCCAAATACGAGTTAGATTCTAAAGTGGTAGATCTGTAGATTCTCAACTCCCAGGTTTTTGAAATTCCCATTCTTTCTTTGTTTGTAGAACTTCCCGAAATTGTATTCCCTGTATTTGGAAAGATCCTCTTCACTCACCAACTCCTCTAGAGGCTTCACCATCACATACTGTGAAGGATTAAAGAAAAAGGGAATTGACAGACGTCTTCTGGTATCATTCACCACCACTCTGTGCTCTACGCTCTCGTACCTGTCATTGCTCCACACCTGCCATGAATTGCATTAATCACTGAAGAAATGAGTAATTATAAATGTTTAACAATGACAGAAAGAAAGATTTCAGTACTCTCCATTACACCAGTATGAGAAAACAGTCGATTCAAATCTTTTCAGCTGCTTAAAGCAGAACTGTATAAATATCTTGTGCTATGAATCTTGCTCCGCAAAAGTCAAAAACACCCTTTTTTATCTCATCTTAAATTTTCTAGGAAGCACGAAAAAAACTCACCTGCATGCAGTCTCCAACATTGACAACGAAAGAGTCGGGCAGGGGTTGGACGGGCAGCCACTGGCCATTATCCTTTCGCCTGACCTGGAGGCCACCGACCTGGTCTTGGTAAAGCAGAGTGAGAGCACCAGGGTCTTTGTGCCTGCCCACTCCCAGTGCCAGCTCAGGAATCGGGCACTCCGGGTAACAATTCAGCCGCACAAAGCTCATATCATCTTCGAAATAATGATTCAGGCATTCATCAGGTAACCCGAGGCTCCCTGCAATTAATTGTAACAGTTTAAAACACACCTCCCTCGCAGCCTCCGCGTACTCCAGGCAAGCTTCCCTGCACAGTAATCAAATTTGAAGCTATTCTTTCAGATCTAGATGCCTTGATTTTCATTCTTGTTAAAGTACAGATTTTTCTTACAGAATTCAGTAAACTGGACAGAGAACTATGTTAATAGCCAAAGAGGTACCTGAAATCTGGATTGCGAGAAGGCCACTGATTTGTGAAGGTCTCTGTCTCACGGTCATTCGGATCCATAGAAGTAGGCATCTGGATTGTTCCTCGCGGCACGAAATCGAACACCTCCTTCCAATCCCTCACGTTTTTTGTGAGCTCCATATCAAAATACCCCAAAGGAGTTTGAGCATCTCTGGATATTTTCCTCTTTTCCTCCACAGGTAACGAGAAGAAGTCGGCTGCTGCGGATTCCAGTCGGCGGAGAACATGATCTGGAAGGCCGTGGTTGATGACGTGGAAAAACCCCAATTTTTGCAGGCGTGTTCCACCTCTTGTGGGGAGCTCTTGTCCAGGTCGATAAAGGGGATTTTCACCTCATAATCGTCATTGGATGAGGAGTAACGCTTCGAATTGGGACGATGCTCTTCGCTTTGCACAAAGGCAGAATCGATCCTGTCACCTCTGCTATTTTTGATCACCTCCAACCCCATTGTTATTTATGCTCTGCTCCTGGTTTTGTTTTCGTTTATATGACTAATAATACATGGGGATCGATTTGTATTTTATGTTTTGAATATATTGAACTTAGACTAGTATTTGTTAGAAATAGATTGAACATTTTAATGATACCAATTTGGAGACGCTTTCAGCGTGGACAAGGGAACGATCGTTGGCATCACTTTTGCATTTCTCGATCATACGTTGGATTTAGTACGATTGATGCCTATTCCTACACACTACCATGAGGATGAGGTTTGATATCTATTTTACGGCTAAATAAAATATGTGAAAATATATTATATCTTTTGATATCTCAAAGAGCTCACTCTTATCTACAATTTTATAGGAGGTCGCTTCCTACGCTACCATAAGGAAGAAATATGGTGTATAAAAGAATTAATAATCGACGTGCAAATCAATGTAGAAGGTAAGTCTTTGGCTAAATGAAGGTGAAAAGTAAACATCTCTCGAAAGAAAATAGTATCTATTCCTCATAAGCCATGATTTTTTTAGAGAAAGTTGTGCGATTTTTTTTGAAGACACAAAATAATTCTCCTTAATCTCATAACATTTTTATATATAGTGCAAAAAAACATCACATTTTATGTCAAATTTGTGTCAATCTCGATTTCAATGGAAATTTCGACACAATTATGGTGATGCAAATAATGTCACTTTTGCACCATCATCGCCTACATTTTAAAATAAAAGGGGATGCGTGCATCCACACCCATTTTTATGTTACCCTATACGCATTCACATAACATTAAAAGAGGATCTTTGGAAGGAGACACGGGGGGATTGGAAGGAGAAGAATGGAACAAGTGACATGGAAGGGCACTTGGCCATGCAAAAAAATATTACAAGGGCATGGGGTGACTGGGAGAAGGGATAGAAAGTTATGAAAAGCATGAAATCTCTGTAGAAATTTGGGATAAAGAATGGAGGAGGTTGATTTCATACTTTTTGAATTTTGAGGATGTTTTATTTAACATACATAAAAAAAGGATGAATAATGTTACATTGTTTATTCTAATGTAATTGATTTCAAGATTAATTGCAAAAATCGCAATAATGGTTTTCAAAGTGACTAGCTACATAACAAATGCCAAAACATCGGGAGAGAGTCCATTTTGCTTGTTCTGTATGGATTTGGAGGAGTCTTGGTGGTCTGAGTGCAAGAACATGCATATACGGAATTGGAAATGCTTCGTCTATAAAATTGTGACACAAACCGAGTCTAGTCAAAACCGTACAACTCATTCAATAGCGTTTGTATAGTCCCGACCCTTATGTACGGTCTTGGACTTGCTTGGAATATGGGTCTGCAACTTCTTGAGTGCTTCGCCTTCTGGAAATGTGTGTCGTTGTATGTTGGTATTTTTCATTCACCTTCATAATGAATTTGTAAACTTTTCCAAAACCCTTGTAGTGCAAGAAGGAGTTCCTACAAAACGAAGAAAGTGTTATCACAAAAAAGTAGCACCCTAGGATTTGCTCAAGACAAATCCCTACCTTTTTAACATAGGATTGTCTTGAGTTATGAGACTTTCATCTTGCGACGAGACCTCCCGAGAAGGTTGGTTCCTCTATTTACTTCTAATGCTAAATTACTCCTAAAGTAGGAAAATGCCTATCTAATCCTAATTTACACATTCTAAGGGATCATGGTTAAAAGGAGAAAGGGTTAGAAGTTGCAGAAAAGAAAATCCTAAGCTTAACAAACATGATATCACCAAAAAGAGGGTGGAGACATTCTACTGAGAGGGAGAAGGGAGAAGAAAATGGAGAAGGGAGAGGCTAGACATAAGTGACATGGGCCCAAGATCGTATTTACCATCTATTCTCCATGAACCACAACATAATTGAACTTGTAAAGGAGAAATACATGCACAACACACTACAACAAGTCAAATAGAGACAAGGGTTGTAGATAAAACACAAGTATAGGGTAGAAGAGAGCCATAAACATAAGATTTTATTACTTAGAGGATGCATGGAGACCATTATAGTGGTAGAGGAAGGCATAAAAAACACATTGCCAAGTCCAAAATGAAGGTTTGATACCTCATAATTGTTCAAGAACCATTTTGATAGTTTCTTTACATTTTAGAACATCCCTCCTTTACAAAATGAAATATTTTACAATATATAGCAAAATGGGAGAGAGAGAAGAGGGAAAAAAAAGAAGGCACATGTTTTTAGCTGCAACCACCAACAATCTGCACTGAATTCACCTATAGAACACATGGACAACCTGCAAGACCATTTCCATGTCCTTTTCTTGTAGGAGAAGGTATGGAGCATCGTTTCTCATCAAATGTGGTTGGTTGAGATTGATATTTGACAATTTACGTGCTCATGACCATCCTCTCTTCCTTTGAAACTATGTTTGCCATGTCCCTACTATTTTTTCTATTTTCCCCACCAAATTCCATAAAATCCTAAATATGATAATGTCAAATTGAAGGGCTAGAGGATACCTTTCCAATGAGACCGATTTCATTAATTTTGGAGCACTGTGGAAGAAGTTATGGTTGTTTGAAGTTTTGGATATCAGGAGGGCTGAAAAGTGTTTCCTGTCACACGTGGAAACTCATGATTTGTTGGCATTATGACACGTGGCACCCTCTAGTTCCTTGCAGGGGTCTCCTTTTCCTACGTGTGATACCTATGTGTCATTTTCTCCTTCACCTTTGATAGCTTCCTCATCCACTTGCTTTCTCTGTATGGACCTCACATTTTGTTAAATGCGGCTCATTTAGTGGGTTTGAAATCTACCAGGTGCATTTTCCTTGAAGTTTACCAAAATGGTGACACGTGTCCTCAAATTGGCCACTTTGATCTTGTCATGTTTCCTTTTGAAACCCCGCCGCATGTTTCTTTGACTTGCGTTGACTAATTTCATGGGCACGATCTCGAAACTTCATTATGTCTTTGATTAATTCCATGGGCCTCACATCCACCGGATGCATCTTCGTGAGAGGGTGATGGAATGTTACCATGTATCCACTCTACGCCCTTAGATATTTTCCATCTATTCAACCTCTTGCACTTGCGCATGTCCATCAAACCCCGCAGATGACCCATCCCGAACCCAAAGGTTTCATGAATTACGACTCATTCTATGGGTTATTCATCGCAACTAAGGAAACTACTCTTGGGAAAGGGACTAAATTTGGATTTCATTATTCATCGCAGAGGAAGGGAAAATTCTAAATACTATGACACACACTACCTTGGGCATAAAGTAGTTGTATCCCGTTATCTTGGTGCAACTTGCACAAGTGAAACCTAGCTTGAAGGGACACATATTTTATCACACACACACCAAAACTACGTAGAGTCTAAAATGTATTGTAGCTGATTTAATAAAATTTGAATATTAAATCTAATTTTAGAGTCACTACAATGATATATAAATAGAATACAAATGCTAAACACTCTAAAGATGTAACCGTGTAAGCAAATGAGAGAGATAGGGTACTTATATGATTTTCTCATATCTCGAAGTATGTCGGAATTGGAGCAACTCAAGAATAGGATCGGTAGAGTGTTGGGAATGCTCGATATAAATGTTGGAGCTTGCATATTGAGCTATACATGGGTGCATGGGCTGGGGTGAGGGTTCCAAAGACCTTCTATAGGTGTTTGTGGTCATGCGAGAGAGACATAACTTGATTTTTCTTGTTTCGTTAGGGTTTCACTATCCTTCGCAATTATTCACATGTATGTTCGGGATGATCACCAAATTCTCTTATAACCTGCAAAACAAATGTTATCCTACAAAACCCCCAAACTACATCAAATCTTAAAAAATAAAGATGCAAATGGGGATTCTGACTAACCCCGATGGTCACTCAACATAGTGAACTTACAACCGAGCAACTGCACAACATCGCACACTCAATGTAGTTCTATGTGCTTGTGTGTGAAATCATGTCCTTAGGTTTCCATCACACCAATGATGCCAAGATAGTGGGCTATAGCTAGATAGAATGCAAATGTGTGGGATGGAATTTAGAAACTTCCCCTTCTATGCAGTGTATGCAGAGTAATAAGCCCAAAAATGTAGTCCCTTTGATAGTATGTAGATATGATTTCCCTTTAGAATTTCCCGCCCTTATAATGGTATGTATGTTGTGTATATATAGGGATCTCTTGTTTGAATTTTGACACTAGTGACACGACATTCCAATAGGACCCCAGGATAGGAATAAGAAACCAAAAAGACCGACCACAAATTTCAAAAATGTGAACAAGAACAAAGAGGATAGGAGCACCCAAGGTGGATAGGTGTGCCTAAGCACTAATGTCTAGATTGGGTGTTAGTGTCTTGAGATAGTTGATGAAAAATGTGAGAATCTTGTGAGATAGGGATCCCTGTGACTCGACCACAACTAGGTGCGAAGTGACACACACATGTGTGTGTGTGTGTGTATGTGTGTGTGTGTGTGTGTGTGTGTGTGTGAGAGAGAGAGAGAGAGAGAGAGAGAGAGACAATAGAAATAACCAAAAGCAAGTAGATGGACTAGAGAGTGTGTCACTAGTGAATACTTTTCTTACCTAAGATCCATGTATATAAAAACATACTTGGTGGTATAGTAAAATAAAAATATGTGCATGATTTTGTGTCTACATTCCCCCTTTATGTTATTTGAATCAAATTCAAGTAGTGTAAAGGAAGTAAGGAAGATACCTCTGAGAAGTCTAGAGAAGCCTTGTTACAGAAGTACGCGGAGAATAAGAACATATAGCATGGTGAACCATGGACCAGTATGTTGATCCATATGGCATAAATAGAGACAATGAACTGTTGTAAGAAGCACTTGGAGAAATTGATTATTTGATTTGGATATTTCAAACTATCATTGATGGAGATTTGAAGGGGTAGGGAGTGATCAATTCCCAACCCGATTTTCTAAAATTTAGATCAAGGTTGGATTTGGGTGTCTGTCATTAGAGGAAGAGTGTTAGGCAAAGAAGTCTAGTTTTACCCTCCAACTATGACTACATCCTCAAATGGTCCAACCAATGTAGAGGAATAAAGACCAAATATTGATCCATTTTTATCCATTTCGATCCATGATTGAATAACCCATATAAGAGTAGTATAGGAAAGGCAATGACGTCTCATTGCCCCCACTCCATGGGTGTCATAAATGCTAGATGGCTTCCATGTTAGGTCATCTAGGAGAGATAATGAAGTGATGTTAATGTTGTACCGATCGATTGACTTGATTCGAATATTGAATGATTATTTTGAAATTGAATGTATGCGATAGATTACTCATGGCGGCTGATATTTTCTCTTGTTTCCCATAGATTGGATTATTAGGGGTAATAGATAGAAAATATTTGAATAGATTGATTTGATTTGTTCCTTTACTTGAGAAGTGTCAGAGAGAAATTTTCGATAATAGTGTATTAGGAGTATGGAATGATTGTATAGTAGCTTGAGGGGATTATAGGGTGATCCTCATTGTATGCCCCCTTTCGGAGAAAGGGGAGGAGTGAATCTAATGAGCACTGAGCCAAAAGTAGATGTGAAATAGTGTCATAGTAAGCCAAATGTAGTATAGTAGATATTGCAAGATTGTGTGTATGTCGAGTTAAAAATGTGCCAAATTGGAAAATAGTATTGCGGAGAATGTGTATATACTATAGGAAGAAAAATTCTAAACCGAATGTCGCAATGACGAAGAAGAAAACAGAGTAAATAAGCTCAATATATGAGATAAATTGTGTGTCTTGTATTATTTGGAGGAATGAGTGCAAATAATAACTATAGTAAAGTGAAAGTTTTGAAAAGTACATAATTACATGTTTTCACTTGCAGATGGTTTGTAAATCCATTTGGCCCGACAAGTTGGATTTTTGTAGTAATCATGAAGAATGACGTGGGGTTTAATTTCACTTTTTGCTCCTAAATGGTGGCCCTTGTTAATTTACCATGGCATCGACCCCACCAACTATGCCATATGGGTCCTATTTAATGTTGACGACCACCCTTTTGGCCTCATTAATATTTACACCTCTAACAATGCGGCCGAAAGGGACAATCTGTGGTGGTGGATCGTCAACTCAATTCTTGATGCATATTGGGTCATAAGTGGAGATTTTAATATGGTTGAGTCACCCAATGATAAATGTGGCCACTTACCGATGAGGTGGACACCTGGAAAAAGGAAGACATGGTTTTTTATGTGTGATAAGTTTGGGTTTTATGACCCTAACACCTCTCGCTTTCCCAAATCAGAAGTATGGTATACTTGGTCCAATCTCCGAGGAGGGATAGATCACATACTTAAATAGCTCGACAGAGCTATGTTGTCAGCTCAAGATTATTTTGAGTTTGATAACATTTATTCCATGCCAGTGGAGGTCATGCCCGACTTTGTCCTTTCGGATCACTCTCCAAACGATTTCATATCAATTGGCATGATATGCGCACTTTTTGTCATAAAGGTAAATTCTTTCTTAACACTTCCTTGATGCATCATGGGCCGACAATCAATCATATCAAGTATGTGTGGAACTTAATTCCCACCTAGTCATTTTCAGCGTTACCATCCACTTATGCAAACCATTTGGATTCAATGGTGGGAGGATGCGATGACTCGGAAAACTAGATTCCTTAGAATCTATGGCAAACAATTGGCCAAAATTTGGCGCCGCTCATACTCCGCTAACACCTCGGCTCTTAGTCGAGTGGTGGTGGTGCTTCAAGTGATCCCTTCTTTAAAACTATGCAACTTCATGTTGCAAAGCTTTGCCAACAAATTCAAATTGCTGACAATTACAATGCCAGATCAGCTCGATTTGAGCCCGAATGCATTGGCTCAAAATTGGTGATCGAGTCTCGAAAGAATTTTTTCTTTCCCTCAGAGCCAAGAAATATTCTCAGCAAATGTGGGCCATCATGGAAGGTGGCGTTTGTGTTATCAATCCTCATATTATGTTGTAAGCCTTTGTGAGCCACTACAAGCTTGTGTTTTAAGCTCAACAACCTTCTACAACTCGTGTCAAATCTTGCTCTTGTTCAATTTTTGGGTGTTGTGCCGTGTAAATTATCAAAGGATCAAGGTGATATGCGACTGAATTCTCACCATTGAGGACCTCCATGATGCTACCATGCAGATGGAAAATGATAAAGCTCCGGGTTGCAATAGATTCCCCGCAAATTCTCTGAAAGCCCTTTGGGATTCCGTCGGTCCTGACCTTTTTCAAGTTTACCTCGAGGGTTTTAGAACCAGTATTTAGGGTCACAAATCAATAAGGGGAACATTAAATTCATCGCTAAGCAAAGATACCTAGAGAAAATTACTTGCTTGCGACCAATCATCTTGTTGAATGTCTCCTACAAAATCATTACTAAAGATTTGGTTATGTGACTTTCTGATATCCTCTGAATGTTATTCAACTAGAACAAATAGGATTCATTCAGGGACGATACATCCTAGATAACATCATTGTTGTTTAGGAGGGCATGGAATGGGCTAACAGATCCAATTAGTCGGCAAGTTCATAAAAATTGATTTTGAGAAAGCTTATGATCGGATTGAATGGATGTTTATTCTTGCCATGCTTCAAGCCCTTGGCTTTGGCCCCATTTTTATTCAATTTGTTAGTATGATTTTTACCGATGCCTCTGCTCAGATCACTATCAATGGCATCAGCTTGGTACCCTTTGGGATTTTTGTTCTATTCTCCAAGGCTTCCCTTTAGCATCTGCACTTTATGTGCTAGTTTCTTAGAAGGCTTTAGATACTTATTGGCCTACACCAAATCTCGGGGGGATTATTAGGGAATCTTCTACCTTCTACGCCTAGTTCTCAAATGTTAAATGGTCATTTCACAGACGATTGCTTTCTTACACTCATTGAATATGAAGCTAACATTTGCAATGCCATGCACTTTGCTTGGATTTTTTTCTTAGCATCTGACTCCTCTATTGAATGGAAAAAAACCCGGTCTATGTGGAAATCCTTCCTTCCTGCACTTGATTGGCTCGCCACTTTTGAATGGAAGATTCTAGCTCATGGAAAAAAATTAAAGTTCTTGGGTATTCCTTTTGCTTTTCAAGCCACCCCAGTGAGCTCTGAAATATATTATTCAAAGGGTGGCCAAAAACTAGAATATTGGCTTACTAAACCTTTATCTTTGGCTGGGAAATTACAAATTTGTTCCAAATTTCTTACGGCCACACACATGTATTACTCGTCGTGTTGGGTTCCTTCCAAAGCCTTTATTCAGAAGCTGGAAAAGTTGTTCAAAGCCTTTTTATGGGCTAACACTCTTCTGAGATAGAGGATTTCATCTCATGGCCTGGGAGATATGTTGCCTTCCCCGCAATTCTGGGGGGCTTGGCCTTGTTGACATTCAACGTGTCAAGGGTGGGCACTTTGTGTGAAATGGATTGTTAGAAGCATCATTGGCCAAAAAGGTTGGAAAGTGCTCATTCGACATGGTATTAAAGAAGGCTCACATTATGACCGACCTACGTTTTATCAATCTACTCATAACCCCAGCTATCCAAGTAATTGTCACTTTTGTGCTTAAGAGCATTTGGAAATCATGGGAATGCATCAAACCTTGGCTCCTATGGAAAGGTGACGGCTTTCGTTATGGGATTTCTATTAATCATCAATCCATCTGGTGGTCACCATTTTTCAAGCGCAGGATAAGTGTTTGGCAAAATCTCCGGGAATCTCCGTGCTCAAATTTTTTAAACGTGGAATTCGCACCATTGAAGACTTATTCTACAAACATGTGCAATCTTGGTTCTCTTGGCTAGAAATTAAAACTCATTTTCGGCTCTCCAACCAGGACCAGGATACTTATAATGTTGTGATTAACTCGGTCCTTGAACACATGCTGCACAAAATTGTTGTGCATTTCTCTTGCACTTGGTGGATGGACTATAAATGACATGCAGATACTCCATTTCACAATTACTCAACCAGTAAAGGATACCATTGGATTTTGCCTCATCTTCCCATGGTGGATAAACTCAACACGTGATGGGGAATTCAATCCACTCCATCTGCCTAGAGTAGGCGATTTGCAATTGTTTGGACTATCTGTGTGGAGCCCAAGATTGCCCACTTCCTCTGGTGCATTTTGCACCAAGGTCTCCCCATCGAGGATCATCCTGTTCAAATTGGGATCTCGGCTCCCAAATGCCCATTTTGCGGCCATTTGGAAACTAATTTGCATCTTTTCTAGTTTTTTCCCAAAGCTCATCTTGCTTGGAACTAGATTCACTCATTTTTCTTTCTGCTAAGATCACATTGCTTTACACCAAAGGCATATCATTTTGGGAGACAATCCGTAGCTTCTTCCTATGTTCACCCAGATTTGACATGTTTTCAGAGGGGAAATTATTTTTTGGATATGGAAAGAAAGAAATGCTTTTTTCTTTGCTAATTCTGCAGTTGATCAATATTTTGTTGTTTATAACAAATCTATAGTGATCTTGAATATATTATTCAAATACAAGTTCAATAAAACAAATTCACATTGGATGTGGACCACCTCCAGACCTGCTTTGTGTGACATTAGGGGAATCCCCGTGTAACATTTCTCATGTGCCACCGTCTCCTCGGTGCTCCCCCTCCCGGCCGTGGTGGTCGTAGTTGTTAAATAACGACATGCTTTTAGGCTTTGGGATCAACGCTCCCAGAGCCCTCTTCACCAAATAAGTTACTCTCTAGTTCATTGGCATGGCGGAGAGGGTCAGCTGTGAGCTCACCAACATAGGAGTCCGTGAGATCACTAGTAGGGCTAGGGGTCTCGGCTTACCAACTCGGGTGGGGCTCTCCTGCTTGCCTCTATGCAATACATTGTTGATGGATGGAATATGCCACCGCCACCGTCTTTTGACAAATTTCCTCATCTCAACCTCATCATCCCCACTCGTGGAGAGGCAAACCCGAAGAATAAAAAATCCTATTGGCTATGATCTCTCGAATGCTAGCAAGGACTTACTGCCCGAGTTAGTTTGGATGATCATGATCTGCCACTTTCGGGCATGTTTACTTGTTGTAGTTTGACTTGGTTTTTGTATGCTTCTAGGTCTTTGTTTAGCTTTTTTGTTCTCCTAGCTCAACCTTGTTTTTTTTTTGTTCTCGGTTTTTGGCGTGCTCTCATACCACCCAGATTTTTTGGAAGTTATCTTATATCGTATTGAATTAATATAATATAAGATCTTTTTCATCAAAAAAATTGTGAAAAGTGCTATATATAGTAATGGTGAAAAGTGAATAGTAACTTTATTTGAATATTGATTGATTGAGAATTTGAGCTCCAATCTTGCGAAAAGGCCATAGATATACATAATAATAAATCTAATTTCAGCGTCACTACAATGATATACATCGAATACAAATGCTAAAAAATCTAAAGATGCAAATGTATAAGAAAATGAGAGAGATATGGAACTTGGGTAAGTGACCAAGTTGGGGGGCCAAAAGGGGGTCTTAAGTGGACGCATTTTTATGAAAAAAAACTTCAACTTGTACGAGTTTTTTGAAATAGTTACACTCAAAATTGGAAGATGTTGTAGAAATATGAATCATAGAATTTTGAGTCTAGTTTCTAAGCTACTAAATTTTATTGAAAACGGATAAGTTTAAATGGGTCAAAAAAATAAAATACCAATAGATGCTTTTGTTTTTGTTAAAAACATAATATAGTGACTTTCGTGCCCCCACCATTTTTGAGAACCATTTAGTATTTTTGAAAACCCTTAGGTAGAAAGATAGCTAGGAGCATATAGTTTGGGCTCCATTTTTATAAAAAAATTTAGCGAATATTTTTCTATTTATGATTTTTAGTACAAAAATTTTATGTTTTGAAAAATAACGGAGCTCAACCGTGCCCCCCTAACTACCTCAAAAATATCGAAAATTAGAATTTTTTTTTTTTAATATGTATAGAATTATGGCTAGTTTGGGCTAGTATAATTTTTTAAATTTCAATCACCCAAAAAAAAAGATACACCATGAAAGATAAACATATTTACACTTCAAAAATAGCTATAAAAAGGCATAATTAGAAAATAAATAATATGGAAACCTTATATTAGTCAAAAAATTTGAAAAATTATATTTTTAGAAAGAAAATACTCTGCTCTACATCGTGGTATAATTTTTTTAAATGGATCAATTGTTTTATGTTGATTTAGCATAGAGGAAGTGGCATTTTACATTTTCTTGTAAAAACACGTTGTTTGCTTTTTGTAGGTCCATGCTTGAGCTTGGGGATCCAAACCGGATCCCAAGCCTTGAGGCATGGCTTGGAAAAAGATAAAATGCAAAACACGTATGAGTTATAATGCGTACGGGTTACATAATGCATACGCGTTACGTGTGTAGTATAAACATTATGCATGCTTTTGACATGTTATAACACGTACGCGTTACATAACACATACATGTTATGTGTAGTATAAACATTATGCATGCTTTTGACATGCTTTTATGTACATAAATAAATGTGTAACTATAAGTTTTCCATTTATTATCATTTATATTTTATTATTTCTTATACTTTAAATTTATTTATGTAAATATAAGAAATTAGGGTCACTCTGCACCTTATGGAATTTGTTAAGAAATAAGGGATAAAATATGCGGAATAATCCTTCACGGAATCGCAACAATAGAAACTAATATGCGAAAAAGTATTACATATACCTACCATATGCATAAAACCATGTATAAGTAGACAAGCGCTTACTGCAGTTTAAAAGCTGTAGTATTAAAACCATGGGCCAAAACCATCCCATAAAACTATGGGTCAAAAATCTCGCCCAAATGAGAAAAGCACGTTTCCCGATATATCGGGCATGTTTTAAGGCCAAAAGTTTTTGGGGCACCCCCTGAATTCTAGCTACTGGGGGCTATCGCCCTCGCATTCCCGCTCGGTGCTCGGCCCCAAACCCCGACAATACAATCTGTTGAAAGTGTACAATGATACTCTTAATGTACGGTCTTCAACACTTTCTCCCATCTGAAAACAGTCTCCACAACCTAACAATCTCCTACTTGGAGACTAGTTTTCCTTTGAGCAAGCTTCTCAACCCTTCACTAGTTTCCATGAAGACTAACCAAAGCCGAACATAGCGTAATTTTTCCCTTGTGACCACCTTGGTCATCATGTCTGCAAGATTCTAAATAGTATTGTAGTGCCCACTTCCCTTTGACACCTTTTGATACGATCACGACACTTGTTGACTATACCATGGACATTGTGAAAGTTTTGATTTAGTATGATAATTAGATGTGAGACCATAGATTATTGCGACTTTGATTATATAGGATGTATGATGATTATTATAGACACTTTATACATTGATGTTGATATATTATTTGATATGGAGGTTGTTCGGACATGTGATATTTGATATTTTGAGTAAACCTAGAAAATGGAAATTATTTGATGATGATATAGTTGTTGATTAAATTACAAATGATATAGTTGTTACTTTGATGTTGTTGTGATTCATTTATATAGATGATTTTGGAATTATATTTATATTCATTTTGGATGTTTTGATATGGCCATGAGGCCGAAGGAGGTATTTGTGTTTTGTAGGTTAAAATATCACAACAAACATCGGGGATTGGAGACCAACCACATTGGAATTCTAGATGAATTCAACAAGGTCACCATGGCAACTAGTTTTGTTTGTGTGTGCGTGTTTGTTAGTGTTAGGGATTCCCATGGGGGGATCACCTTTGAATGTGACCAAGGGTTTTGTGTATTTTATTAATGTGGTTCCTTTTTATTATTGTTTGTATGTATTTTATTAGTGATGTGTCCCTTTCTTTTATTTAATTAAATTGTGGTAGATTAATGTGAGAAAACATATGGTTAAAAGTTAATTAATTAAATTGGGACATAAGGAAGTAATTATTAAAGTTGTTGACCCTTGTGTTAAATGTTGTAAGGTGTGTGTGTGTAAGGTTGTAAGTGATGTGTAAGTATGTGTAAGGGTTGTGTAAGTTATATTTTGGAGTATGAAACACTCCACCTACTTGAAAATTCGAATTTGTCCTTAGAGGCTGTTTTTGGAGTCTTGTGGGACAATTAAAATTTGTCCCATGCCTCTTAATTTTTACCAAGCATACCTATGGTTAGAGGGTTAAATTTAGACTTTTATAATGCATTTTGGGAAGATAAATTGTAAATCAAGAATGTAGATCAAGAATTTTGCGCATTTACTGTCCCGAGGTTAATGCACCAAACTAAACACAAAAACCACCGAAAAACTCCAATGAAATCGATACCTGATGAAGATGTAGACGGATGAGGAAGCTGATGTAGACAAGACGGGCGCACACGAGCAATTTGCACAATAGCTCCGAGTAACCTGCAAAACACCGATGCTTGACAGAAAAAGATGGCGTTAGAAGATATTTGGGTGGACTGCCCGAGAAGCGGGTCCGGGAAGCGATGAGCTTCCTTGGCGGATGTCAGTCCACGTTTTCAATAAAGAAAAGAAGCATACATGATAAAAGATGTAAATAAAGACTAGATTTTCTGATTGCAGTAATAAAACAAAGCTGAGCAATGAGCGTGAAATACGAAAAATAGGGAACTACGAAATAATCTTTGGTTTGTGTTACACGTGACCTTTTACATGCTGCAGTGAAATCGCGTCGGCCCAGGTAGAATCGGCGGCGGCGATGTGATCGCGTCGGCCCCAGGACTGATCGGCGTCGGCCCGGATAAGATCGAGTGTCAATGAAGCGGGCCCGACCAATCAGGGACTGTGCGATGAGATTCGGGGATTGGAAGGTGAATGTAGTCTGCAGATGTGCCGAAGATGGAGAGACGCTGGAACAGAGTCACCAGATGATAGATGGTAGTGTATGATGTTGATATGATACGGGCAGAGTAACGGTGCTCCTCTCAAGGATTGATTAGGGCGGATCTGCCCTAACTGAGACAATTGATGCTAAAAAGATCTCTCTTTCTTGCAACCTGAATCTTTCTCGCTCTCTGTTCGTGCGTAAGTGCTTTCTTTCGCTCGTTAGTCTCTTTTTCCTTGGGGTCCTTGGCGAGCTATGGACTGCTTTTATAATCGGCACCACTCTAGAAAATCGGCACCGACCATATGGGTCGGCGCCGATCGCGAGAAGACTCCGAGATGGCTAAAAATGATCGATTCGAGAAAGACAAGACCTATCCCGACCACGGGAAATATCCCGCTTAGGGAAGATTAAAAATGGATGTGATGCATAGATAGAATAAATTTGGGGTAGATAAGTGATTAAGATGCATGGGAAGAAGCGTAATTAAATATTTAATATTTAATTACTCATGGGTAAGATGTGATGTGATGAATTAAATTTAGAGTAAGTGATTAAATCACAAATTGGAAAACTATCCCAAGGGGATAGTTGGTGACGTAAACGTGCCCCAGGTTACCTAGGCAAGTAAACGGATGAGAAGGGACACTAAATTGGGTAACCAATTTTAGGTGTCTACATTTTGCCCCTTTTTGTCAAGTAACTTGCGATAAGCAAGGTTATGAGACAAAAACAAGGAGATGGAAGAAGAGAAGAATTTGTGGTGATGTGATCCCCCTCAAACTAGGGATGGGATGGATGATAGAACAGACGATCCCGAGTTTGAAAGAGGTAGATAAAAAAATGCAGGATGCCCCAGTCGGATAGCTGGAGTAGAACTGATCATTGAGGACGCATAAAAATAAACACAAGGGCAGCAACCTAAGGAACTCACATTGGTAGGGAAAACTAGCCGGTCTCCTCGCGAGGCGACGTTAGTGCCTACAGACCCATGAGTGCAAGGAGAACTGCAAAAAAAAAAAAAGCCAGCATCTAAAGAGAGACACATTGGTAGGGACAACTAGACGGTCTCCTCATGAGACGACGTTAGTGCCTACAGACCCGTTTAACTCTAAGGCTGCTTGAAAGAAGATCACGAGTGTCCCACGCAAAGGGAACAAACCCGAAAGAGACGATGACATCTAAAAGATGTGCCAAAAGGCAAGATTCAGCACACAACAATGATCAGATAGATGAGAAAGCCAAGTATCAACACTATGGCAAACAGACATGAAAAATCGGCGGCGATCAAAATAATCGGCGCCGACCAAGACAATCGGCGTCGACCCAAAAAATCGGCGCCGACCAATCCAGACGCATATAAATATGCGAACGGAAAACGTAAACGATTTATTTGCAACGTGACGATTGATTCAGAGAGAGATAGATTTGAGATTTGAACACAATGGAAGCCTCTGGGAGCGGACAGAAGCGCAGGAGGACACGTCCTGGGGTAAGTGGTCATTCTTGAACCCACCTTTGTCGTTATTTATTTTTTTGTTTGATTTTTCATGCGTATGGGAGGCCAGGGTCTGGTTTACGCCTGGCCTGGCAGTCGGCGCCGATTGGTATAATCGGCGTCGATTGGTTTGGATCGGCGTCGATTGGTAGTAATCGGCGCCGACTAGAATGAATGACGCCGATTTGAACAAATCGACGCCGATTGAAATATTTTTAGCATTTCCTTCTTGTTTTGGATGTTATTGTTTTGGAAGATGTGATTTATGGAACAGAGAGACTGATTATGCTTTTGATGTCGTGGATGCAGGCACGAGAGGCTCTTCATATGAGGGATGCCATCCACGAGTTATTGGAGCGATCCTTCTGGCGTGGCCGTCTGGTGGCGGCATTTAGAGCTAGCCGGGCTCGGGGTTTTAGATATTACGAGGCGAGTGCCACGGGATGTGGAGCTCATGTGGGCATTAGTGCGACGGTGGGACAGCCACACGTGCACATTTTGGTTCAGGACGGGTGAGATGACGATCACCCATGAGGATGTATTCAGGATCCTCAGATTACCGATTACTGGGGACCCGATCGAGATCACACCTCGGGAAGCGGCGGAGGAGGAGCCACGGTGCGATTATACGAGAGAGATCGAGATGACTCGGAGATAGTATGCAGGCGGTGAGATAGCCTCACAAGTGCAGAGCGAGATAGCCCTCGGAGCAGGCGGATAGCCTTGATTCAGATGGCTATATCTTATTTTGCCTTGCCAGACTCAGGAGGTGGGAGATTCCCATTACTACTATTAGACTGCGTGTGCGACATCTTGCAGCACAGACAGGTTTTTGCCTTCGCTGATGCCCTGATAGCTCAGATTTACTATGAGCTATGGATGTACACCACTGGTCGGAGGACAGGGATTGACGTTAGCTTTGTGCTCCATTGCTGGGCGTATGAGCACATAGCAGTGATTAAACCATCAGGCTTAGTGGATGCCAGCAGCAGTGGGGGGTGTTGATTATGGATTTCGGAGATGGCGGGCTGACATGGCCGCAGGAGACACAGGTAGATCAGCTGAGTGGTACTCGGAGCGTTTCAGGACGCTTACACCAGATCAGGTTATCTGGAGACCATATCGGGCATTCCCGACATGGGCTGGTCAGGATGCCCACTTGGCAGCATTGAGACGGAGTCGGGTGGTCAGGGGCCGTAGGCCAGATATGTGGGAGCGAGTCCCATTCATGCGGATACTGAGGCAGTTTGGCCTAGTACAGACAGTGCCAGCCACATACACGCCATATAGGCGGGATAGCAGAGAGACAGATTTGCCGATTTTGATCCCGGCAGACTCATTGAGAGAGGCTCCACCCTCCACGGACAGCGATGATGACGCGGGGGTGGATGAGGGCTATGCAGCGTGGTATGACACAGAGCTTCCACGACATCTCCCGCCCTCGATAGATGCTGATGAGGAGGACATAGCTGCGACACTAGACAGATTAGAGGGAGAGCATGCCACGCTGGTACGAGCGCATCGGTAGTAGCTGGAGAGATCGGGGCCTTGACGAGAGAGAGATTCCTTGATGTGGAGAGAGACACCGCCGTCGAGGCGAGATCTGGCGATCAGCGAGAGGATCGCTACTTAGCTGCACGAGAGGCCCTTAGGGCCAAATACGGAGAGACTAGTGCCACATCAGAGTCTGGGACACAGGGCACGGCTCTAGGTGGGGCACCACCAGCAGCGCCAGCAGCACCTTTACGAGCACCGGGTATGGTGAGCCTGAGCACATACCAGTCTCTCCTTGCTGAGGTGAGATATTATGAGGATGCTCTAGCGCAGCATGCCCCAGATGTGCCTCGGTACGGGGCGAGGAGGAGAGGAGCGACAGCTACAGCGAGCGGAGCCTCAGGCGGAGGGAGCACTGGGAGGGACCGAGGTGGGCCGAGACCTCCAGCAGCAGGTGCTTCGAGCTCGATAGGCGGCGGTCAGGAGGGACAGCCGGGTGCAGAGGAGGGTGGAGGGGACAGTGTCCTCCACGCTTCTGATTTCACCATATAGAGACTTGATAGATTGTGTATTTGTATAGTGATATAGCCTCGATTGGAAGGCATTGTATAGATGGCTTGATTGGAAGCCACCCATTTTTGTACAAACACACATGTATATATATATAGATTTATTGGTCATATGATTGTACTTCATGCCTTTTTGATTTTGATATACATGGATAGATAGATATAGAAAAATAGATGTGATTAGAGAGATATAGACTGATGGATGATGGAAATAGATGTGATTAGATAGATTGAAATGTGGATAAAATAGATGTGATTGGATAGATATAGACGGATAGATGATAGATGGATGTGATTAGATAGATTGATTTAATTTTGATAGATAGATGTGATGTATCTTGGATGGACATAGCTTTTAAATATTTTGATGGATAGATATACAGATGTACTTAATGTATGGATTAGATATAAATAGATGTCATGTACCTGAGATGTACGTATTTTTCGATATTTTGATGGATAGATAGATAAATGTGTTGGATATATGGATGTAATTATAAGGAGAAATGAATACAGATAGGAGTTTTGATAGATAAGATGAATTTTGATAGAAGATAAATTTTGATTGAATTAACATGTGAAATGCCAATTTAACAGGATGCAAGACAAAGAAATGGGGAATACTCCTTACAAGAGCCAAAGATGAAAGCGGAAACAACCGTGACTTAGAAGAGAAGATACTCGGAGAAGAAGAAAAATGATAAGTTGGACTTCCAACCGACCATAGATAAAATCCAGAAAGGGAACCAAAAGACCAAGCATCTGAAGGCCCTATATAAGATTAAAATAAATCGGCACTAACTAGTCATGAAACCGGATCTAGGATAGAAACGGAAAGAAAAGTAAGTAAGTATCTTGTCGGAACCTATAGAGGACGAGAATACATGTCCATAGTGGGAAATAGGATTCTCCATATGATCAACAAAAGGTCCTAAATCTCAAACTTCATGACTTTGTGAGATAGGCAAAGCGATCAATGCGGGAAGTTTGCTTGATATGGAAAAACCCGATCGATGCGGGAAGTCTTTCATGATCTATATAAAAGCGATTTGGAAGGCCGATTAATTACAAAGAAGCCTTGAATTTTTCTTTGAGAAACAGCCGTCCTTGAGGAGCGATGCATATTACGTATTTTAATGATAGCCATCCTTCGAGGTATGGTCTATTTTCTTTTTGATTCACTTGATAATGTATGGATAGCTGTCCTTGAGGATCAGTCTATCTTTTTGGATAACATCTTTTTTTTTTTTTTTTTTTTTTTTTTTTTTTTGACACTTTTTGGAAGAAGGCGAGTTTAGACCTAGATAGATCGGATGGAGGAAGAGAACATAGAAGAACATGCACTCATGACCGAGTAGATCCGATGAAGATAAGTACTTGGGACGGATGAAGTGGTGATTAAGGTATTCCTACCATGAGGAGGAACATATCCAAAAAAAACGTCAATGATAGTAGAGCCGTGATACTCATATTTAAGGTAGACGAGGCAATAGGCGGAGAACCACACAATTTCAAATCACCACAAAGTAGATGGTAGGTTATTAGGACGGATGGAAGATCGAGTTGCGGCTAGATTTGTATAAGATAGATTTTAACAATGAAAAGGGCCGTAAATACAAGGCATTAAGAGGTTCCTTGCAGGATACCATCCATGGAAGATAAGCGATAAGCCCAGACCCATATTTATGAATGATAATGTAGGGGCCCATCCATTGGGAGCAAACTTACCACGTTGACTCCTTTCGAGTGTAGTGACATTTTGATTTTCCTTAAGAACAAGATCACCAATTTTGAAGTCACGGTGTTGCGAGTGCTTGTTATAAGCACGTTTGACACGCTTCGAGATAGACGATGATGATGCTCGAGCGTTAAGGCGCCGCTCATCTAATAATTCAAGTTGTGCTTCAGGGCGATTTTGGCGATAATCCTCATCGGAGACAAATTCTCACGAGAGAAACACGGAGAGATGGGATTTGGACTTCCAAAGGAAGGACACCTCGAGACCCATAGGCGAGAGAGAAGGGAGTAGCACCGGTAGGAGTACGAATGCTAGTCAGATAAGCCCGAGAAGAGCAAAAGGGATATGTAGATGCCAATCCCTACCCATTCGACTAGTTACCTTTGCGAGGATATTACGCAAAGTTTTATTGAAGCTTCGGCTTGACCATTAGCTTGAGGATAGTATGGAGAGGAAAAGCTGAGCTTGATATTGAAAGCATTGCGAGAGATTACGAAATCAGCGTTCTTGAAAGACTTACCATTATACGTGATTAGCTTGTGTGGAGCATGGCGGCAAATGATGTGTTGATAGACGAAATCAACTATGGGCTTAGCCTTTGTTGAAGAAAGAGGGATAGCTTCTACCCCCACTTAGTAAAGTACTCGGTGGCGGTAATGATAGAATGATGAGCGTTGTGAAGAAGCGAGGATTGATGAGACCAATAAGATCAAGACCCCATGCGAAAAAGGCCACAAATCCACCGCGCGAGTTCTGGCTTTGACTAGGGATGTGCGTGAGATTGGAATGTTCTTGACACTTGATGCACTTCTTGGTGTATTCACAACAATCTCGATTAAGAGAAGGCGATAATATCCCAAGCGTAAGATGCGCTTGGCTGGCTAAGCCACTAAAATGTCCACCACAAATACCGTCATGGACCTCTGAATAGCTTTAGATGATTCATGGGTTTTGAGGCATCGAAGCAAAATACCATCAAAGCCGCGTTTGTAAAGAATCCGCTTTTAGAATAGTATAGCGGTTGGCGCGTTGGACAAAAGACCTTCTACCATTGGGAGACAGATCTGGAGGAAGGACCGAATGAGATAGATAATCAACTATCTGTTGATACCACTCATCCTGAGTATGGGTTGTGACAACATTGATTGGCGTTAGTTGCCCAAGATGAGATGGTTGATCTAATCGTTGCATGCCACATAAAGGCGAGTCTTGGTAAAAAAGCGGGATAAGGGAGGCTAAAGAGGCCATGGTATCTGCGAATCGATTTGCGATCGAGAATGGCTTGGATAGTGAAGTTATCGAAAGATTGGAGTTGGGCAAGAACGATGTCGCGATATTTTGAAGG
Source organism: Taxus wallichiana var. yunnanensis (assembly GCA_018340775.1). Taxonomy (NCBI): domain Eukaryota; kingdom Viridiplantae; phylum Streptophyta; class Pinopsida; order Cupressales; family Taxaceae; genus Taxus; species Taxus wallichiana. The sequence continues at coordinate 377,987,155 of CM031237.1, forward strand.
ATATCATTCTTGCATTGATAGACACCCGTGACTTGGTTAACGATGAGTTCAGAATCACCAAAGATGTCAATATGACGCGCCGAGATTAATGGCATTTTGAAGACCTAAGACAAAGAGCTTCGTACTCGGCCATATTATTGGTGCACTCAAAATTCAATTTGTGTGCAAGCTGGGATAGGCGTACCCCAGGAGGAATCATCACAAAACCCGCACCTCCCCTTCTTGCGGCATTTGGATCCATCAAAGAAGAGCTTTACTTTAAATGGAGATAGACCAAAATCAATTTGTTGGATATACTCATCGGGAAATTGAGCGAGGGTCTTGAGTGTCGGAAGAGGAGCATCGGCTAATTGATCTGCTGATAACTTTGACCCTTGATAGCCTTTTTGCGGATAAACTCGAGGTCAAACTCTGTCATGAGCATAAGCCAGCGGGTGATGCGATCATTGTTGTGATAAGGTTTTGCATGGATTGTCTTGAGGGATTGACACTTGTGACGATGTAAGTTTTGTGATTAAGGAGATAATGGCGAAGCTTAGAAGTTGCGAAGAAGAGAGCACAACATAGTTTTTCGGCTTGAATGCGTGTTTCATACTCATGGAGGTGCGGCGATGTAATAGAGCACTTGTTCTTTACCACAAGTGTCCGTCGAAATCATGGCTCCCAGAGCATGGTCGATCATAGAGATATAAAGATAGAAAGGCTCCCCCTCGCGTGGAGGTGTAAGCACGGTGGAGAAAGAAGATAAGCTTTGAGATCATCAAAGGCCTTTTAGCAATGCTCATCCCATTCAAAATGAACATTCTTACGGAGAAGGTGGTGAAAAGGTTGACAACGGTCAAACAATTGGGAGATAAAGCGCGCTTGCGATTGAAGGCGTCCTTGGAGGCTGCGGAGTTGCTTTAAGTTAGGCAGGGGAGGCATCTCAAGGATAGCTTTTATTTTTGCGGGGTCGACTTGATACCCGATGGAAATGATAAAACCTAAAAGTTTACCGGTGAGAGCATGGCCACACGCACTTAGCTGGATTTAGGCGAAGGCGAGCGGATAAGCCTCTCGAAAGAGAGTGCGAGGATGAAAAGATGATCCTGACGGCGTTTGGACTTGCCGAGGAGGTCGTCAACATAATCCTCTACAGTTTTGTGTAAGAGGTCATGGAAGATGTACGTCATTGCTCGTTGATAGGTTGCTCCTGCGTTCTTAAGGCCAAAAGGCATGACACGATAGCAAAAAGGTCCCCGAGGGTTATGAAGGAGGTCTTATGTTGGTCTTACAGTGCGATGAGGATTTGATTATATCCAGAGAAACCATCCATAAGAAAGCATCTCATGACCCGCGATTAAATCTACGAGTTGGTCGATATTAGGAAGAGGAAAATCATCCTTTGGGCGAAGCGAATTAAGATCCGGAAGTCGGTACAAATTCGAATTTTCCCGGTAGCCTTGAATTCTTGGTACTACATTGGACACCCATTGTGGATAATCGATGGGTTGGATGAAGCTAGCCGAGAGCAAGCGTTGTAATTCTTCTTTAACAAGAAGGGCTACTCTAGGGTGCATCTTACGCAATTTTTGCTTGACTGGTTTGATGTTGGGAAGAGTAACGATATTGTGGACCACAATATCGGGATCGAGCCCTGGCATATCCTCATATGACCAAGCAAAGACTTGTCGATGTTTGGAAAGAAAAGCGGTAAAGTCCCCTAATTCCTGTGGATTAAGGGATTGGCCGACCTTAATGATGCGAGGGTCTTCAGAAGTCCCTATATTAAGGTCGATAGTGGCTTCGTTGAGAAGGGTAGACGTGTCAGAAGGAATAGTCTTGGGAAGGTAAGAATCCTCTGCCCCTAGATAGGTGAGGACAGAATCGTCATCCGCACAGTGGATAGTATTGATAGTAGGAGAGTCGTCTCCAACTATTTCAGGGAAGGTTAATGGTATAGAAGCGGACCGATTGTTAGTCTCATAGACCAACGGCCCTAAGGAAATGGTATTGATCAAAAAAAAAAGTTAGGTGGGATGGAAATGTCGTCATCCACATCAAGTGATGCTTCTGATTTAGTGGGAGAAGATGGTTCCTTAGTAGGAAGAGGTTCATCAAGAATAGTGACGGTGGCCTCTGAAAGGGGTTTAAATCCTAACCCAAATTTTTGATGTGGCATGAGAGTAGGAATGGATTTGAGATCATGTATACCTTGTTCATATTTTCCAAGGCCAAAACCTTTCCACGCGCATCGATATAGATAAGTTTTGCAAGCGTGGGATTACGTAGATAATCAAACCTGTTAAGTAAGGTTTGGCTCTAGGAGGAGAATCCGGGGCGATAATGAGGTGTATCAGGCCACCGTAGATGAAATTGAGTGCATTGATTGGGCGGAGCCAGATGGTGACGATGCGGCCAGACACTGGTTGATATTCGGGTTGTTTATGCAGTCTACCATACTCATTAGGTTTGAGATGGGCATCGAAAGAAAGAGAGGAAGCTCTCTAGTGAGAAATGCTGCAATGTCTCTTCCAGTTTTGTAAATCCGGTAGTTTGGTTGCGAGTATGGAAGAAGATGAGGCCCCATCTGGAGAAGATGTATTTTCTTTTAAAGGGCGAGACCTAGTGGTCATGTCGCATTGTGCGGAAGGAAAAGGATCTCTGGATGAGTATATATTTTGCCCTCATATTGATATTTTAGGCATCGATGGAGGGTGGATGGGACCTGATGCATTGCGCGAATCCGAGGCGTCAGAGATCATGTTATAGTGGAATTTTCCTTGACAATATAGAAGAGTTCATGGAAGCGACTTCTTACCTACTCGGATGGGTAAGACCACGGTTCTAGAAGTGGCTTGCTAGGCGATCGTTAAATGATCGAAGGGCGAAGGTGGGGGTGACACCACATTCTTTAGTAACTTAAGTTGTTCGAATGTGTGCGAGGAGATGGCGTTGAGTGCAGCTCCACTATCGATCATAACACGTTTTAAGGTAGTGTTATTGATTTGGGCTGTGATGAAGAGGAGCCTCAAATCTTCGGAAGAAAGAGAGGAATTTCCGAATCTTCAAAAGAAATGGTAGTTGATGGTCCATTCGGTCCAACAACCAACTCGAAGAGGCTGGGGCTCATCGGAATTTCTTTGCGATGCGGCGCGATTATCAATCAAAGCTTGGCGATGTTGTGGAAGGATTGGATGAGGTCAAAAGAGACATTTTGGCCGGGCACAGGTGAGTTGTTTCATAACACTCTCCTCAGCAGACACGGGAACTTGAGCCGAGTGCGGCACGAATAGAGACCTAGGTCGTGGGGCGATGAGGAAGGAGAAAGCGTCTTTAGGGGCTGCGAAATGACAACTTTGTGGTCGAGATCTTTGAAGATGAAGATGGGTTATCATAGTGTTGGGTTAGTGGCGATATGGATTGTGTCGATTTGGGAAGGTGGAAGATCAGTGGGATGGAACCACTTTAGGAGTGCGAGTGGATGGTTGAGGTTTGGATGGGGCTAAGATGATAGGAGGTAATTGTTCCTCCTCCGTAAAAGTCACTTTCTTCCGAAGGTTCTTGATAACGGCTTGAAGAGCTTTACATCCCTCGGTGTCATGACCGAGTGCGGTGGTAAGCACAAATCAAATCGAGTTAAACCAGTAGAGTTTCACTCCTTTAGGATTATAAGGTTTAATCGGAGGAAGGGTTATGGATGAAGATTGGATGAGTTGATGAAGGATTTTGGTGTAAATCCGGTAGCGAAGATGAGGATGGAGATGATGAGATGGTTCTTTTACATTAACCGATTGCCTAGGTAAAAGAACTTGCATGTTAGGTTTAACGGTTTTATTAGGGATCCTCTTATTTGTTTGGACATTTGAGGAGCGATCTTGGAGTGCTTGGGATGGGAGTAAATGAGACATGATTGACTTTGGTGGAGGGGGAGCCCCTAAGATAGATTTTGAGGAGGATGGAGATGTGACAGATTTTGCGGTCTTTGGAGACAAAGGGGGTTGCTTAGTCGGATTTACGGATGATTTAGATAATATTGATTCGGATGAGGAAGAAGTCCTCAAGGTAGGTGTAATAGGAGGAATATAGGGTGCTTTGGTTTTTGGTAATGAAGATGAGGATCTTGATAGAAGAGGTGGCATCTTTTTGGTAGGTAAGTCTATTTTTAGGGGTATTGATGAAGAATGTGTTGTGGAAGAAGATGATGGCTTTGATGGATGTGTAGAAGAAGATGCCTTCTCATGCGGCAAATCCAATCGTTTATGAGGCGTGGAGAGAGATTTTTGTGGAAGAGCACGAGAGTTTTGATGGTCGAAATATGGGCTTTCCTTTTCGAGGATGGTGGCGACTTGGCGGCATAAGGTGATTGTAACCTTTTTGGGGAAGCGAAGTGGGGAGTGCTTGATGGTATAATGTTAGATTTTAGTTGTCTCGGTTTAGGTTCGAGAACAGGCGTATAGATGTTGATCTTTACTTCTTTTGATTTTCTGAATAGGTGAAGTAACATTGGTGATGGAAGAAGGGGTGATGGCGAAGGCGGTTCTAGCGAAGGACTACTTGATCACGGTAATCATGGGTGAAACTCTTTGTAGGAAAAGAGATAGGAAGGGTCAAAATTGAAGACGCTTCCGTTGAAGTTGCTTGCACAATGATAGATACGTTTACGAGGTATAGTTGCGGCGGGAATGGGAGCAACGAAGTGGATGTATGCATGTAGTGGAAACTCGGAGGGATGTGATTGCTTGAGCATTGAAAGAATGTCGATGATGAGACGAGATGAGGATGACAACTTTGTCTCGGGTATAGATGGAAGGTCGAGACAAAGGAGGAGGAGAGATAACTCCGTGCTTGATAATGTAGGGATATTCAAAGATGGACTATCTGAAGATATTGGAACTCCCGTGATTGATGAAGAGGAAGGAGGATCTGATTCGATTGATGTGTTTGCAGATGGATTGGTTTCAGAAGAAGAGTCCTCGGTAGAGATGAAATTAATAGTGTGGGTGTTTGGTTTTTGAGATTCCGAAGAATTATGATTTGGGGCATGATTGGGGAAAGGTTGTTTAAAAACGTCCGATTGCTTGATTTGGGGAGCATTTGGGTTATCGAGAATGAGCTCGCCTTTATCGATGAATTTTGGACAAGATTTTGAAAGTCGACATCGTTCGATGTCATGACCTTTGGTTACGTGATAATGGCAAATCGTTTTCCCTATACGAGAAAGGGCGTTCTCGACTTTCATCAATATCCCTAATGGGTGGAAGTTCGATCATGCGAACTTCCACATTTTCTAAGATAGGCGTATGATTCCCCCGAGGAGCGAAGGATCGTGATGATGAAGCCCCTTCCAGAAGATGAGGAATCTCTTCGTGGTGGTTGATTAGGAGTATTATCGGTTCTTGATGTTTTTAATACGATAGCATTTGTGGACCCTTGATTCTTATCTTTAGAGGGGAAGAATTTGGTTTGGTGAACGAGAGAAATCCGGTTTAGATTTGGAGCGAAGTTTTAACTTTCCTTGTTGATAGCACGAGATTGAAGTTTGCGTGCCATCGTAAAGGCCTCTTGAAAGGTATGAAAAGTTTGGATCCTTAGAGTGGAAGAAATGTGATTAGCACGAGGATCGGGTGAACAACTCGATTTGTTGGGATTGAGGAAGGGAGAAAGACAATTGGTTGATTATCCCTCTCAATGACGAGCGAAAAAATCTGCTTTATAGACTCATCGTCGAATTGGCGAATGTTATAAAGATCGTGATTGAGATCTTATGCGCGATATTTATTGAGAAGTTTTCAACAAACATCTGGGCGAATTGAGAGAAAGAAAACAAAGAATGTTGAGGATGTTATTGTACCGGTCAAAGCGGGACCAGCTAGAGACATAGGAAAGGTGCACGGGCATGAGTTCTGATCTGGACGATAAGGTAGCAAGCATGTTTGAATGCTCGTAGATGTTGTTGAGGGTCTTCCATTTATGAAATTTTGAGAATTTTGGAAGTTCCCATTGGGGAGGATAAGGCCTAAAAGCCATTGAAGGATGAATGGGTTCATTGCACACTTCTTCAAAGGAGTATGAAGGACGGGCTCCTTTGGTGGAGGCTTCCAAGTCTGCAATTTTCTTGAAGAGAAGTTGAACCACATCAGATTGAGGAGTAGGCACATTGGTATGTCCTACATAAGGAGCAAGTGATGGATGTTGTTGAGGTGTCAATGGGGGATTGATCTGTTGATTGGTGGGATGGTAAGAGGAATAACCAGGTGTTTTGGGTGACGCCTGGTGAGGTATTTGTTGTGAGGTAGCTTGCGTATAGGCAGGCTGTGAGATAATAAGGGATTGGGAAAATGAGGGTTGGAAGACGGATGGAGCCTGTGATTGATGGACTCCCATGTTTGTTGATTGGATAGGGACAGATTGAGGAACGTGAGTACCGACTTGATTGGTCATGTTGGGGAACAAGACCTGAAAGGGGCCTTCTACCGCCGGATTTGGTACGAGGGTGCCGTCTTAGGGGATGGCGAAGGTCACGATTCTTTGGAATATTGGAAGAAAGATTCAACCAGGAGGGCGAAGTAGGAACAGTGGCTAGCCAGGAGGGTTGGCTCATGAAGAGTGCTGACCTTGAGACACAATAGAGGCATAGATGGTCAGAATTAACGGCGATATGTGGGTGCAGGCCTTTTCTCGTTATCGCGAGGCGAAGACCTCTCAAAGGTAGGTTGAGGAATATTGAGAGTAGCTGCGGTGTTAGGAATAGGTAAGACTAATTTGAGAACTAGTCGACATGGTTGGTGGAAGAGAAAAAGGAGGCACAGAGCCTCCCCCTTTTCCGTGGCTCGAGGTGGGAGAGAGGATGAAAAGCTGTTCTACATGGGCACAGGATGGACCACGAGGATAATCGTACACTTGTTGGATTGGTGGTCCTTGATCGGATATTCGAATGGACTTGTGTCTTAGGTAGTCCATGAGGGCTACTGGATTGCGATCGAGAGAGCATGAAATCGAGATCCCACGCGAGGAATAGACTCAGAGTCGAAGATATTTCGATGGACTAGGAAAATTGGGCGTGATGGGATTGTTTTGGCTTGATGGAAAGGATTATACGACCATGAGGGGAACCAACTAACAGTCGGTCAGGAAGATTGGAGGGTGCCGAAACATCCACTGGTGGTGATTTCGGAGGAAGAAGGAACTGTTGGGCCATTTTCCTAGATTGCGGCCAGGGTGATAACCGTCATGTGCAAGCGAAAAGAAGATTGTCTAGCTAATGCACAAACAATTCAAGCGTATGCAGTGATTATCTCCTTTAAATTTTGATGCTTTTAAGAAAAGAAAAATGTTAGGGAAGGCTTTTAGAACAGGAACTACTCGAGATAGCCAAACTAAGGATGGTTTGGGTAATGTTTGGTGAGGAGTCGAAGGCACTTGATAAAAGACGATGCGTGGCTTGATATAGGGGCCTACCCCGCACTTCACACACCGCTGCGATAAGGAGTCGGGTGCTTTGCCATATATACCAAAATCTTCCGTGAATTTATAGCGCGGCGAGTACGCGTGAGGCTCTTCCTCTTGGATATCACTTCCAGTAGGCGAGGCCGGGAAGGAGTTTTGTTTAAATGCTTTATACCTAGTGATTTTGGCTTTGTGTGCGAGGGTGAAAAATAAAAATCAAATAGTGTCACTACCGATTTTGATCAATTCTCGAACCTAATTAAAACTAGATGAAAAAGCATCAGCGATGACAAAAAAAGGTTCTTTTTAAGCACTTAAAGCGAAATGTTTGATTTCGATGAAGACAAGTCAAACAGTTCTTTCCCAAATGCGATTAAGTTCCTTTTAAGCACCAAAATCTGAAGTGTTTGGATGTGATAGACAACCAACAAAGAAATCCTAAAAGGAGAAAACACACGAAAAAGAGGAATACACCTGTAGATTTAGCTCTCGAGGTGTGTGGACTTCAAAAGCGCGTTGTTGAGCTCTTCCCCTCGAAACGATCCACGATCAAGCAAAGTGCTCCGCGCGAAAAAAGATCAAGCAAACAACAAACAAGATCCGGAAAGATACATCCAGATAGTGGTGAAACGAAAAATTTCTATTTAAAGGAAATAAAAAAATTTCAAGATAATGATTTCGCCTAAAAGCAAGATTGAAATGATGAACAGAAATGCTCAAATAGGACTGATAGAAATCAGTGAAGAAAAGGAACAAAGTTCAAAACTAGAAAAGAAATGAACTTACCAATAAGGGACTTTGGTTAGGTCCCACCGGGCGTGCCAGAATGTAGATCAAGAATTTTGCGCTTGTTACCTGTCCAAGTTAATGCACCAAACTAAACACAAAAACCCTGAAAAACTCCAATGAAATCGATACCTGATGAAGATGTAGACGGATGAGGAAGCGATGTAGACAAGGCGGCGCACACGAGCAATTTGCACAATAGCTCAGAGTAACTGCAAAACACTGATGCTTGTGAGAAAAAGATGGCGTTAGAAGATATTTGGGTGGGCTGCCGAGAAGCGGGTCAAGGAAGCGATGAGCTTCCTTGGCGGATGTCGATCCACGTTTTCAATAAAGAAAAGAAGCATATATGATAAAGATGTAAATAAAGACTAGATTCTCTGATTGCGGTAATAAAAGCAGAACAATGAGGCAAGAAATACGAGAAAAGCGAGGAAGCTGCGAAATAATCTTTGGTTTGTGTTACACATGACCTTTACTGTCTGCAGATGAAATCGCGTCGGCCCAGGTAGAATCGGCGGCCCGATGTGATCGGCGTCGGCCCAGGGCCCGATCAGCGTCAGCTGGATAAGATCGAGTGTCAGCCCGAAGGCGGTGACCAATCAATCGGGGAGGCGTGCGATGAGATTCGAGGATTGGAAGGTGAATGTAGTCTGCAGATGTGCCGAAGATGGAGAGGCGGCTGGAGCAGAGTCACCGGATGATAGATGGTAGTGTATGATGTTGATATGATCTGGGCGAGTAACGGTGCTCCTCTCGAGGATTGATTAGGGCAGGATCTGCCCTAAGCCGAGACAATTGATGCTAAAAAGATCTCTCTTTCTTGCACACTGAATCTTTCTCTCTGTTCGTGCGTAAGTGCTTTCTTTCGCTCGTTAGTCTCTTTTCGGTCCTTGGTGAGCTATATGGACTGCTTTTATAATCGGCGCCGCTCTGAAAATCGGCGCCGACCATATGGGTCGGCGCCGATCGCGGAGAAGACTCGAGATGGCTAAAAATGATCGATTCGAGAAAGACAAGACCTATCCCGACCACGGAAATATCCCGCTTAGGAAGATTAAAAATGGATGTGATGCGTAGATAGAATAAATTTGGGGTAGATAAGTGATTAAGATGCATGGGAAGAAGCGTAATTAAATATTTAATATTTAATTACTCATGGGTAAGATGTGATGTGATGAATTAAATTTAGAGTAAGTGATTAAATCACAAATTGGAAAACTATCCCAAGGGGATAGTTGGTGACGTAAACGTGCCCCAGGTTACCTAGGCAAGTAAACGGATGAGAAGGGACACTAAATTGGGTAACCAATTTTAAGTGTCTACACCTATGGTTAGAGGTTAAATTTAGACTTTTATAATGCATTTTGGGAAGATAAATTGTAAATTTTAATTGCACTCTTCGACTTTTTATTAATTCGAGTCTTTTGGGGTGTGGGTTGTTTGGAGTGTGTAAGTAAATTGTCATATTTTCACCCACCTCTTTATTGTGCTTTGGAGAATGAAATTTGACTTTTGTGTTGGAGTTGAGGATGTGTGATGTGGCATCCTACATGGATCCACCTCATCCTCTTCTCTTCCCTCTTCTATAAAATTAGAACTCCTTGCTTTGTTTTGGGTTGTTGAAACTTTGGAATGCTTCCTTGGGGAGAATTTTTCTTGTTGATTGGAGCTCTTGCTTTGGAGGAACTTTTGGGAAGACTGTTACATGTTGGTGCTTGGCTATTTGGATTGATTGCATTGGGATAGAGATTGCTGATTTTGGGACTGTATTTGACATTGAAAGCTTGTTGTGTTGGAACAAAATCTACCATGGAGAGGTAGGAGATTAGCTCTTCATTTATGTTGTTAGTTATTTATTTGTTTGTGTGAATGGTAAATTTTTGTGTGTTTATTGGTTGTTTAGGTAGTGCCATAGGAATGGTGTAGGAGAAGGCTATGGGGAATCCATGTGGGGGCATAAGGAATGCCGGTGGCATTAGAATTTTTGTGGAGGAGTTTGGGTTTGGGATCCACCATGGAAAATAAATAGCTTACATTTCTTACTTTGTGGGGCGTAAAGGAAATTTGTGGGGGCATAAGGATGGAATTGGGGGGGCATAAGGATATGTGTGATGTTTTATATTGGTGGTTTATTACAGGTGGATGCCCAATTCACATTGGAAGGCATAAACAGCTTCCCCATAGCTCTTGCTCCTTTGGCTTGCATGTTGAAGGCCGAGTTTTGTGTAATGTTTGATACGGTTGTAAAACTGTTGTTTTGATTTGGATTGTGTTGTTAAATTGAAATGTGCATGTTGAAAGATTGCTGTGTGTATGTTTTGTGGAAGCCTGTTGTTGCCATGAGTTGAAATACACCTTCTATTGCATTGTGGTTGGGGCTCGGGGGCCAATGAAGAAGGATGGCTTCTCCTTTCATTAGATGTCTTGGTTGGGTGGAGAGCGTTTCCTTTCCCCCACTTTTGTTGTGATCAAATTGGAAGAAAAGGGAACTTTACATGTTGTTGTTCTGGAGTAGAGGAGAAAGACAATTTGACAATCCCTTGTGAAATAAATTCTTTTGTAACCTTTCCCACTTTGAAGTGGATGAAATTGTAATATATTTTGTGAAGAAAAGATGTTTGTAATTGGTTATGAAAGTTGTATATTCGAAATGTGAAAGATATTTATACTATGTTTTGTTATTAGAAAAGAAAGAAATGTATTTGATATGTTGTATTTGAAAATATATATATGAAAGGAGTTGTAAAAGATTCATTGAATTAATGGAAGTTGTCTTACCTTGTTCAGAATGGCATTGTTATATTTAAATTTTGTATTTGAAATTCCTGTTTGGAAGGTGGAAAAGGAAGAAACATGTGAGAAGAAATTGTATTATTCTGCCTTGTTTAAAATATATGATTTTGGAAAAGATAGAAACTGCATTCTTATTTTAATGTTTGATTGAAGAAGGAAAAACATTTAAGGCTAGCATGGAATGAATTCAATGTTTCATTGCATGGAAAAAGAGATAGTTTAATCTCTGTTTCTTAAAATGATAAACATAACCTTTAGAAATTGACCTTTGTTTTAAATTTAAGGCTCTTAAATAATTTATTTAAAATGAACAGTTCGAACCTGCAAACAATAATCAACATTAAAACATTAAAATTTAGCATCTTTATGATATCAATGAACTCAATTTGAAAAAAACACTTAAGGAAATAATTTAAAACATTGCAAAATTGGGCCCAAACTTTTCACAGTCGTTTTTCTGTCAATTGTTGGAAAATTCGAATTGGAAATCAATTGAGCAAAATTTCCTTTCAATACATCTTAAAATCCTTCTCATAATAGTTCTCCATGTCTGTTTGGCATGTTGAGTGAAGGAGGAGATCAAATTGAACAAAATTTTATAAGTTAAAATTTACCAATTTGCTTTTAAAAACCTGCAAGTTTGTTTTATTAAAATTGACCCCTTAAATTTTATCAAAATATAAAATTTATAATTCTCGTACAAAGAGGATGTCGAGAGATTTCCATAAAGTCCTTGTTTTCCCAAAACCGAGCTTTCTATCAAAAGTTATGGCCTTATGAAGTTTTCTTCACTGGCATTAAAATTTTGGGAAAATTTTCCTTGGCAAGCCCGCGGCCCGAATTTTTCCCTTGGGACTTAATAAAAAAATTTGAGAAAATTTTTAACATTTTCCCCGCTGCCACACCGGCTTGCAGCCATTTAGAGGCTGCCATGTGGCCTCATGAGGCATCAGCGGAGGAGCGGCACAATTTTCTTCCTTGGAACTTTTTAAAAAATTTGGAAAATTTTCTTAATATTCTTCGCTGCCCTTGTCAACTGACAATGAAAGGCTGCCACGTGGCACCATGGGGTGACAGTGGAGGAGGACCCATGCAACCTTATCTTTTTTAAAAAATTGGTTTTGGAAAAAAAAATTTGTTACCTCCGCGGCCTCGTACTCCCGCCCCTGCCTTAGAGAAATCCCTTCCATGGACGTGCGGGCCCGCACTGCGGCTTACCCTTTTCCCCTCTCCTTTGGAAAAAATCCTGAAGTCTTCCTTTGCCCCACCATTTGTAGCTAGTAGTAGGATGACACGTGGTGGTCTTAGATTTCGGTGGAGGCACGGATGGAATTATTCCTTGTTGCCATTGGGGTGCGAAACATTATTTCTCCTCGCCATACACTGTACCCGCGCTAAACTAACTTGAGAAGCGCCACGTGTCCCCCAGGTGGATGCGTGGGGCGTGGGTGAAAAAATTTTGGAGGATTTTCCACCCCGCGTGGGAAAATTTACAAAACATCTCCCCGTGACCCGCCAATTCACCTTTTTGGGAAAATTTTCATCCACAGGCCCGCATGCCCGCCCTTGGTGGAAAATTTTCAAACCAAGGCCCGCGGCCCATAACTTTAGTTTTATAAGGAGTTAGGAGAAATTTTTTATATCATTGGAAAGGTGAGGAAATTTCCTATCCGATGGAAATGATTTAGGAAATTTTGAATGTGTTAAGTGTGAGAAAAGTCAAGTTAAAACTCTAGGCACATTAGAGAGTGGGTATTGTGATAATTTACCCTCGAACCTAAGCTGAACTTCTAATCCTAAGTTTTGGACCTTATGACCTCCAATAATTGTTAATAAATTAAAAGTATGTTCTAGTGGATCAGAATTGTTTTGGAACTTGTGAGTGATAGTTGTTGCCTTGTAACTCGTTCTTTTCCCCAACTTTGTAATTAAACCTTGCTCTTGTATGCTTAGACCTTGTGGAATTAAATACTTGGGTATTTAATTGCTTTAGTCCCTTAAACCTAAATTTTAATCAAGGAATATTTAGCTAAAATGTCAATGTAATTAGTGATTAAATTAAATCCCTAAGGAGTTTTGAGCTAGGTGTAGACTTATAACACTTATTTATTTATTGTGGAATTAGTAATTATTATAATGGGAAAAGTTATCAGTTGAATTTAATTATCCTTGAGACTTTGGTCGTTAACACTTTAAAAAAAAGTATTCCATAATTTTCTAACTAAACCTAGGTTGTTCATAGGTCTCAAGTGGGTTGTTTTTTTAGGGCGTTACACTTGGTATCAGAAAATGGTTCAAAAGCTTGGACCCTTGGGCACACTAGAAAACTTGAGACATGAACTGTAAACCTAGCACACTTTTAAAACTAGAAAACAACCTTGTTTGAAAATTGAAAAAGAAATAAGTATGAAGAAATATTACATTACTCTGTTCATTTGAACTACCAGAATTAAAATGATAATAAAATAATAAGTTGTTTGAGTTGTTGTGCTTGCTTAGTGGCATTTTGTCTAAACCAGTAAGAATGTCAAATTAAATTGATGTTTGTGAACTTCTAGTATAGTGGAAACTTGGTTCCCCTTTGAAAATGTGTTGTTTTACAAGTCCTAAAACTTGATCTAATTGTAGGATGCATTAAGCCCTTTTGTTGAGACCCTCCTTTATTGATGTTGTTGCAAAGATAAGTTATATGGTGTGATTCTTGTAGTTGTACAGTAGTGGTTGTGTTACTGGTGGAAGAGTTAATTAGAAGTTGTTTAGAGATTCCTTCCTTGGTGGTTAGGAAGGTTGAGTGCAGTTGTCGATTTTCATTTTGTTACCCATATGGGAGAGTGGACATTAAGTAAGAGTGTCATTTTGGACCCAATCTACTGTGTATGTGTTCTTGGAACTAACCTCGAGACAGTACCCCTATTGGTGGCCATGAAGGGCTGCGAAGTGAATGTGGTGTTAAATTTTGTGTTTTACATACGTAATCTTGTGTTATTTTATCATGGACTGTTATCCAAAATTCACCCCCAAGGTAATTTTGATAACATGCATTAAATTCTTCGGTCTGAGCAAGATAGATTGATTCAGGCAAAAATCATGTTTAAGGGTCCCCTCGGCTTTTTCTAACTCTCCTGTCCCGAAGAAAAGAGCAAAGTTCTAAAAAGGTGGGAAAAAGTTGCAAAAACCAAGCTTGAGGCCAAAAATCAGAAAATCGGCTAAGTCTTGTCCTAGGCGGTCCTTGGGACAGTTGGGACGTCGAGTGCGAACTCCGAAAAAGGTGCCTCGAGTCCTCATGATAGTTGGAGCAGATCGGGGCGCGTGGGGCGTGAAAAGGTGAACCGCCGAAAGGAAAAAAAATTGCCAAGTTTTTTACGGGGCAGATTGGGCAAGAGTGCGCGGCGGACGTGAACCGGCCGAATCGGTGAATCGAAGAATTTGTCCCGGTAATGCAGGGCAGGTTGGGACAAGAGTGCGCGGAGGACCTTGAACAGTGGTTCAGTGGAGCAGAGGACTTTCGTTTGGGACATCCGGGCGAAGAGTCGCGCGGGGCGCGGATAGCCGAAAGGAGCCGAAACGAATCAAAATGTGACACGTGTCACAAGGGAGGCGTAATATAAAATTTGGCTAATTATTTTTGGCCAAGTTGTTAAAAAGCAAAGTTTGGAGGATTGGCCCGAGCTAATGAAACAATGCCACGTGTCCAACGTAGGGCGAGGGGAGCTCGTGGCGGGAGAAGGTAAGTTTTTTTACCAAAGTGTTTGGCGCAATTTTCAAAGGGAAGAAATGGAGCAGGAGGCCCGCGACAAATAGAACTAGGACACGTGTCCTAGGGAGAAGGGGAAAATGGAATTTTTTCCCAAAGTAAAATGTCAAAATATAAAAAGGAAAGCCCGCTTGCAGCGTAACTTGATGAAACACTTTGCCAAGTGTCCATCTTGCGGGGCCGGCGGAGTTTTTTGTAAATTTTTTCCATGGCAAAAAACAAAGGGAAAGTAACCAAGAGGGGGCCGCGCCCAATTAAATCTTGCCACGTGGCACTTGGGTGTCAAAGCGCGGGAAAATTTCAAATTTTTTGCCTGACATCCGTTCTTTGGGCGTTTTGCCCTAAAACTTGAGACCCCATATCTTTTGATCCGAAACTCAGATTTGCACGTTCTTTATATCAATGAAAAGCTGTTGAAATTCTCTACGAATCCAAGGTCAATATTGCATTTTGGTGTAGTTTGGAGATAGAAAATCAAGAAACGTCTCTGAGCGTAGTAATGGCTAAAGCGGCGTTTAACAACCGATTTAATGCAAATGGGTCGCATTCTTCTTTTACTTTGCTAGAAGCGGCGTTTCACCAACCAATTTTAATGCACATGGGTCGCATTCTTCTTCAACATGGCTAGAACTGATGTTTCAACCACCGATTTTAATGAAGAATGCATTTTGGTCAATGGTTGGGCTGCTTGCACGTTTTCCCGTGTTTCTCTCTCCTGGGCTCGACCCATGCATTGTAAAAAGCCAGATTTGGCTCATTATTACAAGTTATTCATTTTTTGGCTCTTCCCTCTCTTCTTTTCTTCTCTAGGGTTGAAAATGGAGTTCGAACCTCCTCCCTTGCTCTGTAATGGTGTTTTTGCCTTTTACTATTGAAATGATGTTCTGTGCAAACTTCTGAAGCAACAAAAACGTGTTTTGTGATGCATCTGTCCATCCTTGCTCATTTTTCGCTTGTTTTCTTCTTACCTCTCTTCATTGCAGGTATTTGTGCAAGTTTGAATGTTCATTGCAGGTGCGGAGCTATGTGTTCATGGAGTTTTAGGACATTTTACGTGAAATCTATCCTTGGGCTTTCCGTGATGCATCTATCCATCCTTCCCATTTCTCACCTCTCCTTGTTCCATGGTAGTTTTGATAGATGTTCAACATTCTCCTTCTTTGGTGTATCACCGCTTTAGTGTAGGCTTTTGTTGTTTTCCTTCTCTCTCTCTCTCTCTCTGTCTCCTTGCATGGTTAGATTAGGTTTAGATTAGCTTGCACCGCACTAGAATAGCTTGTGGCGGGTAGTTTAGGAGCAGAGAACCAGCCTTCTCTGGAGATTCCTCTCTCGGTTCACAAGTCCCACACTTGGAGAGAGGTTTCCATGTTGTGCAATCTGCTGGATGCCTCGAACATCAACTTAGAAACATGATTTGCATCCGAGGGTGCTGTGATTTTGTATCTTATGAGTTTTGCACGCCAGGTGGGACCTTAGAGGTCCTCCACTTCATCTTTTGCAGAGTTGGTGTGTTCTGTGAAGATTTCAGCCTTTGGAGGCACTTGCAAACATATCTCAGCGACTCCATCGATCAATGAACCCATTTATGAAGTTGCAGAGACCGTTTTCCATCCATTTTCCATCCACATTTCTTTCCATCTCTTTCATTCTTTTCCATTCCATGAAGTTGTGCAATCATGACTTCATTTCCATCATGAAATTCACATTTTCAACAACAACAGAGTATATTCCACCTCCACCTTTTTTACAAATCCTCCAAATCAACATTTTGAGCAGATTCAAGATCATATGCATACCCATATGAGCAAGCGAGTGCAAAGTCGGTTTGGATATGAAGCATGTCAAGCACAAGAGTATGCTTTGGTTATGAAGAAAATCATATGCAAGATGTTGGTACATTGGAGAAAATCTAAAAGATGGAGGTAAAGATGGTGCGATCCGGACAACAACTCAAATGAGAGTTTTCATAATTGGTTATAGGACTCCTTGTCCATGGGGAGGCCCTTTTCCAAGACACTTCAGCCCTCAGGAGAAGCTGGACTTCATGATGAAGATGCTGCCCCAACTTGCACAATGGACAACAGAAATAGAGGCCTATACACTTGGTGTTGAACAACCTTGTCAATGGGTAAGTTCTACACCATCATCTAGTTTTTCTCTTCCCATTACTCAAGCAGCATCATCTCATTTGGAATTGCAAATTCTAAACTCCCCATCTGCTGTCCCAAATGTTGATCCCATGTCTCCACCTCTCAGTCTTCCACCACACCTCAATTCTTCTTTCCTTTTTCCTTCCAAACAGTCATCCCCTCCACAAGAGCTAAAAGAAATACCCCCTCCTCCAAAGAAACAAGAGTTTCTACCTCCACCACCACAAAAAATTTCCAAGCCATTTGAGTTACAATCCACTTCTCCTCTTGCATTCCCAAATCCATGTTGGGAGGATGAAAATCAGAATGCCAGTCAAGGAAAACAACAGCAAAAAGAAGAGCCAAACAAAGATGAAGAAATTCAAAGTCTGAAGAGTTGGGCTCTTAAATTTGGGATGAAAAAGATCCCCTTGATGGTTAAGCCTTTAGAAGAGGTTGGAGTTGGAGAACAAATGGTGGTTAAGACTGATTTTGTGGCAGCAGAAGAAGAGCAAAAAGAAGAAGCAGATCAGCAGTCAGTTTGCTCAGAAAGTAGTGTCCATGTTGGCACTCTATTTGAAGGGAATGCTGATTCAATTCAAGTTGCACAATCAGCCATAAAGGAAGAAAGCTCAGAAGAAGATCTTGCAGTCCCAACTTGTCCTCTAGAGCAGCAGATTGAAGAGTTTGACTTGACAAACTTCATGCTGGAGGAAGAGTTCAATCAAGAGCAAGATTGTCTTCAAGCATTGGAGGAAGGAGAAGTTGCTCCAGATCCAAAAGAAGAGGAGCACATTCTAGTTGTGGAGGAGAAAATTGCAGATCCAAGGGCTTTGAGCACAAAGCGAGCTCACGAGAGAACCTTCGAGTTCTTCTTTCTACTTCACCTCTCTCAAGTTCTAATCTTGAAGAGGAGTTTGATCTCTCAAACTCAATGTTGGAGGGTGAAAGAAACCATGGTGGTCAAGTTCTGAGATCAAGAAGACACCATGGAGGAAGTGGAGCATTTGTAGCAGGACAGCCATGAGGCGGTTTATCTGTCATATTTGGAGGACTGTTTTGATGAAGAAGAGCCAGTTGAGTTTCCACCATTCTCTCTTTCATCATCCACATTCCGAACACTTGAGTCTGTTGTCATGAAGGAGAACATTCATTTAACTGTGACTTGCATCTTATAGCAGCTCTTTGGAATCAAGATTGGAAGATTTAAATCTTTCATGTTCTTCATTGGAGGAAGAGAAAGGACAGAAGAATTTCACCATTTCTTCCACACCATCCATTCAGGAGGGTCTACAAGAAGACTCCATTCTTGGAGTTGAAAATCAGAGCTATGGGCATATCAAACGGATCAGACCTTGCCCAATCAGGTATTTGGCTTCATTGGAGCCAAAGGAGAAGCCACAACCAGTCATGCTTGCTTCTAAGCATGAGGATGAGCTATAAAGTACCAAGGATCAGCTGTCATACCTCTTCAATCCAAATGTAGAGCAACTAAAAGAGGTATTGAATTTTCCTTCAGCTGATACCTTGATGATTTGGGTGGAAGACCAGCTTCTTGTTGATTTTCCACTCATCCTAACAGCCATGATCAGCTCCAAATCAATTGCGCATTTGTCACTTTTGAGAAAGGAAGCTATTTCTCACAACCAATTGCAGGGTTTGTTTAGCTTGCCTTTGCTTCCAGTTAGAATAGAGTAGGTAGGTTTGCTTTCAGCAGAAGAAGTGCTTGTGCACACTCTGCATGTTCCATTTGGAGCATGTATGATTTTCAGTTCTGTACATAGTTTTTGTGGTGCTGGTTTTGCTCTTGCACAGTTCATTTCAGTGGCATTTTGGTGAGAACAACTCTAAGTTCAATGGATTCAAGTGGCTCGAGAGGAGGTTTTCAAAGTTCAGATCAGTTTTCAGGCTACTACTCATGACTCCATGCCCAATGGATTGCTTCAGGCTACTGATCATTCATCTAGCAGGTAGATGACCCCGCTGAGTCGCCAAATTGTTATCCAAAATTCACCCCAAAGGGTAATTTTGATAACACGCATTGAATTCTTCGGTCCCGAGCAAGATAGATTGATTGAGGCAAAAATCATGTTTCTGGGTCCCCTCGGATTTTCTAACTCTCCTATCCAAGAAGAAAAGAGCAAGTTCTAAAAAGGGGGAAAAGTTACAAAACCAAGCTTGAGGCCAAAAATCAGAAAATCGGCTAAGTCTTGTCCTAGGGGTCCTTGGGATAGTTGGGACATCGGGTGCGAACCGGCTGAAAAGGCACGGTAGTCCTCGCGTGCGGTTGGAGCGATTGGGGCGCGGGGACGTGAAAAGCGAATCGGCGAAAGTGGAAAAAATCGCCAAGTTTTGTCCGGGATAGTTGGACCAAGAGTACGCAGCGGACGCGAACCGGCCGAATCGGAAGAATTTGTCCCAGGCATCCGGGACAGTTGGGACAAGAGTGCGAGAGAGGAGCCTTGAACCGGACGATTCAAGCCGGAGCAGAGGACTTTCGTTTGGGACATCCGGGCCAAGAGTACGCGAGGGACGCGGATAGCCGAAGGAGCCGAGAATGAATCAGAATGTGACACGTGTCACAAGGGGAGGCGCAATAAAAATTTGGCTAAGTGTTTTTTGGCCGAGTTTTTAAAGGTGAAGTTTGGAGGATTGGCCCGAGCTAATGAAACAATGCCACGTGTCCAATGGAGCAGGGAGCTCACGGCGCGGGGAGAAGGTAAGTTTTTTTCTACAAAGTGTTTGGCGTAATTTTTAAAGGGAAGAAATGGAGCAGGAGGCCCGCGACAAATAGAACTAGGACACGTGTCCTAGGGAGAAGGGGGGAAAATGGAATTTTTCCCAAAGTAAAATGTCAAAATATAAAAAGGAAAGCCCGCCCCCTTGCAACGTAACCAATGAAACACTGCCACGTGTCCATCTTGCGGGGCCGGCGGAGTTTTTTGTAAATTTTTTTCCATGGCAAAAAACAAAGGGAAAGTAACCAAGAGGGGGCCACACCCAATTAAATCTTGCCACGTGGCACTTGGGTGTCGAGCGCGGGAAAATTTCAAATTTTTTGCCCGACATCCATTCTTTGGGCCGTTTTGCCCTAAAACTTGAGACCCCATATCTTTTGATCGAACTTCGGATTTGCGTTATATCAATGAAAAGTGTTGAAATTCTCTACACGACTCCAAGGTCAATATTGCATTTTGGTGTAGTTTGGAGATAGAAAATCAAGAAACGTCTCGGCGTGCGTAGTAATGGCTAGAAGCGGCGTTTGCTTCAACAATTCTTTGCCAAATGGGTCGCATTCTTCTTTAGCACGGCTAGAAGCGGCGTTTCACCAACCAATTTTAATGCACATGGGTCGCATTCTTCTTCAACATGGCTAGAAGTGATGTTTCAACCACCGATTTTAATGAAGAATGCGTTTTGGTCAATGGTTGGGCTTTGCATGTTTTCCCGTGTTTCTCTCTCTGGGCTCGACCCATGTATTGTAAAAAGCGATTTGGCTCATTATTACAAGTTGTTCATTTTTCGGCTCTTCCTTCTCTTCTTTTTCTTCTCTAGGGTTGAAAATGGAGTTCGAACCTCCTCCCTTGCTCTATAATGGTGTTTTTGCCTTTTACTATTGAAATGATGTTCTGTGCAAACTTCTGAAGCAACAAAAACATGTTTTGTGATGCATCTATCCATCCTTGCTCGTTTTTGCTTGTTTTCTTCTTGCCTCTCTTCATTGCAGGTACTTGTGCAAGTTTGAATGTTCATTGCAGAGTGTCCTGGCTTGTGTTCATGGAGTTTTGGGACATTTTCTGTGTGAAATCTATCCTTGGGCCTGTGATGCATCTGTCCATCCTTTCCATTGCTCACCTCTTCTTGTTCCATGGCAGTTTTGATAGATGTTCAACATTCTCTCTCTCTAGTGTATCACCACTTTAGTGTAGGCTTTTGTTGTTTTTCCCTTTTCTCTCTCTCTCTGTCTCCTTGGCATGGTTAGATTAGGTTTAGATTAGCTTGCCTGCACTAGAATAGCTTGTGGCAGGTAGTTTAGGAGCAGGAACCAGCCTTCTCTGGAGATTCCTCTCTCGATTTCACAAGTCCCACACTTGAGAGAGGTTTCCATGTTGTCTGCAAATCACCTTTGGATGCCCGAACATCAACTTAGAAACCTGATTTGCATCCGAGGTGTCTTTGTGATTTTGCACTAACATGACCAACATCTTATTTTATGATTGGATTGAGAAGCTCAGGTTCTTTTATTTATTTATAATTTTTGTGAGAATTTTTAGACTTTGGAATGCGGCTACTTAGCCACTTTCCTTGATTTTTGACATTTCTTATAATTTATTTTGATTAGTGACTTAGAGCTCATTGTGTTGTTGGCTACTTAGCTAAATGTTACGTGGTTTCCTTCTTGCATGTTGTTGAGATGGTTTTATGCTTCTTGTATTGTGACATTTTGTCATATGGGGGTACACCCTCGGTGTCTTGAATGTCCTCTTAGGTGCTTAAGTTATGCCTTGGTTATGGATGCACAAAACCTTGAGTGTGTCTAAGATATTAGAGTGACCCTTTCGTTTCTTGACCTTACTAGATAGAAATTTTGTTGTGTAGTGCGGTCTGACATTTACAGATCTGATAGCGATAGTGGTGATTCTATTACAATCTGGTAAGAGCTTGACCCTCGTCAGAGTAGAAGTGTTTAATTATGGGCTTTTAGATTTTTTTAGGATTGGATTTCGCTTTGGTTGAGTGTGCATGTTAGTGGAAACATGTTTGTTTTGATTATGACTTTTCATCGATGACATGTTAAATTGTATCATGGGTTCCTCGTTTGAATCGGAAAAGTTTTGACTCATGGAATGTATGCATCTTGGTAATTATGGATAGATTTAAGCCCTTTCAGGTAGTGTGTTTAACTAAGTATACTTGTTTTTCTCTCTTGACTTATAAATAAGTCTACCCTTACCTTAAATTTCCTTTACTATGAATAACATTCTATGACCTATTAATCTTTGGGTTACTTGGAAACACTTATGGATGCTTTGGGTCTTTTGGACCTTTCTCTTAGAGATGTTAGTTTGGTAGATCTTAATAGTTAATCTCGGTGGTGCTTATATTGTACTTCCTCTTTTAAAAACTGTAACTCTTGGCTGTAAAGTCCATGATTTGGTAAATTATTTGGTTGCCCCATTGCATTTGATGCTTTCTAGTGTGGATGTGGTGTCCTTGGAGTAAAGTTGCATTGTCATCTGGTTGCTTGGCTAGTGGTATCTTGTGGGGACATGAGAATTGATTGGAAAACCTTCTTTGGTTATTAGGGGAGTAAAATGTTACCATCCTAAACAACAACAAAATTGTTAAACCTTAATAGATTCGTAAAAGTAAGATTATACCTCTTTAATGAGCCTTCCTTGAAAATTTCTTGTGAGACTTGTGGAGACCCACTAAGAATGTTTAATGATGCTTGAAATTATTCTCAAATCTTTGAAATCTTGGTGTGATTCATGTTGGTTCATTGTTTCCTAGTTCTTACAAAAATTAATGATGTGTTTTCTATGACGAATGTCTCTTGTTCCTTTAGAATTAAAAATGTGGTGTGTTGATTTATATCTCTTTCCCATAAAAGTAATTATGTGATATGTTTGAACCTTCCTTCTCATTAAAATTTGATTGATAAGACGACTCAACCAAAACACCATAAAACTATAATTAAGGAGATTTGACCTTGGAACTTAACAAATAAACTGGAGCATAGAAAAAGGGAAGTGATCCTTGTTATACCCTTGGTAGATTAGTAGAAGAAAAAAAAAAATCCATGTAGAAGAATAGAAAGGAAACCTTGTCCATCCACCTTCCTTACGAGTAAAATAAATGCTCTCTGCCTATACAGAATGGTGAGACATCATACCCACCTTAGTGGTGCTCTTTATAACATAAACTCGTGATGTCATAATAGGAGGAAGTTTAATTAAAAAAACTTGGGAAGGAATGTGCTTAGAAACAAAACTACAACTTTTGACTTAATTAGTTAAGTTATAGAATAAGTAAGATTTATGTGTATTGAGTGCAATGTTTAGTTGAACTCCGTAGTTCATCACCTACCCGAAATTGTGAAACACCCAGGTGGATAGCAATGTGTTCTAGTTACTTAGTAATTTCTTATTCATAGATGTATGTGCCTTTCTTGTGGGAGTTTTGGGTCATCATACCCTTATCGTCCCGTAGCTCAACGAGTGTGAGTTGTGGCCTTTTGGATTGAAACTTATCTCTTGTTTAAGAAGCAACCTCCTTGCGTGTTGTCTTGTCCTTGGAGACCTAAGTTATTGTAATTTTAAGGCAACATATATTAAGGATATAAAATAACTTTGAGAATTCTTATTTTCTTCATATTTTCTTGAGCCACCTTGTTGTTGTTGCCCCTTTTCCACTAGGATGGAAAGTGCAAGATGATGTTATTCGATTTTGATACGATGCACCTTTAGATTGTAATTGGACCCCGTTACTTGTTCCTCTCCCTAAGCGACCTTGAGTGGTCCTTGGTGTTTATTGAGCTCTCCTTAGGGTTATTCCGAGCTTGAGTAGGAGATGAGATAGATAAATCCCATTGTGCTATAAGGTATGGTACTTATATTGATATGTTAGTTCTTAGGGGATATATATATATATATATATTCTTTTGCTAAATGGTTGAATTCTTTAGATTTGGTTGGTATGGTGTGTTCGATTCTTAAAACAAACGTGTATAAAAAAATCAGACTATAGGAAAACTTATGGTCTTGACTTCGCTTTAATTACCATGAAAAGTTAATTTTACCCTCTCGGGATTATATAAGTGCTTTCCTGGAATAGTTCCTTGATTTTAAATGTTTGTTGATTTAGGTTTCCTTGTTGATCCACCTCATCCTGTGTGATCCTCAAATTATGGGACCTTTAGTGGACTTGTTCCTCGTGCAAATTTGGTCATAGTTGATTTTGCTAGCCTTGTCTAGACAACGAACCTTGAAATCATGGCTTAAACATGTAGAAACCTTAACTTTTATTAATGTAGTATGTTGTATTCCTTGGGAAACTTTGTGGTCATTCTCAAACTCATGGAATTCTCATTATTATTCCTCTACTTGGTGGTTACCCTTAAGACTCTTTTGAACTCGTCATGTTATATTGTTATGTGTGGTACCTTGGTTGATAGCATAAATTTACTCTCTAGATTTAAGTGTTCGTAGCCTTGCATGTAGAAAGTTTAGAATTCACCCCTTGCAATCTTCCTTCTTCTTGTTAAATTACATTGGACCAAACTTGAGTTCTGTAGACCCACACTTGTTTGAAGCAAAACAATTAAATAAAGAGGGTGATTTTTTTTTTTTTTTTTCATTGTTTCCTACCTCTTTCTCTATGACTTCTAGGAGGAAGTTGAGTCTAAGGGGAGGGGGATGTAGTGCCCACTTCCCTTTGACACCTTTTGATACTGATCATGGCACTGTTGACTATACCATGGACATTGTGATATTTTTGATTTAGTATGATAATTAGATGTGAGACCATGGATTATTGCTGACTTTGATTATATAGGATGCATGATGATTATTAGAGACACTTTATACATTGATGTTGGTATACTATTTGACATGGTTATATTATAGATGTTGTTCGGACATGTGATATTTGATATTTTGAGTAAACCTAGAAAATGAAAATTATTTGATGATGATATAGTTGTTGATTAAATTACAAATGATATAGTTGTTACTTTGATGTTGTTGTGATTCATTTATATAGATGATTTTGGAATTATATTTATATTCATTTTGGATGTTCTGATATGGCCATGAGGCCGAAGGAGGTATTTGTGTTTTGCAGGTTAAAATATCACAACAAACATCAAGGATTAGAGACCAACCACATTGGAATTCTAGATGAATTCAACAAGGTCACCATGGCAACTAGTTTTGTTTGTGTGTGTGTGTTTGTTAGTGTTAGGGATTCCCATGGGGGGATCACCTTTGAATGTGACCAAGGGGTTTTGTGTATTTTATTAATGTGGTTCCTTTTTATTATTGTTTGTATGTATTTTATTAGTGATGTGTCCCTTTCTTTTATTTAATTAAATTGTGGTAGATTAATGTGAGAAAACATATGGTTAAAAGTTAATTAATTAAATTGGGACATAAGGAAGTAATTATTAAAGTTGTTGACCCTTGTGTTAAATGTTGTAAGGTGTGTGTAAGTAAGGTTGTAAGTGATGTGTAAGTATGTGTAAGGGTTGTGTAAGTCATATTTTGGAGTATGAAACACTCCACCTCCTTGGAAATTCGAATTTGTCCTTGGAGGCTATTTTTGGAGGCTTGTGGGACAAGTAAAACTTGTCCCATGCCTCTTAATTTTATTTACCAACCATACCTATGGTTGGAGGGTTAAATTTAGACTTTTATAATGCATTTTGGGAAGACAAATTGTAAGTTTTAATTGCACTCTTCTTACATTTTATTAATTCAGTCCTTTGGGGTGTGGGCTGTTTGGAGTGTGTAAGTAAATTGTCATATTTTCACCCACCTCTTTATTGTGCTTTGGAGAATGAAATTTGACTTTTGTGTTGGAGTTGAGGATGTGTGATGTGGCATCCTACATGGATCCACCTCATCCTCTTCTCTTCCCTCTTCTATAAAATTAGAACTCCTTGCTTTGTTTTGGGTTGTTGAAACTTTGGAATGCTTCCTTGGGGTGAATTTTTCTTGTTGATTGGAGCTCTTGCTTTGGAGAAAATTTTGGGAAGATTGTTACATGTTTGTGCTTGGCTGTTTGGATTGATTGCATTGGGATAGAGATTGCTGATTTTGGGACTGTATTTGACATTGAAAGCTTGTTGTGTTGGAACAAAATCTACCATGGAGAGGTAGGAGCTTAGCTCTTCATTTATGTTGTTATTTCTTTTTGTGTTTGTGTGAATGGTGAATGTTTGTGTGTTTATTGGTTGTTTGGGTAGACTGCATAGGAATGGTGTAGGAGAAGGCTATGGGGAATCCATGTGGGGGCATAAGGGAATGCCAGTGGCATTAGAATTCTTGTGGAGGGAGTTTGGGTTTGGGATCCACCATGGAAAATAAATAGCTTGCATTTCTTACTTTGTGGGGGGCATAAGGAAATATGTGGGGGCATAAGGAGGGAATTGGGGGGGGGCATAAGGATATGTGTGATGTTTTATATTGTGTAGTTTGTTACAGTGGATGCCCAATTCCCATTGGGATGCATAAGCATCTTCTGTAATGTCCATGTTGGCTCTTTGGATCCTGAGTGAATTTCAAACAATTCCAACACTAGCATGCAAGTCTTAAGAAGATAATCCAAGGACTGTGACTGCAGATCTGAATGTAATTAAGACAAAGTGACTTGGTTCATAGAGAAAACTATACCAAATTCGTGACAACAAGAATGTCTCCTAACTCCAATGTGACAAGCAGATTTTTGGGAGGTAAAACCGTTCAAAAACAAGAGATAATAAGATCATACAATCCCAGTTGGACAGCTGCAATAAATTACCAGAAATGGCGACTATGGGTATGAGGGAAACCCTTGTAAATCAGCAGCAAATAAACATATCTCCCACATGAACATATATCATAATTTTGTAGCAGTCCATTAATACATGAAATCGAATGTGTAGGGCATAAATACACAAGTAAATATGACCCAGAATGCTGCAGATTATTATGGACTGAAACAACTCTATATTTCCTTCATAAGGTTCTAAAAATAATACATTTGAAGCCCAAAAATACAGAATGAGTGAAGACAATTAAAATCAGACCTGGAAATGGTCCTCAAACACCATGGTCTCACCAAACATTGAGTCGCTCCACATGACTAAAATGTAATAACACTGCTGCCATAAATCCTCCAGTCCTTTATTGCCAAAATTCAACATAACAGCTGAAGTTCCTTTGAAGCACAATAAGATTCCCTGTATGGAAATCTCTCTTCTTCTCTATGAGGGTTTTCGTCCTCTAGAGTAATTTTGCAAAGCTCAAAGCTTAGACAAAAGTCAGATTTTTATAAAATGAGAATGAGATGCCCTCCTCTAAGTCGACCTCTCCTTTAAATAGGAAAAGTGGCCAAAGGAGCCTTTTTAAACTCCAATCACAATTGGTGATTTCTCTAAACAAAGTCCCACACCCCATTAGGCCTAGTCGCATTTTTGCCTAGGGAAAATACAAAATGGTTATGGGTCTATTTTCCTTCTAGGCAGCTAATATAGTTATCCCTAGACAAGTCGCCAATTCTCCTAGGGAGGATACAAATATAATATAAGACCCTATGCACTTACCTAGAGATTACAACAATTGTTTATAGGTGCATTATTAAGTCAAATAAATAATTATAAGTGCTTTAATATTTTTATTTTATTTTCTTTTAGGCACTTATAAAAATTTATTGTGACTTAAGTCACCCTTGCACACACCCTTTGGCCGTCGGGTAGACAGAATGGGCCAAAGGTCTTCGATGCCTATTATTCGAGAAAGAGGGACATTTCAGTCCTCCCTTCCCCAAATTGCTTGCCCACAAGCAATTTTGTACTTCTTTGTCTAAGTGCCTTGCACAATAGACAAAATATGCTGAAGTGTTTCAAAAGTCTAGCACCTGTACCTGTAAGATGAGACAAATCTTGCCACCAATTGCCTTTGACAATTTGCTCATACACACATGGGAGTTTCCAAGGTAGTTCATAGGACAAATTACAAATTTCCTCATCTAAATCAGCATCTTTGGTAAAAGGAATCTGAATATGCTGCATATAGGATATTAAATCATACCTTAGGATGTTTCCATGGTCCACAAAAAACTGATTTTTGTCAAAGTCCAGCTGCTGCCCTGTTATTTCTCTTTCAATTTCAGCCTCTTCATGTGAAATCAGCTCCTCATTGAACTTTCCAATCATGCTATGGGCTGTCATTCTTGGAGGAACTCCCTTCCTCATACCTTGCAAAACAATGTCCTTGTCTTGCACCTTGAACTTTAGCTCCATGGTTTGATAATTTTGATGAAACTCACCCAAGGATTGGAGCCATTGAACACCAAGAACTAATTCTAATCCCCAATGTCAACAATATAAAACTCATCACTAACCTCATGGCCTCCCATGGTGAATTGAAGTTTGGGAATCCTCTTGGTGCATGTGATTGTATGCCCATCTGCCATAATCACATCAAATCCTTGGAATTCTTCTGTTTGTAGGCCCAATCTAACAACCAAACTCCCATCAATGAAGTTATGTGTTGCTCCCCCATCAATCAAAATTGTGATCCTTTGCCCAAGAAGATCACCCCTTACATGGAATGCATAAAAACTAGGCAAAATAGGTTAGTGCTGCTAAGGTAGCAATCTTTTCATCATCATTTGCTTTACCTTTTGGATCAGCATCATCATCATCTTCTTCTTCATCAATAATTTCAATATAATGAACGGAGCCCTTACCTTTGCAATGATGATTGGGTGTCCATGGTTCCTTGCAATCATAGCACAACCTCTTCCTCCTTAGCTCCCTTCTTTCCTCGATTTCAGCCTTGTTTTTCTCCCATTCTAGTGCTCTAATGGGCTGCCCACCAACTGCTGCACCTTGCCTATCATTTTGGGGTGCTATAGGCTGCTCACATATGTTCTTTTGCTGCTGTAATGGTGTTGTTCGCTGCTGCAGATTTTTCCCTTTTGGCATAGAGCTCTCCAAGTCAAGTGCCTTCTTAATAGCTCCTTGAAGAGAGGGAGGATTAAAGGCTTTGACAAGACCCTTTAATGGCTCTCCTAACCCTTCAATAAACAGAAAAACAAGTCTTTTTCACTAATGTCAGGAACCATAACTGAAATTCTTTGGAAATCAGAAATATACTTATCTAAGGTGCCATCCTGTTTGAGTTGGGCAAGCTCCCTGAAGTACAAATCTGGATCCATCCGATCAAACCTCTCGGTCAAGCATCTACTGAATTCTTCAAGTGATGTAATAGAGCCATGTCCTTGAGTAATGATGCCATGATACCACCACTCATGTGCCACACCATCCAAATGTAGTGTTGCAAACTTAAGTGCTTCATCTTCATACATGGGATTTAGAGAAAGATAGGTATCTAATTTTTGCAACCATGATCTAGCAGAGCACTTATCTGTACCATCAAATGAAGGGAGGGTTACCTTACCCAATCTTTGTTGAATGTCTCTCCGAGGTGTCTCTTGATGGGCTCTTCTACTTCTTCCTGTACCCTTGTTATTCTTCAACTGGAAGAAGTCTCTAAAAGGTAGCATATCTCTAACTCGAAGGCTTAGCTGCATGTACTCATCACCATATGCCTCTACATCATCAACATCATTTTGTGCCACTTCTTCAATTGGTTCCTCTCTTTGGAGAAACTTGGCTCTGAAAATTTGTTGAGTAGGCTTGGGAGAAGTCCTCATTGGTCCTGTTGAGCTTCCTTCTCCATTGTTGGTTGCTCCATGATTGATGGCTGCCCTATTCCTTGTAGAACCATAGCCAACTCCCGAATGGAACTAGTGAATGTGTCACGTAGTTCCCTTTGGTTCTCCCTCATCGTTTGCTGCAGCTCTCTCTGAGTTTTGGTCATGACTTCATTCATATAGCTGAGAGTGTCATCTGGAGGTGGTCTTCCACGTTCATCCATTGTCTTCTTTGGAGTCCCTCTTCTTTGATAGACTATGTGAGCTTTTGCTGATTGCATGCAAGTCTGATTTCTGCAGATTGCCCTCACAGGATGGGAGGAAAACTAGCTCTGATACCACTGTAATGTCCCCTGTTGACACCTTTGATCCTGAGTGAATTTCAAACAATTCCAACACTAAGCATGCAAGTCTTAAGAAGATAATTCAAGGACTAGTCTGCATCATGTTAATGTCCCTGCAGATCAGAATTAAGAAAAAGCGACTTGGTTTATAGAGAAAACTATACCAAATCCATGACAACAAGAATGTCTCCTAACTCCAATGTGACAAGCATATTTTTGGGAGGTAAAACCGTTCAAAAACAAGAGATAATAAGATCAAGAGCTACAATCCCAGAGTTGACAACTACTGCCAATAAATTACCAGAAATGGCGAATATGGGTATGAGGGAAACCCTTGTAAATTAGTAAAACAGAAACATATCTCCCACATGAACATATATCATAATAAATTTTAGCAGTCCATTAATACATGAAATCGACTATGTAGGGCATAAATACACAAGTAAATATGACCCAGAATGCTGCAGATTATTATGGACTGAAACAACTCTATATTTCCTTCATAAGGTTTTGAAAATAATACATTTGAAGCCCAAAAATACTGAATGAGTGAAGAGGATTAAAATCATTATACATGGAAATGGTCCTCAAACACAATTGTCTCCCAAACATTGAGTCGCTCTCCATATGACTAAAATGTAATAACACTGCTGCCATAAATCCTCCAGTCCTTTATTGCCAAAATTCAACATAACAGCTGAAGTTCCTTTGAAGCACAATAAGATTCCCTGTATGGAAATCTCTCTTCTCTATGAGGGTTTTCGTCCTCTATAGTAATTTTGCAAAGCTCAAAGCTTAGACAAAAGTCAGATTTTTATAAAATGAGAATGAGATGCCTCCTCTAAGTCGACCTCTCCTTTAAATAGGCAAAGTGACCCAAAGGAGCCTTTTTAATCTCCAATCAGCTTGCAATACATTTCTCTATGCAAATTTTCCCCATTAGGCCTAGTCACATTTTTGCCTAGGGAAAATACAAAATGGTTTTGGGTCTATTTTCCTTCTGACAACTCGCCAATTCTCCTAGGGAGGATAAATATAATATAGTCAGCTAATATAGTCTTTTCTAGACAACTCGCCAATTCTCCTAGGGAGGATAAATATAATATAAGACCCAATGCACTTACCTAGAGATTACAACAATTGTTTATAGGTGCATTTCTTTATTAAGTCAAATAAATAATTATAAGTGCTTTAATATTTTTCTTTTATTTTCTTTTAGGCACTTATAAAATTTTCCCCACTTTTGTTGTGATCAAATTGGAAGAAAAGGGAATTTTGCATGTTGTTGTTCTGGAGCAGAGGAGAAAGAAAGTTTGATGACTCCCTTGTGAAATAAATTCTTTTGTACCCTTTCCCACTTTGAAGTGGATGAAATTGTAATATATTTTGTGAAGAAAAGATTTTTGTAATTGGTTACAAAATTTGTATATTCGAAATGTGAAAGATATTTATACTCTGTTATGTTATTAGAAAAGAAAGAAATGTATTTGATATGATGTATTTGAAAATACATATATGAAAGGAGTTGTAAAAGATTCATTGAATTAATGGAAGTTGTCTTACCTTGTTCATAATGGCATTGTTATATTTAAATTCTGTATTTGAAATTCCTGTTTGGAAAGTGGAAATGGAAGAAACACGTGAGAAGAAATTGTATTATTCTACCTTGTTTAAAATATATGATTTTGGAAAGGATAGAAACTACATCCTTATTTTAATGTTTGATTGAAGAAGGAAAACATTTAAGGCTAGCATGGAATGAATTCAATGTTTCATTACATGGCAAAAGAGATAGTTTAATCTCTGTTTCTGAAAATGATAAACAAAACCTTTAGAAATTGACCTCTGTTTTTAATTTAAAACTTGAAAATAATCTATTTAAAATGAATAGTTCTAATGTGCAAACAATAATCAACATTAAAACATTAAAATTTAGCATGCTATGATATCAATGAACTCAATTTGACAAAAACACTTAAGGAAATATTTTAAAACATTGCAAAAAAATCGGGCCCAAACTTTTCATATTCGTTTTTCTGTCAATTGTTGGAAAACTCAAATTGGAAATCAATTGAGAAAAATTGCCTTTCAATACATCTTAAAATCCTTCTCAAAATAATTCTCCATGTCTGTTTGGCATGTTGAGTGAAGGAGGAGATCAAATTGAACAAAATTTTATAAGTTAAAATTTACCAGTTTGCTTTTAAAAATCCTGCAAGACGTTTTCTAAAAATTAACCTCTCTCAGCGTGGGACTTGTAAAAAGAGAAATCTCCAGAGAAGGCTGGTTCTGCTCCTAAACTACGGCATCCAGCAGATTGCAAGCTATTCCGGTGCGGGAGGAATCTCCAAGTATTCCAGGTGCGGGCAAGCTAATCTAATCCTAATCTAACCATGCCAGGAGGAGAGAGAGAGAGAGAGAAGGGAAAAACAGCAAAAGCCTACACTAAAACGGTGATACACCGAGAGAAGGAGAATGTTGAACATCTATCAAAGCTTGCCATGGGACAAAGAGAGGTGAGCAATGGGAAGGATGGACGGATGCATCACGAGGCCCAGGATAGATTTCACCACGAGAAAGTGTCCCAAAACTCCATGAACACGGCTCCAGGATCTGCGGTGAGCGTTCAAACATGCATAAATACCTGCAATGAAGAGAGGCAAGAAGAAAACAAGCAAAAACGAGAAAGGATGGACAGATGCATCACAAAACACGTTTTGTTGCTTCAGAAGTTTGCACAGAACATCATTCCATTAGTAAAAGGCAAAAAAATGCCATTACAGAGTAGGGAGGAGGTTCGAACTCCATTTTCAACCCTAGAGAAGAAAAGAAGGGAGGGCCGAGCAGAAAGAATGAACAACTCTTTTTTATATTTTGCCACTCCTTACAATATATAGGAAGAATGAGAGAAGGAAGAAAGAGGAAAGTCAGATCTCCTCCAACCACCTCCAGGTCGTATTTTAAATCATTTCATCATGGTAGAAGCGACGGATCCTGGCAAAACGGCGGGCTGTCTGCTGCATTAAAACTGGTCGCTGAAATGTCACTTCTGTCATTACCACGCGTCAGAGCCGTTTCTCGATTTTCTCTCTCTAGACTGCACCAAAACTCAAGATTAGCCCCAGAATCATGTAGAGGATTTCACTAGCTTTCCGTTGATATAAGGAACATGCAAATCCGAGCTCTGGATCAAAAGATATGACGATTTGAGGATTTAGGGCACGGAACAGGCGAAAACAGATTTTTAAAATATTTTCCCGCGCATTGCCACCTGGATGACACGTGGCAGACTCTGATTGGATGAGAAAGGTCTTCAGCCCGTCGGGTTCGGGATTCTCCTCTCCATTTGCATCGGGTTTGGGAGGTGGCTCAACATATGTTTTCGCCCCATGCTTTTCCGACTTGTTTCCCCGACTATGAAACCCGATTTTCTTTGTGCGTCGGGCTTTCCAACCCCTCCGACACATTTCTTAGGTGTCGGGTTTTTCAACCCTTCCGACATGTTCTTGCGCCATGTTTCTCCGTCGTGTTTTCCCGACTATGAAACCCGATTTCCTTTGTGCGTCGGGTTTGGACGACCCGACGACATATCCCTTTGTGTGGGGTTTTCGCTTGGATACGTGGCAGCTTCTCATTGGTTCGGATCAGCGCTCGAAAACTCGCCCTTTGACTTTTTGACCTTTTCCCTTGTGAGGACACGTGGCAGCTTCTGATTGGCTCTCGGCTCCTTCGCGTACTTCGCCTCCATTTGTCCCGGATGTCCCATTTGATTTTGGCCCCTTTGTGCTCATTTCGGCCGATTCGGTCAGTGGTCGGGATTTTTTTGGCCCGCTTGTCCCACTTTGCTTGGATGACTTGACCCTTTTCGGCCGGTTCGGCGGTTTGCGCCTATTGTCCCACGCGTCCCAATTGCTTTTGGGCTCCTTGTGATGATTTCGCGCGATTCGGCCGGTTCGGGCATTTCGCGTCCATTTGTTCCATTCGTCCCGAACTGCCCCTTTGTGCTTATTTCGGCCGATTCTCTCTCTCGGTCAAACCGGCATTTCGCGCCCGCCGCGTACTTTAGTCCCACTTGTCCCAAATGCTTAGTGGGCCGCCTGGACTCATTTCGGGCGGTTCGGGTGGTTCGCGTACTTTTGTCCCATTTGATCCAACTTGTGCTGGACTGGGACTTAGCCGATTTTCACAAATTTTCCTGGCCCGAACTACTTGCTTTCTGCAACCTTCTCCGCACTTTCTCAGAGCTTGTTCCTTTTTTCCTCGGCCAGGGGAGTTAGAAAATTACCGAAGGGACCCTAGAAACCTGATTTTGCTCTGAATCAATCAATTTTCTTGGGATTTGGATATTCTGATGCATGTTATCAAAATTACCCTGGGGGAATTTTGGATAACAATTTGGCGACTCAGCGGGGGCATCTGCCTGCTAGATGAAAAGACCAGTAGCCTGAAGCAATCCATTGGGCATGGAGTCATAAGTAATAGCCTGAAAACTGATCTGAACTTTGAAAATCTCTCCTCTGAGCCACTTGAAACCCACCGGGCATGGAGTTGTTCTCACCAAAACCACTGAAAAGAACTGTGCAAGAGCAAAACCAGCAACACCAAAAACTATGTACAAAACTGAAAATCATACATGCCCCAAATGGAACATGCAGAGTGTGCACAAGCACTTCTTCTGCTGAAAGCAAACCTAGCTACTCTACTCTAACTGGAAGCAAAGGCAAGCTAAACAAATCCTGCAACTGGTTGTGAGAAATAGCTTCCTTTCTTCAAAATTGGCAGCCATGGAATTGATTTGGCACTGATCATGGCTGTTTGGATGGATGGAAAATCAACAAGAAGCTGGTCTTCTATCCAAATCATCAAGGTATCAACTGAAAAATCCAATACCTCTTTTAGTTGCTCTGCATTTGGATTGAAGAGGTATGGCAGCTGATCCTTGGTACTTTGTAGCTCGTCCTCATGCTCAGAAGCAAGCATGGCTGGTTGTGGCTTCTCCTTTGGCTCAGTGAAGCCAAATACCTGATTGGGCAAGGTCTGATCCGTTTGATATGCCCATAGCTCTGATTTTCAACTCCAAGAATGGAGTCTTCTTGTAGACCCACCTGAATAGATGACGTGGAAGAAATGGTAGGACCCTTCTGCCCTTTCTCTTCCTCCGATGAAGAACATGGAAGATTTAAATCTTCGATTTTGGTTCAAAGGGCTGCTTTATAAGATGCGGGCTGCTGCGAATGAATGCTCTCCTTCATGACAGCGAGACTCTTGTGTTTGGAATGTGGATGATGAAAGAGAGAATGGTGAAAACTCAACCGGCTCTTCTCCATCAAAAGCAGTCCTCCAAATCGGCGGTAAAGCTGCCTCATTCTTGTCTCTGCTTTGCTCGTGTTCAACTTCCTCCATGGTGTCTCTTGATCTGCACTTGACCACCATGGTTTCCTTCACTCTCGATATTGAGTTTGAGAGATCAAACTCCTTTTCGATCTTTAGAACTTGAGAGAGATGAAGTGGAAAGAAGAAGCTGAAGGTTCTTACGTAACTTTGCTTTGTGCTCAAAGCCCTTGGATCTGCGTTTTCTCCTCCATAGCTAGATTGTGCTCCTCTTCTTTTGGATTTGGAGCAGCTTCTCCTTCCTCCAATGTTTGAAGGCAATCTTGCTCTTGATTGAACTCCTTCTCCAGCATGAAGTTTGTCAAGTCAAACTCTTCAATCTGCTGCTCTAGAGGACAAGTTGGGGCTGCAAGATCTTCTTCTTCTGCTGCAACAAAATCAGTCCTGACCACCATTTGTTCTCCAACCCTAGCTTCTTCTGTAGGCTTGACCATCAAGGGGATCCTTGTCATCCCAAATTTGGCAGCCCAAACCTTCAAGCTGTCTGTCATTTCTTTTCTGTTTGGCTCTTCCTCCTGCTGTCCTTGATGACTGATTTTTACAATTTCTTCTTTCCCACATGGAATTGGGAATGCAAAAGGAGGGATAGGTTGAAACTCCACTGATTTGACAATTTTTTGTGGTGGTGGAGGAGGTGAAACCTCTTGTTTCTTTGGAGGAGGGGGTGTTTCTGTTAGCTCTTGTGGAGGGGATGACTGTTTGGAAGGAAAAAGGAAAGAAGAATCGAGGTGTGGTGGAAGACTGAGAGGTGGAGAAATGGATTCAACATTTGGGACAGCAGATGGAGAGTTTGAAACTTGACACTGCTGAACTGAAACAGATTGGGAAAGAGGAAAAGAAAAGGCATGAGATGGTGTGTTTACCTATTGACAAGGTTCTTTGAATACTTCTCTCATACACTTCTATTTCTTGATCCACTTTGCAAGCAAAGGCGGCGTTGCAATCATGAAGTCAAGCTTCTCCTGAGGGCTGTAATGACTTGGAAAAGGTCCCACCCATGGACAGGGTGCTTCACAACCGATTCCAAATGCTCTCATCATGCTGAGCCACTGGCTTTTCCATCCCCTCCTCCATCTTTTGGATTTTCTCCAACAGACCAGCATCTTGGATCGATGGTCTTCATTGTATGCACACCTTGCTCTTGGAAAGCTCCATGTGGCCCGACTTTGCTTGCTGCTTTGTTCATATGAGTATGCATGCTGATCTGGAGGATTTGTAAAACGTGTTGGAGGTGGAATATACTTTGCTGTTGTTGATGTGAAATCCATGATGGAAATGAAGTCATGATTGCACAACTTCATGGAATGGAAAAGAATGAAAGGGATGGAAAGAAAGATGGATGAAAATGTATGGAAAGCGAGTGCATGACTCGAGAAATGGGTTGCTGATCGGATGGAGTCGCGGATGTGTTTGCAAGTGCCTCCAAAGGCTGAAATCTTCACGGGAACACATCAACTGCAAAAGATGAAGTGAAAGACCTCTAAGGTCCCACCGGCCACTGCCAAAGCTGTTGAGTGCAAAATCACGGCACCCACAGGATGCACATCGGGCTTCTAGGTTGATGTTCGGGCATCCAGTGTGATTGCACAACATGGAAACCTCTCTCAGCGTGGGACTTGTAAAACCGAGAGAGGAATCTCCAGAGAGAAGGCTGGTTCCTGCTCCTAAACTACACCCCTGCCACAAGCTATTCCGGTGCGGGCAAGCTAATCTAATCCTAATCTAACCATGCCAGGAGATAGAGAGAGAGAGAGAAGGGAAAAACAGCAAAAGCCTACACTAAAACGGTGATACACCGAGAGAGGAGAATGTTGAACATCTATCAAAACGCCATGGGACAAAAGAGAGGTGAGCAATGGGAAGGATGGACGGATGCATCACGAGGCCCCGAGGATAGATTTCACCGAAAAAGTCCCAAAAACTCCATGAACACGGCTCCAGGATCTGCGGTGAGCGTTCAAACATGCATAAATACCTGCAGATGAAGAGAGCGAAGAAAACAAGCAAAAACGAGAAAGGATGGACAGATGCATCACAAAACACGTTTTGTTGCTTCAGAAGTTTGCACAGAACATCATTCCATTAGTAAAAGGCAAAAAACGCCATTACAGAGTAGGGAGGAGGTTCGAACTCCATTTTCAACCCTAGAGAAGAAAAGAAGGGAGGGCAGAGCAGAAAGAATGAACAACTCTTTTTTATTTTGCCACTCCTTACAATATATAGGAAGAATGAGAGAAGGAAGAAAGAGGAAAGTCAGATCTACTCCAACCACCCCCAGGTCGTATTTTAAATCATCTCATTATGGTAGAAGCGACGGATCACAGGCGAAAGCAAAAGCGAAATTTGTCTCTGCATTAAAAGCTGATCATTGAAATGTCATACATCATTACCACGCGTCAGAGCCGTTTCTCGATTTTCTCTCTCTAGACTGCACCAAAACTCGAGATTAGCCCCAGAATCATGTAGAGGATTTCACTAGCTTTCCGTTGATATAAGGAACATGCAAATCCGAGCTCTGGATCAAAAGATATGACGATTTGAGGATTTAGGGCACGGAACAGGCGAAAACA
Source organism: Taxus wallichiana var. yunnanensis (assembly GCA_018340775.1). Lineage (NCBI taxonomy): Eukaryota > Viridiplantae > Streptophyta > Pinopsida > Cupressales > Taxaceae > Taxus > Taxus wallichiana. Next base: position 378,024,776 of record CM031237.1, read on the forward strand.
GATTTTTAAAATATTTTCCCGCGCATTGCCACCTGGATGACACGTGGCAGACTCTGATTGGATGAGAAAGGTCTTCAGCCCGTCGGGTTCGGGATTCTCCTCTCCATTTGCATCGGGTTTGGGAGGTGGCTCAACATATGTTTTCGCCCCATGCTTTTCCGACTTGTTTCCCCGACTATGAAACCCGATTTTCTTTGTGCGTCGGGCTTTCCAACCCCTCCGACACATTTCTTAGGTGTCGGGTTTTTCAACCCTTCCGACATGTTCTTGCGCCATGTTTCTCCGTCGTGTTTTCCTGACTATGAAACCCGATTTCCTTTGTGCGTCGGGTTTGGACGACCCGACGACATATCCCTTTGTGTGGGGTTTTCGCTTGGATACGTGGCAGCTTCTCATTGGTTCGGATCAGCGCTCGAAAACTCGCCCTTTGACTTTTTGACCTTTTCCCTTGTGAGGACACGTGGCAGCTTCTGATTGGCTCTCGGCTCCTTCGCGTACTTCGCCTCCATTTGTCCCGGATGTCCCATTTGATTTTGGCCCCTTTGTGCTCATTTCGGCCGATTCGGCCGGTTCGGGCATTTTTGGCCCGCTTGTCCCACTTTGCTTCGGACTGACTTGACCCTTTTCGGCCGGTTCGGCCGGTTCGCGCCCTATTGTCCCGCGCGTCCCAATTGCTTTTGGGCTCCTTGTGATGATTTCGCGCGATTCGGCCGGTTCGGGCATTTCGCGTCCATTTGTTCCATTCGTCCCGAATTGCCCCTTTGTGCTTATTTCGGCCGATTCTCTCTCTCGGTCAAACCGGCATTTCGCGCCCGCCGCGTACTTTAGTCCCACTTGTCCCAAATGCTTAGTGGGCCGCCTGGACTCATTTCGGGCGGTTCGGGTGGTTCGCGTACTTTTGTCCCATTTGATCCAACTTGTGCTGGACTGGGACTTAGCCGATTTTCACAAATTTTCCTGGCCCGAACTACTTGCTTTCTGCAACCTTCTCCGCACTTTCTCAGAGCTTGTTCCTTTTTTCTTTTTCCTCGGCCCCTGGGGGAGTTAGAAAATTACTGAAGGGACCTTACCCTTTTTTTGCTCTTTTGAATCAATCAATTTTCTTGGGATTTGGATGAAACTCTAGGCATGTTAGAGAATGGGTATGGTGATAATTTACCCTCTCGAACCTAATTGAACTTCTAATCCTAAGTTTTGGACCTTATGACCTCGCAATAATTGTTAATAAAAGAAAAGTATGTTCTAATGGATCAGAATTGTTCTAGAACTTGTGAGTGACAGTTGTTGCCTTGTAACCCATTCTTTTCCCCACTGTAATTAAACCTTGCTCTTGTCTTAGACCTTGTGGAATTAAATACCTTGGGTATTTAATTGCTTTGGTCCCTTAAACCTAAATTTTAATCAGGGAATATTTGGCTAAAATGTCAATGTGATTAGTGATTAAATTAAATCCCTAAGGAGTTTTGAGCGAGGTGTAGACTTATTACACTTATTTCTTTATTGTGGAATTAGTAATTATTATAATGGGAAAAATTATCAGTTGAATTTAATTGTCCTTGAGACTTTGGTCATTAACACTTTAAAAAAATATTCCATAATTTTCTAACTAAACCTAGGTTGTTCATAGGTCTCAAGTGGGTTGTTTTTTAGTGGGTGTTATAGGTATGAATCTTCTCCAAAATTTCAACTTCTCTTCATTATCCTCCAAAGTTTTCTGATGAAATGGTACTTTAACAGATATGCTTCGTCCCAGAGTGGAAAGCGAGTTCTTAGCTAGGTGTATAACACTCGACTATCACAATGCAACTCCTTCCTCCTACTTATGCCCCAACTCCTCAAGCAATTGTTGTAACCAAATCATTTATTGCTTGCCTCTATGGCAGCAACATACTCGACTTTTGTGGTTGATAAAGCCACTTTAACCCTCGTAGTCATGAAATCCAGGCTCACTTTGTTGTCCCACCTACGAAGGTGTATACATAACCTATCATGATCCTCTATTGTATACATCTCTAGCCATATCTAAATCTACATAACCACACAAAGTGGTGTCTCGGTCCATCGTAGCACAAAATTGTCCCCATGGTCCTCACAAATACCGAAGGATCCACTTTACTTCTGGATCACTCATAAATCTTCTCACTTCTCCCATTGCATGGGCAATATCAGGCCCGGTGCACACCATGGCATACATCAAACTACCAACCGCATGAGTAAGGTACCTTATACATATGGTTTCTCTCCTACTTTGTCTTGGGGCAATTCTCCTTTGATAACTTGAAATGGCCTACCAAAGGAGTCCCAACTAGGTTTAACATCCTGCATATTAAACCTCTCGATACTTTCTTAATGTACTCTTCTGAGATAAAGTCAACTTCCATTCCTTCCTATCTAGAGATATCCTCATACCAAGGATTTGTTTGGCTGCCCCCAAATCCTTCACAAAGAAAGGATTCACTTAGCCGCTTCTTGAGTCCTTTTATTTATTACATATTTTTACGTGCAATAACATGTCATCCAGGATATAGACACGGGATAATATAACTACCATCCTCAAATTTCTTTGTATACATGCAATGTCGAATGACATCTAATATAACCTTGCGCCATCATGAAGCTATCAAATTTCTTATACCATTGACGTGGAGCTTGTTTTAATCCATATAAGCTCTTCTTGAATTTGCACACCATCTCCTCTTTACCTTTGACCTCATAGCCCTCTGGTTCTTTGCATATATAGTTCCTCCTCCAAATCACCATGGAGAAATGTAGTCTTTACATCAAGCAATTCTAAGTGTAAGTCTTCTACTTTAACGCAACTATTCCTAGAAAATTCTAATAAAAGTCATTTTTACTATAGGAGAAAAATTATCATCAAAATCTATACCTTTTCTGCAAACCCTTGACCACCAATCGGGCATTGTATCTTTTCTTAACTCCTTCCCCTCTTTGACTCCTAACACCCACTTGTTCTATGTAATTCTCTTTTTCTTTCGGGTAGCTTTACCAAATCCCAAGTATGCTGGTTCTCCATGAGAGCTTGATGCTTCTTATCCATGGCTTGCTCCCACTTCTTCCTAAATCTACTTACATTGCTTCATCAAATCTCTCCGACTCTCCATTGGTGAGTAATAAATAATAAAGAGAAGGAGAAAAATTTGCAGGCTCTCTTCTTACCTAGAAGACCTCCTCAATATAGGAGTTTGGGGTTCTTATTGAGGAGGTTCTTGAAATGATTCATGTGTCACTTTCCCATTCGGAAGATCCTATACCGATGTATATTCTTTCTTGGATTCTTCCTATTTTCCTCTGAACCCTCTACTACTTATACATGACTTTCTCATTAAAGATGACATCCATAGATCTAATGATTTTATTGTCCTTAATACTCCAACATTTATATCCAAATTCATCACCACCATAACCAATGAAAGTACATTTTTCTGATTTAGCCTCTAGCTTGGTCCTATCATCCTTGTCTATATGGACAAACACCTCACATCCAAAGACTCTAAGAAATGAATAATCAACTTTCTTACCATACCAAGCCTCCTCAGGTATGCCTCCATCCAAGGCACTTGAAGGTCATCTATTTATCAAGTACATAGTTGTGCTCACCGCTTCTACCCAAAAAGAAAGAGGCAGTCCTACATGTAACCTCATGCTCCTAGCATGTTCCATTATTATTTTGTTCATCCTTTCTGACACCCCATTCTTTGCGGAGTTCTTGGAACCATCTTTTGCCTATGGATTCCATTCTTAGAACAATAATCATCAAATTCATTGCTATAATACTCCCCTCCATTATCTGACCTAATACATTTTGGCTTAAGACCCATTTCATTCTCTACCAAGGCTTTCCATTTAACAAAAGTCTCAAATACATCAGATTTGTTTCTAATACAATAAACCCAAACTTTCCTTGTTGCATCATCAATAAAAGTAACATAATAACTTGAACCCCAAGATATGATACAGCCACCCCCACACATCGAATACACCACTCTAACTTAATATCTTTCTTTATAGGTCCAACCTTGAGAAACCTTACTTACTTCTTTTTTCCATATATGCATTCCTCAACCACGTAACTCCAAACTTGTTTGTATATCCAGAAAATCCTTCTTTATGATCTCTATGCCCTTATGACTCATATGACTGAGCCTATATAGTGCCACAATGTTGTATCTAGTTTTGAAGCCACAAGATTACAAACATTAGTGTTATAAGTGGTTAAATACAAGGTTCCAACCATCTTACCTCTTACCACCACAAGAGCATCCTTGGTAACCTTCCAAGAGTTAGCTGTAAATATCACAAGATAACCATCACTTCCCAACTTGCCCTCACCGATATCAAATTTTATCTTAATGTAGGCACATGTCTGACATCCTTCAATAGCCAAGTATTCCCATTTTGCATCTTAACCTTAAAAAAACTTTTCCAACTATGCTTTATGCAGGCTCATCATCACCAAGAAAAAAATGCCCAAAATCTCCTTGAACATAATCAACAAAATTATGCCTATGTGGAGTAGCATGGAAAGAAGCCCCGAATCTAAAACCCAAGATTCAGTAATATTGTCTGAAAGAAAGAATGAAAGCATCACTGACATACATTACCCATTGCAACATTTTCCTCCTTGTTTTCTTCCCCGTTGTTTCTTCTTGTCCCGAAGCTCCAAACAATTCTTCTTTGTATGACCAGACTTTCCACAATGCTAAAGCATACTATCTTGCTTTTGGATTTTGACCTTTCCCGATCCTTTGATTTTCCACAGACTTCCTCTATTCTTCTCGTTCCCTCTAGTTTCCACTTGTCAAGAATTCCCTAAATTAGAAGATTCACTAGAGATTTTTCTTCACATTTCCTCACTTAGAATCACCCCTACAACATCCTCAAACTTCAAATTTGAGTTAGCTGAACCGAGTTGCTTACTACCATTACCAAATTTATTCCAACTCTCAGGTAAAGAGCACAGAACTAATAAAGCCCTAACTTCTTCATCAAATTCTATTGTAAATGAAGCTAGCATATTTACAACTATATTAAAATCATTTAAATGATCTGCTACTGAACCATTCTTAAAATCTTCATATTAAACAACTTTTCATTAAAAATATCTTATTAGAGGCAGAGGGTTTTTCATACAACTTCCCTAATGCATCCATCAATTCTTTTGTAGTCTTTTCCTTTGAAACATTAAATAATACCAAAGATGCAAGACATAATCCGGATTGTCCCAAGTGCCTTCCTATCCAACAAATCCCATTTCGCATCCATCATGCTCGAGGGTTTGTTCACCTTCTCAGACAACGGAATATAAAGATCCTTCTGATAAAGGTAATCTTCCATCTACATCTTCCAAAGACTGAAATTTTGCTCGTTGAATTTATCAACCCTATATCTTCCATCATTTTTCATAGCTCCCACTCAAGATAAAACTTTCCTTATGATTCAAAACTTCAAAGAAACCAAACTAGGCTCTGATACCAATTGTTAGGAAATAAGGGATAAAATATGCGGAATAATCTCTCACAGAATCGCAACAGTAGAAACTAATATGCAGAAAATATTATAGATCTCAAATAAAAGTGTAGAATAAAATAACACAACACAAAGAGATAGTATTTAACATGGTTCACCCAATTTGAGCTACGTCCACCAAGAATCACTTGCTCGGATTTTATTACAAGCCACCGCTCTCTTGTAATACAATACCCAGATATGTTTGGAGCTATGCTCAACAAACTCTACAAAATTCACACCCGAATTCAAAACACATCTGCAATATTACATATACCTACCATATGCATAAAACCATATAAGTAGACAACTCGCTTAGCGCTTTACAAAACCATGGGTATTAAAACCATTGGCAAAACCATCCCATAAACCTATGGGTCAAAATCCAATGCCCATATAAGAAAAGAACGTTTTAAGGCCAAATGATTTTTTTTGGCCCCCAAACCCCCGCTCGGGGCACCCCCCCAAACCCACGATGAGACAAGCTGTGGAAAGTGTAGAATACTCTTAGTGTACATTCTTCAACACTTTCTCACATGAAAACATGCTCCACAACCTAACATAAATTAGTCTCACAACTCCATGAGTCATGGTTTAGGAGATAGTTTTTAAAGTATAATATGGTCAATACATGGGTAATTTTTCAGATTTTAGCATTCAAAGTATAATCTAAATATTTTATCCTTTAACTTCTACAATCGAAACCCTAAACCATAGACCATAAACCTAAACACTAAACTATAAACCTTGAGCCCTAAACCCTAAACCCTAAACCTTTAACCTTGATCCCTAGACCCTAAAACCTAAACCCTAAACCTTAAACATTCAGCCCTTATCTATGAGCCCTAAACCCCGAGCCTTAAGCCCTAAACCCTAAGCCATAAGCCCTAAGCCCTAAACCCTAAACCATGAATCATGAGCCCTAAATGCTAAACCCTAAACCACTGAACCGTAAAAACTAAATCCTAAACCCTAAACCCCCCCTAAACCTTTAAACACCAAATCCTAAACCCTAAATCCTAAGCCTTGAACCCTACACCCTTATCCCTGAGCCCTAAAATCTAAACCCTAAACCCTAGACATATACCATAATCCCTAATCCCTAAAATCTAAACCCTAAACCCTAAACCCCAAGCGCTAAACCATAAACCTCAAACCCTAATCCCTAAACATTAAATCCTAAACCATAAACCTAAACCTTAAACATTAAATCCTAAACCCTAAACCCTAAACCCCTGAACCATAAACCCTAAAACATGAACCGTAAACCATAAACCCTTATCCCTAAACACTAAATCCTTAACCCCCTAAACCCTAAACCCTAAACCTTAAACCCTAATTCCTTAACCTCAATCCATAAACCCTAACCATAAAACTAAACCCTAAACCCTAAACCTAAAACCTAAATCCTAAACCATAACCCTGAACCTTAACCTTGAACCCTAAACCCTAAACCTTAAACCCTGAACCATGAGCCCTAAACCCTAAACCCTAAACCCCAAACCACATTTCATCAATATTTCCTAGTCTCGTATGTGCATAAACCATCATTGAGTCTTCTTATAGAACTACCTTGTTTATGAGAGGCGGGACAAGTAACTAAATGGATATGACATCTACCTTGTGCCTTGTAATGCATATATTACACATCTCTTCCAAACTTGTTTCTCCCCACATATACTTGTGCTCTTGAATGTAAATTTATTCACACTCTAAACAAATTTCACATTTCTCATATTTCCATGTATGGTATTATGCAAGCTAGGATGACCCATTGGAAGTTGGAAAAAATAACCATCACAACAAAAAAATTAATCTTAAAGGAAACAAAAGAAACATAGAGAATATATCAATGCAGAGGTGTAGGATCATAATTGAATTTCCTGTAGTATCCTCTCCTCCAGAGAAAGATAAAGTTCAAGTGTTCTACTAGAATGGATAGTAAATTTGACATAACTTCCTAAAGTGTTCAAAATAAGCATAGAAACAAGGGAATGGCTAAGAACACTAAGGGGTTATCAATCGCCTAGTAAATCTTTCTTGTTTAGTTCTAAATGGGAGTTACCTAGCCTACGACTTAGTGACCTTCCATTCATTGATAATTCCTTATATGATAAACCCATGGATGTTTTCAAAATCCCCTGAACAAAAAGATAGGGGTAGTCATCAATCCTAGTGAAGGGTGTGATGTGATTTCCAAGCAACTTGAAATTCATATAGATTTAGAGGTCATAACATGAATTTACAAATATCTCTATCATTATAAATGGAAGCCAAGTAACAGTGTCTCCTCAGTACATCCAAGGATTGAGGACTACTGGGGTCTTTGGAAGGATTGGACAATCAAGAATATGACATTTCCCTCCTTCAAAATATCAACAGATGAAAAACATCAAATTTTGATGACTCTCTTTGAATGTTCTACCTACAAATTCGATGAACCCTGAACTCTGTGACCTAAACCCTTAACCCTCAACCATGAGACCTAAACCCTAAACCCTAAACCCTAAAACCAAAATAATAAATCCTAAACCCTAAACACTAAATACTAAACCCTAAAACCTAAACCCTAAACCCATAACCCTAAACCCTTGACCCTAGACCCTAAACCCTGAGCCATAAGCCCTAAACCCTAAATACTAAATCCAGAGCCCCGGGCTCTAACCCCCAAACCTTAAACCAATAACTCAAACCTTGAACCTTAAGCCATAAACCATGAACCATGAACCCTAAACCCTAATCCCTAAACCATAAACCCTAAACCTTAAGCCTTGAACCCTACACCCTAATCCTTGAGCCCTAAACCCTTAACCTTAAACCCTGAGCCCTAAACCCTAAATCTAGAGCCCTGATCTCTAACCCCTAAACCTTAAACCCATAACTCTAAACCCCAAACCCTGAGTCAGTAAACCTTAAACCATGCACCCTAACCCCTAAACCCTAAACCCTGAGCCTGAGCCCTAAACCGTAAACCCTAAACCTTAAGGCCTAAATGTTAAATCCTAAAGGTCCCTAAACCCTAAACCCTAAACCCTAAAAACTAAATCATAAACCCTAAACCCTGACCCCTAAACCCTAAACTCTAAACCCCAAGCACTAAATCCTAAACCCTAAACCCTAAGCCCTAAACCCTAAACCCTAAACCCTAAACCCCAAACCCCAAACCCTAAACCCTAAACACTAAACCCTAAACCTTAAATCATAAACCCTTGAACCCTAAACCCTAAACCCTTAACCCTAAAACCTAAACCCTAAAACCTTGAACCCTTTTTCCCTAAACCCCAAACCCTACCTTTAAACCTTAAACCTTAACTCCTAAACCTAAACCCTAAACCCTAAATCCTAAACCCTAAACCAAACCCTAAACCCCTAAACCCTAAACCCTATACCATAAACCCTAAGCCATAAACCCTAAACTCTAAGCCCTAAATCCTAAACCCTAAACCCTAAACCCTAAAACCTAAACCCTGACCCCTAAACCCTAAACCTTGAGCCCTAAACCCTAAACCCTAAGCCCTGAACCCTAGGCCTTAAGCCATAAGCCCTAAGCCAAAACCCTAAACCTTGAACCCTTAAACATAAACCCTAAACCCTAAAAACTAAACCCTGAGCCCTAAACCTTGAACCCTCAACTCTCAACCCTAAACCCTAAACCCTAAACCCTAAACCCTAAACCCTAAACCCTAAACCCTGAACCCTTTGCCCTAAACCCTAAACCTTGACCTTTAAACCTTAAAACCAAACCCTGAACCGTAAACCCTAAATCCTCAACCCTAAACCTTAAACCCTAACTCCTAAACCCTAAACCCTAAACCCTAAATCCTCAACCATAAACCCTAAAAACTAAACCCTAAACCCTAAACCCTCAACCCTCAACCCTAAACCCTAAACCCTCAACCTTGATCCATAAAACCCTAAACCCCGAACCTTGAGCCATAAACCCTAAACCCTCAACCTTGACCCCTAAACCCTAAACCTTGAACCTTGAGCCCTAAAACCTAAACCTCAACCCTTAACCCTCAACCATAAACCCAAAAATCTAAACCTAAACCATAAACCCTAAACCATGAACCCTAAGCCCTGAGCCCTAAACCCTAAACCCTAAAATCTGAACTATGAGCCTTAAACACTAAACCTTAAACCCTAAACTCTAAACCTTGAGTCCTAAACCCTTAGCCCTAAACCCTAAACCCCAAGCCCTAAACCCTAAACCCTAAATCATAAACCCTCACCCAAAGGAAAGTCCTAAAAAGATCATTCAAATGTGTTTTTAAGTGTGTAGGGAATAGTGTTTAAGGTGATCGATCGACTCATTTAGTTTTTATGAGAGACTACTTCCTTTAAAGGCCTAAAAAGGCATTTTTGGCCATTTTGTAGTTAATTGAACACCCTTCAGAACAAGCTAAAATGAGCTAGTCATGTCACCAAGTTATCAAGGACCATTATTTGTGAAGTATTAAGGCATCGTTTGTCTCCATAAGAGACATATGAGCAAAAGAATGTATGAGAATCATGAATTTGATTCCATGAAAGGATGCTTTTAGAGCTAGGAAAGGTGAGGGGATGATCTTTATATGGAGCACCATGTTTCTAAGAATGAGCAATCATCTGAGTTCACTTGATGCAATTCACTTGGTACTATTCGTAACAACTCATTCAACACCTAGTAGTGTTATCACACCTTAAGGAGGAGGCACATTACAATCACCTCATTTTGGCCATCGGACATAATCCCATTCAGGAACAATCCTCTATCTACAAAGTGAGGATCTCTTTTTAGTAAGAAGTAGACAAACATCATAGAGTTAATTCATGGTCACTAAAGTGAATTATGGACCAAATTTAAAAATTAGTACCAATTCAAGCAGTAGTGGTAGGCCAAAATCCATGTTAGAAGGTTAGAAAACCTTAAAAATGAATATATGCTTTCCCAAAACAAAGACCGACTACAATATATATGCCTTGAAAGTTTTAGGTCGTTTGCTTTTCAAATCTTGAAAATGAGTAAGTATTGACTAGATTAGATTTTGAAAAACTATCTTCTAGATTATAATATTTGAGCTACGAGACCACTTCCATAAGGTGTGAGTGACCCTAATTTCTTATATTTACTAAAATAAATTATTTAAAGTATAAGAAATAATAAAATAATCTTATACTTGTTTGAAAGACATACGTGTTATAACAAGCGTACGCATTATAGTACAAGTTATAGGTTTGATGATTCTGAGCCAAACAAATTAAAACACGAGCACATTTTAAAGCTAAATGCTTAAGTGTTTTGCTTTTTTCAATTCTTGTCCTTCCCCCCCAACTTCATGCACTTACCCACTCATCCGATTTTCACTTATCTTGAAGTATGTCTTTCGAAATGGAGAAATTGATGAACAGGTTGGGAAGAGTGTCGGGAATGCTTGATATAAATTATGGAGCTTACAAATCAGATGGACATGGGCGCCTATGTTGATCAAGGCTACCCGGGCGCTAGAGACCTTCTCAGAGGTTCCCGTGACTATGTAAAGAGTCGAACCTAATTTTTCCTTGTCCTAGGGTTTCTCTTTCCTTCACAGTTGGTCACCAGTATATCACAGGATGATCACCAAATTCACTTATAACCTACAAAACATATGTTATCTGCAAAACCCTCGTACTACATCAAATCCTAATAAAGAAAGATGTAAATGGGGATTCGATGACCTCACGATGGTCACCCGACCAGTGAACTTATGATAGCGATGCACTATATCTTAGAACCCATGTAGCTCTATGTTTTTGTGTGTGAAATCATTTCCTTAGGTTTCCCTTGTGTGAATGAAGCCAAGATAGCGGGCTATAGCTAGATAGAATGCACATGTGTGAGATGGAATTTAGAAAATCCCCCTTCCTATGTAGTGTATGCAAAGTAATCAGCCCATAAATCTAGCCCCTTTGATAGTATGTAGATATATTTCCCTTTAGAATTGTCCGCCCTTATAATGGTATGTATGTTATGTATATATAGAGATATCTTGTTTGAATTTCGACACTAGTGACATGATATGCCAGCTAGGACCTCGAGATAGGAGTAAGAAAATTGAAAAGGCCGACCAAAATGTCAAAAGTGTGAACAAGAACAAAGAGGACAAGAGCACCTGTGTGCTAGCATATAGACGGGCATTGGTTTCTGGGATAGTTGACAACAAATGTGAGAAGACCATAGATAGGTATCCATACGACATAACTAGAATCTGGTGAAAAAGTGACAAATGTGAGAGAGAGAGACATAATAGAATAACCAAAAAAGAAGCAGATGGACTAGAGAATGTGTCATCAATGAATACTTTTCTTACTTAAGATCCATGTATATAACAACATACTTGACGGTATAGTAAAATAGTAATATGTGCATGATTTTGTGTCTACATCCACTCTCGGTGAAAATCACATCGGGGTGATCTGTGTGAGGTTAGTTTGACTCAAGAATTTGTATATTTTATTTAGTCTAATGTGTGCTTGAGTCTTGTGTAGGTAGTTAGGGTTTTTAGTGCATGATTAGATGCACGATAGAAGAGATCTAAAATGAAGTGGATGCAACACAAAGTGAAGTGAAGGCAACATTATTAGACATCGAACCTAAATCAAACCTACATCCATCATAAGGACACCAACACCCAATTCGAGACACTAACACCTAAGCAATATTGTCCCCTTACTATGTGATAATGTACCAAGATATCTCTCATATCATTTCCTTCTAGATGAAGCATATAAAGTTTAGATCAACCTGTTCCACCATTAGTCTAACCCGCATCCAATCTAGATAGTCACACATCAGCTAAGTCACTCTTATTCTCTCATTAGTTGCACTTCTCGTCATTGTATATTGGTATATTGCATGTTTCGATATATCTAATTTACTCTATTCCTTTGATTAAGATTTAATTTTATTAGATCAAAAAGATAGGGTGTAATCTTCTATTTGACTCTGTAAACCATGTGCTTCATAATGAGATATTTACTTGAACTGATTATCTTTACACTTGACCATATGTTCTCTTCAATCCCACCACACATATTGAATGTGGAAAAAAAAAATCCCGCCCCATCTCTAAGGGACCCATAGAAATATAATCATACCATACCTCATATTCAACATAGGATGATATAAAGAAGGCACCAAGAAAAGGGGGAACTAGATGGATCAAGAGTGAAAACATTCCTCACTACCATTGTCCTTGACAATTCAATCCACCTGCTAGCCACAACAAGTAATAGCTCATGATTTGGCGATTTCGGAAAAAAAGGATAGGAAATCCACATCGTACTTAAGGAATATCTCAATAAAATTATTCAAAAAGACTAGGAAAGTTATTTTCTCCATGTTAACCTCAACAACTACTCCTTCCCCTTAGCAAACTTAAGCAACATCCCATAATGTGATTAAACAAAAACAATAATCCTTAGAAGAAACCAACAAAGGAGAGGTAAGAAATGTACTAAGACAAGTGCCATCTCATGAAAACCCTTGCATCCCTCACTCAAGATCCAATCATCGGTGAAAATTAAAAAAATGTTCCCATCTAGGTGTAGTCGAGGGCTTAAAGTCATGGCTTCTCTTCGAGCTACTTTGCACTTGCACCCACATCCACCTCCGTATTCTTGGTTCTCATTGTTTGGGTTAGGACAACGAGAAAAATTTTAGGATGAAGCTAATCTCAAACTCAAAAAAATCCATGTACTTGTAAATTACACTATCACCACCCCACCATATCATTTTTGTAGTGCATAATAGAGTTTGACGAGATGAAACAACCTTAATTTGAAGACCCATTTGTGTAAGTATTTATGTGGATTCTCCAACAATATATACTCCTCAAGGTTCATTCTTCCTCCACTCTATTTATAAATATCATAAATACAATTGAGGTTCTAACCATGACATGTTACTAATCCAGCCATAGAAAAATAACAAAAGGTTAGGTACCACTTGAGTTGGGTTTAAAAAGATTATACATAGAAAGAAAAAAACGATCTATAAATTATAATTTTGTGTGAAGGACCTAATCCTACCCTAATTGGAATTATAAACATGTTCCACAAAAAACATGATATGTATGTTATAGTTTGGTGTGATTGATTTCATCCTTTCGTGTTTGATAGTATAAATATGCTTTTCATGAGATGATGTATCAAAAGCGGTTTTTTCGTTACTTCCTCCATAGTTGATCATTTATCTTAAGATCAAATGTAGGGATGAATTTAAACTTCAAGACAAACACGAAGTTATATTTTACACCACGTGATAAATCCCAAAGTTATACTCGAGAAATAGTAACAATAAATCAAAATACCTAATAATAGGGTTAGTTTTGAGTTTCACATTAGAGGCTCTTTGCACAAGTGTAGGAAGTAGAGACAAGCAATTGTAGAAAGAATGGTGAGAGAAATCCAATTGAAAATAAAATAGCAACAAATAAGTAAGAATACCTCCTCTTGATGGTATCGAGTTCTTGATTCCCTTACTTCTATTCATTGAGCTCCTCCTTCCTTTGTCACAACTTTAAAAACAATAAATAGTATTTGATATCCATTATTTCTTTTAATTTTGGTGTTTTGTAAGAAAACAACGGAGGCTTATCTAAAATCATTGCAGTAGAAACATCAACATTTACTTCAAAAATTACCCCTCCGATCAAATTATAAGGAAAAGCTCAACGGTTAAGGGCCTAAATAGAAAATGGATATAAAACAACTGCAAATCTCTAAAACATACACATTGAGCTCAAAAGATACCAACCAAAACATCTAAAAAGTATACAAAAATGAATGATTATTTTTGGGGCATGTATCCTTCATAAAGCACTAAAAGGGGATACAATAAAACTATAGAAATTTTATTGGTGCATGGAAACAAGCCCCTTTAAGAACGTGAATATTACTTAAAAACAAGATTGCATTATGCTTTACAATAAAACACAAGAGAGCATGGGATAATATTGTCAAGTTTGATTCTAGAGTGATAGTCATTTTGAAACTAAAAGAAAATTATTTTGTTCTAAATTGTTTGCAATAATTATATTCATTGTTATAGTAAAAAAATTATTTAATAAATATTAATTCTATATTGGTTGGTTGGTTTGGTTCGCGGTAACATATAAACCCCACTATATAATGATTAGTATTACATGAGGATGCATTTTTAAATTTTGGTGACAATTGGGGGATCCTGAATGTTTGAAACTTGGGGACTTAAAGAGGATGTCCCCTTTTTAAAAAATATTTCAATGGTTTTTACTTCAAATGATGTTATTTTTTCTAAGAACATTAAATTATAAGATTGAAAGTACCTAAAATACATAAAATACAATTTTAATCCCTATATTTCATGGAATACAATTAAAATATTCAAATATGAATTTTTATATATAATTTTAATAATCGTCCCCTTACCATCCTCAAAATTTGAAAAAAAAATTGTCGTCCCAAAAACCTCGTCCCCTATCTCCTTGTCCCCCCATCCCGAAGACTTAGGTAACTATGATCATGACTCTTATGGAAATAGTGGTGACACTACAATGGAAGTGGCCCTCTTACTAACATAATGGTTGATTGGTTGTGGGATGAATATGTTTTCTTGCTCGATCATCCCCTTTTCTTCCTGCAGCTTCAAATCCCAAAGAAGTCTTGTAAAATTGTCTCTAAATGCATGTCTTACTATCCAAGTCACATATGCCTCTTCACATCTTGAATTTGATTCTACAACTCTAAAATTAGTCTTGTTCAAAGTTCAATAAATATCAATTCTACATTAATTATTGCCTAATCTACGGTAACATATAAATCCTAATATATCACGATCCTTGTGTTAATAGAGATGAAACTATAATGGAAGTGGCAAGTTTTTGTTAATGTAATGATTGATTGGTAGAGGGATGACTATGGTTATTTTCTACGCTTTCCCCTTTCTTCTTCCATAATTTAATTTTTTTCTAAAACATTGTGTAAAATTACTAAATACATACCTTACTACCCAAATCAAATATATATTTTAATACATTTTAAAATTGTTTGTATAACTTTAAAATACTACTAAAAATACAAATCTAAAAATCTAAAAGTGGTCGTGACTAACAAATCTTTCTTTTAGAAAAAGGAGCGGAGGAGGATATGTCAATAAATAAGCATTGAAAAACAATTTGTTGAGAATGGCCATTTTTTTGTGATATATAAATGATCTAAGAATTGCATTCAACGGGTAGTCACAATGCTTGATTGCTGACATTGAAGATCCTTAATGGAGGAAGAAGGCAACATTCATAGGAAAAAATAAAGTTGATACATATAGCTATATTTGAATTTTTAAGTTGTATTTTTCTATTTAACAATTTAAATCACATACTTTATGAGAAGACAACTTTTATAATTAACAAACAAATAGTTCATACATGTAAACCATACTTCATTTATTTATGTACTCTTCCAATTCAACTGCACATAATTTCTTTCAGGGTCACTATTTTAAGAACTACATGCAACATCTATACATCCAGGGATATATATATGTAATTCTTAATTTTTGGTTTCTGTTCATTTAGAGATATGGATGTTTAAAGTATTAATATATTTGTAAATGTATTAATAATAATAATAAAGTGATAATTGCTTAAATTATTGTGTCTAAATTTATGTAATGAGTACATAGTGTGGTTAGTCAATACAAGAAAAACTATAACATATTTGGACAACTTTAATAGATAATAATTAAAACCACTATAATTTAATTGAAAAAACTAATGTTACTTCTTTTCAATAAAATATTAACTAGCAATTGTATATGAGTTGCAAACTACACCGGAGAGGATAACAATGTTAAGTTTTGGAGTTATAATTTGTGGTGAAATATATGCTAATAATTTGTGGTGAAATATATGCTATCTTAAATTGTTTTAAGTTTGTGTTATGGGGAGGAGGGAGCAATATAGTACAACTACAACATCTAGAAAAAAACACTTCTTATTATGCTTTGGTGAATGTCCAAGACCTTTTTTAAAGCTCCTTTTTTTTGCACAGGCTACAAGCATGCTAGAAAAATATTGGACACATGTTGGTTGCATTAGGTGAAATAGTGTCAATATTTGACTAACATTGAACATTTCACATGCCATGTTTGAATCTCCCATTGTGAAATGTGTCACTCACTATTATAAATCATTGAGACTCACCTTGGTTCCATAGTCACCCTCCTCACCCATGACACTAACATTTATGAGCTTGGCATAAGATTTAACATCGAATTACATTCACATTTCTAACCAAATCAAGTTTGTTATTAAGGAATGGTGTTGACAACTCCTAATCTCAAACATACTCTCTTAGCTCTACATTTTCTAAAATACCAGAATGAGGAAAAACCTTGCACCAATGCCTATTGCTGCCATCAAACATCAAATATACTTAAGTAAAACATGCATACAAAGTTGAGATGCATAAGAAAGTGTGTGGAGTGTAGTTGTACCTGCACCTGCTACTCCAACATGGTTGTGATGATCTGTAACAACACCCTCATCATCCATATAAAAGAAAAACAAAGACTATAGAGGGAAGAGTTTAGAAATACATACTTACCGAGGGCGGAGCAGGAAGAGTAAGCGATGAGATTGGTGTGATCACAAAGACAAAGAAAAGTGGAAAATTGGGTGTGGTAGTTGTAGCTCCCTCCTTCTTGGTGAAAATTGAGGCCAGTGAGTATTAGTTGTGACGGGAATCTCATAATTCAAGTGAATCTCATAGAAAGGCCCTATAATCCCAACATTTGAATATATAGCGGCATATGATTCATAGTTTTCAAGCACGAATCTCAACGAATCTAAAATCCATAAATAGTAGGAGCAACATGATGGGTGAGTGTGATAATTAGCCAACATCTTGCATAGGTAATTGTTAGTGTCACACACATATTTAGACGCAAAGGAAGGTAATTGAGGTTGAAGCAGAACATAGGTGTGGTTGTAATTGAAATAGAGGAAATTGTTGGTATTTGAAATAGAGAATTTCTTACTTGTGTCAAGACTAAAATGTTTGGTGGGAGTGGGGAAGTTTAGATCCACAAGTCCACATGGATGGATCAGATATAATAACATGTGGGTCATGGCATCGTAGTTGATATTTGCGATGACATATATACCAGTAGGGTCCCTAATTCAAGTTGGGTGTTGTTATTGCACATGAATAACAATCTGTACTCCAAACTCCCGCATCCATCGTCAATGCCAAATGGGTATTCGATGCCCAAATCACCACACCTTCTTCTGCATAAGCTGAAACTAAGTTGTTTCAATCAATCAACACCACCAATATCGCTACTAGTTGAAGAAATTTATTGTTTAATCTTATGCCAAGCTCATAAATGGTGTCCCTGAGTTGCCGGAATTATGCTTTGTTGGGAAAGAGCTGCATGGAAATTTGAATGTTTCCCAGTGAGGGCTCTCTTCATAGAGGACACCTTCGGTGAATGAGCTTGGAAATTTAGGTGCCCTGCAAATATTGTCTTCTTACGGCAACAACCACAGCGGAAACATTCCCGGAGCATTGGGGAACTGTTCTATGCTGCAAAAGATCGACCTTGCTCAAAACAATCTGACCGGCAGAGTTCCTGGAGAAATGGGCATGCTGTCTCGACTTGTGTTCATTTCTCTGGAAAATAATTATCTCACAGGCCACATTCCCCCTTCTCTGTTCAACTGTACAGAGTTGCAGAACTTGTCATTGAACTTTAACAGTTTCTTCAGCTCCATACCTCCAGACATTGGAGCCAGGCTTCCTAATTTGGACTTGCTGCTTCTAGCCAGGAACAATCTCAATGGCACCATTCCCAAATCACTAGCAAACTGTTCTCGCCTTTCACAAGTGGAGCTAGGGTTTAATAAGGTGGGAGGAATTATACCTCAGGAATTGGGCACACTTGTCCAGGCTCGTCATCCTCAATATGCATTCTAATGTGTTCGTCAACGGAACAACCTCTGGACCGATACTGATACTGGAAGCGCTTTCCAATTGCCCAAAATTACAAAAGCTTGATCTGTCGAGAAACCATCTCACAGGCACAGTGCCTGCTTCCATCGGTAAGCTCTCAGATACCCTCATTTTCTATAATAATTTCACAAGGTCAAATCCCATGTTCGGGCGTCTTGAAGATGAACATGTAATCTTTTCTCGAAAATTCGGGACTATGTGGTAATTGTTCAGGTTTGGCAGCCTGTTCAATGCCTACAAACAAGCACCATAGTTCGACAAAGAAGAAGATGAAGACAATTTTAATTATGCCGCTTGTTGGTGTATTTGCAGCATTTTGTTTTACCGGGCTGGGGTTTTGGATAATATACACCTGCATTCCGCTAAAAAGATTGCGCCCCTTATCTCAATCCGCTTTTGTAAAAACAATAGGGGATTTGAAGATCTCGATGGAAGAACTGAAAAGAGCGACCAAAGACTTTAGTCTGCAGATAATTTAATCGTTCTTGATAGCTATGGTTGTGTTTACAGAGGCTTTTTATCCGGCGGTGACAAAATTGCGGTGAAGGTGTTCACGGATTCGAACTCGGAACCGGCGGAGAGAAGCTTCATAGAGAATGCCCCGGAAAGAGCCTCGCTGAAATTTCTTTTACCAATAGGGCTCTCTTCATAGAGTACACCTCCGTGAAAAATAATTATTACAAATTGTAAAATCATTCTCCTTTTTATTTGCGTTGTTGTATGACTTTCAATAAGTTGACTAGGGATTAAGTCTTGCCGAGTGTAAGGTCCTGGAGACACATGATATGAAGACGGTTGAGGTTAGGATTGTGCTCTAGGTGATTTTGACAGTGTGGATGCCCCTTACCCACAACTACTTAGCTGAAGATGATCATTGGTTTAATTTATTCGCTTAATTTACATTGTTGAATCTATATGTTCTCTCCAAAACTTATGTAGAGATGACATCTAACTATGTAATCTAGTGCTTAATTGTAAAACACCTAAAGATGTTCAATCAAACAATTAATAACTTACCTATGTATTTAATCAATATTATATGCCAAATTGTTTATGAATGTTGGGAGTGTATATATTTAATAAATATGGAAAGATTACACATAATACCAACCCATAATTTACAACTACAAAGTTCTGGCATTAACAGTAACTAATATTCAAGTGATTTCTGTGTTTGGGAGTAGCTAGTCTCATTGGTACTGTAATAGAAATTCCAAATACGGGTTAAATTCTAAAGTGGTAGATTTGTAGATTCTCAACTCCCAGGTTTTTGAAATTGCTATCCTTCCTTTGCTTGGAGAACTTCCCGAAACTGTATTCTCTGTACTTGGGAGGATCCTCCTCACTCACCAACTCCTCCAGAGGCTTCACCGTCACATAGTGTGAAGGATTAAAGAAAAAGGGAATTGACAGGCGTCTTCGGGTATTATTCACCACCACTCTGTGCTCTACACTCTCGTACCTGTCATTGCTCCACACCTGCCATGCATTGCATTAATCATTGAAGAAATGACTACCAATAATTAAAGGTAAATGATATGTTAAAACAATGATGTGTGAGAAAACAGTCGATTGAATCCTGATAATAAAAAATAAAAAATCAAGAAACCATCTTTTTTCATACCTGTATGCAGTCTCCAACATTGACGACAAAGGAGCCGGGCAGGGGTTGGACGGGCAGCCACTGGCCATTGTCCTTTCGCCTGACCTGGAGGCCACCGACCTGGTCTTGGTAAAGCAGCGTGAGAGCACCAGGGTCTTTGTGCCTGCCCACTCCCAGTGCCAGCTCAGGAATCGGGCACTCCGGGTAGCAATTCAGCCGCACAACGCTCATATCATCTTCGAAATATTGATTCAGGCGTTCATCAGGTAACCCGAGGCTCCCTGCAATTAATTGTAACAGTTTAAAACACACCTCCTCGCAGCCTCCGCGTACGCTAGGCAAGCTTCCCTGCACAGTAGTCAAATTTGAAGCTTTTCTTTCAAATCTAGATGCCTTGAATTTCATTCTGGTTCAAGAACAGATTTTCTTTCATAATTTAATAAACTCGATGATTAACTATGTTAATAGCCAAAGGATACCTTAAATCAGGACGGTGAGGAGGCCACTTATTTGTGAATGTTTCTGTGACTGCGTCATGAGGATCCGTAGAAGTAGGTATTTCGATTGTTCCCCGCGGCACAAAATTGAACACCTCTTTCCAATCCCTTACGTTTTTGTGAGCTCGGCATCAAAATACCCTAAAGAAGTTTGGGCATCTATTGATACTTTCCGCTTTTCCTCCGCAGGTAACGAGAAGAAGTCGGCTGCCGCGGATTCCAGTCGGCTGACTAAATGATCTGGAACGCCATGGTTGATGAGGTGGAAAAACCCCAATTTTTGCAGGCCTTTTCCACCTCTTGTGGCGAGCTCTTGTCCAGGTCGATTATGGGGATATCCACGCCATCATCGCCATTGGATGAGGAGTAAAGTTTCGAGTTGGGACGATGCTCTTCGCTTTGAACAAAGGCAGAATCGATCATGTCACCTCTGCTATTTTGGATCACCTCCACTTCCACCCCCATTGTTAATTATGCTCTGCTCCTGGTTTTGTTTTCGTTTATATGCCCAATAATATACATGGCGATGGATTTGTATTTTTATTATGTTTTAAATACATTGTACTTGGACACTGAGATGTTCCAAATACGTTGAACGTTGTAATGATACCAAGTTGGAGACGCTTTCATCAGCGTGGACATGAACAGAGTGCTTTGGATTTACCATAAAAATGATTCCTCTTAGTGGCCCACATTTCGTTAGAGCTAAATTCCTAAAGAAATTCCTACCTACCATACTCGATAAGATAATAGTATTAATTTATGATTGTACGAGTGTTTTACTTTATTGTTCAAAATAATTTTATGATATACACAACTTTTTGATCAAATAATGGTGAGCTTGTGTATTTGTATCATTGTAAATGTAAATTCGCATATAGATTTAGTAATTCATTTTCCAAAATACATGTTGTCGCTTTTATTGACATATTTTGTTGGAGAGCGGGTTATTGCGGCCTCATTTCTAGTGACATAAGGATCATGATATATTGGGGTGCATGTGTTATCTTTGACGAAGTCAACCAACTAACTAAAGTTGGGTTATTCTTAGATTGAATGAGGATTTTAGAGCCATAGAATTAATTCTAAGATGCAATGAAGATGCATATCCGACTTAAGTAATAAGGTGTGCATTTGGAAGCAATTTTGCATCATATTTTTGTATTTTGAAACCACAAAGGGGAAGGCCCGAACAACCAAACACAACACAAAACAAATGTATAGGCATCACCCCTAATGCCATATTTTGGCACGGGCCGAGAATATGTTGGAAAAGGTTGGGAGGCTAGCTTTACACTTTTCATTAACTCATTTGCTTCAAAGTTTCCAAGACCTTTTGAAGAGACCCATTTTGTGCATGTGTTCTATCACAACCACTCATGAGACCACATGTCTCAATCAAAAACATATCCTCCTTCTTTAATGTCATCAGTATGTAAAGGTGCAAATTTGATTTCCTTCACAATTTCTTCCATAAAGAAATCTACCAAGCAATTCAATTCTCACCGTTCTTTATATTTTCTTTCTCTCAAGAGCATGATATCTAAGAGTTCTTGCTAGCCTAAATACAACATGCTTGGCTTTATAGATGCAAATCTTGGAAAATCAATTAGATGAGACCAATATTGAATAGATTATAATCCCCGTTGAATTTCTCCCTTGCCTCATTTGTCAAATACATATCCATATTTAAGCATTATGCAAAGTTTCCAATTTTTGTTAGTTTAGAAATTCCTTCGGGCAATCACTACTATACAATGTGCAAATAACACCACATTTTGGGTGATTTTTGCGTCAAATTGACCTTTTTGGGTGTTTTTTTGGCATATTTCTTAGAATAGTTTTTTTAAGCTGGTACAAAAGTGAAACAACATTGACATGACTAGAAAATTTTAATTATGTCATGTTATGTACCACATTTGCATCTACTTTGCATCACATGAAATTGATGTAAGCCCTAAAATATTGAAAACAAAGGGTGGCATAAAGATGTCGTAAAACTATGTTCAATATATTTTTAAAAACTAATATAATTAATTATAATTACAAATGGTATAATTATGAATAATTATATTATGTTTCATCATTTATTTAAAACTATTAAACATTGGATACTAAAATATTATTTACATTATTTTGTCATAGAGAAATTGTACAAGAATTTGAAAAGTATCTAAATATTATTATTAATAATAAAAGAAGTCATTTCTTCAATTCAAAATGTGATTTATAATAATATAATAACATAATTTCAAGGGATTAATAAGAGGGGCCCTTTCAAATTATAAAACAAATAGATGTAAAATTGCTTCCTAAATATCCAAGTGACTGGTCTTGTCATCTTCCCCCTTACCCTCAAATCTTCTTTCTCTTCATGAACTTGATCCTCCTTGTCCTCATCAACCTCTTCATCATGATCCTCACAATCTTCTTGTTCTTGTTTAAATCGACCATCTTTGTCCTTCACTAAATCCTCTTCATTCTTCTAATTTGTTTTACCTTAAAAAAATTAATGATAAAATGTTAAAAGTGTTTAATTTAAATTTATAGTTTGCATGTACAACAAATTGAATGCTACATATATTACCAATACAAACTTATTATCTTGGGCCCATTGATTAATGATTAAACAAATGTTGAATTTGTACAACCCTAATTTCAATGTCACATATGATAAATAAAATGCTATAGCACAAAATTGACACAAATAATAAGCTAGATAAAAATGAAACCCTAATTGCGAGAGAGGGAGTAAAAGACTTGGTTGATTTCAAATAAACCCGAAGTGTTCTTGAATGGAAAAATGATGAAACAAAAGGAGGAGAGCTGCATTGCAGACTATTCTTGATAGATCATGGGGCTTCAATCTTCCTTTATTGGGGCATCTAGATGGGTTTATAGATGCTTTGGGTGTTGTAGACCTCTGGTGGGTATTTGCGACTACGAAAAATGGTCGAAAAAATTATTCTTCTTGTGTCACAAGGTGGTCACTAACCTTCATTTTTGGTCACCTGTGTGTCGTTGGATGATCATTGTATTTGTATGTAACCTAAAAAATAAATGATATTCTACAAAACCCTAAAACACATTAAATCCTAAAAAATAAATATGCAAATGGGGAATTAATCGACCCCAATGGTCACCCAATAGAGTGAAATTTCAATTTGACGCTATACTACATCTCATATTCCATGTAGTTCTGTGTGTGTGTGTGTGTGTGTGTGTGTGTGTGTGTGTGTGTGTGTAGAAATCATTCCATAGGAAGCTCTTGATGCACTGATATGCACTAGATAACTAGAGTGATAACTAAGATGTGTGGATGGAAAAATGAACTTCCCCTACTATGTGTGTATGCAGAAAATGTAGTCCCTTGTCCCTTGAGTGAGATCTTAGGATTATTTGATGCTCTTATAATGCCTTTGGATACAACTTTAGGTGATGATGATAAATTCTTAGTGTTTGGTCCTTTATTATGCTTTAACATATTGTTGTATTTATATGATTCCCTTCGTTTAATTTCGTAATTGACAACTAAAAGTCCAACCCATGAGAAAGCAAGATGCTCAAAAGAGGCAGTAAGATATAAAGAGGTTGAGGGAGCCTAGAGGGGATAATGGCATTGGTGTCTAGAGTCAAGAAAGATAAAGGAATGAAGATCAAATTGGGTTGTAGGGTGTGTAAGACCAAAGAGAAAATGAGAAAGGCATAAAAGAGGCCAAAGATAGATATCAATTACTAGTTTTCTCACTTAGGAATCATATGAATAGTAGTATGTGATTAGGACCTAGAAATGTACCCAAGTGCATGATTTTGTGTCTAATTTGTTCCCACTTTATGTTGTTGAGTGAATACTCGATAACATAAAGTAGATAAGAGATGTGTACTTGATAACCATGTAGATTGATGGTGAAAGTGTGCCGAAGAGACAAGAAAAAGCGTGGAGTGATAAAAATGAAGCATGGAAGCTAAGGAAGAGGAAGTTACCCTAAGGGCGAAGCATATGTGTTATGTCGTGTTTGTAATTGTTGTCATCATTATGATGCTTTTCTAATGTGTGGCTACTTTTATTTCATATCAAGGAAAAACCTACAAAAGAGAGAAAAATAGTAGTTAAAGTTATGTGTTATGAAAACTTTGTAGAAAGCATGTAAAAGTATGTAAAAATGTGAAAAAGTAGTAAAAAGAACATGTACACCTGATTAGTGATGAGTGAAAAGGATAGAAAGTGTCATGAATTATTGTAGAAGAGTGAGATTTTTGTCGATCTCATGCCAAGAATGGTTTTTTTGGGTGATATCATGCTAAGAATGAGTTTTTGGGTGGTCTAACACGAAGTGAGAGTTTTTGGATGATCTCACGCTATGACGAAGAAGAGTGTTAGGGAGAAAGGTCTAGTTTTATTATCCATCCCTAAATGATTCCAAAAATTTATATACCACTGTATATTGTGTGATCCTACTTTTTTCATGTTTGATCCAATTAGAAAAATAAGATAGAATGCATTCTAATTCTTGGAGGATTGTTCTACTTTGAAAATTACTCGTAAACTATTGAAAATTGTGTTGATTTGAGAAAGTAACTTTAACTTCCCTTGGTCATAGGTGCACTGGGAAAGGTTAGAAGTACCTAGACACTCATGTTTGTATCTGGGCATTGGCGTCTATGCTAAATTGAGGATCCAAGTTAGAATCTAGGCCATTATGTGTCTAGAGCTTTTTTATGTTCTGTATTGTACAGGCATGTACCGAATCTTTGAGCTACTAAATTGGGCAACCGAGTCACCCAATTTTTTGGGGTTAACACTCACGGGTTGTACATATATATATCATATCTAAGCATACAAGTAATAAACACATAAATAACTTGGAAGAAATAATACTCAAGATATAACGTGGTTCACTCGGTGTGGGCTACGTCCACCAAGAAACAAACAATATTAATATCCAAAGCTTTACATAGGTTATACAATGAAGATCTACAATCTTCCACACCTATCTGGATGTATAATACTTTCTTTTCGGTTAAAAAAAGTCACAACTTCTCCTTTTCTCTCTCTAAGAATTCTCTCTTTGTAATTCTTCTAATTCACAATGAAAAACTCTCTTCTAACTATAGATTTCTAGCTTATATAGGCATATACAAACTTAGGGAACTTTAGCTATGTAATTACAATCATTAGATAAACTTTATATCAAAGGTTAAATATAATTTATGTTACTTAAAATAAGCTAATCATGCATGAAAATGATGTCAGTTACCCTAACCGATGTCGATTCTCCTTTTCGATGATGTCGGTCCCAGTGTGATCATGACGGTTACCCAACCAATTTTGGTTACCTTGTATTCCAAAAAAGTTCATAAAAGCATGCTAATGTGAGGAAATTAAGCTCCACAACTCAACAATCTCCCACTTGGAGATAAATTTCTTCACTATACCACACAACTCCATCCTCATCCTTTCCTTGGCCTGTTTCTTCCTCTTCAAGTATCAAACTAGAAGACCACCAGAAGTGGAGTGGCTCCAACTTCTCCTTTGCCAATGGCTACGTTAGCATATCCACAAGGTTTTCTCCTTTGTATGAATTTTCTCCGTTTAACTACCCATCCTATAACACTTGTTGTATGAAGTGATATCTCAACCGAATGTCTTTCGTTCTTGAATAAAATGTTGAGTTATTTTCCATATGGATTGTACTTTGACTATCATTGTACAATTTTCAATCCTCTTGCTCCATTCCCAACTCTTCCATGAACCTTCTCATCCACATCATTTCTTTGCTAGCCTCTACAAGCTGCTACATACTCGAAACCTCTATAGTAAACAAGGTCACAACCTTCTACAATCTCGAAATCCATTAACTACCATGCCACCAACTATGAATACATATCCATTGGTGCTTCTCCTACCATCCAAATACCCAACCATATCTAAATCAACATAGCTTCATAAAGAAGTATCAAACCCTCCATATCATAACTACATGCTAGATGTCCTCTCAAAAATATGAGTACCCATTAGACTACTTTCCAATGCTCTTTACCTAGATTGGCCATAAATCTTCTCACAACTCCCACTATCTGTAATGTCTCTAGTTTGGTACAAACCATAACTATAAGACTTCCAACTTATGAAACATATGGAACTCATACCATGTACTCAACCTCCTCATGTGATGTAGGACACTGATATTTTCTCAATTTTAAGTATCCATCCATAGGTTTACTTACAGGTTTTGAATTATGCATCTTAAACCTTTCCAACACCTTATTGATATAGTTTTCTTGAGACAAATAAAATTTCTTGTCATTCTTACCTCCGTGAATTTGCATGCCAAGGATTTTCTTTGCAGCTCCCAAATCCTTCATTGTAAATGTATGAGCTAACTTTTCTTTAAGCTCAACAATGTCCTGCATACTATATCCTATAATAAGCATATCATCCATGTAATAACAAAATAATATAGCTTCCATTTTCAAGCTTCTTGAAATAAACACAATGGTCAGATTCACATATCATATAACCATGCTCATGCATGAAACTATCAAAATGTCATATACCATTTCCTTGGGGCTTGTTTGAGCCCATACAAGCTCTTTTTCAATCTACACACAAGTTTCTCCTTACCCTTGACTTCATACCCAAGCGACTACTGCATATATATATCTTCCTCTAAATCACTGTGAAGAAAATCCGTCTTGACATCATGTTTCTCTAAATGCAAATCTTCTATTGAACTTATCCCAAATCTGCAAATAAAATCAATACAATATGAATGGAAGCCATCTTAATAACAAGAGAAAAAAGATATCAATAAATTCAATACCTTCTTTATGTGTAAATCCATTTACCACAAGCCTTGCCTTGTATCTCTTCTATCCACCCTCTTCTTCCTTGATCTTGTAAACACATTTTTCTAAAATGACCTCTTACTAGATGAAAAATTAACCAAATCCCATGTTTGGTTCTGTTTCAAGGAGTCCATCTCCTCATCCATGTCATGTTCCCACTTTGCTTGTGGGTTTCATCTCGAATTTCTTATTCAAAACTCTCTGGTTCACCACTATCGTAAAATAAAATATAAAATAAAATGTGTAAATCTTTCTCTGAGAGGTTTACTTACACTTTGTGACCTTCTCAATGAGATATGGGGTTCCAAAAGTTCAATCGATCATCTTGTAAATTTCTATCAATATCGAGATAGTGAATGATGTTGATCACCTATAAACCGATGCTAGTTCACCTAACCGACACCGGTCCTACTCTTCCGTAACCAATCGATGTTAGTTCACTAATGTGGCTACTTGTGTAAATATGAAGGTATTAATTTCAAATATAAGAATTATTTTCATGCACAAACCTTTTAATCAACCATTCATCTTTGGGTACCAAAATTTTATCCTTGTATATTATCTTTTCATTCTAATAAATTTCACAACTCCTAATAATATTAGCATCTCCTAAATCCCAAAACCAAAATCCAAAATCACGAGACATAACCAATGAAAGTACATCTCTTGGATTTAGTATCCAACTTCTTTCTATTTTTCTATCAACATGCACAAAACCTTCTGAACCAAATACTCTAAGAAAAAAAGATCTAGCTTTTTTCCAGTTCAATCTTTTATGGTATTCCACCATCCAATGCACTTGATGGACCAAAGTTGATTACATACATCATTGTGTCTACTACTTATGACCAAAATTTTAAACGTAAACCAAAATGCATCCTCATTCTTTTAACACGTTCCATGATTGTCTGTTTCATTATTTCAACCACACCATTCTCTTGTGGTGTTCTAGGAACCATTCTTTCTCTGCGTATTCCATTTATTGAATAATAATCATTGAAAGTCTTGCTGCAAGTACTCACCACCACCGTCATATCTAAGACATTTTAAATATAGTTTTGATTCATTTTCCACAAGGGCTTTCCATCTTTTAAAATTCTCAAAAACATCATATTTACATTTAATACAATAAACCCATACCTTTCTTGTAGCATCATCAATGAAAGTCACATAATATTGGGATCCTCCATGAGAATCTACCTAAGATGGTCCCCACACATCTAAGTGCACAAGCTCCAAGTTTTCCTCCTTTATTTCCCCAACTTTGAGAAATCTCACTCTCTTTTTCTTTCCAAATATACAATGCTCACAAAAATCAATAGCTACATTTTTCAAATATGATAACTTACTCTTTACCTTTAAGATATGCATTCTTTTTGACTCATATGGCCCATCCGATTATGCCAAATGTTTGCATCTGAATCTAAATTAGATAACACGAAAAAGGAATCATTTTAATATAGGTATAAAAATACAATGTGCATACCTTCTTGCCTCTTGTAACAATAAGAGATCCCTTGTAAATTTCCAAGAGTTGGCCATGAATGTAACCATGCATCCAACTTCACCCAATTATCCTATAGAAATTATATTTCTCCCAAGGCTTGGCACATACCTCACATATTTCAATACCTATGTATTTATATTCTTAAAATTTAGATGAACTTCACCTTTACTAGTGATATTGCATGGTTCATTATCTCCTAAATAAACATGCCCAAATTACCCTGAACATAATTTGTGAAATATCCCTTATTAGGGGTAGTATGGAAAGAAGCTCCTAAATCTAAAAACCATGATTTTATTTTATTATCTAAGGAGAGAATAAGAACATTTTGCATTACCTCATAAGATGCAACATTTTCCTCTTTACCTTTTTTTGGTAAATTCTCTTTATTTTCCTTGAACCAACAATCCTTCTTTACATGTCCTTTCTTTCCACAATTCCAACAAGTTATTCCTTTACCTCTGGATTTAGATATGTTATTCTTAGAATTTGATTTCCATTATTATTTCTCTTGGATCTCTCCTTCTTCCTTCCCCTGCTTTCTACATTCAAAGAATTTCTAGATGATGATTCTCCTATACTTTTCTGCGTATTTCTTCATTCAAGATTATACTAACCACATCATTAAACTTTAAAATATTAGTAGCAGATGTTGTATTACTAACAACCATAACCAAGTTATCCTAACTATATGGAAAAGATCATAGAAATAAAATTTCTTTCACTTCATCATCAAACGAAATATTAAATTTGTAATTGATTTATAATGGAACAAAAATCATTCAAATGACTTAATGTAGATTCACCTTCTTGCATCTTAGAATTAAATAATTTCTTCATCAAATAAAATTTATTTGAAGCACTAGGTTTTTCATATAAATTAGCTAAAGATTTCATCAAATCTATTGTATTTGCTTTACTTCTGTAATATTCGAAGCTACAGATGCTACCAAGCTCAATCTTATAGATCCCAGAGCCTTTCTATCAAGAATCTTCCATTCTTCATCAGTCATCTTTGTAGGCTTCACACTTGCATCCAACGATAAATATAAATCTTTTTGATACAGATAATCTTCCACCTGCATCTTCCATAATTGATAATTCTAACCGTCAAACTTTTCCACTTTGTATTTGTTTTCTTCTGATGTCATTGCTATAGCTCCCACTCAATTAGAAATCCCTCTGTGAGTAAATATGTCAACACACAAAACCCTAAAAAAATATCTCGATACCATTTTTGGGGTTAACACTCACAAGTTGTAGATATATATATCATATCTAAGCATACAAGTAATAAACACAGAAATAAACAGAAGAAATAATACACAAGATATAACATGGTTCACCTAGTGTGGGATATGTCCACCAAGAAACAACCAATCTTATTATTAAAATATTTACAGAGGTTAAACAACGAAGATCTGTAATCTTCCACACCTATCTAGATGTATATTACTTTATTTCCATAAGATTCTCCTTTTCTCTCTCTAAAAATTCTCTCTTTACAATTCTTCTAATTCACAATGAAAATTATCTCTTCTAATCCTAGATTTCTAGCTTATATAGGCATATACAAACTTAGGGCACTTTAGCTATGTAATTACAATCATTAGATAAAATTTATATCAAAGGTTAGATCTAATTCCCATGACTTAAATAAACTAATCACACATAGGAAACCAATGCCGGTTACCCTAACCAATGTCAGTTCCTCCTTTTTGATCGATGTCGGTCCCTAGGTGACCGAATATGGTTACCCAATTGATTTCGATTTCTTGTGTATTCTAGCAAGTTCATAAAATCATGCTAATGTGAAGAAATTAAGCTCCACAACTCAACACCAATGTATGCCCCTCATTTGGGGTGTATGCAACATCACTACGAGGATGTAGACCAAAGGAGAGGACAAGATGATGATTTGAAACTAATAACTTATAGAGGAGGGAATGTCCATGGTAGAAACTAAGGCATTGAAAATAAAGTGACTAGAAACATGTGTTAGTGCAATCAAGAAAAATACACATAAAGAAGACAATGTGTAATCTAGCAAGAAAGAAGACAATGTAGACCGTGAAAAAGTGAGTTTCAAACATGGGACATCACTCACAATGTCGTAAGACAATCAGAGACAAAGAGGAAAAAATTAGACAATGTGCACACAAGACAAATGGCATATCCCATAAACAATGAAATACAATGAAAAACAATATCAAGAAAGTATCGACAACCATGGTTGTAAATAGCTCCCTGCAAGACAAATGTTGCACATGAAGCATACGTTAACATGTTAAAAGATAAAAAAGAGTATGTCAAGGCGTGTATATATCGATATGATAACATGCTAGTAATAATAGGAAGTAGTATAAAAACAATCTCGTATAACACTTTTCATGTGTAAGAGTAGAAATGTAGATGCCCCCAAGAGCCACCATGAGTGAGATCAATTGATATGGTGAATGTGAAGGGGAGAGTGGATGTGAATGAGTATGAGATGAGGTTCATTCATAAAATACGTGTAAGGAGTTGTCTAGAACAGATGCATTCATAACTAGAGAATAAGTGAATGTGCATGTGTATATGATAAATATAATGACATACAAAGTATCTCAGTATAACATGGGAAATAAAGTGTTAAAGGGTACATTATGAGTATAAGCAAGCTAGAATAAAAGAAACCAAGATATGTAATATTCTAGATGTAGTGAATGAGTGAGATCATAGGTTAATGATATAGAATGTGAATGTGTTAGGGTGTAAATGTTCCCCAAAGTGGATGTGAATGAGTATGAGATGAGGTTCATTTGTAAAAGACCCCATCGATAGTCAAGAATGAACAATAGAACAAGATTACATCTGGAAATGGTTTGAGTAGTGTGTGCTAGAAAGATAGATCATGAAGTATATAGTGTAGAGTGTAGAATGTTGTGAAGTTCATTTCATATTTAGACCCTCATGGTTTCGAGACATGAGTATGAACCATGGAACTAGGGTGTGTTAAAGGGTAGCGTGTTATGGTAGAATGCGATGCGAAAATATAGATGTGTTGTGAATGTCGTATATTTTGAAATGTGTAAGGAGTGTGAGGTTCCCAATATAGATGTAGTATTCCCTCAATCAATGGAATAAGTGTGAACCTTAGCACAAAAGTGTGTCATAGGGTAATGGATACCCATTGTATGGATTGTGTGTATCAAGTTGTGTAAGATGAATAAAAAAAACTAGATGCACAATGAATCACATAGTGCGATAATAGAAATGTGAGACACATCATTAGATAATGCTAAGAGGGGGGAAATGAGCATGATTCCCCTAAGCAAGTGTATGATGTGAAGAATAAAAGTAACATCATCTAAGAGATATGGGACATCATGCATCATATAGAATCATCAATGCTGGCATTTCGTGAATCCATTCATGGTTGAAGCAAAATTAAGATGATTCAGAGACTTGAGAGTGATAGTATGTGGTTGATCATGTAAGGAGCCATGTGATGAAGGGTAAATTATAGATGTCTATTGCATATCCTCATCAGTGAAAGGTGGTAGTGGGAAACCATGTGCATACCAACGAGTAAGATTTTTGAATAGCCAAGAAATGAATCATTGCAAATAGAAACATGGTTAAATGACATGGGAAATGTGATTTCAACATGATCAAGATCTAGAGTTCCTCCAATATAGTCAAGCCAAGATTTCCCAAGAGTAAGTGGAGAAGTGCAAGGATTGCGTGCAAAAATATAGATAGATGGAAAATCATGGAGACTAGAAGAAGCCGTAATGCAAACATATCCATGATATAGATGAGAAAAATGAGGTGGAGGGAGGAGATCATCAAGCGTGAATCCTAATGAGATAAACCAACATGTATGCATATAATATCAAAACTAGTAGAGATCAAATGAAATACGTGGACAACAAGAATTATTCATAAAAAAACATGCATATGAAAGGAGGAAGTGCAGATGCAAGTTTCTCATGAGAAGACGAGGAAGATGGTATGACATCCATTGTATGGATAGATCCTTGCAAACCGATAAAATACCAAAACATTAGTAGGTGGGGTTTTCTTGAATTTATATTCACTAAGGTCAATAACAAATCGGTTGAAAAGTATCATTGAAGTATGAATCATCTTTCTCATTACTAGGAGTAAAATTAAGATTGCACAATTTTTCATCAATAAGATAAATGGTATCAACCTCATCATTAGAATCATCGAAGATTTTGGAAATTTCATGTTGCTCTGCCACATCTTTAATAAGGATATTGGTAGGAAGTGAGCTTTTGATGTTTTGGAATGAGAGGATTCTAAGTGAGCACGTGGCGTGAGTAGTGGTGGGTATGTGAGTAGACATGGTAGATGAAATGATATATGTAGTGTCCTCTGGAAATGGATGAAATTTTAATAGAGGTGGAAGAAGGTTGTTCCTGACGCACTATATTGACCAATATATATGTAATAATATTGCTATATAGAATAGGCTAAAATGGATTAATAGACATAACGTAATGGGATCTATGTGATATAACTTGAATGGATCAGCGTTTATATAAATGGTATGTTTATAACCATCATGTAATAATTTAACACATCATCGAATAATATATGGGACATCATGCATTGCATGAAACCATGGTTTGTCTTGCAGTAGAGAGATTAATCTAAAACAAGGCATTGATAACAAAGATAATTTTCTTTGGCCAGGAGTAACAATATTAGGACCCTAGAAACTTGATTTGTATAGGTAATGTGATAGTGTTTAGGCATGTTATCAAATTTTACCAGTAGTGTAATCATAGCCACGAATGAGAGTGGAATTTTTAACATTGAGATTACCATTAATGTTGATTTTCTTTAAAAGGGAGTGAGCACATAGATTAATGGAAAATCCATTATCAATGAGTACACACTTGATACAAATGGTGCCAATGATAGCGGTGATAAGCAAAGAGGTGCACATGGATTATCAATAGTAGATGGTGATATGTCCTCATCACTAAATGATATAACATGTGGTAGATTTTTGAGAGACTGAATGAGATGTGTGAAGGCCACCAAAGAATTATTACTTTTAATGTGGATAGGAAAAAGAGTGGCCTCTATTATATGATGAAAATTGGGTAAATTATGCAATAACTCATAGATAAATATTTTTTCGGTGTATTCTTAAGTTGTTCGATGATATCATAGCCCTTAGAAGTGGTGGTAGGAACCATAGAAGTGATATTTGGTGGGATATAAATGGGTTGATCCGTGGGAGGACAAGTGCGGTGAGTGGTGACTACATTAATAGTTGGATCAACCCTAGGCATAATAAAGTGAGGAGGATGCTAAGTATGAACTTGCATAAAATCAACAACAATAGTAACCATGCTAGAAACCTTAGTTGGGGTGAAAGAAGGATAAGAATATTGATCCATGACTTGAGAAGATAAATTTTGATACATGTTAGAAGGTAGGGTTTGGAGGATCGGGTTCAACAAATGAATTAAAAATATTGAATTTATAAAACCCTAATTGTAGAGTCACATATGATAAATAAAACACTATATCACATAATTTGCACAAGCAATAAGCTAGATAAAAATGAAACCCTAGGTGCAAGAGAGAAAATAGAAGACTTAGCTGATTTTGCAATAGATGTTGAAGAGATTATGGACTAGAAAAATGATGAATATGAGGAAGAGACTATTGTAAATGTGCTGATGGAATCATAGATTTATCATATCTTCTGGACCGGGGCACTTGGATAGGGTTAGGAGGTGCTTGGGCACTAGAGACCTTTGATTGGGCACCCACGACTACAAAAATGGTCAGAAATTGATTCTTCTTATGTTGCTGCAAGGTGGTCACTAAACTTTTTTTTGGTTACATGTGTGTCACTAGATGATTGATGTATTTACATGTAACCTATAAAATAAATTATATATTGCATAACCCTAAAACACATCCAATCCTAAAAATAAGGATGCAAATGGGGAGTTGGAATTACCTCGACGATCACTAGATAGAGTGAAATTTTGACCGAGCGCTGACACTACATCTCACACTCCATGTAGTTCTTGTGTGTGTGTGTGTATAAATTGTACCCTATGTATCTCTTGTGTAAGATGTACTTGATAACGAGTGATAATAGATGTATAAATGTAATTAGATGTGTGGATGGTAAAATGAACTTCCCTCTTATGCGTGTATGAAAATGCAGTCCATTGTCCCTTGAGTAAGTGCTTGATGTATGCTTTGATGATCTTATAATGCCTTTGGATGCAACCTTAGGTGATGATAATAGATTCTTAGTGCTTGGTAATTTACTATGGTCACCTAACTTTGTATTTATATGATTCCCTTTCTTGAATTTATTAATTGAAAACTAAAAGGCCAACCCATGAGAAAACAAGATGTCTAAAATATAAAAGAGTCCCAAAATAGGTGACTAAGATACAAAATTTTGGGGGTGCCTGAGGGGATGAGGGCATTGATGTTCTAGGTACGTAGGTCTTGTGTGTCTGCAGAGTCAAGACATATAAATCAATGCATGAAGATCAAACTGCGTTGTGGGGTGTGCACTTGACCAAAAAGAAACCAGGAAAACAAAAAAGAGGCTAAAGATAAATGTCAATTACTATTTTTTAACCTCTTAGTAATCAAATGAATATTAGTATGTGATTAGAACCTAGAGGTGTACCCAAGTGGGTGATTTGTGTCTAGAATCAAAGGATTTTGTGTTTCATTCCCAATATTTTAATGTTGAATGCATTTTCTTTGTTTCACACTTATTATAGAGCTCTTCTTGTAAATACAAGCATATGATTAAATTACATATATATTAATATTTTTTATTTAAAATTCATTTAAAAAAACAACTCTATAAATAACTCATATATATCTTACAAATTTATTAGCGACCTCTTTTAAGTTTTGTCACCCAAATGATGAGTCTTTGAAAACATTTTTCCGAATATGGCTTCATACCCCTCGAGTGCATTAATTTTTATACCTACATCATTTGCATTATGCATTAAATTTTTAATTTATCAAAATGTTATAAAATTACCATTGAATTCTAATCAAATACCATATTTGTCTTTTATAAGAAGTTATAGAAAGTAGAAAACATAAAATATCAAATTAAAGAAAATGTGTTTATGAACCAAATTTCAAAGATTTAAATAGTCATATTTATAGTTCAAATGTCAACATATATCATTTCTTTCATTAACTAACATGTAGCCCTATTAGTGTCCTTACTAGCCACTTGTCACACTAAATTGAACCAAACATCTTTCTCTATTTTGGGAGGTTAAAGACATCTCCTCTTATCATATGTGTTTCCTTGGTAGTGAACCTGCACATTTTAAATAATAAATTATTTTCAAAGTATATATTATTTTTTCAAAAAAATATTGACAAAACATAATTAATCTTAAATTCCTCTTTATTATCCTAAACCTTCTTATCAAAATTTTCCTATTATCTTTTCATCATAGTATGTCATCCCAAACTTGGTGAAAGTTACATCAACTAATGTTCTTCATCTCTCAAGTGGGATTTACAACACTCTAGATGACAATATGAATGAATCAATTTTTAGTGTTTAGTCAACTATTCTTTTTTTTAAATACATGTAAGCACAAATATAGAAATCACTAAAAATGACATATAAAATAAATAGAAAAAACTTAAACTAATACAATGATAAATTATTCTAGCTCAAATAAAATATATTCAAATACTTACTTGCCCCAAATATCCATTAATATTTTCATATCATCATTTACATAGAGGTCCATTTCAAGGTCCCTTGCGGTTAGTGCTTATAATTACTACAAATAAGATAATAGGGTCCATCAACACTTATTGTAGGATGGGATGCGAGTGCATTTTCATCACCCATTAACCCAATCGGGAGTAAGCCATCATATTTTTAGGGTAGTCTCTCACTATTTCCAAATCTTTATTGGTAATAGACTAAGAGAGACCTCCCTCTATGATGAGGATTTGCAAAAAACATAACCTCATTATAAAGAATGAATTAAAATCACTTTAAATAATAAATGAACACTTTATACCTTGGCATAGATGACTCCCTCATCCTATGACTTTTGTCATCCTCATTTTGGTTGATATGGGATGTAAACCTATCATAATCAAGTCATATTCTAATTTCCCAATTAAGAATTTTTTTACTAATAAATAAAGTATAAATTTATACCTCCATATAGGAGACACCATATAAGTAGATGCCTCATGTAGGTCTCTACAAGTAGACCTATCATATGAAGATGTATAGTTATACTTTTAAAGATGAAAAAATGTTATTAAATTACAAAATATATAATAAGCTTATACCTCCATGGTGGGTCTAGATAATCAAATTTGGTAATTTTTACTTTAGAAACCCTTGATTTAACTATGCACTCTTGTTATGATAAATACAACTTCTATTTTCCCACTTATCACTTTTTGAAATCAATTTTTTAGCTTGTTTATGCTTGCACACTAACATGTTCACATTCCAAGAATAAAATATACAAAATCAATAGAGAAACATCATTTTATTGAATCCAAACCTCATTTGGCATATTTCATGCTCTTAGTCATCATACAATTTTATCATGAATTTATATTTGATCCCAACCCATCTTATAAATTCTTCGATTGATATGTATTGCAATTTCACTCTCAAATTGATATCATTTGTTAGTCTTATACCTCATATGAATCAACCTTTCTTAGATAAATTATCTAATAAACCTATATATAAACTAGAACTCCTACACTAATGCACTATAACTCCTAAACTAATGCACTAACACTATAACAAACTAATGCACTCATTATAACTCCTAAACCAATGCACTATAACACTCACTTCATTTACAAAAGGAATCCTAATCTCCTAAATATCACAACAATACATCTAAAGTCATTAAGAAAACACCCACATCAATTCTAAAGCTACAAACTAGGTCAAGGTATCCATATCTCTCATCTAAAAGCACTCAAACATCCTCTCTCCAAGTATTTTAGTGAAAGCCAAGTCAAAGTAAACACGGTCAAAATAAATGCCAAATCTAATTTATCTACTAGATATCACATGCTAGGTGGTGAATGAGTGGTTTGAGGCATCTTGCAATAGTTCCAATGTTAATGGTGCACAAGGGTGCCCATAACCCTTCGATGTTTATTTTTAGGACTTAAAATCCACTACTTAGGGTCGATATGATGATAAGTGAATTTAGAGAGCCTTGCTTTACATTTACGACAACTAGAGTTTGGCATACAAATCTAGGGAGAAGACCAACATAGAAAATTACATTTAAGCTGATTTAGAGCTAGTCAAAATTGTATAGAAAAGCTAGGACCATATGGTATGATCCTTGATGTTTGGTATGGTTATCCCCTATGTGGATTTATAGTCACAATTCCTATCAGCAAAGGTTATTCATGTTTTTACTTTTGATTTCATTGTTGTACAGTCCCAAATCTTTCCATAAGTCACCTAAAATCATTTAAGTTCATCTATACATTTGTTTTGAGGTTTCAATTACATGTTATTTTGATTTTTGTATACTATATTTTCCTATTTGATCTAAATTAGTATTTCTATTGTAACATCTTTGTAAAATATTAAATCACCTCTAATATAATATAAAACCTTAATCAAATTGACTTAAAATTTAATTAATGGTTAAACATTTTGGTGAAACCCCTTTTGATCGAATGCTTCACCTAATCTAGATCTGCTTGGTTCCTTAAGTATTAGGTCCTGTTGATCTCTAAACCCTAGTTGATTTAGGTTTTCTATCTAGTTACATGCTTATTTTTCTAGGATTGTGATTCTTATTTTTATTGCTTCTCATCTGGAATCCTCTTAGAATCAAACTATAGATCAATTTTTTAATATCTTGAGTGATACCTCAATGAAAAAACTAATTCCTCAAGCTCCTCCATATTACATGTATTCATCCCGATACTCCTATTTTCCGTACTTCATCCATCCTACTTAGGATGTATCTTCTTATTGTGTTAATAATAATATAGTATCTCTTCCTCAACATACTTATTATTAATATGTATACACATATGTACAAGTATTTGTATAAAAACTTTAGTAAAACATATATTTAGTTGATACAAATATAATCTTAGTGTTTTCACTACCTCTCTTCTCAAGCTCTTGGCTTTTATTTCAAGATATTTATCCTTCCAACCTTTCCATCACAGGGCATAACAATGTCCCTGGTTAATTTAATTTAATTTTAATTAATTAAATCTAAGTATTATAAAGTAACTATTGTAATAAATGATGTATAAATGCTAACATACAATATGACACAAAAAAAAAAACATGTAAACTATGAAACCCTAAACAAGAGATAAAGAAAAGATGAGTTAGCTGATATTTGTGCAATCTTGAATTGATCTAGGTAGGGAGAAGGGCTGAATAGGATGTAAACAAAATCATAACTGATCTCTAAAAATTAAAATTTTGGAGTTCACAAACAAGGTTGGGAAGGGGCACCTGAGGAGGAGGGGCACTGGGCATTGATAACTGGATCTAGGCTCCCATTACTGTAAAGGTTATGAATATGGTTTTTTTATGTCACAAGGGTATCACAATTATTCCCTTTTGATCACCTAATAGTCAATCCTAGATTACTAAGGTACTTGTAACCTCTGAAAGATAAATTCACTTGCACAAGCCCACAAACCACATCAAACCTAAAGAGGAAAAGGTAGAATGGGGATTCATACTAACCCAAGAGTGAACTTATGACCAAGTGTTATAATATATCTTAGACACCATCATAGTTCTTGTGTGTGTGGATGGAATATAATATACTTCCCCTTCCTATATAGTGCATGTAGAGTTGATGTAGCCCTTATCCTTTGAATGGATGTTATATGGATACCTTTGAAGTGATTTAGTGCCTTTGGAATGCAAAGATGATGATAGTAATGCTTAGTACTTGGTCCTTGATTTTAAAAATGCTAAACTATGGTCCTTGATTTTAAAAATATAAACTATGTATTTATATGATTCCCTTATTCGAATTTCATAATTAAAAACTAGAAGGTTGATCCATAAGTGAAAAAGATGCCCAAAATATAAAAGATACCCAAAAGGAGCAGTAATGGTGAGAAATGGTTAAGGGCACCCAGGAGGGGATAGAAGCACATGAGCACTTTTTTCTTGGTTGGTGTTGGTGTATGAATCCATGAAATATAAACAAGTAAAGTTCTAACTAGGCTATATGGGTGTAAGAAAAATAAAAAAAAGAGACAAATAAAAGAGGCCAAAGATAGTCATCAATTACTAGTTTTCTTGCTTAGGAATCATGTAAATGATAGTATGCTTTTAAGACCTAGAAATATACCCAAGTGCATGATTTTGTGTCTACATTTTCCCCCACTTTATGTTGTTGAGTGAATACTCGATAACATAAAATAGATAAGAGATGTGTACTTTATGATATTGTGAGCGTCGATGAAATGCATGCTTTAGTGAAAAAGTGAAGAATGGAATGATTGAAAAAGAGAAACATGGAGACTAATAAAGGAAAGTGATCTAGGGGTGAAGCGTATGCATTTTTATATCTATATTGTTGTTATTTTATTTGTTGTGGTAGGATACTTCTTGTTGCATATTAAGGATGAACTTGCAAAAGAAAAGCGAAAAATGTTAGTCAAAGTCATGTATATGAAAAACTACTTGAGCTAAGTATGCAAAACTATGTAAAAGTATGTAAAAAGTAGTAGTGAAGGAAAGTGTGCACCTAATGGAAAAGAGTGTAAAGGATAAAAAATGTCTTGAAATGCTACAAAGAGTGAGCTTTTTTTTTTGGTGATCTCACACCAATAGTGTTTTTTGGGCGATCTCACACAATAGCAATTTTTAGTGATTTTTTAGGTGATCTCATTCCAAGTGAATTTTTTTGGGTGATCTCATGCCAAATGTGATTTTTTGGGAGATCTCACGCCTAACAAAGTGTTGGGGAGAGAGGTATAGTTTTACTCTCCATTCATGAATCTTCCCAATAAACACCATTATAGATGGTGCATCCCAAAAATTTTTATGTTTTTCTTTTTATCATGATTATTCTAATTAGTTCCAAATTAATTTCAATTATAATGGTTGAAGTAGATAGAATGCATTCTGTAACTCGAGGACTATGATTGTAACTATAGAATTTATTTGAAGATTTTTGTAAATTGTGATAATTTGAGAAGATTTATGTATCTTCCCCTAGGAAATTAGAACTCAGGAGAGGTTAGGAATGCCCAAGTGCTAGTGTGTGAGTCTAGGAGTTGGTGTTTACATCAGTAACCTAAGTCTATTTTCTAGGTCATTCTGTGACTATATACCTATGTTGATTATGTACTCTATTCATCTATGTTATATCTCTAAGTTGTTGTAGGGGTGATTTTTTCACCCAATGTATGCCCCTCATTTGGGGTGCATGAGACATCGGTAGGAGGATACAACCCAAATGAGAGGACTTAATGCCATGTCTTTGAAGTGATAATTGCACTAGGGGTAGGGGATGTGCATGGTAGAAACCAAGGAACATGTGAACAAAGTGGTTAGTAAAATGTGTTACTACAAATGAAGGTAGCATGAAAATAGAAGACAATGTAGCAATCAAGTGTGCAAACAATATAGATCGTGAAAAATAGGTTTTAAAGATCGTACATCACTCACAATGTCACGAGACAGTCAGGGCCGAATAAGCCAAAAACATAAAATGATCATAGAAAACATAGGGCATAGCCTGCAAAAAATGGCATATAATAGCAAACAATGGTAAGAAAAATGTATCAAACAACCATGGTGGCATATAGTCCTACAAATAAAATGCTACACATGAAGCACCCGTTAGCATGTTAGATTTAGATAAAAAGTATGTTAAGAAATTTATGTATCATTGCAAAGTAATGTGCTAGTAATAATATGAAGTATTATATGATGAAATAATAGCACATGTAATGTGTGAGAGTAATAAAGGTAGATGCCCCCAAGAGCCTCAATGGGACTAGAAAAGGATACATTACCGAACATCATTACAGCTTACGAAAAGATGTAAGAGATTTGTATTCACTCCAAAATACCAAGTGAATGTGCATGTGTGTATATATAAATATAATGAAATATTGAGACTAGAATAGTAAGAAAGTGCATCATGTAAGTAGTATAAGCAAATAAGAGTAAGTGCAACCAATATATGTAAATGCAATGTATGAGTGTGATGGAATGGTATGCAATATGTGAATATGGAAGGAGTAACATGCCCCCTAGAAGATGTGTATGAGATGAGGTTCATTTATAAAATACCCTTCAACAATAAAGAACAAACCATAGAATGAGAGCGTTTCATCGAGAAATGGTTTGAGAATGTGTGCAAGAATGATAGATCATGAAGCATAGAGCATGAAGAGTGAATGTATTGAGGTTCATTTCATATTTAGAACCTCACCATTCGAGTATGAACCATGGAACTAGAGTGTGTCATGGGTAATGATGATACCATGTGTTTATCAATATGTGTAAGAGTACTGAGAAAGGGTAAATGTGAAGCACGTAGTGTGATAGTAAATAATATATATAAATGATGATGTTAGGAGGGGCGGAGAAAGTGTGATGCCCCCAAAATATGTGAGGTGGAGAAGAATTGCGTAAACTCAAATAGGATATTTTCATTTTCAGGATCATATCAAATTGGAGTTGGATTAATGACTTGGTCAGTAATAATGTGAGGTTTATCATATAAAGATCATGCATGGTGTAAATTATACATGCCCTTGGCATATTCTTCATCAGTAAAAAGTAGTTGTGGAAAATCGTGTGCATACCATTGAGTGAGATTTTGAGTATAGCCAAAAAAATAATAATTAAAATAAATATGTATCCAAAAGGCATGGGAAATGTGATATTAGTATGATTAGGTTCTAGAGTGCCACCAATGTAGTCAAGCTAATATTTCCCAAGTGTGAGTGGAGAGGAACAATGAGTGCATGGAAGGAAGACTGATAAATGGAAGACACAGAGGACATAAGAAACAATAATGATTACACATATGTGATAAAGGTGAGGAGAGTGAGGTGGAGGGATGAAATCAACAAGTGTGAATACTAGCCAAGTCAAGCCATCATGTGAGCAAACAATGTCAAAGTAAGTACAGTCAAATGTAATGTGAGTCACCAATAAGAGTTATGTATGAAAATATTGCATATAAAGGGGCGTATCTGTGGAATAGAGGCAACTTGGGGAGATAAAAGAGGTAGTATGATGTCCAATGTATGTACAATTCCCTGAAAAGGTATCATGGCATTAGTGGAAGGAGGAGGTTTATTAAACTGATATTTACCAAGTCCAATAAAAACAAAAGTATCCTGGAAGTATGACTCATCAATTTTGATAGGAGTAAATTTAAGATTGTGTAATGTGTCATCACTCTATGAAATTAGCCTCATCATTGAAATCATTGGTGCTAGCATTATCTTGTTAGATAAAAGTATTAAGGATATTGGTTGGAGTAGAGCTAGATGTAGGAGTGAGATGGTCCATGAAAGGTGAAATAGTGGTAGCTATGGAGGTAGACAAGGTATGCGATAGGATATCATTAGTATGGGTAGGAATGGATGATGTGCATGCAAAGGTAGAAGAAGGATGCAACACACTAGACTGACCAACATCATATGTATTAATATTCTAGTATAGAGTAGGTTGTGATGGAGGGATGGGCATAGTGGTGATGGGGTCGATGCAAAAAAAATTGAATGGGTCAAGGTTCAAAAGAATGGTATGCTCATAACCATCATGTAGGAATTTAACACATCGATGAACTATAGAGGGAACAACATGCATTGCATGAATCTAGGGTCTGCCAAGTAAGCAATTAAACTAGAATGTGGCATTGATAACAAAGAATATAGTAGGAGAAATTTTAAGTCCAAATTGTAGAGGTAGGGAGATAGTTCCCATGCATGTGCGAGTAGTAGAATCATATCCATGTGAATGAGTTGAAAGAATTCATTAATTAAATAATCAATCATTCCAATTTTCCTCATGAGGGATAGAGCACATAGATTTATAGAAGAGTCATTGTCAATGAGTACCCACTTAATAGAGATGGAGCCAATAGTAGTAGTGATAAGCAAAGGTGTAAATGTATTTTCAGCAGTAGAGGGAGGGATATCCTCATCACTAAAAGATATAGCATGTGGTAGATTTTTGAGGGATTGAATGAGGTGTGTAAAGGAAATAGGTGAATTATTGTTTTTAATGTGGATGGATCAAAGGGAGACATCTAATGTATGATGACATCGGGTGTGATAAGAAATAGATCATAAAGATATATTTTAGCCAGTGTATTATTAAGTTGCTCAATGATGTCATAACCCTTAGAGGTGGTGGTAGGAAATGTAGGAGTGATAGGCGGTGGGAAAGAGATGGGTGGAGCCGTAGGAGGATGAGTGTGGTGGGTGGTGACTACATTGATGGTTGGATTAGGCATTGGAGTGATGAAGTGAGGAGGATGATGAGTATGAACTTGCATAAAATCGTAGTCGTAATAACCAACCGCCACAAAACTTGGTAGGAGTAAAGGAATGATATGAATATTGATCCATGAATTCATAAGAAGGATATTGATTATAATGTATTTTCAGAAGGTAGGGTTTGAGTGATTGGGTTCACCAAATGATTTAATTTAATTTGAATTAATTAAATCTAAGTATTCCAGAGTAATTATTGTAGTAAATTATGTATAAATGCTAACATACAATATGCCACAAGAAAACAAACATGT
Source organism: Taxus wallichiana var. yunnanensis (assembly GCA_018340775.1). NCBI lineage: Eukaryota > Viridiplantae > Streptophyta > Pinopsida > Cupressales > Taxaceae > Taxus > Taxus wallichiana. The sequence goes on from CM031237.1 coordinate 378,069,581, forward strand.
AAAGTATGAAACCCTAAGCAAGAGATAGAGAAAATATGAATTAGTTGATATCCACATAATCTAGAATTGATCTGGGTAGGGAGAAGGAGTGAACAAGATGCAAACAATGTCGTAAATGACCTCTTGTAAAATTCTATAGCTCACAACAAGGTTGGAAGACACATAGGGCCTTAGTGCTTATGAATGGATCTGGGCACCCATGAATGTAAAGGATATGAATCTAGTTTCTGTTGTGTTGCAAAGGTGTCACAATTATTACTTGTTGATCACTTATTATTCCCTCTTAGATCGTCGAAGGTTCATGTAACCTGTGAAATATAAATTCACTTACACAATCCCACAAACCACATCAAACCTAAAAATGAAAATGTAGAATGGGGAGTCGAAACATTGACCCCACCCCATCGGTCACCTTGAGAGTAAACTTATGACCGAGTGATGCACTACATCTAAGAATCCATGTATTTATTTTGTGTGTAGAAATGATTCCCTAGGATGCCCTTGTGTAAGTTGCACCAGATAGTGGGATAGATTTAGAATGTAGAAATGTATAGTATGTGTGGATGGAATAGAATAGACTTACATTTCATATGCAATGCATGCATGGTTTATGCATCCCTTGTCCCTTGAATGTATGCTAGATGGATTCCTTGAAGTGTTTAATGCCTTTGGAATGAAAGCTTAGGTGATGATAGTAATGCTTAGTTCTTGGTCCTTGATTTTGAAAACATGACTCTGTATTCATATGATTCACTCATTTGAATTTCGTAATTGACAACTAGAAAGCCAACACATGACTAAACAATATGACCAAAAGATAAAAGAGACCAAAAATGAGCAAGTAGTGGTGAGAAATGGTCAGGGTCACCTAGAAGGGACAGGAACACCTGGGCACTTCTGTCCGGGCTGGGTGATATTTTCTAAAGCCATGAAAGATAAACAAGTAAAGGTTTGATTAGGCTATAGGGTGTGTAAGATCAAATAAAAAACATGAGACAAATAAAATATGCCAAATATAGTAATCAATTACTAGTTTTCTTGCTTAGGAATCATGTAAATGCTAGTATGCTTAAAGGACCTAGAAATGTACCCAAGTGCGTGATTTTGTGTCTACACTCATAAGGTTTTTTTTATATCACTCTACCCATCATTGTTGGCACTAATATTTTCCATGCAACTTTGTATGTTGTCCACAATAATCCTAATTACAATATCCTTCTCAGGAAACATTGGTTTTCTCCTACTCATATTTCCATGAGTCCCATTGGGATGCAATTTTACCACCACAAATATCTTAATCTACTTTCTTAGGACCCTCCCTTTTAAGTAAATTGCTAACCCCCAATTTTTAATTTAAGAAAAAGAAAAAATACTTCTTTGGTGAAGTTGGAAGTGAAGGCATGTTCGGGAATAATTGTTTTGTAGTGGAGCTAAGTGGCACTTTAATTTACCACCATTAATACATATAAAATTCTATGAAGGGGGTTTGGGAAAACCACCTTGACTACCCATGTGACGGTTCAGGAAAGGGGGTGTTCACCTAAACCTATCTTTTTTTGTTACGATTTTCTTTAGGTCATATTTTTTGCCCACCAAGGACACAATATCATCTTTGACCCTAATGTATTATTCTAATATTTCATGATTAATTTTGGAATTAAATTAAAAAAATAACCTCCATGTAATGAACCTTACATTCTTTTTTATTGTGCACTCCATAACATAAATCTATTTTTTTAAATGGTGTAAACATAAATTAATATATCCATAATGCATTTTCACCTATATTATAAACTAATTATTAATTTATAACTTATTATGTGACAAAGAAAAATAGTATGTGACACAATGAACCATTACAAAATGCACTTTCATGTAACAAACCTCGTGTAGGAATACAAATAATAAACTTGTGCAAAATAACACTTGCATATGATAAAAACATAGACTTGTGTGAGAAAAACTTGTGTATGATTAAGAATTTATAAATGCCTAATTTCGATAGTAATGGAGTAGTAATTAAATATGCAAATAATTATAGAATAGACCCAAGAAAATAAGTGATTAATATTTAAAACCCTAAGTGCAAAAGAGATAAAATGACTTAGCTATTTCGCAATTGGTCCAGGGCTATACTAAGGTGACAAACTAAAAAATACAAAGTGCATATTATCGCAATCAAACCCAAAAAGTTATAGATATGGATGAATATGCTAGGATGGGACACCTAGAATGGGTCAAGGGTGCCTACGGGCACCACAAAACTACTTTATGCACTGTGTATACTCAAATCCTCATGAAAACTCTTTTGTAGGGTCGCGATAAGTTCATTGTCCTTCTCTTATTATCACTAGTATGTCTCACAATGATCATTGATGTTACTAACAACCTATAATGAAAGAATGAACTTGAAAACCCTAAAATAACATCAAATCCTAAAAATAAAATAATGCAAATGAGGGTTCAAACTATCCTCAACTGTCAAATGAGTGATCTTACAAATGAGAATTGCACTACATTTCAAACCCAATGTATTTCTAGGTGTGCGTGTGTGGAATTGTGCGCTAGGTAACTCTTGTGCATGTCACACTTGAATAACGAGCAATAACTAGATGTAGAATATGCAAATAGATGTGTGCATGGAATAGAATGAACTCCCTCTCCTATGAATTATATGCATTCCCTTTCCCTTGAATGTATGCTATAATGGATGCTTGAATAAACTTTAGATGCAACCTTAGGTGGTGATAGCTAATGCTTAGTTCTTGGTCCTTTATTATGGTCACATGACTTTATATTTATATTATTCCCTTGCTTGAATTTCATAATTAACCTAGAAAAGAATGACTGCAAAAATGATAAGATGCCCAAATGGCTAGAAAGGACCCAAAAGATGTGAGTAAAGTACAAAGAGGTCGGGGTGCCCGAAGGGATGGGGGCGCCTAATGCTAGTGTCCTGGTGGGTGATGGTATCTAGACTCATAGAAAATGAAGAGTCAATGGTCAAACTAGGAAAGAATATGTGTAAGACCAAAAGTGGTAATAAAAGCAAAAAAATATGGCCAAAAACATGGGTTAATTAGTAATTTTCTTACTTAGGAATAATATGAATAGTAGTATGTGATCATGGCTAGATAGATATCCAAAGTGCGTGATTTTATGTCTATAGTGTACAACTATAATACATTGTATTTGGGTGATACATGATTGTAAGTGAACCTAGATACTCTTGCATTGACCTCTTCTCAATGATACTCATAAGAATCTAGCAATGATGAACATCCTTATCCTCCTATTATATGAAAGGGTCAAAGTGCTCTATATATAGGTATTTAGTTCCACTAGATCCCATTGAACTAAGGACATGTTTTGACCTATGTATTGATATCCAAGAGTAGTATAAGGAAGTAAGAACTATTTTTTGATAAGTCTCATTATTTTACATGAAGAATATAAAATATATATTGTAGATTGAATCATTGATATAACCTATTGAAAATAATATTGAATCCCTGAAATTCCATACTACAATTGAAATATATAATTTTGGGAGTTTCATAATTTCACATCAAAAGCAAGATGAAGATTAAATTGAATGAGGTCATGTTATAGAGCAACCCAAAGGAGGTTCATCCTTAATCCATCCCATACCATTTAAAATGACTACCCATTTCTAGGGCTTCCTAGCTTTAACCATTTTTTTGATATCTTTGAATCTTCATACTAAAATCATGTGATATCCTCATCCATGTAAATATTATCTAAAATATGGAAAATAACTATTTTACACCATAGTGCATGAATCATATCTTGAGATCTATCGAAAAAAATGACAAGGTAATGGTCTTGAATAAACTAAGCTCTTTCTAGGATGATGCCCATCTGTCCCAAATTATTGTGATTATTTTTTTGACTCAATTGAATTGCTTTGTTACTTTAATTTTCTAATTTGTATATTTAAAGGACTTGCTTTTCCTCTATCTCTTATCTTAAATTTTTTCTTATATTACTACATCCACAATTTTTGGAGTATGAAGTTATGATTTCCTTAACCAATAACAATCTATGTTCAAGTGGTATCCACATATTTGATCTTAGAAAAAGGTATGTTTTGTCTATAGGATTTCAAAAACATGTACCTGAAGGGTTTCAATATCCCAAGTGATTCAACTTGACCACATAGAATGCAATAGATCACGGGTTGAGGCCCTAAGATGGGTAAGAAGTAATAAGATCTATAGTTCCTATGAGCACGGAGATTTTTATAACAACATTTTAAATAACAATTGAGAAAAATTAAGACAAATAAGAGAAAATATTATTTGTAGTAGAAGAAAATCAGTACCTTAATACAAGAAAAATAACAATGTGTGAATTTTTTTAAGCAATCCACATTTCCTCTATAAACCAAGTGATGTTATCACCTCTATCTATAAAGATATACAAATTAATGTATTTTTTCACGTGTTAGCAATTTTTTGAGAGAATAAAAAAGTCTTGAAGTAGTTATATTATTTTGTAAATAATCAACATATTACGTATTAGGTGTTTTCACATTGGAGTTTTAAATATTAGTCAAAATGGAACCAATATTGATATAGAAACATTCTATGCTCAAGGTAATCTTGCACAAGTTCTCGCTAAGTATGGGTGTACTCAAGGATGGAAGACACAACAAAGTGAAACAATGATTATGTAGAGGATTTCCGTAATAGATAGAGGAGGAGAACATAATGTGCATAGAGTGTGCAATAGGAGAAGGCGTGAAATAATGCATGGAAGTTTGGAAATATGTGGAGTAGAGTGAGGCACAAATAATTTTGCAAATAAGAGAATAAGAAATGAAACAAGAGAAAATGATGCACATTGGTGCACGAATGTATTTTGGCACATAATGGATGAGTGGAGGGATGTGAGGATTACAAAGAAGGAACATGGGTGTTGTGACAAGGTCTAGAAGGTAGCAATGCACAAGAAAATAGGTATAGGTGTAGCTCAAAACCTTTAGTGTGTGGAATAACATAGAAGAGGTGTGACAAAGAATTTCATAAAACATGGTGCATAGATGACTTTATAGTTGATAGAGCATGTTGGGAAAGTGAGAAACAAAAGCTAACAAGGGTAGATGATCAGATGTAATGGCCAAATAATCCCATCTACTATACTGACATGACATAGACATGTTAGCACCTATGTGAAGGTATACTAAGGTATTAGTGACACTAGATAGGGGTAGGAAAGGTAGGACACATCTAGAAGGATCCAACTCACCAAAGTAACCCCAAAGTTCATTTATAAAAGGAGGTTAAGTTTACAATTTTGAGGGGTTTGATGGGTATATGTTGCTTGGTCAAGGAGGATAAATCCAACAAAGAGTGGATAACTAATTGTAGGTCATTAGAGCCAAGTTAATATTTTAACCATTCTATCTTAGGTCCTAAAGAAAAAAACACCAAGAGTTTATAAAAGATCCATTAGTGAGTGTGTGAGATCCTTAGAGTGTAACTCCATCTAGATGTCTTCAAGGCCTTTGAAGAAATATAAGAGACCTTTGTATTTTATTTTTGTCGTGTTGTATCATTATTAGTATTAGAGAAGGCTACTTTCCTACAAGGATAAGAATAAATGTTGGTAAAATGTATAAAGTGAGGCATCTATCAAGGATGTTGTGTTTGAGCTATTGAGAGAAATGTGGGTAGAGAATACAAAGATCTTGGAGTGCAATTATGAAAGAGTTGGAGGAGATGAGATGCCATATATAAGAGGTGAAGTAGATTTGACAATGATGAGAATCTTGAAGGAGATAATGGTGGAGCTCAAATGTGTAAGGACCAAACTGGAGGAGGAAGACTATCAAAGAGGTCTTGGAACTTGTGACAACAATGAAGGAGAAGATAATGTAAATTAATGTACATCATATTGATAACAACCAATCTTAATGTTAGGAAAATTAAAATACTAATTTTTGAAAAAATGGACATTAGCTATATTACCTCATAATTCAAAATTTTTTTTTAAAAACGCCGATAAGATTATAGTCCGTTTGCACCAATTGATATCTTTGGTCAGAAGATATCCAAATCTATCTTGGGATATTTTATTTTGTATTTTTTTGAGTAATATTTTATTTTTATGATTTTTTCAACCCAAGACACTTTAAACAAATGATTCAAATCCTAATAATGCTTTACAAATTTTATTCATTTCACGGCACTATTAGTAATAATGTTAACAAGCTTAGAGAAAGTTTCACATACCCTATTTGATAATGTAAAATTCTCCACTTAATTGTCCCCCACTTGGTGCACTTACTACTAGCGGGAGACACTTTAATGTTAGGAAAATTACTTGAAATAATCATTCAAACCCATCACCTTCTTAAGAATCCAAAATCTTGTATTTCAGCCCAAGACACTTTAAAATGAAAATTTTGAGCAAAATGTTAACGAGCTTGAGAAACACAAAAAAACTCTAGATTCAAGATTCACTCCAAAAATGAAATTTTGAGCAAAAAAGACACAAAACCAATTTGTTCCCAATTTTGGCCCTTTTAGCTACTCACCAAGTTTCAAGATCCAACTATGAGTCCTTGTGTTTTTATTCTCACTCTACCATTTAAGATAGGTCTTCACAATTAGCCCTAGATGCATACAAGCCTTGGTGCCTAGAAGAAACCACACACATTTATACAAAAATAATCAATGTTCCAAATACCCTTTTCCTCCTTCAAATCCATGCTAATTTTCACACTCAGACTCCATGCACAACATACAAAACTCAACTTTCCCTTCTGTAGGTCTCTAATAGGTCTACATCTAGGGTTTTGATTGGTTTCTTAGGGTTTTGAGAAATTATATTGTTTACCAACCTTATTTCCACCTAAACACATATAAAACAAAATTTCTCAATCTCATTCCATTTCTCAATTACCTTATATCATCCTTCTAGCTAAGTTTTTCCAATTTTAACTTTTTAGGCCTCTTCTTTGTGTTGGACACTAACATTCCTTAATGTTCTTTTCAATTTCTATAATATTTTTTAATATTTTTCCCTCTTTCTCACAATTTCATTGTTTTCACCTCATCTCTTAATAACCACCTTATTCCATTCTTTTAGTGTCTTCCATAAGAATGATGATCACATGATTATTTATATTGTCTAGGCTTTCAAGATTGCCCAATGGGAATTTTATGGGACAATTTCCACTTTTCTCTTTTATATGGTTCTCATATAAATGTCACAACCTTTAAAAAATTCTTTAAAATTAATAACACCTCCATTTCAAGCTATGTGAACACCGCCTTGTTAAATTTCTCTCCTCGGTACTTATTTGCTTGATGCTTGCAAGATTGTCACAATGTCACTCACATAGGACTGTGCATACATTTAACACTATGTACCTATTAAATTATTCTATAAACTTTATTACTCTTCTCAAGCAATCCCACAACTATTCAAAAAGTTCCCCTAAAATTATAAGCATGGATTATGTCATTTACTTCTATAAGTTTTTAGGTATGCCTTGTAGGTCACTGAGACTATGTTTACATGTTCTCTTAACCTTCTTATCAGTTTTACACTTCTCCAAAATAAACCAACATTTCTCTCCATTATTTTCACACCCAAAAAATTTAAAATAGAAATTAGAGGGAATTTTTTCTCGTACTTGTTTAGATTATATTTTCATATCCTTCTTAGAACAGGGTATACTCGGGAATGATTGTTACAAAGGTTTAGGAAAGTTCCCTTAGTCCATTCACTCTAAAATTTCTCCCACATCTCTGACCCATGCTCAAGCTCATATGTAAAAAGTTTCAAAAATTTCCATTGGCTATTTTTCAAGTTAGACAATTTTTCCTATGTTGAGAAACCCTAGGTAGGGTCTTAACTCAAGAGGAGGTTATTATGAGTTATTAAGTACAAATTTCCTTTTCAAAATCTCTAGTTCATTGGTAAGTTCTATCATTGATTAATCCCTTAAAAAATTGTTTCACCACACAAAAACCTTTGTTATATAGTGATGTTGGTCTAAAATCATCGGGTGGGCAGATCTATGGATAGACGAGCCAACATTGTGCGGGGCATAGCCCCTCTTTGAGACAACAAAGCGAAACTGGTTTATTGCTATTCTACTAGCAGGAATCTGTGCAAGTCTCACAATATTCTGCCTTCGGGGTTTGGGATCTCATCCCAGTAGAGGTGCTTCCAACTGTGAAAAGAAAGGAATGGAGAGAAAGACGAGGAAAGAATGGGTTCGAAGGGAGAAAAGAAATGAATTCCAAAGCAGAAAGGTCAGAGGGTTTATGTTTTGGGATTGGTAATAAATGGAGCCAAACCTACTTGCATAAACAAACAAAGCAATACTGATGAACAAATGACAAGAAAGTAGAGATAGATCCAACAGAATAAACACACAGATCTGACATAAGAAAGATCAGATGCCCATAACACACATATTCAGCGCAAATTCTTAATATTTGTATTAATGTTTCTTCTGTTACAAAAGGTACAAAGCCTTTTCTTCTCACTTCTATTTTTTATCTAAAAGTGTCCACCACCGAATACAACAAGTATTCAAGTATTTATAGAAGGAGGAGAAGAGAGAAGGCAAAAAGAAACCAACAACTAATTACAAAATTTACAAAATATCTAAAAGTCAACTATTGACTTTTGGGACAACTTGGTGGATGACAACATCCCATGGTGCAACATGGATGATGTCATCATTTGCGCCAACATACTTTTAGATATTTACAAAAAGAAAGCCAAGAGGAGGAAGGCTATTCGTCTCATCGTTCTCGCGGTTGGAAGGGAGTATCTTGCTTCTGCTCAGGAGAGACAATGTGGAATTGAGCCCGGTACTCCATGAATTTACTGACCATCGGCTGAAGTTGATCCTGGGCAGGACCCTTGGTATGATCACCGATGACCTCGCAAGTCTCCCGTTCATCTCTGAGTTTTTCAGGGAGCTTGAAATATTCATTACTGCCTCCATCAGGTACCCCACAAAATCACGGCAGGCCAGAAGGTTATTGATGGATTCAGTGTCAAAAGTAACTTCTGGCCCTAATCCTTGCGAGACAATCTCTTTGAAGATCCGGATGGTTTCATCTACCTTCCTCAAGGTGAATGATGGAGTGAGAAAGCCCGGAGACATCCTTAGGAAAATTTTCTCCATTTGATGCATTGCATCCAGGGCTTCCTCCTTGACCTTGTCTATCTTCTCCAGGACAAATTCCATCTGATCGACCCGATAGTCCAAAGCAAGGATTTTGTTGGGTACTCTGGGGTGATCAAAGATGCCAAATTTAACTAAATCATCGATTGAGCAGTGGAGCATCTTCTGAATGTCTCATGTTGCAACCTAGCATGGTCCAACTCTTCGGAGATAGGTCTTGCAATCACCTAGAGTTCCTTGTTCACCCGACCAATGTTCTGATATAACTCGGTGAACTTGACAATTACTTCCTCGCTGTCTTTGAGGATCTGGTCTCTCCAGGTGGATACTACCATGCCTTGTTCGCCAATCTTGGCGTATTCATTTATCTTATCTTGGATAAGGGCCTCAAGAGTTTCATGGCGTTGTAGGAGGCCACCTGCCCATTTTCTGCAGGGCGTGGAGAAGATGCTTATTCTACTCTTTTAGTAGCCTCTTCTCTTCCTTTGCTTCTTGAAGCTTCTTGCAAAGGGCATCCACCGCAGATAGGGCCTCTCCTTGAAGGCTCTCGGATGACGTTCCCATTGTGACCTGTGTCACTGTATAATCTGTAGGGGACATATCTTTTTCATCCTTTGTAGGATCAAGATATGCAATCTCCGTCACTCTTTCTCCCGATGCACTCTGAGAGAAGCGGGTTATAGGATTTTTCTTCTTAGCCCCTTTTACTTGGGATGATGGAGAAGTCCATAGGTGCAATGGGGAATTTCCTCTTATGCTGACTCAGGTGCTGGGAGATCCATGCTAGACTTAAGGGAGTGGGACCAGAGGTGGAAGAGGGAGCAGCTGCAGTGGATGAGGGGAAATGGGTCGAGACACTTGGTGGCAACATTGAGAGAGAGGCCAAGAAAGTGCTCATGGGAGGAAGAGACACTACAGGGGAGGTAGTCATGGGAGTGGAAGGGAGCTGAGAGATGAGAGAAGAAATGGTGGGGGACAGCTCCGCGAGAGAAGAGAAAATGGAGGAAGAGGAAGGGGGAATAGTAGAAGATGGGGGAGAGGATACAACCAAAGGAATGGTTGCTTGAGTCACATGAGGAGGGGAAGGAGGAGAGGGAGAAGGGATGGAAGGAAACTCAATAGTTGTAGCAGTGGCAACATCCTGAGTGGATGTGCCTATTGGGACACTCTCCACCGCTTCTTTCTCTAGAGGTACCAGGGTTACAACCTGTTCTTGTGCGGTGGGAGGAGGGCTCTCAGGAGCTTCTTCTTGAGTGGAGCTTGATTCTCCCTCTTTATCTTTACCCTTGCCCTTCGGAAAATGCTTCGGCCTAACAGGTGCATTGCCCAAAGGGGACATGGTGAAATCTACTCCAAGGTAGATGAGGCCGTTCATTCTGCACCAATGCTCTGTGTGTTGTAATGTGCCCTTAACCCTCTCCTCAATGGTTTGAGGCACCTTTATCCTATCAATCTCGACAAACGGCTAGTTGTCCCCATCTCGTATCTAGATATACCTGATCAACTTCTTGATCGGTTGTTTGGAAAGCTTTTGGAACAATGGCCATGCCATATTGAATAATTTCTGCCAGGGCTAGGTGGGAGTGATCCTTTCTCCTGAGTTTAACCTCATGATACAGGTCGATGTAGACGTCCTCGATCATGGAACATGGATCGGATCGAGTTTTTCCTTTGGGAGGCAATTCCGTGGATCAAAGGTTGGCCTTGCCGGGAAATTGTGCTTTAGATTAAGCAGTTCCAGCTCTGCGAACATTTCCTGGGCCTTGGTGTGAGAAATGCAGGTGTACCTACCCACTGTGAGGGGGAAAGGAGTTCCACCCTTCTTCCTTTTCAGGCACTTCTCGTGATATGTTATGAGCTATCTGGACAGCTCCAACAGGATCAACTTAGGGCCTGCATACCTCGGTAACTTGGTGGGCTCTCCCAAGAAGTTAGCTGCCCTGAGATAGGTGAAAGTGGGGAATTACATAAATAACGCCCCCCACTTCTCGGTTGCCATGACTATGCTCTTGGTCATTCGACTGTGAGTCATATTGGGCCTCAATAGGCAGATGATGTCGTAGAAGAAGGCATCATTGATCTTGGTGAATTATGGGATGCTATTCTCCAGCTTCAATTCTAGGTAGTATTCATATATTTTTACCTAGGGCCATACCCGCATCGGCTCAGTACTGAGATAGTCCCTCTCTGAGGCTATAGCGTAGACTACGTAGGAGTTCATGTAGAACCTCCCCATTGTGGTGAGTTGTTGGAGCTGCTCAGAGATGGTGCTGCTGATGATTTCGCCCACTCGAAATGTTGATCAAGCACGTTCTTATTCATTGTTTCCAGATACCTGAGCATCCATTTGTGGAAGTAATGGGCATCAGAAAGCCCAAACACCCTGCTTAGGAATGTGATGGTATCACTCAGTTCCTCAGAGAAATTGCTGTGGTGAATAACCTACGGCCACCTGGTTATTACCTTTTTATTTTTCAGGTACACCTCATTCATTAACTGGGTGCATTTGTCTTCGTTTTCCTCCCATGCCTTGGTGCAGTCTTCTTGGCTTACAACCATAAAATTCCAGTGGTGGGGAATACCTAGCATAATCTCGAAGTTCCGGAAGTGAGGTTGATTATGACCTCGCCCTTTTCATTCTCGACACACCTTGTGTCTTTGTTATAACAGCGGGCCACCACCATCATAAATTCATTATTTACTACACTAACGGGGATTCCCCCAGCGAAATGTAGACCACTACCCACCATCTTGTCCATCTAAGGACTACCTGTGACTCTCCTAGTTCTAGCCCAAAAATCCTCCATGTCGATGTGGCCAAGTTCGAATCTCTGATGTCTAGGTCACATTCTACTGGGACTCGAGCATTTTGACCCTTTGATATTTGTATTTCATCTCTTCCTCCGCGAGTTTGGCCTTATCCTTTGACTTGGTTGGCCTTTTGCTTGATGTAGACATATGCGAATCTGAGTTCAGTTGTTGATTTGCAAGAAGAAGGAGTGAAGTCCAACGCAGAAGAGCCATGTTAGCTGTCAGATCTTCCATCAAAGCTTTACAGAATGAGGAGTTAGTAATTTAAAAGCCTCTAGGCGTAGGGCACAGGAAAATTATAGGGTGCAGGGGTCAAAAGTATGGCGCACTAAAACAGAGTGTTACAAGGAAGAAATCAGTGCCAAAGGGCACAGGGCGCATAAAATTTACACATAACATCAATGTTGTTGTAGACAAATTTGCTTTGTGCTAATACTAATTTTAAGGTTTTAAACCTCATGGGTGCCACAAATAAGTTTGGTGTTGCATGGGAGTAGGATGTGCCAATGGTGCAGATATGGGACATGTTGCATGCATAACAAGTTTGTTTGGCGCGCCTAGAAGGATTCATGCTGCGCAGGGAGGAAATTAGGGACAGTGCCCTCTTGGCGTGACTGTGTTTTTTGTAACAAAGATGGCGATTGCGCCAAGAGAAAACCACGGGTGGAAATGATAAATTTTAGGTTTTCTCTCCTTTTACGATTTTTAGGCCTCCTTCAACATGAATTTTGACAGTGAGGGGAACACAACAGAGAAGATATGGGTTCATTTTTTGGGACAAAGCCCTCCAGGCCAACAGATCTAGAATGAGGGGAAGATTGGTTTGGGGGGAAGCCACTTAGGTTTATATATCTAATCAATAGCAAGCAAAAGCATAGCAGAGCAACAAACAAAACCCATAAGAAAAGAAAGAGCCACTTACTGGAGATATATAGACTGGAAGGAATGAAGTGGGGTCCACGAACGTGACACGAGGATGACAGAAGCGCAGTGTAGAGAAATAAAGTTTTCACGTGTTTTTCAATTGTGAAAATGACAGGCGGATGCGCCTATATATATAGAAAAAGCGCAATAAATGTGCCACCAAATTTTGTGAAGGGCACACCAAAAAGTATGTCAACATGAAAATATTTTTTCCCTTTGGCGCGGTTATGCATCTGTCAAGAAACTATCTGCGCCTTTGGCGTAGATTCAGGACTATCAACATGGGATTTTGAGTGCTTTGGCGCACCGTTTAAGGGCGCAACATTTTTGTTGTTGACATGTCGGCGCATGCGCCTTGGCGCAAGCAAGAAAGGCACATCATGGGGAGGCGCAACAATTGTTGTGTTAACATTCCAAAGGGTGTGCCAAAGGAATACAAGGGGGCGCAAATAACTTCCGTGTTGCATGAACAAAATGTGTGCCCAGCCAAAAAGGGACCAAAATGACTAAGTTCAAAAACTAGATTTTCCCGAAAGGGATTTTACACCATTTCGAATGCTGAGGGACCTTGACGAAGGACCGCGAATTTTTTTTGGGATGATTACCTACAAAATTTCCCTTGTCAATTTTGCAGGATAACAAGTGATTAATCTACTTATACCAGTCTCCAACCCCCAAATTTGTGTCTTCACTATTTTACTATTATTAGATTCCTTGAATTTGAATTGGTGCTATTATTTACAATGACATGTCACCTATCAATATTCTCTCTTCTATAATGTCAATTTACACACATGCTCTAATCTTGACAACTCTTAGACATTCATTCATTGGTCCCTAGATGCAAACTCAAGAAAATATGACTGTAATCAATTTTTCTAACACCAAACCCTTGCTCTCATTTCTTAACCTTGAACTTGTATTTTCACAACCTCAATACAACTTGTACAATTTCTAAATCATTTGTTAATTTCATAACTCTCTTAACACTTCTTAACAATCCTACAATAGTTCTCAACTTATAAAATTTAGTGTTATTACCTCCACTATGTCAACTTTTTCTCTAATGACATGATTCGTTTATACTTTATGGATATTATTTCACACTTCCTCCTTACCCTATAATCTTGCATAGACCTCCATTAATGGAAATAACATTCATTATTCAACAATAAATCATGTTCAATCACAATGCATCACATATATGCCATAAAATAGAGAAAATATATTCAAGAAGGATCCTTTATCATTAATGAAACAAAGAATTCATATCTCCTTGAGCTTCTTGGGTTTGATACAGGGTTTTTCTTCCCTTTTTTACCACTTTATCTTCCTCATACCTTTCATACATCCTTATCAATTTGAATACACTTCATAGTAATGAAGTATTAAGAAGGTAGTTAGGGTATTTGACCACTAACTCGCCTAGGAATAGTCTAACTAAGTGAGTTAACACCTAGGTGGAGTTGAGTAGGTCAAGTTATGATAGAAAACATGTCTCATGACCCATCTAAGTCATTTATTACACTTTCACTAACACCTAGGCTTAAGAACTACTAACTAGACATTTGAAAATTCAAACTTGTGGTTTTGGAGGGAAACCTCACAAAATCCACTTATTAAAAACAAAGGGGTCTATATGGACTAATTTCATCACTTAGACCTCCAAATGGACGTCTCATACACCTTATTTCTCTAAATCACACCAAAATTGCCTAATTACAATGATGCTCGTCTATAAAAATGCGTAAAGAATCCATAAAGGAATCAAAGAGGAGTCAACAAAGTGCAAGAATGTGAGGCATGTATGGAAAACATACGTGATGTGAAGGGAAAAAAATATCATTGGAGATTCGATGAATGAATAAGAAGCATTACATAGGGATTGTATGAGAAATGTGAGAGAGAAGGAAAGTTAAAAGAGAAGTGTCTTGGTGAGAAGAGTGATGTTGGAGCATAACTTCGTGGAGACCATAACTTTTAATTTGACCGTCGATCATCTTGAAATTTTCCAAGGTGGTAGATCTTGATTAGACATATTTCATGAACAAATTTTTCACAAGGTTAGGTATTATTCCAACATATTTTTAGGGACAAATTACTTCGTCTAGTGGTCTAAAATTGACTCTAAACTTTTTTTATTTTGTCTCGAATTTAGAGTTTTATTTTATTTCATGTTTCTTTATAGAACAAGACAAGATTTGGCTTAAGACTTCATTTATGAAGGAATATTTTTAATGAAAATTTTGGGGTCAATCCGAGGTGGTTTACTAGTAGGAATTTTTTAGTGTTTTATGGTTTCTTAGCATTTTAGGGTATTTTTGATAGCTAGTGGGAAATAAAAGGAAGATTGTAATGTTGTAAAAGATTAGTTTGGATTTAGGAATGAGGAAAAAAATATTTTTAAGCTTCTAGTTTTTTTTCAAAATTGTGTGTGTGATTTGGAAGAATTTCAACCTCTTGCAGCCATATCCACATCAATTGGTATCATAGTAGGATTTGGATCTTATGGGAACAATGAAGGTAATATATATTACATTTTTATGTGTGATTTGTTACCTCTATTTTATTTAAGCATGGATAGATGATGGAGAGGAGGTTATTCCAAAATTAATATGCATATGTAGGAGCTACAGAGACACATTTTTGAGCTCACATTAGAAGTTACTTTCCTATATATGCAGACATGTAAATGGGGATGCAGATCTAGATAGTGAAACTAAATAATTACCTCCATTAAGGAATGAAGGAATAAATTAATAAGACAATGAGTGAGATGAGGAAGTATTGAATGAGATCCCATTTGAGGAGAGAGCGATTCAATATTTGTAGGGAAGGAATGGCAACACCAAGATTAATGTTTTTGATTATGGTGGAGGGTTACAACTAGAGGATTTGATTGACTAGCAAAATTGCATGGAGAAATTATTTTAGTGGAAAAAAATTTAGAGGAGAAGAAGGTTAAGTTTGTATGCATTAAGTTCACCATAAATGCATTAATCCGGTGGGATCATGTGTAAAATGAAAGATAAAGGAAAGGAAAGGAAAAGATCTAATACTAGAATAAAATGGTGAAGAAGTTGAAAGAAAAATTCCTTCTTGTAGATTATGCACATACACTATTTCAAGGTTTAAAAACCTAATACAAAAGGATCTCAACATTGAAGAGTATAACAATGAATTTTACAAATGATCAATTGGTGTGGAACATGGAGAGTCTAGAAAAAAACATACTACAAGGTATGTAAATGGGTTGAGTTATACCTTAAAATATGAATTGAGTATGCTCTGGATCCATAGCTTAAATGATGTTTATCAACTTAAATTTAAATTTTAAGAAAAGAACAAGAGGAGTAATTTTATAAGAGGAGTGAAAAGAGGACCATCCTCATCTCCAATGAGAGGGAGAGGTAGATTTGATTCCCTAAAAGGTGAATCCTCTAATGTAGAAGGGTAGGAAGATTCTAGTTAAGGCTGAGTTAACTACCGAGAGAGGTAGGGGTTTCAGAGAGGAAGAGGATATGGTGGAGGATGAGGTTTGAATAGCCCCCAAAGGTAGTATACATGTTACCTATATGGTGAATAAGGTAAAAATCTTTTGAGTGTATGCACTATCCTACATAAGATAGATGGAAAGTGGAACAAATACGAGTAAACTTGGTTAAAGCTAAAGAAGAAGAAAAAATTGAGTTTGTTGTAGAAATGGGTGAAACCATCATGATAAGGAGGAAAATGATAATCACAAGGAAGGATAAAGAACAAGATGGTGCTAGTGGTGATTCTTGGCTACGGAAAAATATCTTCCGAACAAGATGAACCTTTGGAGGGAAGGTATGTAAAATTATGATTGATGGTGGTAGTTGTGAAAATATGGTATCAACTCTGATTGTTGATAAAAAAGTTTTAAATGTGAGAAGCACCTATATCCCTATCACATATCATGGTACAAGAAAGGGAATAAGGTAACCATACATAAAATATGTGTAGTAAATTATTCGATTGGGAATACCTACAAGGATGAGGTGTGGTGTGATGTCATCTCAATGGATACATTCCATTTATTATTGGGGATGCCTTGACAATATGATAGAAATGTTAAATGCATGATGGAGGGAAGAATACTTATACTTTTGGAAGGATTGTGTAAAGGTGGTCATGTTACCATTTAAGGAAGAAGAGAAGCATGAGGGATTATTGGATACAAAGGATTTTGTTGTAGAAATGAAAGACATTGGTTGGTGCTATGAATTGATGGAAAATAATGTAGAAATAGAGGTCTTTGGTATACCCACTATGATAATAGAGGTACTAAAATAATACAAAAATGTTATACCAGACGAGCTACCAGATGGTTTACCTCAAAAGAGGGATATAAAAAACCATATTGATTTGATTCTAGGATCAGCCCTTCCAAATTAGGAAGCCTATAATATGAGATCAACAAATACTAGGGAGTTGAATAGGTAAGTTACATATTTGATAAAGAAGGGGTTAGTGAGAGAAATAATGATTCCATTTGCAACTCCAAAAAATTTGAATCCTATAAAGGATGGAGACTGGAGAATGTGTGTGGATAGTATAACAATAAATAAAATCATAATTAAGTATTGGTTCCCAACTCCAAGATTGGATGAAATGATGGATGTACTAGCAAGATCCCGATAGTTTATTAAGATTGATCTACAAAGAGGGTACTACCAAATCTGAATTTGTGAAGGGGATGAATGGAAAATGACTTTCAAAATAATATCTGGGTTATATAAGTGGATGGTGATGCCATTTAAGTTATCTAATGGACCTAGTAAATTCATGAGTTTGATGAATAATGTACTGCGAGAATATGATGGTATTTAATAGGACATTGGAAGAGCACTTGATGCATTTGAAAATGGTGTTATAATTGTTACAAAAAGAGAGTTTGTATGTAAATTTAAAAAGTGTAGATTTTGTAGTTTTTTTTGGGCTCTCTTGTTGGAAGCACTATAGATTTAGATAAGGGGCATGAATCATTCCT
The DNA here is from genome assembly GCA_018340775.1 of Taxus wallichiana var. yunnanensis. NCBI lineage: Eukaryota > Viridiplantae > Streptophyta > Pinopsida > Cupressales > Taxaceae > Taxus > Taxus wallichiana. The sequence goes on from CM031237.1 coordinate 378,087,508, forward strand.
ACAAATCCTATAATTCATTTATGATTTATCATTCATCATCATTTATGAAACCATTTAATTAACCATGAACCATATATGAGTTTACTTAAGCATAGAAACAACCATACACATGAGCAATAATATGAAAGTACACATAAACACAAAAATTAAGAGGGAAACCCTCACGGGGAAGAAAAACCACTAAAACATAAACATTATATTTTTATGCTTCAAATTTATTGAGCGTCAACCCATCAAGGAGCACCAACCCTACAAGGAGCACGAACCCATAATTTAGTGAAGTACTAACTCCACAAGGAGGCTACAACCCCCAGGATGAAAAAGGACTAACTCAGCCACTTGATGATGATGATATCTAATTTTTTTTTGCCACAATTGATGGAGATCTCTAATTCAACTCATAACCCCTTTCTCAAAATCACTCTATATTCTTCCTTCTCAAATTGTATTTCCTATAAACACTTACACACATGATGTTATACATTACTCAACCTAAAAACATCTGATCATCCTTATGTTCATGCCTTCATACGTGTAAAATAATATCCTCTAGGTCACACTTTTCACCCATGCAAGACTAACTCACCAAATTAGCTCAAATTTCACTTTTATATCCTTTTATTCCTTCTAACCCAAGAGATATCAGTCCCTCATCAAAATTTAAACCGATGAAACATAATTTCATTAAAATAAATAAATTACAATGGTCACACATGACCCATACAGGTTAGCCTATCCAAAAACCACTCACCATGCACCAAAAATCCTAAAAATCCCATCACTAGGATGAGAAAAATCCAATCGCATCAAAACCATGCTTATTAAAGCTCCCATATTCAAAAAACATGAGTACTATATCATAAAACAATCATACATGGTTACATATTTTCATTATCCAATCAAATTATTTCATTTAATTGGCACACTGCTCATTACCTTCTTAAAACAATTGTTTCCATCACATTGTCTTAACGTTTGGGCCTCAAGAACACCTAGAACACCTCAAATATGGCATGTGAAAACTCAATGAAAATAACATGAACTGTACATAACTTCTATCCAAGTTATAACTCATGAAACAACCTCAGGTTCAAACCACAAAAACATCACCCTTTATCAAAACATGCTGCCCAAAAATTAGTTTTGCAAACTAAGCTAGTTTTCACCCTTTCTGATACTTTCAATACCTATAAGTTATTTCAATAAATTCCAATTTCATCCCTATTAACTTTCCAGGTGGTATAAAATATCAACTCATCCATTTGATTCCTCAAACAACTAATTCTTTCAACAGTAAAAAAAATGTCCTGAAATCCAACATATAAACTTCTTCACAAATTGACCTCAAAGACACATCAAATGAACTCACCAAGAAACAATAAATACATAAATGAAAATATATCTAACTCCTCTTTCCATAACATATTATAAATCCTTCCAACTCTAGGTGTAAGGCCTTCAACCAAACCAATATTTGCAAACTACTTTTTAACCTTCTAGGACTCAAGAAATAACAATGAGCTCAACCTACTTCATCATACCAAAAATCAATTCCACCATCAAAAAAATTAATTTATCACACTTATAAATGATTCCTAAGCACTCATAAACCTTCACCGAGCTTGAAAACTCAAAATCATCACTTTACCACATGTAGCTACTTGCACCTTGCTAGAATAAGCATCCTCCAAACTTGACCTTCAAAGAAAAGGTCATAAATTTTACACACCTTGTAAAAAATACAATTTTTATATACCATTATAAATATCTTTGAACCATATTCACAACAAAACTTTTAACGAAGTCCTAAATCCCTTTATAGCTCTTATAATGTAAAATTTACTTAAAATACTCCAAACCGCCCCCAAAAAATAGTCCTAAATAGGACAAACTTTGCCATTTTTTATCCAAACCATGACCGTAAACCTTCATATATATCTATAAAAACTCAAGGGATAAAAATTTCATTTTAATCTTTACCTTCTTTGGAGAAATTTTCCACAAACTGAAACTCTTCAGAAACTAACATGTTCGGATGGGGCCCACATACTATCACAAGTACTATATTACCTTTATGGAAAGATGTAAGAGTCCTATACAACATTAAATAATAAATTTTACACTATAAATCAAAACAGACTCATTATACTCACTTTTCTACAATCTTCTCCTAACGAGGCTTTAATTAGGGTTTCAAACCACTTTTGCTTCTTAACGATCGTTCATAAAAATGTGACGATCAAACCACCTAATTATTTTTGTGAAAGATTAATAACTGAACTTATAAGTTATGCAAAATATTTAAGGTCCCCATTAGAATCATACAATTCACAACGAGCATCATCATAGGTCCACTTTTTCTCTAAAACCAATTTTACCCCAATTTCACCAAAACTTGCATATCTTCACATTTATTCGAACATTGACCTGAAAACTATCATGAATCGTAATGAAAACATCATCTAACTTCAAAAACTCACCACATAGACCAAATACATTTGCAAGTCTCCATCCACAAAGTGACTTACTTGTGTCAAACCGCTGCTTCTCACCTGCTTGCTTCCCACTGATCCTAAACACAACTAAACCACCGAATAACGACTTGAAACTCACCATACACCTCATGTACAATGAAACCATTCTACTAGCATGCTCTAACAAGACTTATTTGTTAGGATATAAGGGATAAAATATGTGGAATAATCCCTCACGTAATCGCAACAAGAGAAACTAAAATGTAGAAATTATTACGATCTCAAATAAAAGTGTAGAATAAAATAACACAACACAAAGAGATAGTATTTAATGTGGATCACCCAATTTGGGCTATGTCCACCAAGAATCACTTGCTTATATTTTATTACAAGTCACCACTCTCTCAATACAATACCCAAATCTGTTTGGAGCTATGCTCAACAAACTCTACAGAATTCACACCCGAATTCAAAACACATCTACAATGTTACATTATGCCTACCATATGCATAAAACCATATAAATAGACAACTACTTAAGTAGTTTTACAAAACCGTGGGTATCAAAACCATGGGCCAAAACTGTCCCATAAACCTATGGGTCAAAAATCCCGCCCATATGAGAAAAGCATGTTTCCCGGTATATCGGGCATGTTTTAAGGCCAATTTTTTTTTTTGGGCTCAGCGCCTTTAGACCTCCACTCACTTCCCGACTCATGGCCCACCCGCCGCCGAACCCCGGTGATGAAAAATTGTGGAAAGTGTACAGTACTCTTAGTGTATAGTCTTCAACACTTTCTCACATGAAAATAGGCTCCACAACCTAACAATCTCCCACTTGAGACTAGTTTTCCTCTTAGCAAGCTTCTCAACCCTTCACTAGTTTCCGTGAAGACCAACCAAAGCTGAACATAGCTTCAGTTTTTCCCTTGTGACCACCTTGGTCATCATGTATGTAGGATTTTGATTGGTATGAATCTTCTCCAACTTCAACTTCTCTTCCTCCAAAGTTTTCCTAATGAAATGGTACCTTAACTGTATATGCTTCATCCTAGAGTGGAAAGCAAAGTTCTTAGCTAGGTGTATAACACTTTGACTATCACTATGCAACTTTCCTTCCTCTTGCTTATGCCCCAACTCCTCAAGCAATTGTTGTAACCAAATCATTTCTTTGCTTGCCTCTGTGGCAGCAACATACTCAGCCTCCGTGGTTAACAAAGCCACCAACTTCTATAGTCATGAAATCCATCTCACTGTTGTCCCACCTACAGTGTAAACATAACATGTCATGCTCCTCCTGCTGTCTACATCTCCAGCCATATCTGAATCTACATAACCACACAAAGTGGTGTCTGATCCACTGTAGCACAAAATTGTCCCCATGGTCCCTCTAAAATACCAAAGGATCCACTTTACTACCTACCAGTGATCTCTACCTGGATCACTCATAAATATACTCACCACTCCCACTACATGTGTAATATCAGGCCTGGTACACACCATGACATACATCAAACTACCAACCACTGATGAGTAAGGTACCTTGAAATCTGGTTTCTCTCCTGCTCTATCTTGGGAAACTTCTCCTTTGATAACTTGAAATGGCTTGCCAAAGGAGTCCCAACCGGTTTAGCATCCTGCATATTAAACCTCTCCAAGAATTTCTTAATGTACTCTTCTTGAGATAAAGTCAACTTTTGTTACTTCCTATCTCAAGATATCCTCATACCAAGGATTTGTTTTGCTGCCCCCAAATCCTTCATAGCAAAGGATTCACTTAGCTTCTTCTTGAGTACTTTTATTTCCTGCATGTTTTTACCTGCAACCAACATGTCATCCACATACAGACAACAGGATAATATAACTTCCATCCTCAAATTTCTTTTCAGATACACGCAATGGTCGAATGACATCTAATATAACCTTGCTCCATCATGAAGCTATCAAATTTCTTATACCATCGACGTGGAGCTTGTTTCAAGCCATACAAGATCTTCTTCAGCCAGACACCATCTCATCTTTACCTTTGACCTCATAGCCCTCTCTCAAGTGCATATATAGTTCCTCCTCCAAATCACCATGGAGAAATGTCATCTTTACATCAAGTTGTTCTAAGTGCAAGTCTTCTACTGCAACTATTCCTAGAACAGTTCTAATAGAAGTCATTTTTACTACAGAGAAAAAATCTCATCAAAATCTATACCTTTTTTCTCATGCAAACCCTCACCACCAACCGTGCCTTAGATCTTTTCTTTCCTCCTTCTTCCTCTTTGACTCTGAACACCCACTTGTTCTATAATGCTCTTTTTCCTTCAGGTAGCTTCACCAAATCCCATGTTTGGTTCTCCATGAGAGCCTGATGCTCCTCATCCATGGCTTGCTCCCACTTCTTCCTGGCATCTACCTACATTGCTTCATCAAAGATCTCTGGCTCTCCACTATCAATGAGTAATAAATAATAAAGAGAAGGAGAAAATGTTTAGGTCTCTTCTTACCCTAGAAGACCTCCTCAATATAGGAGTTTGGGTTCCTATTGAGGAGGTTCCTAAACTGATTCATGTGTCACTTTCCCATCTAGAAGATCCTCTACCGCTGCATATTCTTTCTTGGATTCTTTCTTGTTTTCCTGCAACTGTTGCTTATACATGACTTTCTCATTAAAGACCACATCCCTAGATCAAATGATTTTCTTGTCCTTAATACTCTAACATTTATATCCAAAGTCATCACCACCATAACCAATGAAAGTACATTTTTCTAATTTAGCCTCTAGTTTGGTCCTATCATCCTTATCTATATGGACAAACACCTCACATCCAAAGACTCTAAGAAATGAATAATCAACTTTCTTACCATACCAAGCCTCCTCAGTATACCTCCATCCAAGGCACTTGAGGGTCCTCTGTTTATCAAGTACACAATACTGTGCTCACCACTTCTACCCAAAAAGAAAGAGGTAATCCTGCATGTAACCTCATGCTCCTAAGACGCTCCATTATTGTTCTCTTCATCCTTTCTCGACACTCCATTCTCATTTGGAGTTTATGGAACCATATTTTTCCTATGGATTCCATTCTTAGAACAATAATCATCAAATTCATTATCGTAATACTCTCCTCCATTATCTGACCTGAGACATTTTAGCTTAAGACTTGTTTCATTCTCTACTAAGGCTTTCCATTTAACAAAAGTGTCAAATACATCAGATTTGTTTCTAATACAATAAACCCAAATTTTCCTTATTACATCATCAATAAAAGTAGCATAATAACTTGAACCCCCAAGAGATGATACTTGAGCCGGGCATCACACATCAGAATGCACCAGCTCTAACTTACTCTCTTTCTTTGTAGGTCCAACCTTGAGAAACCTTACTCGCTTCTATTTCCCATATATGTAGTCCTCACAGAACTCCAAACATGTTTCTGTATATATGGGAAAATCCTTCTTTATGATCTCCATGCCCTTATGGCTCATATGACCGAGCCTATAGTTCCACAATGTTGTATCTACTTCTGAAGCCACAAGATTACAAACATTAGTGCTATAAGTGGTTAAATACAAGGTTCCAACCTTCTTACCTCTTTCCACCACAAGAGCACCCTTGATAACCTTCCAAGAGTCCACTGTAAATATCAAAGTACAACCATCACTTCCCAACTACCTTGCCGATATCAAATTTCATCTTAATGTAGGCACATGTTTGACATCCTTCAATAGCCAAGTATTCCCATTCTGCATCTTAACCCGAACAAAATATTTTCCAACTATGTTGCAAGGCTCATCATCACCAAGAAAACATGCCCAAAATATCCTTGAACATAATCAACAAAATAATGCCTATGTGGAGTAGCATGGAAAGAAGCCCTCGAATCTAAAACCCAAGATTCAGTAATATTGTGCAAAGAAAGAATCAAAGCATCCTAACATACATTACCTGTTGCCACATTTGCCTCATTGTTTTCTTCCCCGTTGTTTCTTCTTGTCAAAGCTCCCAATTCTTCTTCTTTCGTATGCCCAGACTTTCCACAATGCCAACATACTATCTTGCTTTTAGATTTTGACCTTGCCTGATCCTTTGATTTTCCACAGCTTCCTCTATTCTTCTATCTCCCTCTAGTTTCCACTGTCAAAGCATTCTCTGAAGTAGAAGATTCACCAAATATTTTTTGTCACATTTCCTCACTTAGAATCACCCTACAACATCCTCAAACTTCAACTTTGAGTTAGCTGAAATCGAGTTGCTTACCGCCATTACTGTGTATTCCAACTCTCAAGTAAAGAGCACATAACTAATAAAGCCCTAACTTCTTCATCAAATTATATTGTAACCGAAGCTAGCATATTTACAACCATATTAAAATCATTTAAATTATTTGCTACTGAACCATTCTCAGACATCTTCATATTAAACAAATTTTTCATTAAAAATATCTTATTAGAGGCAAGAGGGTTTTTCATACAACTTCCCTAATGCATCCATCAATTATTTTGTAGTCTTTTCCTTTGAAACATTAAATAATACCGAAGATGCAAGACACAACTAGATTGTCTCAAGTGCCTTCCTATCCAGCAAATCCCATTCCACATCCATCATGCTCAAGGGTTTTTTCACCTTCTCGAGGAAGCGAATATAAAGATCCTTATGATAAAGGTAATCTTCCATCTGCATCTTCCAAAGACTTGAAATTTTTCCCATTGAATTTATCAACCCTAGATATTCCATCATCTGTCATAGCTCCCACTCAAGATAAAACTTTCCCTGCGATTCAACACTTCAGCAAACCAAACCAGGATCTGATACCAATTGTTAGGATATAAGGGATAAAATATGCGGAATAATCCCTCACAGAATCGCAACAATAGAAACTAATATGCAGAAAATTATTACAGATCTCAAATAAAAGTGCATAATAAAATAACACAACACAAAGAGACAATATTTAACGTGGTTCACCCAATTTGGGCTACGTCCACCAAGAATCACTTGCTCAGATTTTATTACAAGCCACCGCTCTCTCAATACAATACCCAGATCTGTTTGGAGCTATGATAAAAAAACTCTACATAATTCACACCCGAATTCAAAACACATTTGCAATGTTACATTATGCCTACCATATGTACAAAAACATATAAATAGACAACTACTTAAGCAGTTTTACAAAACCGTGGGTATCAAAACCATGGGCCAAAATCGTCCCATAAACCTATGGGTCAAAATCCCTCCCATATGAGAAAAACATGTTTCTTAGTATATCGGGCACGTTTTAAGGCCAAAAATTATTAGTGTACAATATTCAACACTTTCTCACATGAAAACAGCTCCACAACCTAACATTATTTTGTCCAAATACCATACCTCTATCTCATTCTCCATGCTCTAGGGCTACAAAAAGCCTGGAATTACCTCGACTCAACCATAACAACTCGTGACTTGACCTCATGTAGAATCATAGACATTTGAAACACATCTCATGGAATATGAATTACATCATGACAAAACAAAAACAACTTAGGATTACTTAAACCATGATTCTTCCTATAAAACCAAGCTCCAGGATCTCCTAAGACTTTACCAAACTTGATACTATCAATCAACCTTCATGTTTGACCATTGAATAATACCACATGGAGACTCAAATGACAAAGATAACACCCTATTCCATCAAAGGATTTGAGATCAATGACAACAAAAACACATAATGGCCAACAATCTCCCCTTTATCATTGATGGAAACTACCATCAAAAACATTGATGTCAACCAACATGACCAACACACACATGACCTTATTCCCATGTTTTTATTCTTCTCTCCCCATTTGACATATATGACAAAGGTTATACTAAATAATAGACATGGAAAATGACGACACATAACTAGAAATAATGAAAAAATGAAGACACCACACAAACTTGACTTACATGCAAAAGTAGCTCCACTGGGATTGTAGACACAAAATCTTGCACATTAGACAATATTTAGCCGATCTTATACTACGATTTAGAAGGTTCTCAAGTGTAAAAAGTACTAATTAATCTCACCTTTTGGCCATATTTTTCTATTATTTTATTTCATCTTTCCCATCATTTCCAATGCTTATCACCCCATTTTCTAACTCTCTCGACTTTGTAGCCTAAATCAAGTGTGCCCATGGTGTACTAGGGCACCTCGAGGTGCCATGGTCCCACCCAGTGAACCTTAATCTATACACATCCTCTTTCACTCATTTTTTGGGGTCACTTCTAGTTGGTTTTCATCCTTATCTTCTTCTCACTCGCCATTGTCAGGATTAATTACGAAATTAAGCTTGAGAGCCCTATAAATATAAAGTTATAAGACCATAATAAGGGTCCTAGGTCTTTGCATCTTATCACTACTATCACTCCATCTAGGGTTGCATCCATTACATCACTTGCATCCACATAGTTCCATGCATTCAAGCTAGGAGATCTACATCACACACATTACATAGGGGGAGGGATTTCATTCTATTTCATGCACACATTCTATTTACATTTTCTATAGTTACTATTGTTCGCTACTTCACAAATTTCAACCGACATGAGAGAACCTAGAGCATGACACACACACACAACCATAACTACACTTGGGTCTAAAATGTAGTGCAATACTCAGTGATAAGACCAAAAGCTTGATGGCTATGTTCAATCCGACCCATTCATTTGCTTATTTTTTTTTAGGGTTTGATATTTTATTTTGTATTGTAGGTCATTATAAAGCTCATCTGGCAATCTAGCATGACAAATAGTGAATATTTGTGACACTCTTACGACCTTATGAAAATTTGGATCCCAAAATCTATGAGGACTACAAAAGCCTGAAATGGGACTGGAGTGACTGGGCACTCCAGTCCCCTCCCTGCACTCTAGTCCCTTTAGATCCTCTAGATCTAGCCTTTAGGGGACCTCTATGTAGTGCTGTCTGCACTTCTAGAATGTTCATCGGATCTACGACAACTTTGTGATAGTCACATTAAATCGGGCCGAGTCCTTTTCTCACTCATCTCTTGCACATTAGGGTTTGTTTCCATTAGAATTAATTGTGAAATAAATTTACATTATTTTAGCCTACTTGTTTAGAGTGTGTTAGTCCTAGTTAGATTAACATTAATAACCCTAGGTATTTTCTCCTTAGTTTACCTAACCTTCATCCCGTATTTTTGTTAATCATTTTGGTGAACCCGACATATTTCATGCTTAGGATCCTTATTCTTCTTCTATCATGGGTCAATATTATTTATCTGATTTACTTAAGAGATATCCCACTTGTTAGGCTATTTTCCAAAATCCTAGACACTAAGTATTTTGATGACAATATGCCACCACATGAATTAAGTGTTATGCTTCATTGTTTCTTTGTTGACCTTGATCTTGACAACCCTCCATCTAACCAACCTATCTTAGACTTGATTCATGCCTTGCATGCCAAATTTTCTATCATGGAATCCACAATCACATCCCTTAGATCTGAAGGTCAATCATCTAAGGATGCTTCTCAATCGTGTACATCCTCCATCTAATCTATGGAATCAACAATCACATCTCTTAGATCTAAACTCCAACAACTTAAGGATGCTTCTCAATCATAGACATCCTCTATTCAATCTATGGAATCCACCATCACATCCCTTAGATATGAAATTCAACAACTTAAGGATATTTCTCAATCTATGTCCACTACATGTCATATAGTTGAACCTCAAGTCATGCCATCACCAAAACCTCTCATACTTGATCACAATGCTAAGCCACATGAAATTATATCCCAACTTCTTAGTCATCAATTGATTCTTCTACCACCTACTCATTTTTATCCTCCTTATCAGAAAGCAAAACACCAAGATCATCCATATTTCCATTATCATCGAATCAATGGGCATAGTGACCACAATTGTTATGCTTTATGACATAGAATCAAACATCTTGAGCATTAGGGATTTATCTCATTCAATGGAAAACATCCTATTGCATGCCCACCTATAAATACTACATCTAAATGGGCTCCAAAAGCTGCTCCTTCTACATCTAAGGACCTCACCCTACCGATTCTCATACACATTCTTCGGTTAGTCAAGAGTCACCTAAGAAACCACCTATAATGTCATCAAGTCAACATAAGAAACAACCTCTCCAAATTATTTCACCATCTCCTCTTCCTCAGTTATCTCCATCATTATAAATTCAAAGCAAGTCATTACTTCTTATGGTTTTCTCTCAGTCACGTCCTCTTACTAGGTTGTCTGTTGTATTACCAAGTCAAAATGAGCAACCGACCACAATACCAAGTCCTATGTAGTAATCATTGCCTAAAGTTAAGCTTGTTGTTCTAGCATCTGCTATATATCCTACATACATTAACAATTGGGACTCCAATGATGTTTACTATGATGAAGAACCATGTGATGGTCATACTTCTCCTTCACATCCCATCGCTTTTTAAGCCAAATACTCCATATATTGATCCACTTAGTGTCTTTTGATTTGAAAAAATCACATACATATGTTGGGGGCATATTCATTACACTCTCCCCTTCCTTATATTAGCATATAAGCACTTCTTATTCATTCATTTCTTTTCTCATAGGAATATTTATCATGCATCCTAGCACCCTAGTCACCCGATGATGCACTCTTATGATTCGGTTCACACCTGGACTATTAAGGGATTACCATTACACTTTGAACCCCACATACTTTGCACACTAGGACATACACATTTACACATTATCATCCTTTCTATACATATCCTAAATCGTACATTTTACTATAAAAACATCATCTATTATTCATTCCTATATCATTTATCTACACTCATCATAATTTCCATAGCATACACTAGTCCTCATTATCCATGAGCCCGTCTTCCATTCCATATTGATGTTAGAACTCAATGTACATGAGTCTAGATTTACCTAGTGCATCCATTTATCTTATACATGTTACACGCTACACTCGGATTCCATTACACATGGGTCTAGTTCCATATATCTTCCTTACTTCCTCTATTTATATATATGTTTATTAGTACATTCCATACACTACATAGTTTCCATTACATTGTTTACACTACACATTTACATTACATATTCCTTCCTTGGTCATTTATATTGTGTTGCTTTCTACGCATTACGCATCACACTATGATGCACTCTAGTTCCCAGGACCATACTCATTGCCAAGGGTTAACTAATCAAATGGAACTCACACCCATCATGCGACATTACTTACCGCCTACCATACCTTTATCATATGACACATCCCTCATTAGTGACATACATCTTAGGTTAAATTGTCACCTATCTTATCATCTTGTAGTAGTATACACTTTAGGATAAATGAACACCCCCCATTCTATTATTTTATAGTGTCATACGCCTTAGGGTACCTCACTACTCCTTTCCTATTTACTTCGTGTTAGTGACATACAGTTTTTAGGCTAACTCGTCACCCTCGTCCTTCCATTCATCTTATAATGATATACGCTTAGGGATAAATCATCACTCCCATACTCAACAAGTTGTGGTTTACGCTTAGGCTATAAGGTCCACGTACATATTTCCATATGCATCATCCCCATCCACTCATTCTATAGTGATATATGCTTAATGGTAAATCATCAATATTCCATTCAACAATTTGTGGTATATGCTTAGGCTACAAGGTCCATGTGCATCTTTCCATATGTCACATTTAATCACCATTACATATACACACTCATCACACAGTGTGTTAGATATAACCAACACTACTTGACCATTTCCCAACAAAAAACTCTCGTTTAAGGTTCATTATTTACTACCGAGGGGGAAAACCAAATGAACCTCACTGCGCATACACTTCCATCCACTCGGGGGCATGTTACTCCTATCATTCCATTCCATCCATCCACAACATACTACATTGTCTTGGAAACATTTACTCTTGCTTGCTAGTGTTTTACACGATCACTTTACTACACATATAAGATTACTTTATTATGTCATTATCATAAACATGCATGCTCACCTCTTTTTTAGTGTGATTGCAGATACAAGACTTTACATGCAACATGGATGTTCACCTTCTACCCTACGGTCGCTAGGGGCATCCACATGAATCGTATCTAGGTGCTATTGTTTCATTTTTACTTAGCATATTATACTAATTTCTTATAAATGTTTTGACATATTGGTTATCCCTCTGACATGCTAATAGGTGTTCCATGTTTAGCACTTGCTTTGCGGGATTACATGTTTGCATGACTACTTTTTGTCTTTACTTATCTGCATTCTATTTCTATTGTCTACGGGCTTTTCCCTTTGCTTATGTGCACACTTGTGTTCTTTTTACAACCATGATGGACTTGATTGTATTGTGACATCATGAGTGATGTCCCATGTTTGAAACCCTCTTTCGTGGTCTTTTTATTTTCACGCATGTTTACACTACCATGCTTGATATTTTTACATTTTCTACATATTTTACACGTGTCTTATTGCATACATGTTTTTTCATACTAACATTTGTCTTGGCTATCCATCCACTTTTTGTGTGGATCTTAATATATACCAAGTGCTTTCCCTTTCCCCTCAGAGGCGAGTTCTACAGGTCGAGTCTTTGTTGTGTCCTATTTTGGGGCTACATTATGCTTTTCGTGACGTTGCATACACCCCCAAAGAGGGGGGCATAATTGAGGGTTTCCTACTAACATAGCGTCTTTGTAGTGGTTCAAGAAAAATGCACTTTCTACCCTTGGCATTGTGGGTTTACATACAAATGCAGTGAGTTCGGACCGACTCTATAAACTCCATACAAAATAGTCTTAAACGGACATGGTGTCCTTCGGTAAATTTTGTGGAGAAGTTACATGATCGGGGTTTATAATGGGTGTGCCTCTCTACATTTCTCCATCCAAAGTGGCATAGGATCACCCAAAAATCAGCGTGGTATAGAGATCTCTTCACAACATTTAGTAAAAAGTAGTTAGAGTTGGAGGAAATAGAGTATTTCCTCCCTACACTTCTTCATCCTGGGTGACGTGAGATCTCCCAAAAAACTCGTGACAATACAATATATCCTTCTACACCCTTTTTATTGTCATGGATCAGGTGTAAATGTTCCATTTACACTTTTCTAACATATTTTACATTTGCGTATTTTACACAATTCCATTTACTGCGTATTTTACACAACATTTTTACATACATATATATTTGAATACTTCATCATTTTCTCCTTGTAGGTCCGCCATATGAGAAACAAATAGTCAAATTGGGGGAAATAATAGCAATGACGACAACAAAAATGCATCGCTATAGGAACATGCCTTTACTAACCATGCAGATACAATACACAACAACAACTATGCACGTGTTCCACCCTAGGTTCACTCTCATAATTTTTATGCACATTTTTCATCTTTAGAATCCATGCTCCCCCACATTTTTATTTTTTTCATTTTATGTTTGAGTCTAGTTCATCGACATGTCTTCTTCTACACTCTACATGGATATCAAGTATGCATCTCTATCTACTCTATGTAACCAAGTGTTCCTCTCACCAACATAAAGTGTGGGTAAAATGTAGACACAAAATATTGCACATTAGATAATATTTAGCTCAATCTTATACTACCATTTAAAAGGTTATCAAGTGTACAAATTACTAATTAATCCCACATTTTGGCCATATTTTTATATTATTTTATTTCATCTTTCCCGCATCATTTCCAATGCTTATCACCCCATTTTCTAACTCCCCAAGTTTCTAGCCCTAAATCAGGGCGCCCCAAGCTGTACTAGGGCACCTCGAGGCACCCTAGTCCCACCCAGGGTGCCTCGGTTTGTGCACAACATATTTCTCTCCTTTTTGGGTCACTTCTAGTTGTTGGTCATCCTTATCTTCTTCTCAGTCGGCCTTGTTAGGATTAATTATGAAATTGATCTTAAGAGCCCTATAAATATAAAGTTATAAGACCATAATAAGGGTCTTAGGTTTTTGCATCTTCTCACTACTATCACTCCATCTAAGTTTGCATCCATTACATCACTTGCATCCTTATAATTCCATGCATTCAAGCTAGGATATCTGCATCACACACACAAGATAGGGGGTAGGGTTTCCATTCTATTCCATGCACACATTCTACTTACATTATCTATAACTACTATTTTTCGTTTCACTTCACAAAGTGTGATAGGCATGAGAGCACCTAGGGCATGAAACAAACACACACACACCATAACTACATATGGGTCTGAAATGTAGTGCAACACTCAATGATAAGAGAAAAAGTTTTGTGGTGAGGTCAGTCGACCCATTTATTTGCATCTTTATTTTTATGGGATTTGATATTTTGTTTTGTATTGTAGGTCATTATACAACTCATTTGGACAATCTAGTGTGACAAACAATGAATATTTGTGACACTCTTCTGACCCATAAAAATTCAGATCCTAAAATATACGAGGTCTACAAAGCCTAGAAGCGGGACTAGAGCAGCCGGGGTGCTCTATTCCCCTCTTAGGTGCTCCAGGTCCCCTTAATGTCCTCTAGATCTAGCCTTTATCGGACCTTTGTGCAGCCATTCCCACTTCTGGAATATCTTGTTAGATCTGTAACAACTTTGTGATAGTCACATTAAATTAGTTGTCCTTTTCTTACTCTTCTCTTGCATATTAGGGTTTATTTCCATTAGATTTAATTATTCAATCACTTTACATTATTTTAGCATACTTGTTTACAATGTTTTAGTCCTCCTAGTTAGATTAACATTAATAACCCTAGGTATTCTCTCCTTCGTTTACCTAGCCTTCATCCCTTATTTTTGTTAATCGGGACTAAAACCTCTCTTATTTAACTCCAACATCTAGAAATGATGATCCAATTGCCTATCATGATCGAAAATAAGCCCCCAAATATGATACTTCCATTTTTTCCCTCATTCAAGCTTACGATCACTTAGTAGGCCTTGTTGCATGCTTAAATCACCATTTAGCCACTAAATCCATCATGCCAAGCTTTGAGACCACTTTTCCCTAAGTTACACCTTTAGTAAATTTTTGACCATTTTATTAAGGTTCTAGAAGTCTAGATTCGTTATGAAATACATTTTAAAATCTCCCCTAGAATCATTGCATCTAGAAAACATAAATTTTGAGATTCTCGACTTGATTCCTTGCTTTGATAAGCCCTAAATTGATATTTCGGTGTTTACAACCTTTTTATCATGCTTTTACACTTGTTTGAATTAACAATTCAGAATCATTTCTCAAACTTGAATTATGTTGATCAAACCATCAAAAATACTGTTATATAGACACTTTTAGCACCCATGACACCTAAATAGAATATTGGAATGACTCCCACTATCTAATATATATTCCACAAATCTTTAGTTCTCTATTATCATACCAAATCACTAGTTTCTCTACATAATCTATTTTGAATGCAAGATTTGTCAACATCATCATGATATACACCGTAGGTCGCTTGATTACATTATGGTTGAACCTTTTCATGACTTTATAGACTGATGTATTCTTCATTGCATATTATTGTGATTTCTTATCACGACCAAGCCACCGATATATATTCACACATACTTCTCTTACTCTTTATAATATTAGACCTCCAAGCCTAGAATCGTAAGGATATTACTTGTATAAATTAGAACATATACAACGAATAACATTAGAGAACACCAAAATATAGATAAATGATGACAATATGCTGATATAATTGATTTGCCACTTCGAGGGGGCAACCTCCAATACCACTTCGAGGGGGTAACCTCCAAACCATACAATAACACTCCAATACTCAATATGATGAATAACTACAACCTTCTAACCCCTATATATACCATTCTAACCTATGGCCAATACTGAGGCCGACCTCCTAAGCATAATAAATCATAAATGAATGATATAATAAGATAAGGGGATGTGTGCCACATGTCGGCATCTCCATCAACCCATATACATTATAATATTATATCCCAAGGTACATAGCATTGCCTCCCTCTTTGACATGTTTCGTCCCCGAAACATAAGAAGCCATATAATGAGTGTGCTTTAAATTATTGCACACTTGTCGTGGCTCGATCATCCAACCACCATATGAAATCATATCCTGTGTAGCAACTTCATCATCAACATCTTCTTCTTCTTCTTCTTCTTCTTCTTCTTACGATGTTGCTTTTTCTTCTGATTCTTCTTCTTCTTTTTCTTTTTCTTTTTCTTTTTCTTCTTGTTCTTAAGCCGTCTTCTTCTTCTTCTTTTGTTGCCCATCTTGTCCATGAAAACTTGTTCTAGTTCCCTGTAAAGACCAATTAGACTTTTCCTTTTCTAACTTAGAAAATAAAATCATGTGGGAGGCCACTAATCCACAACTTGAATAACCAAATATCGATGGTTTAGATAATTTATTCTGAATTTGTTCGACCATTCTCTAGCATCAATCCCGCCATCTCTAAAAAAGCTACCATCTCCATGATCCACAAAACTAGGGTTTTCATAATTCGGAAAATATTGCGGCGAGATGGATAAAAATTTCAATAGCTTTCCGAAAATATAAATTTTGCTAAAAATACCACAATTTGCTTCTAAAAGAGAATTTATGAAAAATTTAAAACACCAATAACTTCCGAAAAACAGATCCAATAGAGCTGAATTTTTCAGATATTCTGACTTATATTTTTTTCAAATTATGTTACAAAAATTGGAAATAAATTCGATACCCTCTTGAAGATATACTTGAAACAAAAATTAGGGTTTTTACCTAATTTTGGCAAATCATTGCTCGATACCACTTGTAAGGATATTACTTGTATAAATCGGAACATATACAACAAAATAACAAGAGAGAACACCAAAATATAGATAAATGATGACAATATTTTCATGTAATAGCTTTTCCACTTTGAGGGCAACCTCCAATACCACTTTGAGGGGGTAACCTCCAACCATACAATAACACTCCAATACTCAATATGATGAATAACTACAACCTTCTAACCCCTATATATACCATTCTAACCTATGTCCAATACTTGAGGCCTACCTCCTAAGCATAATAAATCATAAATGAATGATATAATAAGATAAGGGGATGTGTGCCACATGTCGGCATCTCCATCAACCCATATACATTATAATATTATATCCCAAGGTACATGGCAGGACTCATAACATTACCTTCAAGGTCTCATAACTTCAAGTATACCATAGTTCAAAGGGATAACACAAGGTTATATTTTCAATAAATAGGTATTCTCCAAGCATGGGTACAACAATACTTAATTTTTACATACGATTCGAAAATTTTAATTAGCATCACAAATTCCTTAATTCATGGTATATAGCTACATATTCTTGACACTTTATACTCTGTCGAACTCTAAGTATACACTACACAAGATTTAGATTACCATCAAGATGAAACTCGTGTTTTCAATCATGAGGGGACTGCATGAAAACCTATAACACCTTCACACCATTATAAAGTCCACAGATGATTCATTTTCTTGGACTCTTCATCAAGCATGTTCTCTCGGCACTTTTTTCTCTCGCATTTCAATCAATCCTTCATCATATGAACTTGAAGAACACTTATGATGATTCACCATTCCATTTTTAGACCCCCACAGATCTTGTGTCACTTGATAATCTTGATTGCACACATGTAGAATACTCAAAATGAGGGAAACACATCAAAAATGTTTTGAGATAACTATTACTCCTGTGCAAATATATTTTTACCCTTAACAATATCATCTATGATCATATTGTTCTTTATTAACCTATAACCTTCTTACATCATGGTATAGACCTTTAAGCAAATGATGTTTTTCTCTTGTCGAAGTAAAGAGCTAACACAATCACCTGTAGATGTACATCCACATTCCTTTACATTCAAATGATGATTTTTGAATTTATGTCTGAGAAGCCTCTCAATATTCATTATTACTCCAAGATCCTTTACTATCTTGAGTTCATCTGGATGCATACTAAAGCAAACTTATTCATGAAGATCACATAGATTACTTTTGCCTTGTCTTATTTTTGACACTTTTGTAAACCTTGATACTTGTAGAGATAACTATCATAGCCCCAAATCTTCAAATTTACAATAATGTCTTCATAATTCCTTCATAAGACAAGACCACTTTCATACAAGTTTGATGTTAAACGTAACCTTTATATTCCTTTCTCAAACTTTTCACCTTATATGGTTACTGTAGACATACTTTTAAATCTTGCATGGAATCCTCATGATAGAAAAATCTAGGCAAGATGAGATATGTTCATTGTAATGCTAACAATACCTTAGACTCCAAACCGAACCAAGTCAAACACTCTAACAGGGAACAAATCTTTTACATATCAATCCATTTTCTTGACAACAACCTTACACCTTATACTACTTTGAGAGACCTTAAACAAACAACATAGGACTTAAAATGAAAAGTAATTGGTGCCTAAGAAATGAACTTACTCATACTCCTGAATAGAATTGAAGCTGGGATATCTGTCAATAGATAGAGCAGATTTTAATTCTTTAAAAAGGATTAAAAAAAGGAATAATGGATCGAATATGAATTAAATTTAATTGTCTCTAATTAAATTTCCCGGAGGAAATTCTCCGGGAGATTCTATTTCACGATACGATAATTTTATCCAAGATTGTATAGAAGCAATTACTATCTAATACATCTTCTACTTCCTTGAGTACAAGACTGATAAGAACCATTGGCACTAATGACTCAGTGAATCAAGATACTAAAATAGACACTCTTATCACACTGTGCATGATCGACATTACCTTATTAAGATTAATACATGACAATATAGTCTTTACCAATTTTCTCCATAGAAAATAGATATTAAGACTCCCAAATGTAGGACTTTATATTTTATTACTCAAGATTTTCTTTGACCTTGAGATCCTATTACCTTAAAATAACACTCACATAGTGAACTAACACTTGAATTGATGACACAATCTGATGACAAATGACAACTTCGAACAAGACATTACGGACCTTATGACCTTTATAATAAGTTTCCAATATTGACTTAAGAAAAAAACTTTGAATTACAAATGAATTCATAGTTTGACATATAATTTTAAACAAAAGAAATACCTTTGACTTCGTATTGATGCCACTACACTTTAGATTTCATATTTTCTCCTTGAAGCATGCTTAAATCACTTTGCCTCCTCTTTTCAATTTGATATGTAGCTTACTTTCAGCATTCATTTATTTTCTTTACACCTATATGGAATGACATATGTGCATAGTCGAAATACAAGCATCAATGATTTCATTGATAACTTATAAGAAAATTAAAAATGTGACTTCACATATTATTTTGAAGTACCAATGAGACATAAGGTCATAGGCACATGTTCTTGTTTGACTAATAATAATCATGTGATACAAATTTTCACAAGAGCATGGACTAGTCAAATTTATTGATGATGTACTATTGGATATTGAGATTTTAACAACCACCAAACAAATATATCATGTGATAGTTATGACTTCAAGTTCCCTTAGAACTTACCACCTTTTCCAATGACACAAAAGATACAAAGACATTTTTTAACCTTGATCATCATTATTTCATTGACACTTACACACTTGGACACTTAAAGTCACCAAAGTTAGCTTTTGAGACATAGAGCACCATGGAAAATACCATTTCACTTGATGATGGACATACCAAGACAAGAGAAAGGCTTCATACTTTAAATATATCATAGACTTCTCCATGAAGAGGAAATACACCTCAGATGTACAATATGTATGAACAAAAATTAGGAATTACTTTGTGAGCTCAAATAACCTAGACTCCAATCAACATGACCTTAAAGACACAACTCAGATCACAAGACTCATTAACATGACTCGCTTTGCTCAACAATATGACTTTAAGCACAAGCCTTCAACAATTTCATGATACATAACACATACATGACATTACCATAACAAGGTTTCTCATGACATAACTCATTAATGTTCACAAAATACCTAACATGACTACATCGACATTAAGACACTCCTTTTGAGAAATAACAAATGACACACACATACACACACATCTCATGACATAACTCATTAATGTTCACATAATACCTAACATGACTACATTGACATTAAGACATTTCTTTTGGACACTTCTTTTGAGCAATAACAGATATCACACACACACACACACACACACACACACACACACACACACACACACACACACACACACACACACACCTCTTTATAACTCTTGATGTATTCCAGAGCATATCCAAACCTCTCAACTTCTCAAGCACATGAGGTATCTTTACTTCAATCCTTGACTCAAGATTCTTGACCTCATTAACATGAATAGGCCTCTTGTCATCCTCTTTTGGGATTAAATTCTCCTTGTCTTCCTTTTGATCATTCATCTTGATTGAAACAAATCCTTTTATGAATAATTTTGGCATCCACACTTCCTTAACATTCTTAGATAAGTCATGAGAACAAAAACTTAAAATATGAGCTTTGTGATGACATATATAACACACAACTTCTTTCCTTTCCCTTGAATGATCACTCTTGTGGTATTTTATATTACTCGAAGGGTACACACATTTGAAAAAATTCCTATAATCCCTTTCTCTATGACCAAAACCATTGCAATCATAACAATAACCATGCATTATTACATACCTCGTTGCATTTGGTTGTCTAATAGGATTAGGCATTGTATAGAATTTCCTTCCATAAACACCATCATCTTCACTCTCTTTTGAACTAGGATCACTTCTTAACTTGTTAGATTAGGATTTTCATCACTTTTGACCTTTAGGGTTTATACCTCTTCCTTAAGATTGTCACATTATTATTCCTTGGCCTTAAGAATGGCACTCATATATTTGATTTCAGACTTCAATATGATGTTCTCCATTATATGGAATGTTAAATATGCTTGTAGATCCATCACCATCTCTTTGAGATCATCTTTTCCATGCATACACACATCACAAGGCTTGATTTTAAATCTTTCACATTCTTCTTCTTTTGAACTCAAATATGAAATAGCCTTCTCCAACTGAATCTTGAGATATTTTATGGTTTCTTCATCTGCTTGTTAATGGATTTTAGTTCACGATTCTCTTTCCTAATTTTCTTAGCCATATTTTTCTTCAAGGACCTCCAAGATGTTAGAATTTCTTCTCAAGGACTCATTATGATACCATTTGTTCAAATCATAATGGAATGGGGGTGAATCAATCCTAAAAATATTTCAATTCATTTACTATTTAAAACCCATTGTCATTTATGCAATCATCCAATTAACTATGAACCATATGCGAGTTTACTTAAGCACAAAAAGAACCATACAAACGAGAAAGAATAAGAAAGTAAACATGAACACAAAAATAAGTGGGAAAACTTCATGGGAAATAAAACCCATTAAAAATAAAAATTATATTTCCATGCTTCAAACTTAGTGAGGCACCAACCCCACAAGGAGCACCACCCCTAGTTTAAGAGAGAACTAACCCTATACACAGAGCACCAACCCCTAATTTAGTGAAACACCCACTCCACAAGGACTATGACCACCATAAGATGAATAAGAACTAACCCACCACTTGATGGTGATGATATATAATTTTTGTTTCTGCCACAACTGATGGAGATCTCTAATTCAACTCATAAATCCTTACTCAAACCCTAGGTCTTCAAACTCACTCTATCTTCTTCCTTCTTGACTTTTCTTAGATTTAACCACTTTCATAGGTATTGTAAAACCTTACTCAACCTGAAACATATCTAATGAGCCTTAAAATCATGCCTTCATACCTGCAAAATACTTCTCCTCTAGGTCACACTTTTCACCCATGCAAGACTAGCTCACAAAATGATCTCAAACTTCACTTTTATAGCATTTTATTCCTTCTAACCCAAGAGAGGCCAGTCCCTCATCATAAATTAAACCCATAAAACATAATAAAATTCAAATACATCCATTAAAATGGTCACATATGATCCATATAGGTCGGCCTAGCCAAAACCACTCACCGTGCACCGAAAATCCTCAAAATTCCATCACTAGGATGCGAAAAATCCACTCTTATACAAACCATGATTATTAAAGATACCATATTCACCAAATATGATAAATATATCATAAAATAATCATACATGGTCACAAATTTTCATTATCCAATCAAATTATTTCATTTAATGGGCCCACTGGCTCATTACCTTCAAAAAAACATATGTTTCCAAAATTTGTCTTCGTCTTTGGGGATCAAGAACACCTAGTAACACCTAAAATATGGCATGTGATCCCTTAATAGAAATACCAGGACATATACATCACTTATGTATATGTTATAACTCATGAAACAACCTCATATTCAAACTACAAACACTTTACCTTGATTAAAACATGTTTCCCAAAACAAGTTTTGCAAACTCATCTAGTATGCAACCTTTATGATACTTTAAAGACCCAAAAATTCCTTCAATATATGAAAAATTCACCCTCTTCAATTTCCTTGGTGTATAAAGAATCAAATAATCTAGCTGATTCCTAAAACAACACATTCTTTTAGTAGGAACAAAATTGTCCTGAAATCCAACATACAAATTGTAGACACCTAACTTTGGTGTGTCTCGCCCTTGTTTGCATGTGTATGCGCATATTTTGATATGGTCATATCAAGGAAACCTTTTAATTAAATCCATCCCCTTTAATTTAATAATTTCTCTCTTATTATCCTATCATCATATAATTCACATTGATTAATTAATTAATCTTAGCTTTCCCTAATCAACTTGTTATTTAGGATGCTTTTATCCTAAATATAAATCCTTATGATTTTTCGATCATCCCTATCTTCTAGCTTCCATATATTCATACCTAAAAACATAATCCCTTACATAAGCTTTAAATCACCTTTTTCCCTCCTTAAAAACATGAAATCCTGACCTAAAGCACAAAAATCCACCCCATTGGGGAAATTTTCCCCATGGTCAAAGGCACACCACCCGACTAGTCTTCATCAACTATATAAAACTAAGTTAAATATTTCCATAATCAATCATAAATCATCATATGCATGTGAATTTTGGAGCTTTCTTGTGACTTGTGAATTGACTATTGTGCCTAATAATTCTGCAATGATTCAAATCTCTGGACCTCTTTTGAACATGATTACATCACTCACGATCATCCTTCATGATCTTATCATTATATTTGTGTTGCTTTATTCATATTTTATCATATTATCATTTTTTCCTTGTATCTAACATTTTACAGGAGCATGTCATCCTCAACAACATTCAAAGCTTCATCATCAACCTTCTTTTCCACCCTCTTTACTTACAGTCATCCATTTCCTCTTTTTGACCTTGGTCTTATCTAACTCTACTACAGATCACCGTTGACCCACCTGTAGCCATCAACTAGGGTCCTATTTGTCAAATATCTCAACAAAATCACTATTTTTTGTCCTTTTCTCTATGTTTTTGTCTCAAATATCATTCCGAAGTCATCTCCGAGTGCCCACATGCCTCTCTACCTTCCGGTTACACTCGGACACTCTTTGCTGATTTCATTTTTTTTTTTTGTTCAAATCTTCTCTCCTGTGTCACCATCGACTGCGCTCTGCATACTCTGGGTCACCGTCGACCTACCTCCGAACATTATGGATCACCACCGACCTAGACCGTATCATTTAATTTATATTTGTTTCAATTAAATCAACTTCTAGATCGAGATACTAATTATTCTTAGAGTTAGTAGTAATTCTATTTTTGCATGTTATTTACTACTTATCTTTTACTTTGCTCTTTTAAATAAATAGAGGTTGACATCTACAAAAGGAAGTTAACACTTATTGGAGCCATATTTTTTTGGGAAACCCCCGCCAATATCCCATATAAGCAATCCCCTTTTTAGTTTTCTTATCTACGGTCATTAGCTACAATGAGGATCAACTATTTAGTGACCATTCATCCACATCACGCTTCTGAGGTACTATAATCCCTCTATGTTTTGAGATGTGTAATATTTTTAGTAGATAGCTCATCAACTTGAATTGAACAATAAATTACAACAACATTCTGACATGCTCGGTGGTACCACCCTTTAGGTGGTCCCTTTCTTTTCTATCTTCTTGCTTCTTCTATCTTTTACTAACACTACAATGTGAGGCCCTGCTTATTGCTTTCTCATGTTGGTTCGGTCGTTGGATCACTCTTCACTAAAGTTTAGATAAAAAGGAAAATCTCTATCTAGGTTTTCCTCCTTTTCCTTATTTTCTCTTTCTACATCATACTTCCCTTTATTGTGTTTTTACTCAATTTGGTTTTAAAAATAACCTTTATTTTCTACATCCTGCTTGCTCACCTAGTCTAAGTAGGTCTTGACTTACTGCATCTCACAATCCTCACACACAACCCAAAACTCACAAACCAATCAACACATCTAAAAAACATCCTACCCAGTAGACTGATTGGGATTTCATCACCCAACAGAAACCTCCTGAGACTCTCCCAAGCCAAAAAAACCTGAAACCAAACATAGACTTCCTTCTCTTAGGTACCCATTATCCATCCCTTTTTATTTTTCACATTTTCTTAATTAAAAACAATAAAAAAAGAATTATCTCGCTTGATTTTCTTGATTTAAAGATGGAACCAAACTTTCCCCAAGAATTTCGCACAAACATCTACCATGATCGATATCTCATCCTTGTGTCCTTATAGCCCCATCCGTGACTTCTTTCTCCATAGATCATGCCAACCAATAGAATCTATCCCACCACCTTAGACCACCCCTACTTCATCTAACATCCCCATGCCTATCCCATCTATTGACATCCCCATCCCTCATGTATCAAATATTCCCATCTAATCCCAACCATATTATCATGTTTCTCCTCCCCAATATCTCACATTCCCTTAATCAATATGATCTTCACCACTCCCCTCGAATTTTTAGACAACCCTTTCCTAATCCACCACCAACAAAATAGTTTTTCATCAGCACCACCAAACAAATATAAAAAAATTCTATCAAAACCATACACCGGACACCTCCTCTCATATCTCATTCCCCACTTATCTCATCATCACCTACTCACATCCTTAATATTATGTCTACATCTCCTTCAAGAGCTATCCCCACATCAAACCATACCTATAATTTCCTTACTTGCCACCTTAACTTCCACTGCTTCTCTCATATCTACATCTAGTTCTTCTTTACCACATCTCGCATTGGCTTTGATTGTACCCATCTCTTTATCGACACCTATCCTACCCCAAATTATTATCACTACCCCATTATCCACATCTATCCCAAACACACCCATAACTACACTTATATCTACTATGCCAACAAATCCACATGTGTATGTCTTGACATCATTATCACACATCTCTTTACCCATGCCCACATCATCAAATTTATCCCACTCTTCCACACCTAATCTTACCACATCTACATCTACTATCACACTAATCACTTCTCCCCAATCCACATACACATCCGCAATTCCTTTTGAAACACCTAAGAAAAAAATTAAAATCATTCGTACCTCTTGATAGAACCCACATTTCCACACCAAACAATCCAAAACCTGCATCATCTCCCTCTCACATAGACTTCATCAACCACATGATCCAAACACCCCTTATTCTATCCACACCTGTATCTATCATCGACCCCACACCAACATATACCTCATCCACTTCATTGGATACCACTCCCCCATCCACATCTATTCCACCATTACCCATCATACCATCCATAGAATCAGTCCCAGTCCCTCTTTTTGCACTTCTACCTACACCTACCACATCGACCATCATAACCATATCTCCTACATCATCATCTTCCCTCCCACATATTTTGAAGAATATTGAGATAACTATAACTTGTAGCAACCATAGGTGACCCTCCTATCTCATCTACACAACTAGACATTTCTTCACCTTCCTTAGACCAAATCATGCAAAAATTTCTTCCCCCATCAGCCACAACATCATCTTCAGATCCACTAGTCAAAATCATTGTCATCCCCTCTAAGGGTATTCCTTCACAAACCAAATCCAATAACCTTTGCACCCTTCCATAGTGATCCGTTTTGCACCCTCACGAGAAGATAGAAATTCCTCTAGACCCAGGACCTACATCATCCATCTTGGGACTACATCCATCTATCCTAGGACCACTTCCTTCATCATGATCTATCAACCTGTTAGAGTAGGTATTTACCTCATCTCATGTTCACCTAGGTACTTTATCTACCTTTATTTTATTTATCCTCACCCACTTATGTGTGTGGATATTTATTTTATTTTATTTAGATATTAGGGAGATATTATCTAGTTGTTAAGTATAGTTCTTTCCTTGATCTATGGTATTGACTAGATCTTTGATGACTAGTTCTTTCCTAAATATATGGTCTTGACTAGTTCTTTCCTTGATTTATGGCTTGATCTATGACCTTGACTAGTTCTTATATTGATATTCCTTTCCTATATAAGCAAGGCCCATTCTCATTGTATTTCATTGAGTTCCATAATAATATATGATATTGTTGCTCATTTGTTTGCAAAGGTTTTTGTAAATTTATTCTAGAGAATTAATTTCATCTTATTGAGTGTGGTGTTTAATTAGCATCTGAGTTCTTCATGGCTTGGTACGATCTATTTATCTTTCCTTTTATGGTGTCGAGTTGGAGATTTCTATTGACATCCGTCTCGTAATTTAGTAAGTTTTACCTTAGTCCCTGTCATATTTTATGGTCATATGAGGGCTTCAGCTTGTGATTCCTACTAGTATGTGCTTAACTTCATCCCTCTTTGATTTTATTTGTGTGGTGAAGGAAAGAGCATTTTATTTTGTTTTAGTGGCAATTAAAATAAATAGTAGAGCATAAAATTAAAAATATTGTATCTTTTGATCGGTAGAACTCAAATTTGAGGGCCATTTTTTTGTAAAAGTGCTTATTTTTTTGTGTGCTTAAGCCATTGGAACTATTTATTTTGAAAAATATACTATAATTATAAAGTTCCATATTGTAACATGTACTCAATTATAACATGATCATGTTGAGCCATTAACAACACATAATTACCACAGATGGAACCAATAATGGAAACAATAATTAAATGGAAAGGATTATGGGCTTTAAATTCTTCATAACAACCAATGTTCACTAGAAAATATGAGAAACTTTAATACTAGTGAAAATTTGATGAATGTATAGGTTTGATATGAACTTATGTAAGTGATAGTCTATTGTTTCATTATGAAAAATTGACTCTCCTTTCAAAATACAAGAGAAATTAGATGGTTTATTTGGTAAGGTGGATCACATGAGAACCATGCAACTAGAAATTGAGATCACCTCTCTAATCCTGAAGGTTTTCCATTAATTATAGTTTATCTTACCAAGTTCAAGCATTTTTGACACAATCGAAGGGGAGTGGAAGAGATAAGAAAGATAAAGAGTATGTTTCCTTAATTCTATCCAAGTTAAGATGACCATTCCAAATATTTTCTTCTACATTTTTCTCTAGTATGGATGCCTTAGGTGACACATTCAAAACTCCTAACTCAAGAAATATTTTGTGAAATACTTACTAGGGAAGAATCCAAATTTTCTAACCTTGAGTATTCCACCTCTCAAAAGGCATTAGTTGCATCTAATCCTAAGGGTAAGGGAAAACCATAAAGTAAAACCAAATCCAATCCTCCATCTCAAAGTAATCCTAAATCAAAAGAAAAAAATATAAACCCAAGAAGTCTTCTAAATCCAAGAATAATTCTATCCTTTCATGTTATTTTTGTAGGGGTATTGGTCATGAACAACATAACTATTATAATCGAATAAAATCCTTAAGGATGCAGTCAAGAAACACAAAATTTCTATCTCCACTCCACCTCCTTTGAATCAACATGAAAAAGCTTTTAATTTTGTTTGGATATCTCGTTTCCATTTATATATAGTTGGTTTATAGATTATGGTGCTTCTCATCACATGACTTCTTCTAAGGAGTCTTTTTGTATCTCTAGGTTTGAGTTCCACTTCCAAAATTAAGGTTGGATATTATTCCTTTTCTTTCATAAAAAAAAGGTGACATACACCTTGATGATGGTAGTATCCAAGATGCATTATATGTTCCTAACATCACTATAAATTTGATTTATGTATATCAAATGTTTCATTCTGGTCAAGGATAAATAATGACTTTTATACCACATAGGGCAAAAGTACAAATTTTCTTGGAGTCTCATTATCTTGTTTCTCAAGGTATTGTTTATCATGGTTATAGACTATATCACTTTGAGGGTTTTGATGACACTTCCCCTATAGGGACAAGAATAGTTTCTCATGCACAGATTAATAAAGTAATCTTTGGCATGAGAGATTTGGACATCTTAACTATGGATATTTGAAGGAGTTGAGAACTCATGGTATGGTTGATGGTCTTCCTATATTTTCTTTTCTTGAGGTATTTTTCCCTAGCTTTGCATTATTCACTAGCATTATGTTCCTCATACTCCACAACATAATGGCTTAGTTGAATGAAGAATCAACATTTAAAGGAAATGGATAATTGCATGATGTGTTCTAGAACTTTACCTCCTATATACTAGGAATAAGCGATTAATTGTGCTAACTACATTCTGAATCACACACCACACAAAGCATTTGAGCATTTGAATCTAGAGGAATATTGGTCCAAAAATAATCCTGATGTCTCATTTTTTCAAGTCTTTGGGATCCATGCTTGGGCCTTTGTGCCAAAGAAGAAAAGGAAATCGTTGGATAAGAATAGAAAACTCTTGATCTTTGTAGGGTATTGTGAGGACATGAGAGCTTATAAAATTTTAGATCCCGATACTCATGAGGCTCTTTTTCGAACACATGGTCAATTTGATGAGCACTTCCCACCTCATGATTTTTCATCTTCTTCCCTTCCTATGTCTTATTTATCTCATCTTGAGGATACTTTATTTGAGGAGTTTGATGAGGAGGTTATAGATTTCATTGACAATCCTAATCCCATTAATGTTGTCACTATGCCTAATTGGGCTCATACTATATTTTATGAGTCAACACCTTTCATACATGATCTTCCACCCACTAGGAATAATCAAACACATTCTACGGTTACTGTACTTTTTCGTCGTAGTTTTGAGGATCCACGGTCTTTTTCACATGCTCATGGGATAAATGAGTGGGATGATGTGATGACAGCTAAGAATTCTTCTTTTATGAAGAATCATATTTGGGATTTGGTATCTCTTCCTACGGAAGA
The DNA here is from genome assembly GCA_018340775.1 of Taxus wallichiana var. yunnanensis. NCBI lineage: Eukaryota > Viridiplantae > Streptophyta > Pinopsida > Cupressales > Taxaceae > Taxus > Taxus wallichiana. Next base: position 378,117,326 of record CM031237.1, read on the forward strand.
AGTATGGTTAGGTGTATATAAGTCATTTTATAGCTAGGGATGAAATTTAGCTGACTCTTTGTCACTCAGACATTGGAAAAAATGGATAGCACCGTATTAAGGGTTTGATCTACCCTCACTACTTTAGGTTGTGCCTTCAACTAGGGTGAGAGGACCCATTCTGTAACCTATATTGATGAAGGAATATCAATAAATCTTTCTTTGCATAGTTTTTAGATGACCTTGAGAAAATATGATCAATACACCACAATCTAACTCTCACGAGTTGTCACTTCTAGAGAATGGAGATATTTTCTGGATAAGGTTCAGGTTACTAGAGACATTAATTGAAACCTGATTGTTTCTGCATATTTTGGCATTGGAATTTGTTCATTTATGGATACATAGTACAAACAGGGATAGTTCTTGTAGAATTCATTGTTTAAGATGTTTTTGGTGGGAAGTTAAGCAGGATAAAGTTGATTATATCAAATCTTTGAGAACCTTTAACAAATACTAGAAAATTCACAAAAAAGAATGCTTCGAGATAGCCAAAATATTCCTTCAACTAGAAGGTGTGTAACAATGGAAGCCCAGAGGTGCACAATTTCATACATTCTTCAAGAATTCAACACAAAGGCTCATGTTAAAGACTCAATTAAACATTAGAAATCCCTAGTTCATCATGTCTAAGATACACTCATAGACTAACAAACAATCTTTGTCAACATAATGAAAGTAAAGTGATTTTAAATTGTTTATTTGCATCACAAGATGAAATCTCTTCTCATAATGAAATTGAAAATGCCACAATACTAACACACGGATGAGATCTTGTGTGACTTATAGAGATTCTAACATAAGATTGCAATAGGAACAAGAAAAACTATTTGAAAACATTATGAAATGAAGCAAACACAATAATGCCCATGATTAACACAAATTAATTCAAGACCTATTAAATTCATCACTGGGAAAGTTTCATAACAATCTCAAAGCTCGTCAATGGCTATACACTTGCAACCAGCTTGACATGATTAAATTTAAAGGCATAGAAATAAATGGGTTTCTCAGATGGTTTCTCAAGAAGATGGTTTTCTCAAAAAAATTCATACAAATTAAACAACCCCTCTTTTCTCATCACTTTTACATGCTTTTATATGACCTTTTTCAATTCAAATCTCTTTTCCCCCAAAAATAAGAATATTCAAGGGAATACTTCTTTGTTACATGTTCATTAACAAAAATGTATTCATGCACTTCATCTTATACTTGCCAAGTGTCCAAAACATGAGTCATTTTGATGGGCTCCACTTGTATTTGACTGGGATGTCTGGTTATTTCTTTTAATAGGTTACTTGAACCATCCCCTCAGATCTTGATTAAGCAATCATCTCAAATGATCACTGAGCATTTCCAGATGTTTGTTGACATGACACACACCTATGCTCATCTCTTGAAAACCTTCTCGGGCTCAGTGCACTTCACTTCTCATCTTACTGGCTTAAATTCTATACAGATGTCTATCAAATCACCATGATTTACCAGTTCTACTCATTTATACTTTCCTTCAGTCTTTAAATTTCCCTTGTGTAAACTGAGCAAGATCCTCTTACCTCGGGGAAATATTTTTCCAAATTGAAATATGTGTCTCCTTTGGGCTATAAAACTTAGTTTTGTTCCTTTGCAGTTATGTATTTCTTTCATAACTCTGAGTATAGAATATTCTACCAGGAGAAATGGCAAAGACACTCGTGGCTCACAGCCTCAAAGGAGATTTCCTCGGAATATTTGAATCATATTTTTGACCTGAGTGGCCCGATGAAGCTTTTGTTAGAGCCTTGTTCAAGTGGAATGTGTAGGAGACACCAAAGGACCATTGACATATCAACGGGTCGTATAGCAACTTTTAACTAGGTTGATCAGAATCAATCCTGTGTTCACCTCCTTCCAAGTCATGTATTTCCATCTTTTTAGATGGGAGCACATGAAAACACCTGAGGATTTGAAAAGATACTAGTTTGAAAGGAGGCCTCAGGTCTCTGGGAAAACCAGTTTTCAATGTCCCTTTTTATGCAATGAAGAGTTTGTTTCAAAAGAAATCCCTAAGGAGTCATACATATTGTATGACAAAACCTCCATTGATATAGTGCCTACCATCTCCAACAAAGTGAGTGAATTGGAGAAGAGGGTTCAATTCCTGGAAAAGAAATAGGAAGAAAATGTGCCCTTGCCATCATGTCCATTATCAACACCATCCTCGAGCAAGAGGAAGGGTGAAACACACACTCATTCTCCTGTCATCATCTCGGATGGAGAAGAGGACCAATCTATCTCTGCTCATGTTTGAGGGCAACACTTTCTTCAGCTCGGGATAGTAGAGGGCTAGTTTGCAACTCGGCTATCCATGCATTTGATGCATTGTGCCCCTCATTTGAACGGGAACTTCGAGGTCCTCAACCAATTCCTTCTCCAATGGAAAATATGAATTTTCCTCAAGAAGTGGAAACATGAACCAGTTCAAAACCTCACATTTTTCCCAGTCACCAACTGCAACATATGCCCCTCTCAACACTTTAAACACCCCTCTTCAGAGCAATCCTGAGCATGTCGACCCTTCACAAGGGAAAGGGGAAAACAACTTTCTTTTCAGGTGGTCTAGACCTCCTGGATTGGGTATCATCCTATCAAAATAAAGTCAAGCTTGAGGAGATTATGGGTCACCCTAGGATGACCCTGGAGTCATTAATGGGTATGGGGATGTCTAGGGACTGACAGGGTCGATTATCTTTATACAAACAACACGGGGCTCTGATGAATTTGTACCTAGGAAGAATAAATTTTTAATAGACTTCCCCTTTGTTGGGGAAGCTATGAAGTAGGATTAAAGGATGTTTGAGTACTATTCTCTTTCCACTATTTTGACCTCTGATGTATGTACATCTCTTTTTTGTCATGGGAAAGGGCCCCTATAGAACCCTGTCTTGTTTTTTGTTCAAATTGCAATCAATACAAGTATGTCAATAGTTCACATATCTTTTCCAAATGTATATGATATTTTAATCAAATATATTATGAACTACTACATTTTTTACTTTCAATTGAAAACAAAGAAACAATAAAAATTCAAAGAGATAACTACATTTAATGTAGCAAAAACATCAATTCATAGTATCAGTTCAATGAAGTATGAAAAGAGAATATAAAATGAGGAAGAGAGTGTTCAAGCATGTTCTCTTCTTTTGTATTCAGTAGCCTCCTTCTCTTCATCCTTTTCCTCTGCATCCAACTCCTCTGGAAATCTGGCCACATAAGCATCATATCTTCTAAACAATTCATTCATTTCATCTTCATCCGGTCCCAGGTGGTGATGGAAAATCAATGTTTGTCTTGATACTACATCCAAACATTGAGCCATTTTCTGCTTGTATTCAAATGGCCTTGCTTTCAACTCCTCAATCCTATTTTCAATTTTCATCATTTTTTCAATAGTGTCATAGGAGAAGTCATCTTCCTAGATATTACTTTCAAATGAACTAAGTAAGAAATCCAATTTTAAATCCCCATAACTCTTTTTAAATTTATCCACCACCATGTCTTCTAGCCTTCTATTAATGGCATAAAGTAAATCATCAACCCAGTCCTTCTTGACTTCAAGTTTTTTCTTGATTTCATTTAGGGTATCCAATCTGATCTTTGTCATCTCTTCAAGAGATATATGGCTCCTTTGTGCTCTATTGGTACAATGTCTTCTTTCTCAACCAGTTCCTCATTGAGCCTTGTTATACGAGTCAAGCTTGGGGAGAATTCCTTCCAAGTAAAAGATCTCATTGTCACAGTCTTCAATTACTCCATCAATTTCATCTAAGTGACTTTTGAGATCTTCATATCTTGTCCTTGCTTCAGTGATAACTTCCTTTCCCTTCTCAGTTAATCACCCAACCCAAGTGTCCACTGCTTGGACCTTTTTAACAACACTATTCAATTTTTCCATACCTTCAAGGGTGTTCACAGAGGCACCTGCTAGCTCCTGACTAGTTTTCCTTGTCAGCTATTGAAAACATGAATTTAAGGCTCTAACTTGCTCCTTAAGTTGTTTCTTTGTTATTCCATCCTCATCTACCTTTTGTAGAAGACCACTTACAGCTTCAGACACTCCTTCGCTTTAGTTGTTCCCTTGATGGTTTACCCAAGGGGATGACTTGAATACTATAATCATCATCAGTTATATATTTTCTTGTCTTCCCCTCAAAAGGGGTTACTATTTCCAAAGTTCTTTCCCCAGATGAATCAATAAGGGTTCTTGTGATGGTTCTGGCTTTCTTTGGGGCTCTTATTGCCTTTGGAAAAGACAAGGTAGTGAGGTCAACTGCTTGAATAGGAAGGGTTGTTTCTTCACTTAACATTAATTCACTAATCAAACCCTTCCTCAAACCTGTTTCAGCCTTTGTTTCTTGCAATCCTTGCTGGATTTTGTTAGGTACAACTATCATCTACATGGATACTTCTTTCTCCTTTTGTGTCAATATTTTGTCTTCTCTGGAGCACTTGTCTCAATCTGGGCTGTTGATTCCTCTAGATGCTTCTCCTCCTGCCTTGGCATTTCAGTTTGGTCATCCTTAACTTGATTAACCTCCATTTTCAAAGGGCCCTCCTTTGTTGTTTCTTCATGGCTGAAAACATAGTGGTATGAACTTTCACTTCATTTCCCTTTTGTATTGAAATTTGGGCAATGGGATCTTTTTCTCCCATGACTGGCTGAGTTGCCAAATCACTATCCTCTTTTCCAAGTGGCACCTCAAAAATGTTATGGTAGGTTGATCTAATGGAAATGGATCCGCACTCCCCGTTGAAAATTGTGATTCTCCACCAATGACAATTTCTTCATCAACAATTAAGTCTTGTGCCATTTTTAGTTTATCTTCAAAAGACATTTTTTCTTCTTGGTGAATGTTATCACTCTCAACCACCTTAATAGGAGTGGGCACAATATCTTCTACCATTAATTCAATATCCATATCCTTTTCTACCACTAGTTCATATTTTCTTGATACCGAAAAATAATTGTTCTGTGAAAGAATTTCTATGTTTTGAACCATCTCTTCACTTGCCAACACATGAGTATCTCCTTCTGATCCCTTATCCTTTTCAATACTACCTATTGGTGTTAAAAATGGTTCCTCCATGGATAACTTGAGCTTATCCAACATAGAAAATCCCTTAATAGTATCTAAATCAATCACCTCAGTTTGCATATTTTCAAATTTATTCATTGTTTGTACTGGAGGTGTATTAATATCTCTAACAAGTAGAGCTTCAGAATGTCCATACTTGAGGTAACAAATTGGTTGTCCATTATGTATTGACTGCAACATCCCCCTGAGGAACTGAACTCTGAGTGTCCTTTACTTCTTTCTCCACAAAGAATGAATGAGGGATTAGAGGACTTGACTGCCCCATACTCGGAAATGGTATGTCTTGTTGTTTTTGGTCATTATCCGTTCTTTCCACTCTTGGGGATCAATTACCCCATCTCTATGTTTGAATTTCTTTGGTGTATGGGCACCTACCCTCACCAGGACTTGCTGATGGACAATTTTGGGCTTCTTGTGTGCCCTTTCAAACTTCATCAATTCAGGTGGTGCCCTTTTTCCTCTTTGTGTTTCTTGGGCTGACTATGACCACTTGTGATAGCTGCACTCATTAACTTCTCAGTACTATGTTGCTTTGGCACAACATTTGGGAGGACCACATGTGAATCTAAACCCTTTCCTTTTCCTGAGTGGCACTACAGAGTAATTGGGCATTTTCCATGGATTTCAAGAGCATTCTTTTAGTTTTCTTAAGGGCAGACATGGAAGTACCTGTCTCACTTGTGGTTGTTGTCCATTCATCGATAAGCCCAATAGTAGGCCTTCTAGAGGGAAATAAAGGATATTTTCCTCCCAATGGGTCAATCTTATCAGCACCCTCCCTCAGATGTGGGAGATCATCATCCAAGTTTCCAAGACTTTTGAAGTGATTTAGAATCTTTGTGTTCTGTATTGATAGGTCAATGTTTATCTGGGTCAACCAAATCACCGTTCTCCTCATGACATCTATTATCCTTATATAAGGATCATCAGATTCTTCCTCATCCCAACTTGGGGAACTATGGGTTGAATTTCTACCTTCTGATCAATATAGAATTTACTTACTATATTTAAATCATCAACAAGTCCTTCTGGAATGATGGCAACCTTGAAATCCACAACTTGTGACAAATTCATCCTTGAAAAATCTCTCAACCTAACATCTTCTTCATCTCTGCAATTCATCCAATAGTCCTCAAAGTGAGGCTCATGCTCGAAAGTATTAGCCACATTGTTAACCACCCACCGAATGTCATAATTAGGCCTAGCTACAAATGTCTCCATGGCCAAGCTCTTCATTTCTTCTCCAATCAATCTAGCTTTTATAATGGAGGGGCAAGAAAACTTACCAATTCTAATAGGGAATTTAACATTCATTTTTTGTGCCTCCCAACAATTAGCTTGTGCACAGGCACTAATTGCCTTGCCAATTCACATAAACAAAGCTTGTCATCCACATACCTTGGCAACTTGAAAGGTTTTCCTTCAAAACCACTAACTCTGATGTAAGTGAACTTCTTGTATTGAATGAAGTAACATCCATACTCCATAATTACTTGCCTTGCATGCTCAAAATTCTATACTACCCCCATTCTGGTTTGAACAAGAAAATAATTGGTGCAATGAAAGCATCATTTACTAATATGATATTTCCACTCAAATTAGTTAATTGCAATTAGGGAAAATTTCATGCATTGGGCACCATTTAACATCAGCTTGTGGTGATAATGCGGAAACACCTATGTGCTACAACATTATATACCAGATAAGTCATCATATAAAACTCCAAGTCTTGTAGTTTCCCCATTTCAATTTTAGCTACTAGGGTGGCCATATGACCATGAATTGCATCAGAAATGAAAGTAGCCCAACAAATATCTCCTTTTATTTCCAAGATAATCCATATGTAGGTGGTCATCCATTCTTTAAATTCATTTGTAGTCTCCAAACCAGCCATCCGACTTAGGAGCACAATGATATCTTCAACCTCTTCAACGAATTGAGCCCTAACCAGTCTTTTGGGGATTTTGGTAGATGCCTTTCTATCTGTAAGGAGCCATTTTGTGTTTATCATCTTTGCAAATTCCTTCTTTTTTACTTCATAATCCTCCAAGGAAAGTTTTGATACCAATAGTAATGGGGTTTGCAATTATAGGTAATTTCATAATTACCCTTATGGCTGCCGGTGTTAATGTCAACACTGCATCCCCACTCCCATATCTAATACTTCTCTCTTCTCAGAGTCATAATTCATCGTGCAATACCACACTAACTTTTGGGCATTGGACAAAAGTGGAATAACACCCGCCAAGGCAATACAACTATCATGAATTGCCTTCAAGGATTCACTCATGTGGGCACTACTCAATCGTTGATGAAAATCATTCAAGTCGGCATTCATCAAGTCTGTATCTGTTATCCTATCGAGGTCACTTGTGACCCCCGACATACCCAAGGAAGAAAATGACATAGTCTTCATTTAAAAACCCTAACTTTACTTCAATCATTTTCTTGATGGAAACAAACACAAAACACAAGAGTTTCAAACTCTTACCGGTTTTCTGCAGGTGCCTGAGCAATTCTGATTCAAGATGGACAACTTTCACACTTTTCTGGTTCACAAATTGAGCCCCACAATATTTCAAAAGCACTTCACAGATAAAAATGATGAAAGATCATCAAATTAGCAATAAAATATGAATATATTCATCCCCAAGGTCCTTTGTTTACAATAAGAGCATTAATGGCGGTAGAATTAAATGCATTGCTTTACAACCGTTAACTCTATTTTTTTTGCAATTTCAAATTTGGGCCATCCACGTGGAAAAGATCTTAGTTGAGGTGGGCCTGGGGGCCTTTTTGCATTTTATGCCACTCAAAGGAATTGTGTGCTTTTAAACATTCTGGCCCGCCCACCCGCTTTCAATATAGGTTTAACACATGGCTTTCCTAGGGCATTTGGCGGAGTCAGTGGCTCATTTTTACACCTTTTTACCTTTTCAAAACAAAGCTGAAATTTCTAAAATACCTCTAACGACCCACCTTCTCATCTTTGATGTAGACTCAACACGTGGCTTTATCTGGGCACTTGCGGGGTCATGCTTCACTTTTATACCTTACTCCTTTTTCAAAACAAGGCTAAAAGTTCCAAAGTCCTCCAATGACCCGCCTCCCCACTTTTAACTTAAAAATGGCCACGTGTCCATTTGTGGGCTCTAGGCATTCCTTTTACACTTTTACGCCTTTCACCATAATGCCTCAAAATTCCAAAAGGGCCCGCCTTCCCGCAACCGCTCGTCTTATGACACGTGTACATCTTTAGGGTCAAAGTAAGAAATTTTCTTTTTACCGCTTCATATTGTTGAATAGCCAATTAGAAATTATCGAGCCACGGGACCAATTTGGCATTTTTACAAATGTAACAAAAGTGACAAGTTCACCAAATAGACCCACCGTGCCACATCTAATTAAAGACAACCACGTGTCCGTGATGCTTTGGGACAAAAATAACAAAGAAGGCATGATCATGGAAAATAAAAGAAGGGGAAAACCCATCATCTACGACCAAACAACCAACAGGTATGCACAGAAAGAGAAACTAGCAACCAACACAGAGCTCAACATGATTCACACCCATAGAGAAGGGTTTAATGACAACAACCTAATAAATATAAAACTTCATGCATCCAAAAAAAATAAAATGGTTCAAAAGGGGTGAGGTTTAAAACCAAGCACCAACACCGGCTCCGACTTGGGGATGAACACTCCCAGTGAGTGCCACAAGAATAACATAATACAAATACAACAGACCATGTGCCAAAATCATTGGGCCACGACCTCCAGTTAAGAACCCAACCTCCCAAGATCGAATCGAAAACCAACAAAAAAATTTGGTCACCACGGACCGGAGAAACCAAAATAAAAAATGTGAAAACAAAAAACAAAAAACAAAAGACTATACACTCATGATAATGATGTGTACCTTAATTCTAAGAAATTAGTCAAGGAAATTTTCCAAGTGCCTTTCCATTAACAGAAACTCAAGCAATTCCCCATCTAATTGTTTTAGGAAAAAGTGTGCTTGCCAATCCTAATATCAATAGAATAAGGGCCCATCCATAATGTGTCAAAATTTCCATGTTTTCCCTTATCCTCATGTCTGCTATCCCACAATAACACAAGATCTCCCACACCGAAAGATCTTGGAGTTACCTTTTTATTAACTAATTTCTTCAAATTTTCCTTGAAATTCACATGTCTTTGGTGGGATTCTCTTCTCTCTTCATCTAATTCAACAATTTGATTAATACGAGCATCATGGGGACTGACCTCCTGGTCCTCCAATTGTTGGATAAATTGGTAAGAAGATAATTGCATATGAAGGGAAGTAGAGCTTGAGTTCAATACACCAACTCAAACAAACTTTTTCCGGTAGATCTTTTGATAGTAATTATATCAGCCCAAACAAAAACTTCAACTGCTCACCCTACTTCCATTTGTTTAACTCCTTCCTTTTGATTATCTTCAAAAATTCTTGTTGCTTGATTCTTCTTGTCCATTACCTTGGGGATTATAATTTGAAGCATATGTTAAGTTGATCCCATACTCATGACACATGGTTACCAAAGGTTTGGCTCAAAAACTCAAAGCATTGTTCAGCAACTATCTTAGTAGGCACTCCAAACTTGCAAATTATATGATTTAGAATGAAGTCCATAACAATTTGGTGGGTAGATTTCTTGGTAGGGATTGCCTCCACCCACTTGGTGAAGTAATCAATGGCCACTAATATCCACTTGTGGCCTTGCACTTGAAGAATTTGAAATCTCACCAATGAATTCCATTCCCCACTACTTAAATGGGGCTTCAATTGATACAAGCTGCAAAGGGAGGGAGCCTAAAGCTTTCAATCTTCCTAAATTTTTGACAACTCTCACACTTTCTTACCAAAAAAGTTGTATCTTTAAAAAGAGTTGGCCACCAGTAACCAGCCCTTAAGATCTTATGGGTTGTGACTCTCCAAAAAAATTCCCTCAAAACTCCTCCATGGAAATCATCAATTATTTTCGGGGCTTCATCCTCAGTGATACATCTTAAGAGAACTCCCTCAGGGTTCTTCCAAGCTAACCCATAATTAGTGATGATGTACTTCTGGGAGGATAACTTAAGTGCTCTCTTTTGATTCTTGCTTAAATACTCAGGGAACTGTAGATGTTTGAAATAAAAAATAATATCCTTATAACATTCAGAATTTGTCAATTTCTCAAGAATATTCAATCTTTCTTCTTTAACCTCATTTATCTCAACTGTTTGCAAGTTGCTTTCTACCATTAGCTTTGCTAGGCCCAATCCTCTAACCAATTTTGTAGTTTGGATGTCCATATCATATTCGTGTAACTTATTTTCCCATCGGCATATTTTACTTGAAATTTCCATCTCTGATAGGATATCCTTAACCATAGTATGGGGAACATAAGCTATGACTTTAGAGCTCAAAATATATGGCCTAAAGATTTTTGTGGCCCCCTCCACGAAAGAAAAGGCATGTTTCTCCATGATAGTATACTTCAATTGCACTCTTTGTAATGCTTTACTAAAAAAAGTAATCATTCTTTCATCTTCTTCATCATCATTTTGTAATAACACGGATGGAATAGTATTCTCTGAAAAAAAAGAAAACATTAGGAAAGCCTTTTTATAATCGAGCTGCTAAAATAGGGGCATTCTTCAATGCTTCCTTAATCCCAGTAAAAGCTTGAATAACCGCTTCTTCCCATTTGATACTCTGATCTTTCTTCAACATATTGGTAATTTGGATAGTCAATTCAAAAGTTGGAAATAAATTTCCCAATAAAATTTATTTTCCCGAAAAAAGACTGAATTCCCTTTTTGGTTCTTGGAATAGGAACTTTACTAATGGCTTCCACTCTCTCTGGGATCAATCATGACCCCTTATTTTGACACAATATGTCCAAGAAGCTTTGCCTTTTGAACCCCAAAATGGCACTTCTTAGGATTCAGTGATATACCATATTCCCTGCATCTTAACAACATCTTTTCTAAATGTTGCAGGTGATCACTTATTTTCCTTGAAAAAAACTATCACATCATCTTGATACATGAAAATGAAATCATTTATATATCCATAGAATGCTATATCCATTGCTCTTTGAAATGTGGCTCCGCATTCATCAAGCCAAACAACATTCTAACATACACATAGGTTCCCCATGGAGTGGTGAAAGCGGTTTTGATTTCTCTCACGACTGCTTCACAACCACTTGGTTATACCTAGAGAAACCATCCAAAGTGGATAACAACTCAAAACCAGTAACTAATTGCAACATGTTATCCATATTTGGCAAGGGATAGTTGTCCTTGATTGATGCCTTATTTAAATTTATGAAGTCAACACACAATCTTATATCCCCATTTTTCTTTCGAACAGGTACCAGGTTTTCTACCCATGAGGAGTATCTTATAGGCTATATAATTCCTCCATCCCTTAACTTTTTCAACTCTTCTTGCATTTTTTAGGAAAGGAGGGGATTAATTGGTCTTTGTTTCTACCTAAATGGCTTGGCATTGGCTTCCAGGGGTATTTCATGCTGAAAGAGGTCTTCCCTATATGCCTTCAATTCTAAATACGACCATGCCAAACAATCCTAGTAATTTTTTAATAATTGGATATATGATTTCTTTTCTTCTTTACTCAAATTGCTACCTAACCATATTTTCTAAGGTTTATCTTTTGTGCCCAGGTTATGTTCCTCAACATCCCTCGAGGCTGACATGTGTCTATTAATAATGCAATCAACATTATCAAAATTTGATTCGTGCAACCAAACCTCTGGGAATAGTATTAGTTTTCAATTAGATAATGTCCTTACCAAATAAGGTCTCTTTTCCTTCACTTACAAACCATTGGTTCCCAGTCCATACTTTGATTGGAAAATTCTCCTTTATTCTATAGAAACCTTTGGACCTAGGCATCATCTTCAAACACATGTCAGTGCTTGATATTGTCAAGGACAAATTGACTTAGTCAATATTTCAATATCATATTCACAATAGGGAGACATTGTACAATTTTCAAACCTAGATCCCAATACGCCAATTTTTCTACACTGATATTATACTTCCTATCATGATGTATTATATTGAAAGAATCAAACATTTCAATGAAGTCCCAAACTACATGCTTATATTGCTTCATTCTTTGATTCTTTGTTGCATACAATTTTCTAACTTGCTTGACTATCAGCTCTGAATCCCCTTTAACAATAATATCCTTGACACCATATTTCCAAGAAATCCTTAAACCCAACAACAATGCTTCATACTCTACAATATTGTTTGTACACTCAAAATTGAGTTTAAAAGAAAAGTTAGACTCCTCTTGGCTTAGAGATATCAAAACAACACCGACACCATTACCAATCTAAAACATTCCCAATCAAACATCAAATCCCAAGGAGAACCAACCTTCTCAGGATAATTACACTCCTTAATTTTATGCTCCTTACAATCAAAAAATCCCACGAAGTTATCGACATCAACATCTGCGTACAATACTTCATAAGAAGCATTATTAGGATCCTCAATCAGATGTAGCATTTTCTTCTCACCATATAACTTCACAATATTTCCCTCAATTGGTATGGTGGCATATGACATGTAATTTTTCATGATTCCATCGACACTAGCTACCCATTTTTGGATAACAACATCCCCCACTTGGTAGGACAATCCATGATAACTACATTCATGGTCAAGCATTTTCCCGGATAAGCTGCCAATTACACTACTAATCCTTTGACATATCCAATTACTGACACTTCTCTTGAATCCATAGCAGTACATTTTCCAAAATTCATTGTCACCTTGATATTTAACTCATTCATCACCTCTAAAGGCATTACATTACATGAGGCTCCTGAGTCAAACATACAATTATGTACCAGCCTATCTTTAATGATCAAAGTGGTATAAAATGGATCCACATCTAGTTGAGATTCAACCAAAGAAGTTCCTAGATACACCTCAGGTGATTCACCCAATTCTTCCAATGCTTGAGGTATTTCCAATTCTACAATAATAGGAGGGGCCTCCACATTATTAACACTTTTTCCCTAGGTAATCTTTTCTTCCTTGAATCCCAAATATTCAAATTCCCTTTTCCTATGCTCAGGGATCCTAAGTAATTCAAAATTGGGATAGTAACCTTGATCTGGCTTAATATTTTAGCTATGTCACAAGGAATATATTTGGGTAGGGCAGTATTAGGAGGAAGGTTTACAATTTCATTTGACAAGTATGGCATTTTTAACGATCTAGGCATGAGGAGTACAAGTTATATTTGGGGTAATTAGGCCTTTGCCGATGTATCCTTTTAAGGGTCCTTTTTAGGGATATTGGTAAGGATTGGAATCTTTGGCTTGGCTTGTGGCCCTACCCTTTGACAACTTTACTTCTATTATTATACTTCGTCTCTTGAGAAACTACTACATTCATCAAAGAATTGTCTATCTTCTTTGAAGGAATTCCCCATCATAATTTTTAATCATCAATTCCCTCAAGTATTCAAAATCATGATTGGGAAAATCAAATTCTTGTACCATATCAATTTCAAAAGTATTAATGGGGGGAAGAGGTAATACCCGGTGGACACAATCCCAAAAGTCTTCAACAGTTCTTGCACTTATCAATTCAGTTGAGGTTTCCCCCTGTTGTGAGATTACAGGGCACTCCATCATGCACACATCACCATATGCTTCATCATCATCATCTACTTCCTCAATTTCCTTATTTACATCACATGGGGAATGTGGTAAGAAACACCTATCGCACCATTCCATAACATGGGCCTCTTCCATAGTAGAAATCCTGGTAGTTAAAGGATCGGAACCAATCTATTTTCCGGGGTTGAGGCTGTCTATTTCCTAACCCCATGGGCCCTTTTCCTCGGTCATCTGGTCTATGATCACCTCTGGGTGATTTCCAAATCTCTCTTTGACCTTGTGGCTTATGTTGACCTTGGGAGTTATGTCCTATCCCCTTTTCTACTCTGGCCAATTTATAGGATATCTCTTTAACTAGCTCCAGCCAAAGTTTTTACAACCTCTTCCAGATCCACAACCTTGCTTGACTGAGGCTTTTCAGGATTGATCAACTTAACACCTTCCCTCTTAGGAGGCTTGCCAACTACCTTGATATTATTCTCAATTTGTAAAGCCATAGTGAAGGCTTGCCTCAATGTTCCCGGGTTTTTATCTCTTAAGTAATAAGCAACCTTTTTATCAAAAGCATCGAATACTTGATCAAACAGGATTCATCACTTGGCCTTAAGATTATAGGTAACCTTTTCAAGGTTTTATTGAACCTAGTATTGAAATCATGGATAGATTCATTTGGATTCTTCTTTATATTTTCAAACTCAGATAAAAGGAACCTAAGATTCTATCTTGTCCCCATATTGAAATATAAAGGCATTTTTCATCTCATTCCATGAATCTATCGAATTATCTGGTAAAATACTTGTACCAGTCACGTGCATCTTCCTCAAGAGTATGAATAAACAACTTTACATACACATCTTCAAACTCAATTTCAAAATCTTCCATCATGTTGACAAAGAGTTTTAAATGCTGGTCACCAGTGATGGCATTATTCCCTTGAAATTTTGGCAACCTATTTCTGACATCTTGTGGCACCATATTAGGATATCCATCCATACCTCTAAAATCTATAGGTCCAAAGTGTTGACAACAAAAAGGAGGTCTAGGTGGAGGTTGGGCCATATTTCCTTGAGGTGGTGAATTTACAGGAGAATCAAAATGATAGGGAATGAGGGGTCTTTGGAGCACAAGAGTATAGCTTTCAAAATAGATATTCTCTAATGACTCAGCTTCATGGAAAGCCCTATCAACTTTGGAGGACACAAGAAAAAATTGAGAGGCACACTTTTCAGACGCAAATGATGGGCCCTCTCTAGTTGGAGAATTCAAAGTTACACAAGGATTGCTTGGTTCGAGTCACTTGAAGACATATGGTAATTTTCAACTACAAGTTGTTCACTTTCCACAATTGGAATCTCCTTTCTTGACTCGTGATCTCCTACTACTTTCCAGATTCATCTTCCTTCTGAATTTTCCTTTCCCAACTCTGGAAATAACTTCCTAGTAGGGTCCCTAGTGATCAACGGGTCCATATGGAAATTTTAACCGGGTTGATTAGAATCAATCCTATGTTCTCCTCCTTCCAAGTCATGTATTTCCATATTTTTAGATGGGAGCACATGAAAACACCTAAGGATTTGAAAAGATATTGGTTTGAAAGGAGGCCTCGGTCTTTAGGAAGACTAGTTTTCAATGTCCCTTTTTATGCAATGAAGAGTTTGTTTCAAAAGAAATCCCTAAGGATTCATACATATTGTATGAAAAAAATCCATTGATATAGTGCCTGCCATCTCCAATAAAGTGAGTGAATTAGAGAAGAGGGTTCAATTCCTAGAAAAGAAACAGGAAGAAAATGTGCCCTTGCCATCATGTCCATTATCGCACCATCCTCAAGCAAGAGGAAGGGTGAAACACACACTCATTCTCCTATCATCATCTCGGATGGAGAAGAGGACCAATCTATCTCTACTTGTAGTTCAAGGGCAACACTTTCTTGAGATCGGGATAGCGAGAGAGGTAGTTTACAACTCGGCTATCTGCACGTTGATGCATTATGACCCTTGTTCGAGCGGAAAACTTCGAGGTCATTAACCAATTCCTTCTTCAATGTCAAACCCACCCTTCCTCGGGAAGTGGGAAACATGAAACAGCTTCAAAACTCACATTTTCCCAGTCACCAACCTGCGCAACATCTCCCCATCTCAATACTTCAAACACCCTCTTGGGCAATCTGACACATCAACCCTTCACAAGGGAAAGGGGAAACCACTTTCCTTTTAGGTGGTATGGACCTCCTAGATTGGGTATCATCCTATCAAAAGAAATTTGAGCTTGAGGATATTGTGGGTCACCCTAAGATGACCACAATCATTAATGAGTATGGGGATTTCAGGACTGACAAGGTCGATTATCTTTATAAAAACACCACGGGGCTCGATAAATTTGTACCTAGGAAGAACAAAAATTTTAATAGACTTCCCTGCTTGAGGGAAGCTATGAAGTAGGATTAAAGGATGTTTGAGTACTATTCTCTTTCCAATGTTTTGACCTCTCTCATGTATATACATCTTTTTGTCATGAGAAACGTTCCTTATAGAACCCTATCTTGTTTTTGTTCAAATTGTAATCAATACAAGTATGCCAATAGTTCACATACCTTTTCAAAATGTATATGAGATTTTAATCAAATCTATTATGAACTACTACATTTTTACTTTCAATTGAAACAAAGAAACAACAAAAATTCAAAGAGATAACTACATTTAATGTAGACACAAACATAGATTCATAGTATCAATTCAATGAAGTATGAAAAGAGAATATAAAATAAGGAAGAGAGTGTTCAAAGCATGCTTCTCTTCTTTTGTATTTGTACCCTCCTTATCTTCATATTTTCCTCTGTATCCAACTCCTCTGCAATTTGGCCACATAAGCATCATATCTTCTCGAACAATTCATTCATTTCATTTTCATCCGGTCCCGGTGGTGATAGAAAATCAATGTTGGTCTTGATACTACATCAAAACATTGAGCCATTTTCTATTTGTATTCAAATGGCCTTGATTTCAACTCCTCAATCCTATTTTCAATTTTCATCATTTTTTCAATAGTGTCATAGGAGAAGTCATCATTTGGATATTACTTTCAAATGAACTAAGTAAGAAATCCAATTTTAAATCCCCATAACTCTTTTTAAATTTATCCACCACCATGTCTTCTATCCTTCTATTAATGGCATGTAAATCATCAACCCATTCCTTCTTGACTTCAAGTTTTTTCCTGATTTCATTTAGGGTATCCAATCTGATCTTTGTCATCTCTTCAAAGCATAAGGATCCCTTTGTGCTCTATTGGTACAATGTCTTCTTTCTCAACTAGTTCCTCACTTAGCCTTGTTATACGGTCAAGCTTGGAGAGAATTCAATCTAAGTAAAATATCTCATTATCACAGTCTTTCAATTACTCCATCAATTTCATCTAAGCGACTTTTGAGATCTTCATATCTTGTCCTTGCTTGAATGATAACTTCCTTTCCCTTCTCAGCTTAATCACCCAACCCAAGTGTCCACTTTGCTTGGACATTTTTAACAGCAATATTCAATTTTTCCATACCTTCAAGGGTGTTCACAAGGCACTGCTTTAGCTCTTGACTAGATTTCCCTATTAGCTTTTGAAAAATGAATTTAAAGATCTAACTTTCTCCTTAAGTTGTTTCTTTGTTATTCTATCCTCGTTTACCTTTTGTCAAGACCTCTTGCCTCCTTTGGACACAAAATGCTTTAGTTGTTCCCTTGATGGTTTTAAGGGGATGACTCCTATTATAATCGTCATCGATTATATCTTTTCTTGTCTTCCCCTCAAAAGGAGATTACTATTTCTAAATTTATTTCCTGGATGAATCGATAAGGGTTCTTTTTGATGGTTATGGCCTTCTTTAGGGCTCTTATTGCCTTCGAAAAGACAAGGAAGTGAGGTCAACTTCTTCATAGGAAGGGATATTTCTTCACTTAACATTAATTCACTAATCAAACCCTTCCTCAAACCTGTTTCATCCGTTGTTTCTTGCAATCCTTGATGGACTTTGTTAGGTACAACTATCATCTGCATGGATACTTCTTGCTCCTTTCGTGTCAATATTTCTTTCTTCTTTGGAGTGCTTGTCTAAATATAGGTTATTGATTCCTCTGGATTTTCTCTCCTCCTACCTTGGAATTTCAGTTTGGTCATCCTTAACTTGATCAGCCTCCATCTTCAAGGGGAACTCCTTTCTTGTTTCTTGAATTTGAAAAACATAGTGGTATGAACTTTCACTTCATTTCCTTTTGTATTGAAATTTGGGCAATGGGCTCTTTTTCTCCCACGAAGGGATGAGTTGCCAAATCACTATCCTCTTTTCCAAGTGGCACCTCAGAAATGTTATGGTAGGTTGATCTAATGGAAATGTCCACACTCCCCAGATTGAAAACTATGATTCTCCACTAATGAAAATTTCTTCATCAACAATTAAGTCGTGTGCCATTTTTAGTTTATCCTCAAAAGAAATTTTTATTCTTGGTGAATTTTATCACTCTTAACCCCTTAATAGGAGTGGGAACAATATATTCTACTATTAATTCAATATCGATATCCTTTTCTATCACTATTTTAGATTTACTTGAGACCAAAAATAATTGTTCTATGAAATAATTTCCTGTGTTTTGAACCACCTCTTCACTTGCCAAAGACATGAGTATCTCTATCTAATCCTTTATCCTTTTCAATACTACCTATTGGTGTTAATAATGGTTCCTCCATGGATAACTTGAGCTTATCCAAAATAGAAAATCCCTTAATAGTATCTAAATCAATCACCTCAGTTTGCATATTTTCAAATTTATTCATTCTTTTTACTTGAGGTGTATTAATATCTCTAACAAGTAGAGCTTTAGGAATGTCCATACCTGAGGTAAAAATTGATTGTCCACTTGTATTGACTACAACATCCCCTTGAGGAACTAAACTCTAAGTGTCCTTTACTTCCTTCTCCACAAATAATGAATGAGGGATTAGAGGACTTGATTGCCCTATACTCGGCGAATGGTATGTCTTACTATTTTTTTTAATGTCATTATCCGTTCTTTTCACTCTTGGGGGATCAATTACCTCATCTCTATGTTGTAATATTTTTTAGTGTATGGGCACCTACCCTCACCAGGATTTTTGATGGAAAATTTTGTGCTTCTTGTGTGCCCTTTAAAACTTCATCAATTTAGGTGGTGCCCTTTTTTCCTCTTTGTGCTATTTGGGTTTACTATGACCACTTGTGATAGCTGCACTCATTAACTTCTCAATACTATGTTGCTCTGGCACAACATTTGGGAGGACCATATGCAAATCTAAACCCTTTCCCTTTTCCTGGAGTGGCACTGCAGGAGTAATTGGAGCATTTTCCATGGATTTTAAAAGCATTCTTTAAATTTTCTACCTGAGGGAAGACATGGAAGTATCTGTCTCACTTGTGGCTATTGTCCATTCATCAATAAGCCCAACAGTAGGCCTCCCGAGGGAAATAAAGGATATTTTCCTCCCAATGGGTCAATCTTATCAACACCATCCCTTAGATGTGGGAGATCATCATCCAAGTTTCCAAGACTTTTGAAGTGATTTAGAATCTTTGTGTTCTGTATTGATAAGTTAATGTTTATTTGGGTCAACCAAATCACCATTATCCTCATGACATCTATTATCCTTATATAAGGATCATCAAATTCTTCCTCATCCCAACTTGGGGAAAGTATGGGTTTACTTTCTACCTTCTAATCAATATAGAATTTACCTCTATATTTAAATCATCAACAATTCCTTCCGGAATGATGTCAACCTTGAAATCCACAACTTGTGACAAAGTCATCCTTGAAAATCTCTCAACCCAAAATCTTCTTCATCTCTACAATAAATCCAATAGTCCTCAAAATGAGGCTCATGATCAAAAGTATTAGCCACATTGTTAACCACCCACCGAATGTCATAATTAGGCCTAGCTATAAATGTTTCCATGGCCAAGTTTTTTCATTTCTTCTCTAATCAATCTAGATTTTATAATGGAGGGCAATAAAACTTACCAATTCTAATATTGAATTTAACATTCATTTTGTGCCTCCCAGCAATGATTATCTTGTGCACGAGCACTAATTGCCTTGCCAATTTGCATAAACAAAGCTTGTCATCCACATACCTTGGTAACTTGAAAGGTTTTCCTTCAAAACACTAACTCGATGTAAGTGAACTTCTTGTATTGAATAAAGTAACATCCATACTCCATAATTACTTTCCTTGCATGCTCAAAAAATCTATCTTGCCCCCCAGATTTGGTTTGAATAAGCAAATTATTAGTGTAATGAAAGCATCATTTACTAACTATGATATTTTCACTCCAAATTAATTAATTGCAATTAGGGAAAATTTCATGCATTGGGCACCATTTAACATCAGCTTGTGGTGATAATGTTAAGAAATGCCTATGTGTTGCAACATTATATACTAGATAAGTCATCATATAAAACTCCAAGTCTGTAGTTTCCCCCATTTCAATTTTAGCTTCAGGGTGGCCATATGACCATGAATTGCATCAGAAATGAAAGTAGCCCAACAAATATCTCCTTTTATTTCCAAGATAATCCATATGTAGGTGGACATCCATTCTTTAAATTCATTTGTAGTCTCCAAACTAGCCATCCTACTCAGGAGCACAATGATATCTTCAACCTCTTCATTGAATTCATCCCTAACCAGTCTTTTTTTTTTTTGGGGACTTTGGCGGATGCCTTTATATATATAAGTAGCCATTTTTGTTTATCATATTTGCAAATTCCTTCTTTTTTACTTCATAATCCTCCAAGGAAAGTTTGATACCAATAGTAATGGGGTTTACAATTACAGGTAATTTCATAATTACCCTTATGGCTACCAGTGTTAATGTCAACACCACATCCCCGCTCCCATCTAATACTTCTCTCTTCTCGAGTCATAATTCATCACACAATACCACACTAACTCTGGGCATTGGATAGAAAGTGGAATAACACCCACCAAGGCAATACAACTATCATGAATTGCCTTCAAGGATTCACTCATGTGGGCACTACTCAATCGTTGACAAAAATCATTCAAGTTGGCATTCATCAAGTCTATATCTATTATCTTGTCGAGGTCACTTGTGACCCCAACATACCCAAGGAAGAAAATGACATAGTCTTCTTTTAAAAACCCTCACTTCACTTCTATCGATTTCTGATGGAAACAAACACAAAACATAGGAGTTTTAAACTCTTACTGGTTTTCTGTAGGTGTCATAGCAATTCCGATTCAAGATGGAAACTTTCACACTTTTCTTGTTTGCAAATTAAGCCCCACAATATTTCAAAAGCACTTCACAGATAAAAATGATGAAAAATCATGAAATTAGCAATAAAATATGAATATATGTGCATCCCCCAAGGTCCTTTATTTACAATAAGAGCATTAATGGTGGCAGAAATAAATGCATTGCTTTACAATCCTCCTGCTCTGACTTTGCCTCCCGATTTTAACTTAAAAATGGCCACATTTCCATTTGCGAGGCTCTAGGCATTCCTTTAACACTTTTACGCCTTTCACCATAATGCCTCAAAATTCTAAAAGGGCATGCCTTCCCACATCCACTTGTCTTCTGACACGTGTACATCTTCGAGGTCAAAGTAATAAATTAGCTTTTTCACTTCATATTGTTGAATAGCCAATTATAAATTATCGTAGCCACGGGACATATTTGGCATTTTTACAAATGTAACAAAAGTGACAAGTTCACCAAATAGACCCACTGTGTCACGTCCAATTAAAGATGACCACATGTCCATGGATGTCGGGGAAAAACTAACAAAGAAGGCATGACCATGGAAAATAAAAGAAGAGTAAAACCCCTCATCTATGACCAAACAGCCAATAGGTACACACGGAAAGAGAAATTGTAATCGACGTAGCACGAGCTCAATGTGATTCATGCCCATAGAGAAGGGTTGAATCAAAACAACTTGATAAATATAAAACTTCATGCATCCACACAGGAAGACAGATTATTTCAAACCACGTAGACTGAAAAAAATAAAAATGGTTCGAAAGGGCGAGTTTAAAACCCGAGCACCAACAACGAGGTGGCCCGTATAATTGATGGACGTGAAGAGTGCCTTCTTATATAGATATTTAAAAGAGGAAATATACATGGAGCAACCTATTGGATTTGTTTTGAATTCTTGTCTTGTTTAGACTCTAAAGGTCTCTCTACGGTCTTAAACAGAAGCTTTGCGGGCTTGGTATGAGAAGATGGATTCTTTTCTTCTATTTATTATTTTTTTCATTGCCACTTTGATCATACAATATATCTCTAGCATGTTGGTGAAGATATTGTGATACTTGGCTTGTATGTTGATGATATGTTACTTACTTGGTAGATCTTCTTCCCACATTGAGAGTATTCAACGATGTTTCTATGTAGTTTAACATGAAATAACTTGATTATTGCATTATTTCCTATAATGTAGATTTCCTAGAAATATTTAAGGATTAATTTTGAGTCATCAAAATTACACCCATGATCTTATTTTGTTCTTTGATATGGTTGATTGTAAGCTAATCCCATCTCCTTTTAGATCTAGGGTTACTCTTACTTCCACATATACCACTCCACTTTTTGATCCTACATTATATAGGTAGTTGGTTGGAAGTATCATGTACTTGACCCATACTCACCTTGATATTTCTTTGTAGTAGGGCTAGTATCTCGGTTTACACATTCTCATCATAGTAGTCACTAACAAGATACTAAAAGGATTTTCGCTATTTGTAGGGAACTTACCACTTTGTACTTTGCACTACACTAGGGGTTCTACTTAATTTTTGGATATACGAATTTAGATTGGGAAGGTCTTATTGATGACAAAAGTTCCACTTCGGATATCTTTTTGTCTTGGTTCTTCTCTAGTTTCCTACGTATGCAAAAACAACAAGCTATTGCACTTTTTTCTTCATAGGTAAATACATGGCAATAGCTATAGTGAGTGAGTAGATTATTTGGCTTCGAGAGTTATTGAAAAGTTTGGATTCCTACAGATTCATCGATGCACTTTAATGTGACATCAAAACCACAATTCACATTTATTACTGACCTTGTTGAGCACTAGCAGACCAAACATATTGAGATACACATATAATTTATTTTTCAGCACATTTAGGATGGATTTCTTTTCTTTGAGTACATCCCGACTCAGCAAAAGTTGCGTACATCTTTACATAGCCTTTTGCATCACCTTGCTACCTTTAGTTGTGTGGCATGCTTGCGGTTTCTAAAATTGTTCTTAGGGGTTGTTTGTGAGAACATCTTCCTTCTTCTTATTCTTTCTCTTTCCTTCTAGCAAGATTATTTCCTACTTTTGGTTTTATATTTTTCATGGATATATTTTACATGAGTACCCGATCGGGCCCAATTTTTAGGACTCATACTATGGATATGCCACTTTTGTTTTGGGCCCCTAGCTTCACTTGAAGGGGGGGTGTTAGAGTAGGAATTTACCTTAGTTCATGTTCACCTAGGTAATTTATTTATATTTATTGTATTTATCCTTCCCCACTTATATGTTTGGATATTTCATTTATTTTATTTAGATATTTGGGAGATATTGTCTAGTTGTTAGGTATAGTTCTCTCCTTGATCTATGGTATTTACTAGATATTTTATGACTAGTTCTTTCCTTGATTTATGGCTTTATCTACAACCTTGATTGGTTCTTAGATTGATATTCCTTGCATATATAAGCAAGGCCCATTCTCATTATATTTCATTGAGTTCCATAATAATATATGATATTGTTGTTCATTTTTTGCAAAGGTTTATGTAAATTTATTACGATAAATTACTTTCATCTTATGGAGTGTGGTGTTTAATTATCATCTGAGTTCTTTGTGGCTTAGTACGATATGTTTATCACTCCTTTTACAACTAATCCAAATCCAAAAACCCGTCTCCCTTCTATGACCAGGATAATTCATCAAAACACTCCCATCCACTAATCATTCCAAACCAAAATCATCCAACCCTTCTTCTTCTAGGAAACCAACCACCGTCAAAATTGAAAACAAAACATCAAGACCTTGAAACAATCCACCCTCATCCTCGACATCCAGAAAATATTCCAAAATATATTCTGACACATATATCAAATCCTATGTAGAATTCTTGTGACATATACTCTAAATTTCCTCCATCACACTTCCACCTATTAGGGCCTTTGATCCAAACCATCTGAAGCCATCATGGTTCGATCCCCATCACATTTACACCTACCATCATACCCCATGTCATGACACCAAACAATGTAAGGCCCTACAAACCATCATCCATGATATTATCAGAGAGAGGAAATTCTCGGAAGAATATCCTTCTACCATCTCATCCATGACTGATTCATATCCCATTTCCACCTCTCCATCTATAGGATCCACTAGGCCTTCTCCTTCATCCACCACTTCTTCACATGTTGATCCTCTTAGCGAGGGTCCTCCCTTATTCATCGATATAGTTCACCTTGATACACCATCCCTATGATCTTTGATCTTATACCCCATCTATACTTATCATCCCATCTCATTTCTCTTATCTTTCTATCGACTAGCTCATCTCTGCATCTCTCTCGCTAGGGGGAGCACATTCCCCCTTTCTATTGATTCCTCCACATCTTATTCCTCATCATCTTATCCCCGTAGATTCTTTGATGCTAAGGGGAGTTCATTCTAGGATATGTCTGCTTGTGGATTAGATCCTTTTCCTACTTGAAATTATCTTATCCTATCTAGCTCATCTCATCCAATCATGTCAACCAATTTTATCCATCATCTTCTCCTCCTAAGACCACCTTCATGGCCATATCTGTGCTTCCCTTGGGAGCACCATGGCTTTATCTAAGGCCCACCCTCGTGGCCATATGATCTCATCCTAAAATCATTGTAGTAACTATTATTTTTTTTTCCCAAGAAAATGTGTATTTACTCAAGCCTCATGGTCCTTATCTAACTTATCTCAAAATCAAATTTTTCTTGACCAAAATTTTTACCCGTCTTCTTCCTAAAGACCCCTTGTCTATGACAAGATAAATTTTTCCATGACCTACCTCGCATTAATCTTGTTGAATCTAATTCATTGATATTTTGTATTCCCAAATATTTGAT
Source organism: Taxus wallichiana var. yunnanensis (assembly GCA_018340775.1). Classification (NCBI taxonomy): domain Eukaryota; kingdom Viridiplantae; phylum Streptophyta; class Pinopsida; order Cupressales; family Taxaceae; genus Taxus; species Taxus wallichiana. Next base: position 378,142,350 of record CM031237.1, read on the forward strand.
TATTCATCCAAATTCATTATTCCATCTGATCTATCCAAGAATTCTACAAGGTATTTATTTTAGTGTACTAATTTCTACGTGATACTTGGTGACATCCTTTATAAGCTCATATTTGATGGGATTCCCCTTCGCTTACCTTAAATCCCATGAATCTTCTTGTTATCCAAGAGGTCCATGAAGGTATTTTCATGGACACTTCAATGTCTTAGCCATTTCAGAGCGCATTATTCGTTTTGGCTTACTAGTCTTCTCTCAACCATGATTATTGTGAATATGTCAAGAAATGTGAAAAATGTTAAGAGCATTCCAATCTTATTTACATTCCTAATCGAGATTACAGCCATCTCAGGACCTTTAGCCCATCTCACAATAGGTTCTTAATCTCATCGGTCTTATTAATCCTCGATCTTCACAAAAACATCACTCCATCATCACTACAACTAAATATTTCACTAAGTGGGTGGAAGAAATTCCCCTCACCTCAACTAAATCTAGTCCAATTATTAACTTTATCTACCAACATATCATTTTTTGCTTGGTGTTCCTCAAAAGATCATCACGAATAATGAAAATTCCTTTAAAAATATATTTAAAATCTCTATGACTCATTTAACATCCAAATCAGCTTCTCTTCTCCATATTATCCTCAAGCTAACAACCAAGCTGAAGCTAGTAACAAAAATCTTCGAAACATTCTTGTAAAAAAATTGACCGATCAGGGACGTGAATGGTATCTTCATCTCCCCTTCGCTCTTTTGGGTTATCAGACTAACATCCATACTTCCACGAGGGCTACATACTTTTTATTTTGTACTATTCTAAATCCGTCCTCCCACTATCAATTTAAATTTTTTCTTTGCATGTGTCACTTTACAACTTAATCTCTCATGAAGACTATCTCCAATCACGCATCTAGCACATCCGGGTTGTTAGTTGAGTACCAACTTCTCACTCTCAAACACTATCATGTTTATCAATTACGCATCAAATGTGTTTATAAAAACATATCAAATAATGTGACTTAAATGTCAATGACCTCGTTCTCAAAGAAAATCAAAATTTCACTACTCTAGAAAGGAGCCAACACGAAATTTTTCCCCTAACTGGATTAGACCATACATTATCACACATAAGTATGGGTTAGAGCCTATTAATTGACTCCCTTAATGGTAAACCGTTGAAGTGGAACCTCTTAACGCATTGCACTTGCGACCATTCTATTATTAGCATGTCTTCCAGTGAGTCTCTAGTCATATCCTTAGATCATCCCTCCATCATTATCCTCTTCCATCTTTCATCGTAGTGATTTGGAATTATGTGGTCATCCATCATTTTCATAGATATGATCTTAAATATGATCACCACTACTCTACTTATAGCATATTCTTTATAAATAGGTTCTCCCATCTTGGTGAGAATTTCACAATAAGTACATCCATCACCCTCTCATTCACCTATTTGAACCATGCAAAGGGTCCAGGGGTGTCTCTTGTACATTCATTGTTCCCTCTAAGTGGTCTACTTGGATATTCCTAGCTCTTCCCCATGTCAAAATAAAAATTAAAGGATGCTCCAATCAAAATTCAAAACACTCAAAAAAGTATTGCTCCTCAAGGACAACTATTCAATAAAAAAATCAAAAGAAAAAAATAGATACCGATCCTCAAAGTATGACTATCATATATATTATCTTTTTCCATCCATATTACATATGTATAAAGTAGACCATACCCTTTAAGGATGGCTACTCTTTTTTATCATGGCATTGAAGGCTTCCCACATTTATCAACCTTCCATTTTTCACATCCTAAGAAAACTTCCCACATTGATCAACTTTCTTCTAGCATTTTTATTTCCCCTTTCACAGAGTTGGGCCATAGATTTAGGGAACACCACTAATAGAGAACCCTCTTCCCAATGTATAAGTTACATCTCAAACCCTTTGTCACGTTGACATCAGGTCTATAAATTTTTCCATCCTTTTCTCTTTATGATCTTTGATATAACTAATTGATGTTGGTTACATTCTAACACATATTTTGGATACATGTACGTTGCATTATTTGATCCCCTCTTGTTTACCTCCAATGAAATTAGAGGTATATTTTATTTGTGTGTTACTTGATACGAATTAATTTTGTTTGTACCTATAGGTCGTCATTACTTGGTTTCATTCTTGTCTCAAACACCTATCAATCTATCTATCTATCTAAGAACATCAATATTTACTTATCTTAGATTAATAATCACATCCAAATTACTTTTCCATCCACATCACATTATCATGATCAAATTAAAAATGAACATGTAATCCTAATCCTCATTGACCATACAAACAATTCACATCATCAATAATCCATGCATATAAAATCCCAAGTAGCAAAAATCATATTCAACATCATAATCTAACAATCCAAAAGTAAATAATTTCATCTTATAATTTTACCATCATCATCAAATATAACTAAAACATGCAAACAATCCTCATCATCATCATATAGACATATCAATATCATGATCATCATAAATTAAATAATCAACATTATAAAATACACATATATCAAATCACAAAAAATGATATATATATAATGTGTGTGTGTGTGTGTGTGTGTGTGTGTGTGTGTGAATGTATACACATATCAAATATATGTATACATATACATATATATATTGTATGTATGTATATGTGTATATATATATATATGTATATGTATATGTGTGTGTGTATATGTGTGTGTGTATATGTATGTATAAGTATGTATGTATGTATGTGTGTGTGTGGTGTTGAGTAACCCCATATATATATATATGTATATGTATATGTTTGTATATATATATATATATATATATATATATATATATATATACGATCATATAGATGACACACCTACACATGTGGAAAATAATACACACACACACACCCCCTTCATCGTGTGTGTGTGTGTGTCGTAGCTACATCATTTCCCGCTAACATGGATCTCATGAAAGTTGAGATATCATCAAAAATGTAGAAAATTGAATGTCGGAGAGCCTAATATCCTTCCCATGTAAAATGGGAAAAGGAGGTTCCTCTGTCTTTCTATTGACCTCGTCACCTCTGCCCACGCCCTCTCTTCGATGTATCATAATGACCCCTAACCATACTCGTTCACCTAAGTGTTCACCTCAATGCCTCCAACAGTCCATTTGTCACTATCCTCCCCTACAGGATGATCCATCTATTGTATTGCTCTTGCCCTCTCTTCGATGTTAAGTCATTTTCTCAATGACATCTTCTCATAGATCAAAATCCCCTCATAATACTTACCTCATAATACTTAACCTTTATGGATAAGGCTCTATATCTATCAATCAAGATCATACCAGGAGGTGTAATCTCTCCTCCTCCATGCGGTTATTCCTATCCTCCACCTATAACCTCACCAATCGGTATAGTATAAATATCTCCAAAATGGTCCTTATAAGCCTTCCTATACTAGTGGTACCGATCTCTATCCTAGATCATGGTGTCCCTTTCCATCCTCATCCGATCTAACTCGGCGTGCATCCATGCTAACTCGTAGTCTCTCCAGCCTTCCTCTATCTCCCCCTCCCCAGAGTTTCCTCTACCTCAAATTCCATATCCATATCCTCTTCCTCCTCCTCTCCTCTTGGTCCATAACCACCCTAGCTACCCGGATAATGTAATCTAGTCACCAATCAAGCTCCAACTCTTATGTCGCATCTTTATCCCATGGTGCAACCTCCTCCTCTAATGGATCTTCCATAATAGGTATCGGTAATTTCTTTTCAACCTCCTCCATATATACAAAATAAGAGCATGAGGTATCGTTTGATGAACCCCAAAATGTTGTCGCATTCATCCCGGATAAAAAATGCATCCACCCCGTGCCATGCAGGGAAATCCCTATTTGAATTGCCATCTAATCGATTAGTCTCTAACTCCAAAAGCTTATCAACATACACATCCACTCCTTTTCCCCTATCTCCAAAGAACTAGTTTGACCTCCATATCAAAAATCCCAATTGTCACTCTATGTGATCCCCAAAGGTGACCCATGGAAGCCTTGTGACCAAATGACAACAATGTGCTCATAGGCCCAACAATGAAGTAAGAAACCTACATCTAACCTTGACCTCCTTCCTTCCCTATAAACTTATAGCTCATGGTATACTTGAGCTAGTAAGGTTTTCCTAAAAGATAAAAATTCCTGTGTGCTCCACTATATCCGCCACTACGTAAGCTAGTGCTTATGGAAACCGAGCTCCACCTGAGTCCAAAAATCATATCAAGACACTTCCATCATCACCAAGTAGATAATTCGGCTACGAGGTACACTTGCCTTATACCTCAACTCATAAGAAAATTCCCCTAAAGAAAACCTTATATGGGGCACATGGGCTCCAAATATCTATGTGAAAATTGTAATTCTATTGCCAGATGTGATGGGCACTATCTAGCACCCCCTATATAGGAAATCATAGATCTTATACACATCCTCAAGTGTGAAGGTCATCTCCCTATCCTGAACCAAAAGGTCCTGGTTTTTTGGTCCCATATCTCTACTAATGCGATGATCAACCCCACATCTCATGGGATCTTGTGATAATGTCTAAACCCACCTAACCCACTACGAAATGTGATCCCACTCAACATATGTGACATCTCCTTTGATCTTCATATAGGTTAGTAGCAACTTAGTCTCTCAAATATAGGGTCTCTCTAGCCTATGCAATCACAAACAAAACATGACAACATCAGTTTAAAATCTAATATCCAAAAAAATCCATTAAATATTTTTGATAATTCAAGTTATCCTAAACATATCCAATCTAACCCTAATAGATGTTGACCCAACTTGGGTCAAATTGTTTTGGGGATGATCGATGCTCCTTAGGGACTAGTGAACGTTGACCTACCTCTTGGTCACCATCAAATGCCCCCTAGAGTCATCCACTTTTTATAAAAAATGCAAAAAAAAATAAATACAAAATTAAACTAAAAACAAGCTTGAGTTTTGTTACTCACCATCCTCCGCACCCTTTGGCATTTCCTTGCAGCTCCTATGGCCTCCATTTCTCAGTTTTCTCTTTAATCGATTTAATCTCTCTCATCAATTTTGTGTGTGAAAATGAGCATCATCCAACCCCAAGATTATATAGCCATCAAAACCTTTTTGCCATAGACTGACCCATGATATCCTTTGCTTTGGCTTCCCGATCTTTGTTTATGACCTCTTCTTTGGCATTCTTCAAAGTCCACTTTTGTGGTCATATTTATTTTCCCTTTACGGTATTCTATTTCAATATTTCTAGATCCTATCCTTTTATGATCTCGAAGTCCACCTTCATGGCCATACTTATCTTCCCATTTGGGGAATATTATTTCACTACTCGCATTTTTGGCCTTTTTTGTGTCATGTGTGGGGGCACCATTATTTTCATCCTCGTCCTTTGCGACACATAGTTTTTCACTCAATTCCTCATGTACGAAGGATTTCACATAATTTTCACATTTAGTTGTGCATACTTTGATGCTCACCTATGACCCCATGATCATTTCATCTTGCATCCATTTGAGATATTTCTCATTGGATTCTCTCCATTTTGTAGTGATATTCACTCACTCGTTGGCTCGTAGAGCATTTTTCCCATCTCCATTGAGACCACAATCATCCCTCTACCGATATGATATTGGAGTCACCACCATGGTTTTTATTTTTATTGTGATCCTTTTTACTTGGGAATATTTTATTATGTTATCCTTTTACCCATCTTTCTTCACCCACCTTACCTTCAACATCTACTTTTTCAAACGTGTCATCGATTTCCCATGGTATCATTGATACCCCATTTGAGGGGGAGCTCATCATCAACCTTCACAATCTACACCATTCTCTTCCTATCACTATTTTTGTCTAATGACTTGCTACCGTAAACCAATCAACCAAAAGGGGGAAATGTAGACACCTAAATTCGGTATCTCTCCCTTGTTTGGCCATGTGTGGATATTTTTCTATGGTCTTATCTAGGTCCCCCTTTAATTAAATCCATCCCCTTTAATTTAATAATTTCCCACTTATTATCCTATCATCATATAATTCACATTAATTAATTAATTCCTATTAATTAATTAATCTTATCTTGCCCTAATCAACTTGTTATTTAGGACACTTTTATCCTAAATATAAATCCTTATACTTTTTTGCTTCATCCCTATCTTCTAACTCACAAATCTTAGTCCCTAAACAACCTAATCCCACAAATAAACTTTAAAGTGATTTTCTCTCTCCTTAAAAACACAAAATCCCACATAAAGCACAAAAATTCACCACATTAGGGGAAATTTTCCCATGGTCAAATCATGACCCAGCCCATTCATCGTCAACCCTATAAAACTAAGTTAAATCTTTCCATAATGAATGAGAAATCATCATATGCATGTGAATTTTGAAGCTTTCTTGTGACTTGTGAATTGCCTCTTGTTCCCGAGCATTCTGCATAATCTCGACTCCTAGACCTCTCTGGAACATGCTTGCATCACTCACGATGATCCTTCCCCGATATTATCATTATCTTTGTGTTTTTATTCATCTTTTATCGTATTATTGTTGTTTTCCTTGTATCTAACCTTTTTCAAGAGCATGTCATCCTCATAAACATTTATGACTTTGTCATCAACCTTCTTTTCTAGCATCTTCACTTGTAGGGAATCTATTTCCTCATGTTGACCTTGGCCTTATCTAACTCTTCTATAGTCACCATCGACCCAACCTAGTTATCATTGACAAAGGTCTTGTTTTTCGTATATATCATCCAAATCACTATTTTCTCGTCCTATTCTCTACCTTTCATTCTTAGAGATCATTATGCATGTCATCTCTTAGCACCCAAAATCCTCTCGATACCTTCCAGTTTGAAATTATAAATTTTGCAGGCCTATATTTTTATTTTTTGTTAAGATATATCTCTCCTGTGTCACCGTTGACTTCCGCTCTCTTCAAATTTTGGGTCACCACCGACCCCAGACTAGTTATCATTTAATTTACAATTATTTCAATTAAATTAGCTTCTAGATCGAATCTTAATTATTCTTATATTATTAGTAATTTTTGTTTCCACATGATATTGTCCACTCATATCTTACTTCACTCTTTCTAAAAAAATAGGGGTTTACATCAGAGAAATGAAGCTAACACTTCTTAGAGTTAGTTTTGTTTTGAAACCCCCGCATATCTCATCTAATCAATCCCCTTTTAGTTTGTCTTATCTATAGGTCATCAGCTAAAGTGAGGATCAACCACTTGGTGCTCATTGATCCACATCACACTTTTGAGGTACTATAAATCTTCCATGTTTTGAGTTGTGTACTTTCTTTAGTAGCTAGCTCATCAACTTAAATTGGATGAGAAATTACAACAAAAACTTCTTCACAAATTGACATGAAGGCACATCAAATGATCTCAAAATAAAAAGATATACATAAATGGAAATATCTATAAATCATCTTTCCCTAACACATTAAAATCCTTCCAACTCCAATTAGAAGGACTTCAACCAATTCAATATCTATAAACTACTTCTTAACCCTTTTATGACTCAAGAACTGATGACGAGCTCAACATATTCCATCATACCAAAACTCATTTCCACTCTCAAAAAAATAATGGAACACACTTAGAAATTATTCCTAAGAACTTAGAAACCTTCACCGAAGCTTAAACAACTCAGAATCATCATTTTACCTCATGTAGCTACTTGCACTTGCTAAAATGAGCATCCTCCACACTTGAACTAAAATAATATGTCATAAATTTTACATACCTTATCAAATAAAATTGGATATACAATTTGAAATATATCTAAACCATATTCAAAACAAACTTTAATGGACTCCTAACTCCCCCTATAGCTCCTGCAATGTCAAATTTACTGAAGATTGCTCCAAACTACCCCAAAAACTAGTCCTCCTAAATATGGCACACTTTACAATTTTTCAGCCTAGACATGACCTCAAACCATCATATAAATCTATAAAAATTCAAGGGATTAAAAATTTTCATTTTATCTTTACCTTATTTCGAGAAATTTTCCACAAATCGAAACTCTTTAAAACCAAATATTATGGTGGGGTCAAACATACTTGTCACAAACATTATCTTACCTTTATGGAAATATGGAAGAGTCCTATACTAAATATAAAAATCAAATTTTCACTAGAAATAAAAAAGGATCAAGTATACTCACTTTTTTGTAAGCTTCTCCTAGCTAGGGTTTATCAAGGGTTTCAAACCACTTTAGCTTTTTGATGATCTTTCATAAAAATATGACAATAAAACCACCTCATTATTTTTGTGAAATATTAATAAATAAATTACAATCTATTTAAAATATCTCAGTCCCCATAAAAAGTGTACAATTCACAACGAGCATCGAAGTCCACTTTTTCTCTAAAACACACCGTTAGTTTCCCGATTTCACCAAAACTTGCATATTTTCAAATTTATTTAGAAATTTTACCTAAAACTTGTCATGAAGAATCAAGACAACATATTATAACTTATTAAACTCCACATATCCGAATGCATCTAAAATCTTCATCCACAATGATTTACCTATGTCAAACTACATGTTACTCACTTGCTTGCTTCCCAAGGACCTAAAACACCACCAACACACTCAATATTGGCCTAAAACTCACCCTACACATGAATTAAATTGAAACTATTCTAGATACCATGATCAACAAGACTGATTTGGTCCAAATATCATACTTCTATCTCATTCTACATTCTCCAGGGATAGAATAAGCCTAGAATGACTTGACTCAACCATAATAACTCATGAGTTGATATTGTTGACCTCATACAGTCTCATAGACATTTGAAACAAATATCATGGACCATGAGTGACATCATTAACCACACCAACCAGCTCATGATGACTCAAACCATGATTCTACCTAGAAAACCAAGCTCCAGACCTCAAAAGACTTTCCCAAACTTGACGCTACCAATCAACCTTCATGTTTGACCATTAAATAAAACCAGACTTCATATGATACCATGGCATTTTCCAAATGTGAATAACAACAAAATGCACAATGACTAACATATTCATCTTAGAGGATGGGGTTAGGATGGATGAGGAAAATGTGAAGGCAATTTTGGAATGGCCTATTCTAAGGAATGTGATAGAGCTTCGTGGTTTTCATGTATTGGAATTTTTTTATAGGAATTTGATAAGTAATTTCAGCATCATTATTACACCCATAACTGAGTGCATGAAGGTAAAGGAGTTTGTATGGACAAAGCAGCAACAAATATTTTTGAATTGTTAAAGAAGAAAGAATGATATGCACTTATTTTGGTATTTCTAGATTTTAGGAAGGTCTTTAAGGTTGATTGTGATGGATAACATTTGAGATTAGAGGAGTAATGAGTCAAAAGGATGGCCTATATCATTCTTCACTAAAAATTTGAATGAGTTCGTGAGGAAATATTTTACATTGATGTGGAAATTTTATGTTATTGTTCAAGAATTAAGGCATTAGAGACATTACTCATTAGTAAGGATTTTTACTCTTTACCGACTATGAAACATTAAGGTATGTAAACACACATAAGAAACTAAATAGTTGGCATGCAAAATGGGTTTTATTTTTTACAAGAATATAATTTTGTCTTAAAGCATAAATCGGGTAAGAAGAATAAAGTTGATACCTTCATTAGGTGTGTGATGTCATTGATAACAATGGAAAAAAATTCGTAGGGTTTGAGGTAGTTTAAGATAATTATATGAAGGTGATACATATTTTGGTAATGTTGTGGTACAATAAAGGACCATACATTGGGTAATGGTTCTTGTGATTATTTGATGCAGATGGTTGATTTATTAAAAGTAAAATAATTATGCATCCATGTTTGTTTAATGAGAGAAAATATTATAAGAGAGTTTCACAGTGGGTGTTTGGCTATAAACTTTGGTATAAGTAAGAAAAATTATCTTGTGGTAGAGAAGTATTATTAGTAGAATGTAAATTAGGATATAACTAGGTTCATATCAAGATGTCGAGTGTTCCAAAAGGCTAAGGGCCATTCACCCAATACTGGGATATATATACCATTACATGTCCCTATAAGGCCATGGGTAGATTTGAGTATGGATTTCATGTTAGGAATTCCTAACACATAATGAGGAAATGATTCTATATTTTTGTGGTTGATAGATTCTCCAAAATGGCACATTTCATTACTTATAGGAAAACTAAATATGCTTCTAAAATTGCAGATTTATTTTTCGAAGTGGTTAGGTTGTATGGAGTTCCAATAACGATCACTTTAGATTGGGAGAAATTTTTTGAATCACTTTTGCAAGACATACATGGAGGAAAATGGGGACACAAATATAGTTCATTAGTTTTTATCACCCTCTTGTGATGGATAAATAAAATTAGTAAAGAGGACCCTAATAAATATTCTATGATGCACATGTGGAGAAAATATGAAATAATGGGATTTGGATTTTACCACAAGCTAATTTTTCTTATAATAGCTCTATAAATAGGTTAACGGGGAGGCTTTTCTATATTTTCTATGGTAGGAACCCAAAGGGAGTTGATATATCTGATTATGATTCCTAGTGAAGATAAAACTAGTGGTGATGTTGAATACATGCTATAATTGCAAAAAGAAGTGTGAGAGAAAATGAAAGATAGTAATGAAAATATAAAGCGGATGCAGATCTAAGTAGGAGAGTAAAATAATTTTAATAAGGAGATATTTTGATGGTTCATCACATAAAGGAGATTTTCAAAAGGGGACAAATCACTTAACTAAACTATAAGAAGATTGGACAATGTAGGATTGTGAAGAAAATGAGTGATAATGGCTACAAGGTGGAGCTACTTGACAACTTTTCTATTTCACTAGTTTTTAATGTTTTTAACTTTTATATGTTTCCGTGTCAATGATGATGAAAATATTGAGGATGAATAATAACTAAATTGGGAACAACAGATGCCAAAGAAGAAAAAGGAGAGGGTAATGCGTGTTTTAGACAAAAAGATAGTCACTACTAGGAATGAGATCTACAATCGATATTTGGCAGTAAAGTGGGAAGGTATGCAGAAAGAAGAAAATACTTGTGGGAGTTGAAAAATATTAACAGTGGAAAATTAGATGAATTCCATCAACTAAATTCGTAGGGGTAGAATTCTTTTCAACCAAGGGAGAATGATGCGGGAGCATAACTTTGGGAGACCATAACTTTTGATCCAATCATTAGATCATCTTGAAATTTTCTAAGGTGTCAAATCTTATTAGTAATATTTCATGACTAAAATTTTCATAAAGGTTGGGTGCCATTTTAGAATATGTTTGGGGCCAAATTCCTTCATCTAGTGGTCTAAAATTTGCTCAAAACTTTTTTGGCTTTGTCTAGAACTTAGAGATTCAATATCTTGTGCTCTTCTTTATAGATAAAGCCAAATTCATCGTAAGAAGACTTAATTTATGAAGGCATATTTTGTATGAAAATTTTGGGGACAACCTAAGGTGTTTTACTAGTAGGAATTTTGTGTTTTAGGGTTTTTGGGAATTTTAGGTTTTTTAGAGCTAGTGGGAAATAAAAGAAAGATTGTAATATTGTAAAAGATTAGTATGGATTTAGGAATGAGAAAAAAACTATTTTGAATCTTTTGGAGTTTTTTCAGAATTGTCTATGTGTGTGTGTGTGTGTGTGTGTGTGTGTGTGTGTGTGTGTGTGTGTGTGTGTGTGTGTGTGTGTGTTTTGACCTCTGTGTGTGTTTGGATTTTCACCTCTTGCATCCACAAGTGTTTGAAATACACAATATTTAATAGATTTTATTATGTTTGTGAAGAGAGAGAATCACATAGTTAAATACACCAAAATGTGGAGAAGAGATGGCCAATGTTGTATAAGAAAGAGCATAGAGAAACACATGATGAGAGGTGTCAGGGGACAAATTTGTGAAGAACATGCGAGAAGGGTTAATGCTAATAAATAACCAAAATGGAATTGTAGGAGGAGAGGAGAAAAATATTCCACATAATGTACAAGACCAAGGGAAAGTGCTTCCTAGTGGTGGTTGACATCAAGAGCACTTGGAAACCTCATTATGAAGAAGATAGTGTAGAGTTGGGGTTGTCATGTAAAAGGAATCCTAACCTATATACATTGACTTGTTGATTAAAAAAATATAGAATTTATAGATGCCTAAATATAATGCAATGTAGCAGTAAATGAATAAATAATGAAGTATAAATTAGACCCAAGAAATTAAGAAATTAATATTAAAACCCTAAGTGTAAAATGAAGAGATTCACTTAATTCACAAATAATCCTGGACTATGTCGAAAATGATGAACTAATGAATAGAGAATGAAAACTATCACTCCAAGCATCAAAAAATTGTAGGAGCATTGTGAATTCCAAGACCAGGGTGCTTATGGAGGGTAAAGGGTGCTTGGGGTGACAGAGACCTTTTTTGGCACTGTTTTGCTCATATGATGGAAAAACCTAGTTTATAAGGTCACAAGATGTTCACTTCCCTTTGCTTCTTGCCACTAGTATGTTGCACCAAGTCCACATATATTGTTAGTATTGTTAGAGTAGGTGTTTATCTTAGCTAATGTTCACTAGGTACTTTATTTACCTTTATTATATCATCATCACCCACTTATGTGTGTGAATATTTATTTTATCTTATTTAGATATTAGGAGCTATTATCTATCTTTAGGTATAGTTTTTCCTTTATCTATGGTATTGACTAGATCCTTTATGATGAGTTCTTCCCAATTCTTCTTGACTAGTTCTTTGATGACTAGCTTTTCCTTGATTTATGGCTTGATATATGACCTTGATTGGTTCTTAGATTGATATTTGTTCCCATATAAGCAAGGATTTTCTCATTGTATTTCATTGAGTTCCATAATAATATATGATATTGTTGCTCATTTTTTGCAAAGTTTTATGTAAAGTTATTCTAGTGAATTACTTTCATCTTGTTGAGGTGGTGTTTAATTAACATATGAGTTGTCTCTTGATACGATGTTTATTGTTCCTTTTATGGTATCGTAGATAGAGATTGTTATTGAATTCGTTTGTAAGATTTATTTTGCAAAAAAGTTTTTTTAGATATTCATATATTCAGGATTTGTTCATATTTTGTTGTTGCATGCATTTTTATGCAAAAAGATCCTTCCATTAGGTTCGGAAGGTGGAAAAACCCTAAGATCGACTATAAACTCAACCATTTCTGGAGGCAATTAGTTTTCATATTTTTTTTGATGCAGAGGTATGTATTGGGCCACTTGGAAATCCGTTCAGCGAGGAAAAAACCTAGAAATTCTTTTTCTTGGTTTTTTGAGATCCGCATTGCATTTTTTTCTTTTAAAGTGGAATATTTTTGGTTAACATGCAATAGACTATGATTCCTACTAGTAGTTGCTTAAGTCTAGTCCCCTTTCATTTTATTTGTGTGGTGAAGGCAAGAGCATTTTTTTTTTTTAGTGGCAACTAAAATAAATAGTAGAGCGTAATATTGAAAATCTTGTATATTTTGAATGGTAAGTCGGATTTGAGTTTCATTTTTGTAAAATTGCTTGTTTTTTTCGTGGTCTTTCCATTGGAAATATTTATTTTGAGAATCACACTATAATTATAAAGTGCCATATTGTAACATGCACTCATTATAAAGTGCCAAAATCTAGGGGGTCTTGTTGCATTGCTTGGGTCTTGCATTTTTTTGGTGATTTTTGAGAATGGCAGTCTTATCTACTTCTACATTAGATCATGTTGAGCAATTAACAACACATAATTACTACACATGGAAACCAAGAATGGAAATAATCATTAAGTGGAAAGTATTATGGGCTTTAACTTCTTCAGAACAACCAATGTTCACTAGAGAATATGAGAAATTTCAATACCAGTGCATATTTGATAAGAGTATGAATTTGATAGGAACTTATGTAAGTTACATTATTTTGTTTCATTTGGAAAAATGTGATTCTCCTTTCAAAATATGGGAGAAATTGGAGGGTTTATTTGGTAAGGTGGATCATATGAGAGCCATGCAACTTGAAATTGAGATCACCTCTCTTAATCCCGAAGGTTTTTCCATCAATTACATACTATCTTACTAAGTTCAATCATTTTTGACATAGTTAAGGGAGTGGAAGAGATAAGAAAGATGAAGAGTTTGTTTACTTAATTTTATCCAAATTGAGAGGACCATTCCAAATATATTCTTATACCTTTTTCTCTAGCATGGATGCCTTAGGTGACACATTCAAAATGCTAGACTTAGAAACATTTTGTGAAAGATTTACTAGGGAAGAATCCAAATTGTCTCACCTTGAGTCTTCCACCTCTCAAAAGGCATTAGTTCCATCTAATCCTAAAGAAAAGGTAAAAACAAAAAGTAAATCCAAATCCATCCCTTCTCCATCTCAAAGTTCTCCTAAACCCAAAGAAAAAAACTCTAAACCCAAGGATTCTTCTAAATCCAAGAATAATTCTATCCTTTCATGCTTTTTTGTGGGGTATTGGTCATGAAGAACATAGGTGTTATAAATGAATGCAATCATTAGAGGATGTAGTCAAGAAACACAAAATTTCTATCTCCGATCCACCTCCTTCTAATCAACATGGAAAAACACTTAATGTTGTTGGGATATCTCAATCACCACTTGAAGATAATTGGGTTATAGATTTTGGTGCTTCTCATCACATGACTTCTACCAAGGAGTCTTTTGTATCTCTAGGTTTGAGTTCTACTTCCAAAATTGAGGTTGGAGATTCTTCCTTTCTTTTTTATAGGGAAAGGTGATATACAACTCGATGGTGGAAGCATACAAGATATGCACTGTATGTTCCTAACATTAATATAAAATTTGGTTTCGTATCAAATTTTGTCATTCTAGTCAAGGAAAAACATTGACTTTTACACCAGATGGGGCAGAAGTATGAAATTTTTTGGATCCTTATTCACTTGTTTCTCAAGGAATTGTTGATCATAGTTCTAGACTATATCACTTTGAGGGTTTTGAAGACACTTCTTCTATAGGGACAAGATTGGTTTCTCATATAGATTTAGAGAGTAATCTTTGGCATGAGAGATTTGGACATCTCAATTACAAACATTTGAAAGAGTTGAGAACTCATGGTATGATTGATGGTCTTCCTAAGATTTCTTGTCTTGAGGGAATTTTTCATGGCTATGCATTAGGGAAACAACACCAAGATCCATTTCCTAAGAATTTTTCCAAGAGAGTTTCTTCACCACTTGAGCTTGTGCATAGTGACTTGATGGTTTTTCCTACCCCCTCTTTCAATGGAGCTAATTATGCACTTACTTTTATTAATAATTTCTCAAGACATACTTGGTTTTATTTTCTCAAGTAAAAAAGTGATGTTTTTTCACACTTCAAATTCTTCAAGGATTTGGTCAGAAACAATCTTCTAGTTACATAAAGAACCTTCACATTGATAATATGGGGAGTACTTCAGCAATGAGTTTTCTAAATTTTTGGCAACTCATGACATTATTCATAAGCATTTTGTTCATCATACTCCACAACATAATGGCTTAGTAGAATGTAAGAATAGAAATTTGGAGGAAATGGCTAACTGTATGATGCATTCTAGAGATTTACCTCCTATCTACTAGGTAGAAGCAGTTAATTGTGCTAACTACATTCAGAATCGCACACCACACAAATAACTTGAGCATTTGACTCTAGAGGAAGATTGGTCCAACACTAAACCAGATGTCTCATTTTTTCAAGTCTTTGGGAGCCATACTTGGGCCTTTATACCAAAGAAGAAAAGAAAGCCTTAGATAAGAAGAGAAAACCCTTGATCTTGGTAGGGTATTGTGAGGACATGAGAGCTTATCGACTTTTAGATCTTGATACTCATGAGGTTATTTTTCAAACACATGTTCAATTTGATGAGTGCTTCACACCTCATGATTCTTCATCTTCTTCCATGCCTACTTATTCTTCTTTATCTCATCTTGAGGATCCTTTTATTTGAGGAGGTTGATGAGGAGATTATAGATGCTATTGGGGATCCTATTCCCACTAATGTTATCACTATAGCCTAAGTGGCCTCGTACTACGCTTTTGAGGAAACACATTTCATACAAGATCTTCCACCCACTAGGCATCATCACACACATTCTACAAGTTCTAGAATTTTGTGTTAGGTAGTTTTTGAGGATCCATAGTCTTTTTCACAGGCATCATGGGATACAAGAGTGGGATGATGCGATGATAATTGAGCATTCTTATTTGATGAAGAATCATACTTGGAATTTGATATCTCTTCCTATAGGAAGAAATATGGTTAGGTGTAAGTTGTTATAGCGAATAAAAATACATAGTTGATGGGTCCTTTGACAAGTATAAGGCTCATCTTTTTGTAAAGGGTTTTTCACAAGTCAAGGTATTGATTACTTTGAAACTTTTGCACCCATTACCAAGATGGATTATATACTCATTATACTTGTTATTGCATCACAGGGTGGACAATATACATATGGATGTGAAGAGTGCCTTCTTGCATGGATATTTACAAGAGGAAATATACATGGAGCAACCTGTTATATTTGTTCAGATTCCTTCTTGTTTGTAGGCTCTAAAGGTCTCTTTAGTCTCAAACATGCCCCTCAAGATTGGTATGAGAAGATGGATTATTTTCTTCTATCTACTAGTTTTTTTCATTTCCACTTCGATCATACAATATATCTACAACATGTTGGTGAGGATATTGTGATACTTGTCTTGTATGTTGATGATGTGTTACTTACCGGTAGCTCTTCTTCCCACATCTAGAGTATTCAGAGGGATCGTTCTACACATAGTTTGATATGACATATCTTGGGTAATTGCATTATTTCCTTGGATTGAATATTTCTTAGATATTCAGGGATTCATTTGAGTCAACAGAAGTACACCAATGATCTTCTTCAAACTTGATATGGCTGAATACAAACTAAGTACACCTCATTTTTAGTTTGGGGTTACTCTTACTTCCACATGTACCACTCCACTTTGTGATCCTATATTGTATAGGCAGTTGGTTGGGAGTCTCATGTACTTGAACCATACTTTACCCGATATTTGATTTATAGTAGGGCTTGTATATCTCGATTTGCACATTATCCTCATAATATTCACTAACATGATGCTAAAAGGATATTACACTATTTACATGGCTCTTCCCACTTTTACTAGGGGTTCTACTCAAGATATTTGGATATACATATTTAGATTGGGCAGTTCTATTGATGACATATGTTCCACTTCCGCTATCTTTTTTCTTATTTCCTCTCCAGCTTGCTTGGGCATGAAAAAAATTAACAAGCTATCACACTTTCATCTTCAGAGGAAAAGTAAAATTCAACAATTATAGCGAGTCAACAAATTTATTGGTTTTGATTTATTAACAAAGTTTGATTCCCACAGATTCACCGATCTATACTTTTATGTGACAACCAAAGTGCAATTCACATTTCTCACAACCCTTTTTAGCACAAGCAGACCAAACATATTGAGATACACATCATATTCATTCATTCATCAACAAATTTAGGATGGCATGTTCTTTTTACTTGGATTACATTTCTAACTCAACAGTAGGTTTGGACATCTTTATAAATCCTTTTGCATCACCTCGCTACCTTGAGTTGTGTGGCATGCTTGGGGTTTCAAAATGTTCTTGGGTGTTTTCGTGAGAACATCTTCCTTCTTCTTCTTCTCTTTCCTTCTAATAGGATTATTTCCTACTTTTGGTTTGATATTTCTTCATGGATATATTATACATGAGTACCTGATCAAGCCCATTTGTCGAGACTCATATTGTGGATATGCCACTTTTCTTTTGGGCCCCTAGCTTCACTTGAGGGGGTGTTAGAGTAGGTATTTACCTTAGTTCATGTTCACCTAGGTACTTTATTTACCTTTTATTTTATTATCCTCACCCACTTATGTGTGTGGATATTTCTTTTATCTTATTTAGATATTAAGAAGATATTATCTAGTTGTTAGGTATATTTCTTTCCTTGATCTATGGTATTGACTAGATCCTTGATGACTAGTTCTTCCCTAAATATATTGACTTGACTAGTTCTTTCCTTGATTTATGGATTGATCTATGAATTTTAATAGTTATTAGATTGATATTTCTTGCCTATATAAGCAAGGCTCTTTCTCATTGTATTTCATTGATTTCCATAATAATATATGATATTTTGCTCATTTGCTTACAAAGTTTTATGTAAATTTATTCTGAATTACTTTCATCTTGTTGATCATGGTGTTTGATTATCATATGATTTATTGTCTTGGTATGATTTGTTTATCGCTTCCTTTTAGGTATCTTAAATAAATTACCTATAAATAAATTACCTACAAAAAAAAAAATAATGCAAATGAGGGGTCAAATTTTCCTCATCTATCAAATGAGTGATCTTACGAATCGAGTGCTACACTATATTTTAGACCCAATGTACTTATATGTGCATGTGTGCATAATTGTGCCCTAGGTGGCTTTTTTGTGTGTCACACTTGATAGTGATCAAGTAGCTAATGTAAGAGATGCAAATATATGTGTGTATAAAGAATGAACTTTCCATCATATGCGTGTATGTAAGAGTATCATTCCTTTAACTTGTGTTTGAATGCTAGATGGATGCTTAAATGCTCTTGATAATGGCCTTTCAATGTGAACTTAGGTGGTGATAGCTACTGCTTAGTGCTTGGTCCTTTATTATGATCACATAGCTTTGTATTTATATGATTCCCTTGCTTGAATTTCATAATTAACCATGAAAATTCTCGAATACCAAAAAGATAATATGCCCAAACAGATAGAAAGGATCCAAAATATAACACAAAGTACAAAGTTAGGGGCAACGAGAGGAGATGAGCTTGTGCACTCGCATCCCGGATGGGTGATGAGAGGAGACGAGTGTGTTGTGACACTGGCATCCTGTCCAAAATAAGAAATGTTGAAGTATGAAATACATACCGGGAGAAAGGTGTGAAAGATCAAAAGTAGAAATAGAAAGTAAATAAATATGGCTAAAGACATGAGTTAATTAGTACTTTTCTTACTTAGGAATCATATGAATAGTAGTTTGTGATTAGGACTACATACATACTTAAAGTGCGTGATTTAGTATCTTCATTTTCCCCACTTTATGTTTTGAGAGAAATATCAATAAAATAAAGTAGATAAAAGATGAGTAATTGATAACCATGTAGATCGATGATGAAGAACATGTCGAGAAACAAGGAAAAGCATGGAGTGAAAAGAATGTGAATCAAGGAAAATAAGAGAAAGTGAAAAAATAATGATGATGATGACCTTAGGTGAGAGTTCATTTGTAGATGTCATAATTTTACTTGTTTTGGTGTCAATTGTTTATGTTATGTGCTTGATGTGATGTGAATATCGCTTCCCATAAGGATGGAATTGCAAAAGAGAAGAACTATATGTCAAATACATGTGTATATGATTAAAATAAGTAAAAGTATGTAAAGAAACATGTGAAAATGTAAAAATGAACAGTGCACTTGATCCATGATGAAAAAGTGTAGAAAGGATCTTGAATATGATGTAAAAGAATGATTTTTATAGTGATCTCATGCAAATTACACTATGTGTGGGTTTTTCGGGCGATCTCATGTCAAGACAAAATTATTAAAACCACAAAAATGGTGTGTAAAAATTTGATCCATTTCGAACTGCTCCAATCTAACGTGAAAGTAGAAAATTTGTGTAGTGTATGTATGCTAAGTGATAAGGAATGTGTGCCTTGTAAAATCCATTGTGTGAAGTGTTGTAGATTGTGTTGAACTAAAATGTTGTGTAACTTCCCTTGATCATATGCATCCTAAGGGTAAAGGGCACCTGTGGGCTACTCTGTCCTCGTCTGAGCATTGGTGTCTTCATTTTGGTAAGGGATCCAATTCAAGATTTGTTCCATTTCTCTTCTTATGAGTGTGTTGTACTTTGTATTGAGTTGTGTTGTGTGATGATTGTGAACTATTTTTTGGGGTGATTGATTCACCCGATAGATGCCCCCTCATTTGAGGTGCATGTGACATTTCTATTGAGTATGCACCCAAATGAGGACATATCGTTGTGTTGAAAATGATGCCCCATATAGGGGAGGGGTGTGTTTAGTAAAACCAAGTCACCCGCAAAAAATGGTTAGACACAAGTGTTAGTATAATGAAGAGAAACACACATGTAAAATATGATAAAGAAGAAGACAATATGTAAGTAAGGCATAAGAAGGAAATGTAAACATGAAAGAAGACAAAGTAGACCATGAAAATAGGGTTTCAAACATGTGACATCACTCACGATTTCACAAGACAATCAAGGCTTCAATATCTACAAAATTAGAATAAAAAAGAAAAATGTAGGAAAATCCCTCAAAAATGGCTTACAATGACAAACAAGAAAACAAATAAGAATGACAACCATGGAAGCAAGTATACCTACAAAGAAAATGTTGCCCATGAAGCACTTTGTTAGCATGTTAGAAAGATAGTAAGTATGTCAAAGCATGCATAAGTTGATATAATAGTGTGCTATGAAAAATAAAACAATATCACTTGTGATATGCAAAGTAGATGCCTCCAAGAGATGTTCCGTAGGATGGTAAGAGGTAGTGCGCTAAGAATTCATGCTATGTGTATCGATATATAAATTTTACCATCAAAACTAGAAGGAAATTTAATGTGCACGTGTTTATATAGAAAGAGATATTGACATATAATGTATTTTTATAACTTATGGTAAGCAAGATGCATCATGTGAGTATAATTAATAAAGAGTAAATGCGACCAAGATATGCAATATGATGTGGAAGAGCTGGAATGGAATGCCGTGTGAGTGTGATAGGATAAGTGTTCCCCAAGTGGATGTGTATGTATGAGAAGAGGTTCATTTATACATGCCCCATTTGTAGCCAAGAATAAACCCTATAATAAGAATGCATCATCGATAAATGGTTTTAACTTGTGCGTTAGAAACATGTGATCAACAAAGGGTGGAGGATAGCCAAATCAATGATGAAGGCATGTCATGAGGCGTAGAGTTAGGCTAATGATCTAGGTGTTACGTCTCCGTTTGAATCTCACCAAGGTTTACCAAAACCCTTTTTAATTCATCATCCCTTCTCCCATGCCATGTTTTTGGTGGTGATGGATATGTTCAATGTCTAGTGGTTACACCTCCTAATACCATGGAGTATTTTTGTATGTAATGGGTCCGTCCTTTCAAGTTCCCACAATCTCCCCGGTAGTTTCTTGGAGGATGGAATTTCCTCACTTACTGTTGATCCCATGGAAGGAAATAAATGGCCGTATTTTCAAGGGAGCATAAGATAATGATAAGAAGGTTAGTGCTTGATTGTGCTCATCCATTAAGGAAAATGTTTGACTCTTTAAAGGAAATATTAAAGCTCCCTACTCTAAAGCATATATAGTTGTCCTTAAATAGTTTTCCCTTAGTCTTCCCTTTGTAAAGCCCCTAAATGAATGATGAAATGGTATAAACCGAAGTGAACTACCTAAAACTAAATTTTGACAGAGCTTCAAAGGATAACCCCGGGCTTTGCAGGTGAGTGGGGATCCTAAGAAACCATGAGGGTAATTGAATCCTTGCTTATGCTAGTCCCTTGGGAATTCAAAGAAATAATATTTCGAACCTAGATCTCTATTATGGGTGTTAACCTAGCAAGAAGAGAGGTGTTAGACATATCCATGTTCAAGTGAATCCTTTCTTATCGTAAATGTCCTTAATAAGAACATCATTTAGAATTGGACACTTGGAAACATTCTCCAAGATGTTAAATAACTCCTAAAAGCCTTTGATAGTTATAGTGTTAATCATATCCCCCGAAGTGGTAATAAATGTGTTGATGGTTTGGCTAACTTAGGGGTATCCTATAATGATCTAAAATTTTGGGCGCAAGGTGAAGATGTAACCTCTCAAATTAATAATCTTATTACCCATGACAGAAATAATTTTGACATCTTGAGTCATACATGGGTGATTTTCATCATTATTTTTCAAGGCAAGGGGATTAAGTGGGGTGAAATATCTATGGGGATTTTCATTCATCTCGAGGTTGCTTTAATTTTCTATCATCTCACTAGTATTTAATCGAAAATGGTGAAACTATGGGAGGTGGGAGAGTGTGGGTTGATCCATCTAGCCATGGGTCGTTAATCAACAATCAATCGATGTGGCACATTCTCAGAATTGGCAGTTTCAAGAAATTTATATCTAGGCTTAAAGGCCATGATCTCTCTCTCACCTTGGATTTTAGGAAAGCTTGGGACTAAGGTAGAGTTGTGGTTTGGGGCATGGAATTGGAAGTCTCAAAGTAGTTTATTGTAGAAGTCATGGGCATGGAAATAGATGGTTTGAATATTTTCAAGGACCATAATCGTAGGAGTCATGAAATCCATACATTTTTTGAAGGTAAGGAAAAAAAATTTCCTACTCAATGGCATCGTGATGTCCTAAATTCCTGGTGTTTGGAATGAAGTGTGCCTTAACATTATGTGGTATATTACTTTTGAGGGAAAGTTTCGTAAGATATATACGCATCATCTCTCCCTATTAAACATGTTTTGACATCATGTTATGATGAGCATTCCTTTCTTATTTTATATGTTTCTCTCTACTTCTGTTAATGATTTTCAAAATGGGAAGTCGGAATCCCCAATTCATGAGGGGCTTATTCTCCCGATCTACCAAAATGGTAAACCCCTTATCTTTAAGGAGGTTGCTTCAACTTGATATGAACTTGAGGATGACATTACTCTTACTGAGTGTTTGGCTAAAATACGTACTTTGGTAGGGACCCCAAAAATAAGGTGGGAGGATGAGGGTCTAAGGCTAGAGTTTAGGAGGATTGTAGCAAGGAAGGCCCATCCAAGGGGAAGGGAAAAATCTAGGATGAAGGGGAGAAGAACAATGAAATCCTCTACCAAAAAATTCAGCAAATAGAAATGATTGTGGAAACCATGGAGGAAACAAGGTCTCTATTATTAGGGATATTATGATTGACTACATCAATCTTATAAACACATTTATATTTCTCAAGTGTATGATGAGAGGAGAGATGAATGAGCTGGATAATATTGTTAAAGAGTTACAAAGAAGACTGTACATGGCATAATCGAGGTGGAAGAAGAGGAAGTTCAATCTTCATTTGAGTAGCTTGGATGAGGAAGATGGAGGGAAGGAGCTTCTAAGACCTAGCCTATGATCATCCTTAGAAATATTCCACTAGTACTCATGGGAGCCCCTCCGATTGTCTCAATAATTTTTTTCTTGGGTTTTTAAGGTCTTCTTGTTGACTATTAGTGAAATGTGTCTACATGTATTGAATACTCGTTGTTTTTGTTTTTGTTTTTTACAGCTTGTGTGGACCTAGTTTATCTTGAGTTAAGCTTGTTTAACTCTATTTTTTGGTCTTGTTCCACTTTTTTCTTTTCTTGGGTGCTTTCACGATGTATCTCTCTTTGTAAGGCCTCTGGGAGTTGATCCCTACTTATTACCTAATCTAATAAAAACATGTGATCGATGAAGCATAGAGCATAAAGGGCGCGTGAGTGAGTGAATGCATGAGTGTGATGAGGTCCATTTGAGATATAGAACCTCGAAATCGAGTATGGACCATGGAACTAGAGTGTGTCATAAGGTAATAACCACAAAATGTAGGAGTAGATGCAAAAAGATATATCATGAATTCATAGACTAGATGTTGCATACAAAGAGATGAATGTGTGAAATGTGTACTATGTAATGTGTATTGTAGAGTGTAGTGTAGTGTGTAAATATATTAAGCTCATGTATATAGTATGCCATCACAATCAAGTGTGAATCAGTAGCACATGAGTGCATCATCCGAAAATAAATATACAAGAGTGTATCAACATGTGCATGATGTATAAGGTGCATGTGAAATATGATATGTGAAATTTATGGTGCATAAGACACTTGATAGTGCTAGAAGGGGGGAGAACTATGATTCCCCCTAAGTTTGTGTTGATGAATATGATATCCGATGAAATTTAAAGATGAAGGTCCTCCACCTGATGCTTGTTGAGAGAAAGGTGTGTAACCATGCTCTAAGATCAGTGGTGTATGAGATACACACTTTGCATAGATAATGAAGCCTATGTGCATGTGAATGATGTGGAGGAGATGGAAACCTATGTGAATAAGAACACAAAGATGATGAAGACCTATGTGAAGTAGGAAACAGAGGTGATTTAGACCTATGTGAATCGGAACATAGAGGTTATGGACACCTATGTGAAGAAGAATGCGAGAGATGATAAACACCTATGTGAAGAAAAATGAAGTAGTGATGCATACCAATGTTAAGGATATATCTAAGTGGTAAAATTGGAATGATGTTATGGATTGGAAGACTTATGAGATTGTGTATGTCGTGTGTGAACAAGTGAGCTAGGATCATATTGTGTTTTAGTTTCAAGAGGTCATGGGGACCTAGATGCTCTAACAAGTGCAATGGAAACCTCAAGGGGAGGTTTGCAGCCATGGAGTGGATGACAAAACACCATTGATAGTAATGAATTTCCTATTGTGAATGAATTTTATACATAAATGGTGCATGGAGATGATATCCTTAGTTGCATGGAGCTAGGGAGACCTAAGAGCATATCACACCCTTTTATCAAGGCCCTACAAGAAAAGGTACAAGAAGGGTAAGAGGAACAAATGTTATTGGAATCTTAAAATATCCATATGAATTAGGAACTGGATATGAAATATGCGAGAGTGGATAACCAATAGCGACAAGCAGTGCATTATAACATGCGCTAATGAAAAATTAAGGATCAACCATAGTGTTATTGATAGAATTGGATCCAATAGATGTGCTAATGTGAAAGTGTTCATAAGATAATTTAGTATGATAATCGTGATTGAAGAAGTAATAATTGGTGGGGATGTCTCATCGTGAGAAACTAGAGAATAAGGAGCCCCGATATAGGAGGAGGAATTGTGCAATATGTATGATTGGATGAGGAATCAACCACTTGTTTGTCATGTTTCGGAAGAGGATTGTTAAATATCTTGAGCTTATGATTTTAATTAATAGGTACCAAAGTCGTAGGCTCAATAATCTCAATTTTATTATTATGAATCGAGATCTTGAATAATATTGTGAAGTTTGAAAAAATAGTATGCGAGAATGTCCAACACATTGGTGATAGTCACATCTGAAATTTTTGTTGTAATTATGACCCTTAAGACGAGATGGATCCAATTAAAGTGGAGGAGGAATTGTAATTAGATTGATATCAATAAGTTTTAGTAATAGAAGATGTGGGTACAAGCAATTTTATATATGTACACTTAGGTAGTTGCCATCAAGCTCCTTAGTGTTAGTTACAACATTGAAATGGATTTATCTTCGGTAGGTTTTGGTGATGGCTTAATAAGTGATTTATTTTGAAAGTGTGCCAAAGATGAATCTTGTACCGATACTTAAGATTTTCGATAGATAAGAGTTTAGTTTCATGTAGCTTAAGAGTATGACATAGTTGATCGAATGAAGGAGGTATCTCAAGAGAACACTCTTTTAGAGAGATGAAAAATAATTTGTATGAATAAATATTAAATCTCAAATTACAAAACACATTATACATCTTAGATTAAAAAAATTGTATCACAAGACACACTCGCTAGACGTTTGTTAGATCCTTGTTTAAGTTGTGCAAGTTAAGCATATGAGATCTCAAAGCTAATATTGATGGATAAATGAGTGAGAAAATCATTATCTAGATGCGTGAAAGATGTTATCAAGTGAACAAGTAGGTCATAGAACCAAAACATCGTGTAATCATGAAGATTGTGAGGAACTAGCTTTGCTAGCAAAGTGTGATCATCTTCTCTAGACATACTACATGAAATACTTGAAAATATTCTTGAGCATTGCCATGGCATTTGAAAATAGAAAACTTAGGAGAGATGAAATTAAGAGGAAGTGGGTAAGCGATATAACGGGTGAAAAAGGAGTGTGAAGGAGAAAATTGGAATCCAAAGATGGAGATGCACGAGATGTAGCCAATTGTAGTTGACAAACCTGAGTTTGTAAATCCTGATATAAAGAAGTTAAATTAGGAGTATTTGAGGAAGCACCAAGTTGTGCATTAAAATCATTAGGTTGTATAATAAGAGTGGTACTAGTGGGTATGGAGGTAGGAATATTAAAAGTTTGGGTGGAGGTCATGACAATCAAAGAAGAACCGACAAGTGAGTCGAGGTGTCATCATGAGAGTTTTTAGCAACAATTAAATCATGAAGAATGTGCGAGGAAGATGAGTACGATTATCATGAAAAGCTTGATGAAAATATATGAGCACATCTAATTTTTCTTGATAAACATTCATGTCTACATCATATGAGTGTTTGTTATCGATGCTTTAATGTTTTCGAGAGGAACCCGATGAGAGTCAACAAATGGAATTTATTTAGAACCCTACATGAAGATGGGAGGAGCTCTAGATGTGTAAAAGATCAAAAATAACCACTATTGGTGATGGGCATAAGAATAAAAACCCTATAAAGAAGGTGGGAATCAAGCATCAAGTTCACCAAATGGTTAAGAAAATATAAAATTTATAGATACCTAAATCTAATGCAATGTAGATGTAAATGATTAAACAATTAAGTACATAATAGACACAAGCAATTAAGCTTAAAACCCTAAGTGAAAATGAGGATAAAAATCACTTATTTGATTCAAAAATAATCTTGGATTGTGCCGAATTGACAAACTGATGAACAGAGAAGGAAAACTCTTGCACCGAGCCTCAAAAATTGTAGGATCATTGTGAATGTCGGGACTAGGGCACCTATGGATGGTCGGGCGCCTAGGGAACCAAAGACCTATTCTAAGTAACTATTTCTTCTCATATGGTGTTAAACCCTATTTCATAGGGTCACAAGATGTTCACCTCCATTCGCTTCTTATTGCTAGTATTTGGCACCAATTATTCAAATGTCATTGGTAACATGCAATAAAGAAATGACCTCGCAAAACCCTCAAAAGCACATCAAATACCAAAAATAAAATAATACAAATGAGGGTTCGAGTGTCCTCAATTTTAAAGTGAGTGTTATTATGATTGAGCGATGTGCTACATTTCAAAACCAATGTAGTTCTATGTGTGTGTGTGTGTGTGCAGAATTATGCCCTATGTAGATCTTGTGTGTGTCACATCCGATAGTGAGAAAGTAGATAGATGTAAGAGATGTAAATAGATGTGTACATGAAAGAATGAAATTCCCCTTCTATATATGTATGTGAAAGTATTAGTCCCTTGCCCTTGTGTGTGGATGCTAGATGGATGCTTGAATGCTCTTGATAATGGTCTTTGAATGCAACCTTAGGTGGTGATAACTAATGCTTAGTGCTTGGTCCTTTATTATGATCACATAGCTTTGTATTTATATGATTCCCTTGCTTGAATTTCATAACTAACCCAAAAAAAGATGAATACCAAAAATATAAGATGCCCAAATGGCTAGAGAGGACCCAAAATATGTGAAAAAGTACAAAGAAGTTGGGGGCACCTAGAGGGAATGAGGCTCCTTGGTGCTTACGTCTTGGTTGGGTGTTGGTGTCCAAGATGAGAAATGTCAAAGTATGAAAAGATAGACTAGGCAAGAAGGAGTGAACGATCAAAAGTAGTAATAGAAAGGAAAAAATATGGCCAAAGACATGGGTTAATTAGCACTTTTCTTACTTAGGAATCATATGAATAGTAGTATGTGATCAAGACTAAATAGATACCCAAAGTGTGTGATTTAGTATTTACACTTGGTTTGTGCAACGTAAGGAGGGTATTATGTGTGAGAAATGCAAGGTGTATATGAAGATTAGGAGACTCAATGATAAGGTGTTATGTGACATCCTACCGATACACACATGCCATGGACTTTTGGGGAGGTCATGGAAATATGATAGAGAAATTATTTATAAAAGGAGAGAAAACATTGTGAAGATGTGTGAGAATGGAAAAAAATTCATCAATCCCCACTTAGAGGAGAAGGCACGGGCACAAAATCCTAATGGAGGTACACATAAGAGATGAAGGTTAAGCATATATGGGATACTAGTAAGGTGGTGTACGTAAAAATGTGGAGAAAGCTAGATCACTAGTTGAGAAAAGGATGAAGGAAGAAGATGGAATCACCTAGAGAGCAAAAAGAAGACAACACAAGAGGAGAAGAAATACAAGTGAATACAAAAATACTAATGAAATTACATGTGAATAATGTATAAGAGGAGGGAAAATGGGAAGTTTAGGAGAAGGATATTGTAAAAGGAGTACCATGAGCAAATGAAGTTGATTGACCTGATATCATGATTGGCAGTTGTACACACCAAAAATTACACGCAGGTGATACATTTTCAGAAAATTAATAGTCACCAATGATGATAAATTTCATTTCTAGAATAAATGATGACTTCATGTCCCATTTCCCCACTTTCGATTATCTATGTGACTTAGTCTTTTTGCTTCTAGTTACTGACCTTAAATGATCTCGTAATTTTTTTCCGCCCGCTTTTTCCTTAGTTATTCTTTTAAGTTACATAATTACCATTAAGCTATGTAACCATGCGGTGGTTTTGTAACCTCAAGTTTTCCTTGAGCAGAAGTTATGAAACCATCACGCCGGTTGTGTAACCACCAGTCTATGCAAACCAACAGTTCCATGCACATAAATATGAGAATTAATACTTCCAGGTTTTGTTCGCGGGTGTCAGAAGTATCCCATTGCTTTTCTCACATGTTTCTCAATCAATTATCCTAATTCTGATCTTGTTATATGTGTATTAAATCCTTCTTCTTTACTTACTATTCTTAGTAAGTTGACTTCCCCTTGTGTGGATGATTTGACACTTCTTGATTGCCAAGTGTGTTGGACCATTTCCTGCCAAATTTCTATAAAAACCAAGTTTTTCCTAAAGCATTGGTTGGATTCCATTGAATTTGATTGCACCATTACTCTACCAAAATATTTCCAAGAAGCACACAAACAACTCAAATATTTTCCTTGTTACTTCCTTTCCTACATTTGAGACTAGCTAGCTTACAACCAGTCTACTCTAGCATCTACACAACTTCTGCATACCAACCAACACAACTCCCTAGACTATTTGGATTCATCACTAGAAAATAAGTTGAGGGGATCAAGAAAAGCACAACTACCTCTAGATATTGTCACAATTCTACATTTCCAGGTTGGGGTGTAATTCAAATTCTTAAAGATTTCTTTTATCTATAGAACTTATATTTCTTTATCAAATCAATAGCTTGTTTTTAGAAGGTAGAATTAACAAGTATTCATTGTAAGTAGCTTCCATTGATAATTCCTTCTCAGCTTATCCCTGTGGATTTTTTTAGGAAAGGATTTAGAGGAATTTCTTGTGCACATACTTCTTCATTTATTTATTTAAATACACATGTAGCTTTCATTTAATTCATTAGTTGGATTTGAATACGAAACAAAGATTTTATTGAGAGTTTCCTCCCTGCTTATCCCTATGGATCTACAAGGGAAAGAAGCTTGAGAAATCTTATGTTTCTATGCATCTTGTTGCATTTCTTCACATTAAAATCTTGTTTGGAACTTTAGTGTTTTTACCAAGGAAGTTTCAGGAAAAGAAATTGCTTCTCAGAAGCTTCATTTCTTGTCGTGACTCTAAAGTGAGGCATTAGAAGAAATAAATAATTCATAGTTACAAATTGGAAAGAACCTTTGTTTAAATTAGATTAGAATTCATTAATTTGCAACAGAGAAATAGCCACATCCGGTTATTCCTTTTTTGTTTTATTTAATTAGAAGCAATTCCCTTTACATGTAGCTTTTATTAATTTATTCCCAATAAAGCAGAAAATACAAAAACATAGAGATTAGAAATCAATTATATTTTTTGTTTATTTGTGTTTAAAAGCTTCATTTAAAATACCAAAAATAACTATACTAATTTGTTCTTGCATTTATTTAATTAATTAGTTACATCTATATTTAATTAAATTAAAAGGAGAGTAATTAACTTTTGTTTAGTTTAAATTTTCTTGCATTGTTGGTTTAAAATAGGAATCTATATTAATTAGATTAGGAATGAACAATAACCCCACGTTTCCTTAGCACCTAGGTTACCCGATCTTAACCTCACCCCTTTTATTTCTTTTCAGTGTTTTGTTTATTTCCACAATTGCTTGTTTTGTGCCCACATGACCATTCAGGGTCCACATTAACCAAGACAAAGAGTTTATGACCCAACCATACCACAACCAAACATCAACACATGACTGGTGACATTTACCAAGGCCTTAGACAACTTATATTTCAAACCACCCTAGTCCCACCTACCATCATCATACAATTGATTGATTTGAACGATGAGGTAGAAAATTCCGAGGAGTTCTGGGAAAACCAACCAGTAGGAATTATACATGTCCTTATCCCATTTCTTGTTGTATATTCATGACCCTCTTTAGAGAGGAATTCTTAGATGATGAAGGACAGGTTCCCCATGTTTCACAACCAAGCAGGGTCTTATTCGGTTCTACCGACATTGACCGTGACTTGCATATGATGATCATTCTTGATCGTACCATCACCCCTGAACAAGTGATATAGTTTTTATTTCCCTTAATGAGCAAATACCCATTTTTCCAACTCGATAACATTAGGTTTCCTTGATTTATTATTATCACCTCCACCTATTCTATCTGCATTTCATTTACCCATCTTATTGTTATCCCATCCATTCCATTTCTAGTTGTCAGAGCACGACCTTGGGAGGTCTCATGCTTCTAGGATTCACGTGTTTATTCTCGACATATAAAGCTCATCGAGAATGAATGGTAAGAAGTGTGCGAGTCCTAATAGGATGAGAGGAGTGCACAAAGGAAAAAAACCAAGTTGAGGAAAATGAGTGGAAATATGAAGGTGTGCATGTTAGGAAATTTATTAGTATTTACTTTGGTAAATATTATTTAGCTATGATAAGTTAGTTAATAATATATTATTGTTAGCTAACTTACCCTAACTAAATAATATTTACTTAATTACATTTAATTTAAATTTTTTGTTTTCTTGGTTGTGAGAATAAATGTAAATTTCACATTGTGGGGGGAACATGACACCAATGTTCCATTTCCATTATGTGCCTAAAACAACTAAAGTCAAGTGTAACTTCTAGTGACAAGTGGAGTTTCCTATATTGTTCGAGACCAAGTGACAAAGATCAACAACAAGATACAATTAAGAATATTATGATTCTTATGGAAAGTGATGTGAATTTTTCCATATTTTAATTGTTTGTTTTGAGCGGTGTGTGGTTTCATTCCTTGCAATTATTTAAATGAGAAGGATGTACGTTTTGGAATGTGTGAATAGTTATATAGAGGGAAATTGACTACAAGTGATCCTTTTACCACCGAGATTCTTTAACTATCAAATTTCTTAACCAATCGTTTGGTGAAAATGTGATCATTCGGTAAGGGATTCACCGTGGTGAAGTGGGTAAGTCATGTGCATCAAGATCAAGACAACAAGATCCAAGCCAATAGTATGCATACCTAAAAGTATACTTTGAGGCATACGATTATGTTTCCAGATTTTCATATGTGCTTCTTCCCATGTAAACACTAAGGGGTGGATGTTAGGAAATTTATTATTTTTACATTATTATTTACTTTGGTAAATATTATTTGGCTATGCTAAGTTAATTAATTGTGCATGGTAGTGGGGAACTACTTTGAAGGAAACAAAGATGAAGGAAGTTTCCTCAAAGGAAACAAAGGATTGTCTACAAAGGAGATAGTGAGAGTGCATAGAGGGAAAGGTGCACGAGGAGAAAATGAGATTTTAGTGATCTCAAAGGAGAGAATTAAGAAGAAGAGTGCAGGTCTAATGGAGGGTGTGACAATAGTAAGGGAGAACTGCTAAAAGTAGCTAAAGTTTCCACTGAAGGAAAGAAGGGAAGAGAAAATTTAAGAAAATGTTGTGGAATAAGTGTGCAAGAAACAAATAAGAAAAGAGAGAATTGAGGAGAAAGAGATCCAAATACATCTCGATGAAGAGGAGAAGATTAATTCACCAAAAGGATGTGCATGACATAACGAAGCTGCCCTAAGGAGGAGTATAAAGGTGGTCTATAGCCATGAGAGAAGAATCATGAGAAGAAAAAAGTGTAACTAGAAGAGGGGGAATCCATAAATAATATAGTGCACTAGAAGAGAGAAGATGGAAAATAATACATGAAGCAAGAGGAGAGGAGTTTGTAGATGAGAAAATAGAGGCTTGTAGATGAGAGAAGACCTATAAGTATGCATCGAGTGAAAAGGTGAAAATGCACAAGGAAAATACGCAATGGATGACAATTTATAAGATGAAAGGGAACAAACGGAAGGGAAAGAAAAGAGAACTAAGAAAATAGAGAAAATGGTCTATGGTGGGACCAATTCCACAAGTGCACAGAGAAATGTACACACAAGAGGAAATTTCACGGTAGAAGGTAGTGATGAAAAGAGAGGTCATGACGTAAAGGAGACAAGAAGACAAGAGAAGAAATGCGTAGAAGGACCCCATAAAGAAGATAATAAAATGAAGGGATAAGGCATAGAGGATAACAAATGGGTTAAGGATAAAAACAAAATGATATAATCCTCTAGAAGATATGGGAAAGGACGACTAAAAGTCCTAGAGAAATTTGACAAAAGTGGATGGCCAAAGGAAAGAGAATGAGACAAAATGGGAGGAGGGGGATGGTTTACAGGGAGAAAAATCTCACAAGAGTGTGTGAGACAATGTGGAAGAGTCATAAAGAGGTGACGAAGGATTAGAAGAGGTGTAAGAAGAAGTGTGGTGGCAAAAAATAGGATTTTGGATAAAGTCTAGGCTATTTGATCCAACAAATAAAGGGTGGTTCTCATGCATTTTGCTCGAGTCTACTTGACAGGTATAAAGTTTTGATTACCATAGGTGTTTGATGCAAGAGCATCCCAAGTTCAAGATAATATTGCACATGTTTTGGCTAAGTGTGGGTGTATGCAAGGATGGGAGATGTAAAAGTGAAGTGGTGATTGTGGGAAGTGTGTAGAGGATTTTTGTAATAGATAGAGAGGATGAATGTGTAGTGCGTATAGAGTGCACAATAGGGAATATGTGCAATAGTGCATATAATTTTGTAAAGAATAAGAGAAGAAGAAACGATATATGGGAGAATGATGTGTGGTAGTGCACAAAGGTATTTTGGCACATAGTGGACAACCTGGAGCAATATGAGGATTATGAAGAAGGCGCACATGTATTTTGACAAGGTCTAGAAGGCAATGGTGTGTGATAAAAGAGGTAAAGTTGTAACTCGAGACCATGAGTGCACGAAATAATGGAGAAGATGTGCAACAAAGGATCGCATGAAACATGGTGCATAAATGACTTGATAGTTGATAGGATGTGTCGAGAAAGTGATAAATACAATCGGACAAGGGACCCCGATTAGATGTAGCGGTAAGATAATCCCAACCTTGATACGCGACATGACATAGACCTATAAGTGACTAGGTGAAGGTAGCTCAAGGAATTAATTATGTTAGGTAGGAGTAGGTAAGGCATGTCACATACAAAAGGATCCAACTCAACAAAGGAAACCCAAAGCAAAACTATAAAAGTGGTTCAGGTTACCATTTTTAGGGTATGATGGGTTGTTGTTGGTTGGTCAAGGAGGAGAAAGCCAACCGAGAATGGTTAAATCATTCTAGGGAATTAGAATCGTGTTAAGAGTTTAACCAGTGTAGGTTAGATCATTAGGAAAAATAACAAGAGTTTATAAAATCTCCCATAGTGAGTGTGTAAGATCCTTAGAGATAAGTTGCATGTAGATGCCATCATGACCATTGAAGAAATAAAATAAATCCGTATGTTTCATTTTGTTGTGTTAGACTCTTCAAATGGTACCGGATCGTCTCGTCTACCATTTTGTATCAAATATATTGCCCCATATAAAAGAGGTTAAAGTAGAAAGGTTTTTAAAAATATATTGGGGTAGTCTATGTGGAGTAGTAGGAAGGAGGGAGGATGATTAGTATAAAGTAGATGAAGAAACCTGAATTTATATCATTTCGTTATGTATTTTTCAAAGTAGCAATGAATTTTTATAGAAGCATGACATGTTTGTCCAGAGTAACAACACTACATAACAATATATATATATATATATATATATATATATATATATATATATATATATATATATGAATATTAACAAATTTAACTAACAAGAATACAATCATTGATGACCCTTCAACGTTATTATACAATGTTTCATTAGTATGACAAATATAGATATAAAAGAAAGGAATAGAGACATCAAAAAATACATACTAAAGGTTTATACTTTTGAGTCCAATATGAGTTTCATTGAGTTTTAAATTGTAATATAATTAAATTTTGTAAAAATATGATATTGAATATAATCATGGAGAGGTGGAAGTAAAAAGGGGTATAAATAATGTCATAGGGAAGTTTGTATTTTGGATATATGGTAAAATAAGGGGTAGTATGTGTAGTTTGGATATATGGTGAAATAAGGGGTATTTTATTGAAAATTTATATTTAGAGGGGTGTTAATAATAGAAGATTGAGAAGTAAATTTAGAAATAGGGGTATTATTTAGTATCCTATGAACAAAATAACACCCATATTTCTAGTCTTTGAATAAATTTAGTTATTAAATGAATGCACCACAAAATACAAGTAGACCAATTCAACAACACGTACAAATGAATGTTAATACGCTCAATAATGTCTCTCAACAACATTCTATCTTGTCAAGCCCCTATCAAATGTCAAAAAGATATGATAACCCTCTTTTATTTTTGGGTCTTTTGACAAAAGTCGCTATTACAAGAAACAAGATAGAGGCATTGTATTAAACTTTGATGGATGCCCTTGCCATGTTTTGAAGCCGCATTTTGACATAGGTGTGGAATTTAATTGAATTGATTGATTTAATGGGAGAGGTGCCTTTTTGTATGCTTCGACATGTTGTATGTACATTTATCTACCATGACATTTCCAAATTTTACAACGTTTGTTAAAACTCCCTTTTCCAATATTCTTGGCTGAATGTCCACGCCTAATGACAAGTATTTGTATTTAAACATGCCAAATGCATTTGCTTAAAAATTTCCAAGGCATTTTTAACAACCCTATTTTGTGAATATCCTTAAATCATCGCGCTCAATAACAAGATCTCTCTCTAAGGAATTATGTAAAATAGTGGACACGCCTTGTATATAATTCCACATTTTTCATACATATCAAACACAAACTTGCAACTACGACATCCGACAAAAAATATTTTATGTTATGTTTTGTTCTAGAATTCCATACCCTAAATTACAAAGCTCTTATTTTGCCACGGGCTAAGAGTGTGCTAAAAAGGGGGGTTGATCAAGTTACACATTGATTGCTGCATTCTCGTGAAACAATATCAATGCCTCTCAAGGATGATCATGTCTTATATAAGTTGTAATAATGAGATATTGATGAAAAGATATCTCATTTTATCATTTGGCCAAACACTTGGCGTACATCTATAGGAGCCTTTGATGTGAATTTTTTCATTGTAAAAAACCCTTAAAAGGGATGGAAATCTTTTTCTCTGCATAGGCATGGGTTAGGAAGGACAAACCCTGAGCTAATAATAGCCCACACCCATCATCAATTCCATCAAATTTTTGGGTGTTGAATGGTAGTTTATTTTCTAGGGAGGCACACTAGTCTTAGCATAACGTTTGAAAGTGAAATTGAGGTCATAGAAATTTAAACCCACCCTAGGGTAATACGAAATGCTTGGAATATAATGAAAAATCGTTATGGGAATGTTGGCATATATGATTTCTAATTATTGGAGAAGGTAATGCTTGGATCATCAACATTGTTTCCTGAAATTTGAATTTTCCTTGTTCATTCACACTCTGAAGCATATAAATTTGAAATACTCTCGTCATTGCCATTCACCTTGGCTACATAATTCTAATATTTGTTAGTAACAAAGTAGTCATCTCTACGGTGTGTCTACGTAGCTAGAAAGCCATCCAAGTATGACATTGGCCACTTGGTCGCATACCTTGAAGGAGTTGATTATGTTGGAATGTGATGCAACTAGTGAAGCCCGTGAGAAGGCCATTGTCGTTCTTTCCTTAGCTAGAATCCATTATTAGCTTGTAAATAGATGTTAAATTTAGTGATGTAGTGAAAATTTTGGGAGTCTCACAAATCCACCATCAATTTATTTTCCGAGAGTGACAATGTTGATGTCATGCAAACTACCTAACATCTAATAACATTTTAAGACCGACCGCCCCAAATTGCCTCTTTGTATAAGTAGCTTGCTAATAAATTAAGAACAAACAAGTTGGAAGACCTCATCATAATGTTGAAAACCTTACTCCTATTTGGTGGGCTATGTGCTCCTCCTTTTTGCCACAACTTCAAGAACAATAAATGGCCCTACCTATCCATTATTTCTCGTAATAGATGTTTTGCAAGAAAACATAGAGGGCCATCTAACCTATGATGATGCACTATAAACATCAACATTACTACACAATCAATGGGTTCCAACGGAAAAAATGGTCATATTGAGCTCAAAACATCCCAAAAGTATATAGAAAAGCATGATTTCCTTGGGCACTATATCCTCTCTGTAGAGGAGTGAAAGAGTGCTATACTAACACTAGGGAAATATTAGTGCGTCATCGAGATGAACCCTTCCAAGAATGTGAAGGTTATGAAAAACCAATTTGTATCATGCTCTACAATTAAACACAAGAACGTGGAAAAAAAGATTTTGGAGTTATGTAGATGAAACCAAAAGAAAATAATTAATGTGGATGTTTGCGCAACTATATACATTAATAAGTAACACTATATATTTAATTAATATTGTATTCACTAATAAATATTGAAATAAATATTAATTTATTTTTTCAAAATCCAAACAATGTTAATTACAATATTTGAAAATAAATAAACAAAAATAATATAATATAATAAACAAACATTGTAAGATTAAATATAAAAGTAACACATAATTATGCCGAAGGCGTTCCTATGGGAAAGGCACTTCCGACGTTTACGGATCAGGTTAAATTTGACGGTTTGACGGCCGTCAGGACGTTTTTGCTTTTTCTACCTATTTTTAGCAATTTTTTTGGTGCATGCTGTATACGTGGGCTATTTAATAGATCGTGTCATGGCATGTGAGGAGGCGTTCGAGAAAGCTCTGTATACCCTCGATATCAGGAAAAATGACATTTCTCATGCTTCACGGCTAATCTCACGCCCCAAATTAACGGTGTTGTTATTCCTCAGATAGTTAACAACATTGTATCTCAGTTGAAGGTAATTTTCTCAGATTATCTATTTTGGCCCTTCCAAATTAAGTTCTCGAACAGGTTTTCTGAATTGTGAAAACTTGTACCTAAATAATGCCCAATTCCATGGATGCTATAATCCGACAACACTCCAAAAGGAAAAGCCACAGTAAAATTTGTATTTATTTCCTTCTCACCAGATTTCAGATGCATTTTTCTGGACTCCTTGAGCATTTCTTGGAAAATCCAAAGCCACAGTAAAATTTGAATTTATTAGCAATTTTCAGGACTCATTGAGCATCCCGGGTGAAATTGAACTGCTGCTCTGGATTTTGTAGTGGCTAAGACAAAAAACAGTCAAGAAATTAGTTGTAAATTGGTCCATGGGTGCTTGGTGGAACAGTAAGCTGCGGTGTTCATGGCGAAAATACATACTATGAAAGTTTCTTCATCCAGCTAACCTTGGTTACCCGTTCTGCGAGGACAGTTTCCCTATTTCTTCCGGTCATGATAATTGACTGTGTTAGCCTACTATTTGATGTTGATATTGTTATTGGTTTCTCTGTGTAGCTTGGGGATATTTGGTTTGGATCTTTTGGTTTCTTTGTGAGCATTCAGCAGTAGCAGTCATGTTGTGAAGTAGGGAAGATTGATGATTCAATGTTTTGGAAAGAGTGCAACATGTGTGGCGATGTGGGTTTTGCAGAAAAACTCTTCCAATGCAACTCCTGTCTCTACATATTTCAGCACACGTAATTCTCCTCTATTTTCATATTTTAATTCATTTTTCTTATCTTTTTGCGGGGTGTTTGAGTTGTCATGTAATGAAAATTGTGCAGGTATTGCAGCAGCCTCTATCCAACATCATCACACGGGAACACTTTCTCCTGCGAATGGTGCATTTACACTGAAAAGTACAACAAAAGGATCAACATCACTCCTTTACAAACATATTTCAACAATATTTTCAAACACCAAAGTATTTTTCGTTGTCTAAAGAAGGATAAGTATTAAGAAAATAGGGAATTCAGAGTCACTTAGTGTTAAGAAAAGGGTACATGTTCACGCTCCTCGCCAATACAAATGGCTTGCGGATTTTTTTTTGTGAACTACCAAAGAGAGTTAAGTACAGTCTGCAGAGAGACCTAATGTATTGTGGTTTACCCCAGATTGATTAATAAAAATGTATAAAAATTTGTAAGATACATGTCATAGTACATGTTTCTTGATTATGTATTTCCACATTGCTCTGAGATTTTTCCCTGAACTGATTTGGCTTTACTCCTTCCGCCTACATTTTGTCAAACAGTTTGAGAGCTTCTTTAGCATTCCCATTACGAGTATTCTTTGCAATTTAGGGGATTTGGTATAGGGTAGGTTTCAATTCTTTGCAATTTAGGGGATTTGGTAATTGAAAATCATGCCTGTGAGCACACTCAAATATCCGCAAATTTATTCTGAAGGTTGTTCTTACCTTCGATAAGTTCCACTATATCGATTTGTGACATATTAAAGAGGGAGTCAAACTGCTTAAACAATCAGTCTTCTAGCAAATAAATGATGGCAGTTCAACAAACTATGGAATCATAGATGAGATGACTATTATGGTTTCAGTAATAACTAATCTACCAATCCTTTTAAAATATTGAATATGACAACCAACCTGATGCAAAAGAGTATGAGTGGGCTAGGTTAATGGCAGTTTTTCACTGCAGCTTAGATACACTTGCAGAAATGGACACAAAAAGTTAGACTCAGAACCAAACTAAGCTTGTTTACTTGAAGTAAAAATTTGAACATAGAGATTACACACACATGAATCTCCTTTCTTTATTGAAATAACAAGAATGAGGTGAAAACATACAACAATCCCTCAAAATGTACTTTACTACAGTCCTGCTCCGTGACTCTGGACACCAATTTTATACGCAAGCTTCCTTGCTCCATTGAATTTTGTCTCTCCCTCTCTGCTTGCTACTACCTTCCAACCCTGCTTCCACAGCTGAAACTAACTCCCTTGATCCTTTTGGATCTCTCATGTTCGCAAGATGCTTGAGAATGCTTAAAGCCATAAAATCTTGAATTTCTGCGTGCAAAAGTGTTGTGGGAAAAACTGCTTCATGACAGGCTTTAAGTGTTTTCTTTTAATTATCTTTACGGCTTTCACAACCACCGCTTCAATTTGGTCTTCCACCTTGATTTGGTCTTCCTCCAAATTTGGAACTTGTTGTCTACAGTTCGTACCCACTTCAGGGCTTCCTTGAACTGTGAATCCAACAAATTCAAGCTCTGTACCAATGTTAGAAGATGTTATCAAACAAAGAATGAAGAGGAATTTGACTGCACACAGAATGAATTTGGGTTCTTCATTTGATTATGTTGGCAGTAATTGCAATGTATTCAGAACAATTCTGAGACAGTTCATAACTGATTACATTTAGAGAACTTCCAACTCTAGATTTAATAAAATAATTCTAACACATGCACATGATTTATAGTGATTGCATTAACTTTAATACCAAACTAAAATGGAAATGGTTAATATATGCACATTAACCATACGACATAAACAAACTATTTAGATGACATTATTGATATTTGACTAAAACAATATATGCGTCTTGATTTGTTAAAAACAATTGACTGAACAATTTCATAGTAGATTACAGGGTAAGTGATTCTCGAGGTAGAGTTACCTCCGCATGCATTGTTTAAGAGTGTCAACGTCACCTGGTAGTGAAAGAGACCTAGCAGGATTGTCACTTGGTAGAAATTTGGTCCATACATGGTTTAACAAAATTGAACTCTTTCAATGATAGAGACTGTGTCTCTAGCTGAGAGTTATATTAACAATGCTTAGATCCTTTTACGAACTACACCATTGTATGAGGAGATGAGAGATCTACAACATAAGCAAATCTACAAATGTGACTGTCTCGATAGATGTGAAGTACACTGGCACGTGTTCATTAAAAGATATCTCAAATAGCTATGTGTAATAGTTTGAGATTCAACTGTTATGTGTGTATGTACTCAAGCCCAAATATGATATGTGGAATAGACGTTCAAGTAGAAGATTAAATATGAATGGTATTTACACAAAATTTATCCATACGGGACTGTCAAAAACATCTGACGAGGTTGCATGAATAGACACGCTTTTCATTATTCCTTTCTTGCATACACCCATGCCTTGGGTCACAATTTGTTTTCTTACGTATCTCACTAATATGTCCTGCTAAAAAATATTGCATCTAACAAATATGCAACCTATAGATAATGTTTTTCTTTACAAATGTATCACATAGATCAGAACAACAAATAGATTTATTGCCCCTATTACAAATATTTACTCCATCACAGATCCACAACTACACACTGCTCTATACCAAATGAAGTGTTTGGTTAGAGTTTGACATAATAATACTCTCTCTGTTATCATCTTCAACAAAATACATCACAAATTATTATATCAAGTATTTAATCATTTCAACTCCACTGCATTCCTACTCACCCTCAGTCCAAACCTCTTGAC
The DNA here is from genome assembly GCA_018340775.1 of Taxus wallichiana var. yunnanensis. Lineage (NCBI taxonomy): Eukaryota > Viridiplantae > Streptophyta > Pinopsida > Cupressales > Taxaceae > Taxus > Taxus wallichiana. The sequence continues at coordinate 378,183,385 of CM031237.1, forward strand.
AATGTTTTCAAGTCTCACATGAATCATCTATAGGTAAAGGAGTATCACACAAACAATAGGAGTATCTCCAACTATAATTTCTGACACTATAGACAACATGATATAACACACCATGAGAAAACATATAATATGCAGCTCCAAATCAATTGGTTTCCACAAATTTTATAGATAATGGAAAACATGTACTTTTCATCATTGCACCCTTAGCAACCCATGTTGTAAATAATAAAGATTTAGGGGATCATGAGTCTCATGGAACTCGGGCCATCTCCTACTTCTTCTGAGAGGCCAGGATAGAACCTTGCACAACCCTCTCAGCTTCTCATGTAAAACACATGGGCATGTCAATAGAATTCAATGCCTTTGTTTCCCTTATTATACTGTGACTAGTTTATTTTGTTGTTTGTTATCTCATTGTATCACATAGTCCATATTAGTAAATTCCAATTTGCAAAAAACCAGGCAACAAAAACACTTAATCATTTCCCCTCTTATAGTCCTTTCTAGCTTTGTCTCTATTTCTGGTTTTGTTCTTTATACTCTTCTAATAGCCTGGTGTAATGGAGGGAGCAACTATAACTATTATAATGTTGCAGGTGATCCCTTGCAAGTTGTAATAACAAACTTTTAAGTAATAGTAACCATAAAAGGACCTTACCTTTCCCTTCTTTACTTTTTTCCTATAATTCCGTAATTGAGTGGGACTTCTTTTGGCCTATGTAACTTTTTTATTTGTATGTATATTGATGCATGAAAAGGGCACAAAGCATAATGGATATCTTGCCATGCATTTCACCCCTCTACCTCCTTAGCTCAACCTCTATGCCATTTATTTTTACATTGAGGCACCAGGGTATTGATTTGAACGGCACCTCGTGTAATTGGTATTGGGACTCCTTTTGATCTATATAATTTTTTTATTTTTATAAACAATGAAGTATGAAAAAAGTATGGTGTGTACAATGCAATGTAAACGCCAAACAGTATATGTTATTTGTTTTAGAGGGATAGTTATTACTTTTGTAGTTGATGTTTTAATAAGGGGTGTGATTGGTTTTATAAGTGTAGAAATATAGATGAACCACTTCATTTAAATGTTCTATCTCTACATTTCTAACTTGTTACAAATTTGTACATATACATTTACCAATCTTTAGTGTAGGTACAATGCTCCCTGGGCCACGCAACCTACTTCTTCCTTGCACATTGAAAGTGATGGAAAAATAAAGTACCTCCCTTCCAAAAATGATGACAGATTAAACATCCACAATCAAACAATAATATACATATGGAGAGCAAATGTCGATTGCCAACCAGTACTTTCCCACCATGCCATTCTTAAGTATATTACAAAATATGCTTCGAAAGCCGAGCAACGTTCCGAAACATATCACCAAATGCTATCCAGATTTTCAAGAGACGCAGACGCAGATTCTCCAGCACATATCGTGATCCATAAAATGCTCATAGAAAGCGTTGTTGAACATGACATAAGCGCATAAGAAACTTCCACATGATTCAAAAAATGCCACTTGTTATGTGCAGCCATCCATTTGTATCATTAAATGTTGGAAAAAGATTTTGAGATGTGTCATTGAAAGTGACGCCGATGCACAACAAACAACCGCTTTCTTGGATGCATATAAAGTTCATCCAACAACCATGGAACACCTACCACTTATTCAAGTTGCTTGAGATTGGAGCTACAATAAGAACCGTAAAGGTGATAAATGGAAAAAGTGATCGACACAAGCAATTGTTTGGGTCCACCCGAGATTTGTGGATGTCCTTGCTCAAGAATCAACGTCATATGACCTTTTCTATTGGTCAAAAATCCTATTATACAAGCCTTTCAGAAATATTGCGTCTGAATTTGGCTCAACCCCACATGACATCAACGAAACTTGGGACATGTACAAGCACAACTATAGACTGTGGCATGTTCTATGCACTACCGCAGACACAAGACTTGCTACAGATGTTAGTTCTGACTCTGAGCCCGAATGTAGTATTCAACAAGAACCATTGCAAGAATGACAGGTCTTCACATAACTTCACCCCGAAACAACACGGGTCTAGACAGTCTTGAAATGTTGGGAAATGAGATTTTGACATACACAATAATTGGACCATACATGACGTTCCCCATGATTTGCAGATAATTGGTTCATCATTCATCGAGAGAGAGAAGGCAAACACAATTAACAACAACATACATGCCACACCACCATCTTCCACACTTCCTTTGTCTCCAGAAAAAAAAATAGCTCTTGATACCATACTACACCATTCAGCAAACAAAACCCTTCTACCTCCACTAAGATTGATAATTCAAGGAACGACTGGCACAGGAAAATCATTTCTGATAAATAAAATATGGAATTCATTCACAACATCAACCACATCTCCCTCACCTCTACTTGTGCTCGCCCCTACCGGTGTTTCAGCATTCAACATCTCTGCATCCATAATCGACACATCCATGTGTATTCCAATCAAAGAACCGAAACCCTCAAGGTAGTGCATTATCGTCTTTTCAAGAGTCATTGAAACATATAGAATATGTTCTTCTTGATGAAATGAGTTTCATCAGGAAAAAGTTGCTAAGCAAAATTTACACTCAAGAACATCTGAATTTGGGAACAGATCAATCATCCTCCTTGGTGACCTCGGGAAATTACCACTGGTTTTGGACAATCCTCTTTACATAAGTAATTCCTACGGAGCAACCCTTTGGAAGGGAATTCAGTCTTCCATTACATTGCAAACAATATTTTGGCAACAAGGAACAACCAATGCACAGGTTTCATTCTAGAATTTACTGCTCCACATGCGAGATTCAACCCCTCTAATTAAGGATTGGAAACTCCTAATGTCTCACACAGACACACCTAACTCAGTAGGAGCTCAACATTTTTAAAGACTCACCACATTTGTTTGCAAAAACGATCTTGGTGGACTCCCACAACCTATAGATGTTGAAGGCATTGAATGTTTTGATCGCCCAATCCATTGTTGAAAGTAACAGGCGGACTGGACCAGGAAATCCTGATGATGATCAGTTAGAACACAAAGCTCTATTGTGCAAACAACAAAAAATCATGCTTATTGCAAATCTATGGGTTGATGCAGGGCTTGTGAATGGTGCCACAGGAACAATCACCGAAATTTCTACGACGCATCAATGCAACCACCAACATTACCTTTATTTGTTGTTGTAAAATTTGATAGATACAACGGCCCATGTTGGGATCCCTCCAACCCATTACATATTCCCATACCCCCTATTTCGAGAGGGAATCGAAGACGGTTGCAAATTAAAATGGCCTGGGGATTAACTATCCACAAGTCACAAGGAATTACTTTGCACAAAGCAACCATCGACATTGGAACCACTGAAAGGCGGGGTCTGACATTCACATCTTTCTCTAGAGTTCCCTCACTTGCAAATCTACACATTTCACCTGCTTTTTCATTTGAGAGATACTCAAATATGGTGCACATACCAGCACTCGGAGCAAGAAGAAAGGAGGAAACAAGACTACTATCACTCAACCCATCATAAATACTCCCTCTCCTTTGATAGCACCTCCACTACTACTATAATCAACACTTCTTCTATCCAAAGCGGCACTGTCGTTCAAGGGGTATCAAATGTAATCATGTTTATTGAAACTAAAATTGCCCACTAAAGGCTACCATTCATGATATAAATACTGCAAATGTATACATATCTCATTATGTGTACGTATACCTTCATTTATTTGATGTTTTCAAATATGATATGCAACTTTAAATGTACGAATCTGTAACATAATTAAATGTACACATACAACATTTCAATGTAATGTTTCAACTAAATTCCTACACTACAACTATCAATCACACACATTATCAATTGTATAATAAAAGTTTCTCCAACAAAACACCAACTGAACAAACGATGCACAACTAACAACATCAATGGTAAAATTAACTATCAAAAACGATATAAATTAAACTAACTATCAACAAAACGGTATCACATGTAATCATGTACAAAAAGAGTATAACAAGTTTGAAATGTAGAAACAACCTTCAAATTAAGTGGATCAACTATATTTCTACAATTAAATTACTATCCTTCCTTCTCTTGTAGAACATCAAGTATTCTGTTAGATCTTGTACTGTAAGTCTTGATCAGAAAATTCAAACAACATTGTTTTATCTTAAATCTTATTACAAGCACTATTTTTTTTTACCTGCAAACAGTCTCCAACATTGATGACGAAGGAGTTGGGCAGGGCTGCACGGGCAGCCACTGGCCATTATCCTTTCGCCTGACCTCGAGGCCGCCGACCTGGTCTTGGTAAAGCAGAGTGAGAGCACCAGGGTCTTTGTGCCTGCCCACACCCAGTGCCAGCTCAGGAGCCGGGCACTCCGGGTAACAGTTGAGCCGCACAAAGCTCAAGTCATCTTTGACATAGTCATTCAAGCGGTCATGAGGTAACCCGAGGCTCCGTGCTATTAACTGTAACAGTTTAAGCAACACCTCCCTTGCAGCATCCGTGTACGCCAGGCAAGCTTCCCTGGCAACAAAAATTGGTGTTTTGGTATGGTAGGACAATTAAATTTGTGTTAAATTTTATATAAGACAATAATTTACAGTTCAATGTATAAGATTTCATCCTAGAATGGGGGTTAATGTCTATGGATAAATATATATTTTTGTTTGGAAACCATCCATTACATAGATATCGGCATCTCTGTCCACCATAAACTGGAAATTAAGTAGATATCCGCATCTCTACCCATAAATATTTAATTAATATATGCTGGAATTTTTATATAAAAACAATGATTGATCAATGGTGAATTACAGATTGGGAAGAAAATACAATAATAACAAGAGGGCCACGGTAAAAAAAAAAAAAGCAATAAATGTTAAGAGGACTATATAGAAATAGAAAGAGTTTTAGAAACAACTGCAAAAAAGTAGCCTTATGTTTCCCATTATAATCACGGCTCTGTAGTTATCATGATAAATATAACTTCTGTTGCAATTTTTCTTTTTAATGAGAAAACAATTTATAAATTAGATATATTTCAGATAGAAGGTGCAGACTTTTTATTTTTGGAAATTAGTTTTTTTTTTTTTTTTTTTTTGAATTGTAGTGGTGTTCGAAATAGGGTTTTGGTGAAAGGACTGTATCGAATCTTTTAATTAGATATTTTCCCTCACTTCGATGAACCATTGGTATTTTCTGTTTAAGGTTATTTAAGGGAAGTGACTCCAAATATCATTTTAAATGATTTGACACAATTCTTCACCTTAAAAACTGTTTTGAATTCATGGACTGAAAGCTTAAAATCTCTATATCACCGATCAACACCAAATTTATCAGAAAAATCATAAATTCAAATTGACACTGATCTTACTTTTCAATATATTTACAATCTGTACCAACTATTTTTAAAAGCAAATACCTTGATTTTCTTTTGAAATAGAACTATATCCCTTTCAAAGAATTATTATCTAACCATAAATAATTATTACAGACCATTCAAATTTCACCCGAAATAGGAGAAAATAAAATGGTGAGCGCTATAGAAGAAAATAGTTTAGGAAACAAAAACAATGGCTGCAATTCTTAGATTTTCATTATTACAAAATATGCTTGATTTTCAGTCTTGTTAAAGTGAAGATTTTAATAAATTGGATTGAGAACTATGTTAACAGCCAAAGGGTACCTGAATTCTGGATGTTGAGCAGGCCACCGGTTTGTGAGAGTCTCTGTAACACTGTCGTGTGGATCCGGAGAAATAGGCATCTGGATTGTTTCTCGTGGCGTGAAATCGAACACCTCTTTCCAATCCCTCACGTTTTTGGTGAGTTCAGTATCAAAATACCCCAAAGGAATTTGGGCATCTCTTGATACTTTCCTCTTTTCCTCCAAAGGTAACGAGAAGAAGTCGGCTGCTGCGGATTCCAGTCGGCGGAGAACATGATCTGGAAGGCCGTGGTTGATGACGTGGAAAAACCCCAATTTTTGCAGGCCTGTTCCACCTCTTGTGGGGAGCTCTTGTCCAGGTCGATTATGGGAATATCAACGACATCTTCGCCGTTGGATGTGGAGTAAAGTTTGGAGTTGGCACGATGTTCTTCGCTTTGCACAAAGGCAGAATCGATTTTTTCACCTCTGCTATTTTGGATCACCTCCAATTCCACACCCATTGTTATTTATACTCTACTCCTGGTTTTGTTTTCGTTTTCGTTTATAAGCCTACTTACTACACGGGGATGGATTTATATCATAGGTTTTAAATACATTGAACCTAGACTAGTTACAAGTTCGAGATAAATTGAGCGTGGCCATATCGACGTGGAGTAGCAAACAATGGGTAGCTTCACATTTGCATAGGTATTCAGTCGTATTCATTCTCCATGGATACGTTGGATTTAGCACGGGTTGATTCCTCCTAATGGCCCACATTTATGGAGTGCAAGAGTTGGTAGTACATCCACTATCGTGACAGCTAAAGCAGACAAAGAAGTTTGTCTCAAGCCCCAACGTTAGTCATGCCCTACTCACATGTAGTGCTTTTGTGCACTTAAGCGTGCTTACGAATGTCCCTTATATAGTTTTGTTGCGAGTTTTAGTGCAGCACAGGGCTAAGTATAAGGGGGTGGGTCATGGAGAGACCACCTCCCAAGATGGGCAGACCCCATTTGAGTAGGATAGTGCGCAAGGCACTATCCAGGGGGCGAGTTGGCTCGTGGTGAAGGCAGACGGTTGGTCACACATAGGTTGGGGTTGACGACCTTACACACGTGAGCTCTTAGAAGCGCTGGGCGAGTGGAGTTGGGTGAGTTAAGCGCGCTCGGGACAAATTACTCCTGGGATGGGTGACCTCCCGAAATGTTCCCAGTGTCATGTTGGTGCAACTATTAAGGGCTAGTTAGTGAGTAAGAGTTGTGCATGGAGAATTGGATGAACCATAATATGAGCCCAAGGAGGTCCCAGAGCCAAGTAGTGTTGAGGCGGGTTGGTGAGCGAGTTGGTTGCACTAAGAAGTAGTGTAAGGTGTCTTGGAGCACAGAACACACCCAATGTACGCGGAGCGAGTTGGGCAACTCATGAGTGCAATGTGGATGCAGAGTTGGAGGGTTCAAGCATGAAGACCTTGCAGAAGTGAGGCCTTGCATTGAGAGTGCAACGCAAGTGCCTCAGGAGCCATAAGGGCAGTGCAGACATTGGTGGCCAACGTGGTGAGCTCACACCCACACCAGGTGGAATGTGGAGCACTTGGTGGACTTGGACATTCAGAGGGAAAAGGGTGTTCAAGAGACCTTGGAGGCATACTCTACCCTTGCGGAGTATGGTCATGCAGAGTTGTGCATCGGGGATCAGCAGTGGGACTCCAAAGTGAAGTGGCAGTGGACCTTGAGGTGGCAACGTCCTTAGAAGTAGAGTTCATGTAGAATGCAACCATGGAGTGAGTTGGAGTGGGACTGGGATCCGAGGTTGAAACAAAGGAGAAGTAACTCGGATGCGAGCGAGCCAAGAAGTGGCAAGCTCCTCAACCTTGCAGGTGGATCAACGCAGATGAGTCGGGTTCTCACGTAGATGTATTAGAGGTGCAACATAAGCCCTGGATATGGAGTGGGTGCGGAGTGTGGATATGAAGTGGGTGCGGAAGCATGGATATGGAGTGGGTGTTGAAGCAGTGGGAGACTCATGGATGTGGGCCTAGAGAACGGTTCACATGGTGTTGCGCGACATGGTGGTCTGAGAAAAGGACATCATGGATATGGTTGTAGTGTGGAGATCTGGCAGCTAAGGCGGAAGACTTGAGTGGAGAGTCAACGCAGTCTGGACGCAGATGGGTGTCTCGAAGAGTAGGCATGGCGGTGTCAATGGCCATGGCATCAGGGCGAGATCGAGCCGAGGGAAGAAGAGTACCTCACCCGCATGGGATGCGGTCTACAAAGATGGAGAGCTTGTAGTGCTCCCCGTAGGGATCTTTGGTGTTGGGACTTGGGTGGTAGAACAATCAGTCAGGTCATAGTGAGTTGGAGACTCATGCACAGGAAGGACTCGCGAGGAGGACTTCCCTGTTGGTGCACACGTAGGTGACCGGCGCGACAACTCAAGCAGACTCATGGATGGATGGCAGTAAGGACTTGTGGTGTTCTTCAGTGGCATTGTGCAGAGCAATTGGGTGTTTGACAGTGGGCACGACCAACGGTGATACAAAGAGCTAGTTCAGTGATGGGTCAAGGAGGCAGGAGTTGTGCATTCCCTCAGGTGGACTAAGAAGGCATATTAAGAGCTCCCAGCGGTTGTATGGGCGGCCGTGGTATTCGGTGAGTGGTCTTCTAGAGCAGTTGTATGGGTAGCTGTGAAAGGTGTTTGAGGAGTTCACTTGTGCATAAGGATGGAGTTGCAGTAGGGAATGGAAGGTGGGTGTAAGGCATAGTCTAGGACTACCGGAGTAGCTTAATCCTCTAAGGCGAGCAAAAATGTAGTGTCTCAATGTCGCGTGGTGGTTAGTTTAATCCGTTGTACAGCTAGCCTCGCGACAACTGGTATCAAAGCATTAGAGGCAGTGCTCCCTTTGATACACAACACGATAGCTGCTATCAGAGCCTTGGAGATATTTTTCTCTATGATACACAACACGATAGCTCGTATCAAAGATGAGCTCCTGAAACCTCGAGTCCAATCTGAGCCAGTTACGGCGGTATTGGGCGTAAGTCATGCATGAATGGACGCAACGTGTTAGGAGTTAGCACGTTTGCAGAGTTAAACTCATACGTAGCATTGGTGGAGCCGAGCTGAGAGCAAAGTGTAAACCAACGTGAAGAGTTGGTGAAGGAGCTTCCAATGACAGTGTTGAGGGAGTTGGTTGAAGAACAAGTTGGCACAAGGGAGCCAATGCAATCAACGTTGTTGGTGATCGGAGTGGACAGGACACCAACGAGTTGGGCCAAGAAGAACAGAGTTGTTCAACGTAGAAGTAGACTGGTGTGTGCAAGTCAAGTAACATCGGTTGAAGCACCCAACATAATACACAGTCTAAGCAGAGCCATAGCAGTTGTGTTATGGGAGTTGGTTGTTGTTCGAATTGGATCAGGTGGTTAAGTCTTGAGACAATTGGCAATCAACGTGTTGGTGGTCGGATGGCGGGACGCCAACGCAACTGGATCAAGAGGAGCAGTGTTGTTCCATGTAAGAAGAAGACTAGTGCAAGGCCGGATGACGATGTCAAATCAGAGTGATCCAACGGAGTATCAGGGCTAAGTTGAGCCGGATTGATGTCACAGTGGAATGAATGAAGCCAGTGAACTTTCTCAGAGTTAGACCAATGGTTGATGAGGAAGGAGTCATGTAGTTGCGACATGATTTGGCATGGTGTTCGGTGATAAGGGTGTTGTAGACCCATGCAGGTGTCAAGGGTTGGCACTTGTGTAATGCAAGTAGGCTAGTGCAGGTTGCTAGAGACTTTGTGGGAGAAGAAGGCCAGTGTTGATCAGAACTCGAATGTGGAGGAGCAAAAAGGAAGCATGCAGTGTGGGTTGGGTAACGTCACTAAGGTGGATAGTTCATGTGAAGGCTGGTGCAGAACTAACTCCAACGTGAAGAAGAGTGAAGGGATAACACTTGGTAGAGTTGAGGTGCAGTGGCAGAGTAACTTGAAAACTCGGTAGGTGCGTAAGCACTGAGTAGCATGACGACTCCCCAGAAGTTGTTGACAGAACTTGTGCATTGAAAATGGCTGAATTGCAGTGTCTGTGAAGTGATGTCAAGTTGATACTTGAGCCATGAAGTGGGAAAAGTGGCTCTCCCTTGGTAGAATCAGTGTGGTGATTTTGCGAAACCTCTTAATTTCAGGTTGGCAACAGTGGCAGTTGCTTTGTTTCCATGAGGAAAGTAGTGTGATGTTTTTGGGAAGTGCTGGTTGGTCAAAAATGGTGTTGAGTAGATCAATCGGGTCAGCGGTGAAATGAGGTATTCTTGGTGAAGAGTTTGTCGGAAGATCAACATCAGAGGCATAGTTGTGGTATGGTGTTGGTGGAAGTGTTGAACAAGGGCAGCATTGTGGTGAAGTTTTGGTGAAGTAGGCCCCTAGATCAGGTGGAGAATTTCATGTTGTGGGTGGAAGTATGGTGTGACCAGTTCCAGTGGTAGTGAAACCTTGCAGTGGTTCATCAAGCAACGTTGAGGTTGTTGGCGGTTCTCCAAGTTATGTAGTGATTGTTGTGCAGAAGGGCTCAGAGCTTAGCAGAGCAACTTGTGCATCATGCAGAATTCCTAAGTGTTGGCAGAATTGAAAAAGGGGTATCTATACACACCCAAAATTGCATGTGCTACATTGCGAGAAAAAGGGTTACGAGAATCCCCAATGATGATTCAGTCCTTTTAGGAAGGTGTTCGAGCTCCAAAACCCATTCGCATTGTATATTTGTAGCCTAGACATCCTTACTTAGCCTTTCCACGCTTTTTCCCAGGCTCTCCCGCCTCTTCTATGCATGTTTTAGCCTTTAGTGCCGTGACCGCCGCCTGTGCATGGCAAAGTGATCCCGACTACTTTTTCCGCATTCCATCATGCGTGTTTCTAACTTGTGACTCTTCACTTAAATCCACTTTTAGAATGCATCTGTGAGGCAAATTGTCTAAAAATAGTTTTGATTGCTTTCCTTACTCCTATTTTTAAATAGATTTGATTAGTTGAACTGCTTCTTCTTTCCTTGTGCATGAAGGCACATCCCAACCCCAATTCCTATATATTCCATGCTTGTATTCAAGCAAAAGGCCTAAGAATTTTGTAAACTTCTATTGTTTTGCTGCCTCAATCTTGTTAGGAATTGCATAGCCAAGGTCAGATCTCTTGTGCTATCTCTCTTCTACTTGCATTGCATCCATATTTCTTCCAAGCTGCCATTTCTCAAGCGCCATCCTCTTGTTGTTGTTCTTGCATTCCCAATCCTTTAGACTCACATGAACACTTAGAGAAAGAAAGGAACAAAATGAGGGGACAGATACTGATACAACTGGATTTGCCAAAGCTCTTGCTCATTCAGGTTGGAATTGTGTGTTTGTTTGCTTTGTTTATCAAATTGTCAATTTCAAATCATTGATTTCAATTACATATCAAATAGAGTAGTGAAATAGTTCATCACAATTAATTAGACAATCACAAATAGATCGAATTGATAGAAAATTTTCTCTTTGAGATTACCAGGGGAAGTCAGTGGAGAACAATAGTTCTATTAGGGTTATGATTTTTCTTCACTTTTGAGGTAGGGTTGGAAGGGTATTGATTAAATTAGGACAGGCTTTAGAGTTAGACTCACATATCTACACAAGTAGTTAGCTACATCCAGATGATCACTTGTATTTAATTTGTTTATTAGACTAGATGCATTGTCTGAAAACTAGAAAATCTAAAAAAACATTTTCTTTCATTAGATTAGTTTGTTTTCATTGCTTTGTTATGATATATTGTGAAAATACCAAAAACATAGATTATATTTCCTTTGATATGTAGTTTTCTTATTGAAAACCTTTCAATTCATTCTCGCATGACCATCAACGGTCCACAACAAGAGAAGACATACAACAGTGATCACGTGGTCCCACAACCCAAAGGGCGGAATTGATAATCGATATTGATACAAGTTTACGTTTAACACCTTTTACGCACACTGCAACTTTTGATAAGAAAAATAGAACAACTAAATATGTTAAACATCACTGCTAATCAAGCCTATAATTATTGGGCTGCTCTTGGCAATAGGGTTTGATTACGCGTATGACCATACAAGGGCCACAACCTCTACGAGTCTTTGGTTGTGATCCTCAGGTCCCGTAACCCAACGGGCCTGTTGACCAATTAGATATTGACACTAGTTTGCGTACATTGGTATTCATATCTTCACCACTTCCACCCAATATTATTACACAACTTTCCTTATTGAACATAACAGCCGATCAGGCTAAGACTTTTTGGACTAGACCGAAAATCGCCCATAGTCCCTACGGCTCCATTACGCTTCTTGTTTTCACTTCCATGACCTTGTCTGGAAATTTATATGAGGCACATGCAGGTCACTTTCCGCGTGTTCCACAACCAACCAACATAATCTCGACAGAACTAGACATTGATTGGAGTCTCCGAGAAGCTATCATATCAGATCGTACCATAACACCCCTTCAGGTTAGGAGAGCATTCTTTTCCCTAGACTCGCAGATCCCGATATTGCGTGTTGAAGACATAAGATTTCCCAATTAGCTTGTTTGCCACCACCACACTCACTTTCACTTCCATTCTACACCGGTTGTCTCAGCACGACCTCAAGAGGTCGGGTGTGAAGAAGGTCACGTGTTGATTTTCTATCATACAAATTGGTGAACCCAACATGAAGAGCTAGTCTCTAAACATTTCCACTTTCCATTCTCGATTTCCGTTTTCCCTTTATTCAACTGGGTATTTTTATACCCCTCGAATATGTCGGGATTCGACGAATATGGTCGACCCCTTCCGGGTTACGACATATATAATTATCAAACAGGTGGAAAACAATAGTCACCTTCACTCTCAACATGGGCAGATAACGTCCAAACGCTCAAAATCCTCTCCTTCAAGGAGTCAATGTTGGTTCCTCTGTGCAAATTGAGGAGCTTGACCAAATCACGCAGACATATCCTCATGAACAATCAAGTTCTAACAACATGAATTTCACTAGGGAAGCAAGTTCGTCTCCTCAGGTGTTGTTTCGAAAACCCATTAGTATGCAATCGGACCATCTCCCACATCTAGATGAGGAATACTTAGCACGATACGCCAAGAGTGAACAATGCTTCCAGAACATGAACCACACTTATGACAGGTTGTAAGGACATGGTGACGTCCCGCTTCAAAATAATAACACTACCCCTCCAACGAATGAAAACATTGCCAACGAGGGGTGGCAACATAGTGAGCAATTCATAGCAGGATACCACACTCCTCAACAACCTCCAAAACAACAGGCCTAAACAAAACATGACCTCACCAACAGGGACGTTATCTCCGCATTAGTGGACAAGGTTAAAGAGTTAGAGCTTGCCCAAAATTCCCAAATCTCATACGCAGGGCAAGCAAGAACTTCTCATTATCCGCTGAAATATGGAAAAATACCCACAACACATAATCCTTTAAATTATATGGGCGCTCAAACCACGGGGATTTGCTAAATGGTATAGGTACTTTGGGTATGCCCCCTCATGCCACATATGGATACCTACACCAGAACCAACCGGAAGTGCATTCTCAAATGCCATACTAGCCGGAAATGCAACGTTTAGCTTCACGCCTTCATCCCCATATTAGAGTGGTCAACCCCCTATGTACTCATGTACTCTAAAACACCACAAAGATATATGTACACCTACCTGGGTCCTTATGGTTGTCCACAAGGGATGCCATACGCCACGAAAAATGTTTATGCCATGCCATTTCAGCAACCAATGCAACCTCTGCCTCCCCAACAAGGATCTTCGATGGTTGAAACATATGCAATGGGAACCTATTCTGAGTATCTAAAGGAGCCTCTAGAATTTTCCATCCAGAAAATCATGCTCCCAAGGCCCTTCCCAATCTCCCGAAATTCAAAGGGGAAGGCGATCCTAACGCTCATGTCAAAGCTTACGCAACAACCATTCGAGAGTTACTCCCATGGGATGTAGTTATTGCGAAAATATTCCCTAAGATGCTAGAAGGCATCACTCTCGACTAGTACTATAGGATACCAGAGGCTTCAATACACTCTTTCAAACAACTTGTTTAAATTTCATTAAGTATTTTGATATGAACAAACTATTAAGGACGGGGATCAGAGAATTCCTTCATATCAAGCAAGAGCATAATGAGTCTACAACCCACTTCATTTAGAGGTGGAAATGGGTTCTCTATTCCTCCGTAAGTGCTCCAAACATGGATCAGACGGAGCTTTTGATTTGTTCCTCCACTCACTCAATAGAGAGACAAAGGAAGAAGTTCAAATGTTCCCACTAAGGAGCTATGAGGAAGTGCTAGAGGGTGCTCTCCGAATCGACCAAGCAGCCATTGATAGTGGTCATAAGACTTATGGAGCAAATGGAAAGTTAGTCACTCCTAACCAAAATAATCCCAGTTACTCCAACAACATAAGCAATAATCAAGGACCAAAGATCCTTAATAAGAATCGTGGAGTCACGACCGACGGTGTGACTAACCAACCCAAGAAACCTAATGTTGTTAATTCTCCTAGCATAAGTACTACAAATAACAACAACAACAAATGGCAATAATAAGAGAAACAATAACTTCTCACCCTTAGTAAACGATGTGGATTTTAATCATCCTCAAAAACAACAACAACCTCAGCAAAAAGACAAACACAAACCCCAGGCCCCAGTCAGTACCCAAGTAGGTATTTAAACCAATTCCAAAACCAAGGGCAAGGGTTCCAAAATTTTAACTATAACAACCAACAACCAAACAATAATCGTAGTTTCGGACCACAACAAGGAACAAACCAAAGGCCTTGAGATTATGATCCTAATCTATATTGCGGTTTCCATAGGGTTCATGGGCATGATGCAAGAACATGCCGCGATTGCAACAAGTTTTTACAACGCTTGCTAGAGGATCAACAAAAAATTTGTCGATATGTTTTTGGCAAACCCAACCACACCGAATCAAAACACCTACACGGGACCAATATCCCCGCAAAACACACTGCTTGGAATCTTTAACAATCCTCTCCCCATGTGCCCGAAGGACGGTAGAATAGATCCCAATAGTTCAAACAAAGGTATTATGATAGGGACCAATGATCGTGAATCCTCAACTTCGTCAAATCCACAAGTGGCACCTCCTCTGGATGACCGCCAACAAACAAAGATTGTGGGCTTGGTAGAGTTGGATGTTGAACCTCATATTAACGCTACCACAAGAACCAAGGATTATTCTTCACAACCAATCTTGATCTATCTGGCTATATCAGATGATGTTCGTGATACACTAAGTAATCCAATAAGGGCTTATGACCTGATCAGTGACCTAACCAAGACCTTTGCTCACATTTCTTTCTTGGATCTGCTAAAGAATTCCCATGCTCATAGAGCTGCTCTATTAGAAGTGCTAGGTCTTGGCCATCTTATTAATGTCAACCCTCCACCAGAAGCGCAAATATTTCACATAGAATTTGACATTAGTCCTCTAGGGCATCCTAAAAGAGATATTGGATTTGTGTTTGACATCAACAAGATGCCCATGGACGCTGAAATAGCTCGTAGAGGTGACCCACCTTTGCAAGTTTATATTTACAACAACTATGTAAAGTGTGCAATGATTGATGATGGGGAAACAATTAACATAGTCCCATTATCTTTCCTCTAGAAGTTAGGGTATGGAGAGACAAATTTCTCCTCGACATGAAACATGCTAAGATGCTATGACATCCTAAAGGCAACGCCGATCGGAACTATTACCGAGCTACTCTCGGACCTAAAGACAAGCAGTAACCGAGTTTTATATTACAGACTAGGAAACCAACTATAATATGATCCTTGGTTGTCCTTAGATCCATCGCATGAAGGAAATCCCCTCCACTTTGTTTTAGGAGGTCAGGTTCCTACATTTAGGGAAGGTCTTTGTGGCACAGGGTGATCCAAAACCCTTTGACATACATTTGTGAGCAAGAAGGACGAGAGGAGAGTTGCATGCAAGCAGAACCAAAGTCTTTTCACACACCCAAGCATCCATAGCTAACACCAGATAGATCCAGAAGCATTGCACTCATGGTAACATTCCAGAAGCGTCACTACTGCACCAAGCTCCATTCCATCAACCGATCATCACCACCACCCAACCATTGGACCTGTAACATTGGTAAGTGTTTTATCATTAATCATTTCCATTCTTATTTTGTTCATAGAGTTGTTATCATTCCTGTTATTATTCTTCTATTAACATTCCCATCCCTCCATAGCCTTCTTTCTGACAAACCCAAAAATCTCACCCACCTCGTTTATCAGATCACCTATCCTGGCCCTTCCACCTCTCTGAGTGTTCTCAGTATCCCCACAGACCTCGCCATCTCCTTCTTTAGCCCCATCCAACCTCACCTAGCCTCTACAATAAGGTTTTCATTGAATTATTGTCACCCTACTATACCGACGCCGGTTACCCATAACCATCGTTGGTCTCCCTTAACCGTCGTTGGTTATACCCAACCGACATCAGTCTCTGTGTTTTATACCCTACCCAAGAATAGAGCCAAACAACCTCCTACCAGTTGACTTAAACAACCCAGAGTTAGACCTGACTATTCCCGTACTTGATGATACCTCATCTTTTAAATCCAACTATAGCCTAGCCTTGTTGTGATTGGATTTTCTTATTGTACTTGAATGAGATACCTAAATCATATCAACTATAGTAGGAATTTACTTATTTCTCGCATTAATTTTTTTAAACAGTGGATTGACAACCATCTAGGAAGTATCACACTTCCTCGGAACTAGCATACGCTAGGCAGTCCACTATCATATATCATTTAACTTCTCTTTTTTGGTCTTGTTTTCTATTATAGGTAGTTCCTCCTAGCCAAAAGGAAGCTCTCACAATCAGCATTGGGTCAAGAAGTCAGAACACACGCATCAACCTCCAACCAACCCATTTAACAAGTATTCCTCCTAGCCCTTACCCTTATTTGTTTTTCATTCAAAAACATAAAGAAAACAAACGAAATAGCCCAAATGGTTAGAGAGGACCCCAAATATATGAACAAAGTACAAAGAAGTCGGGGCACCTAGAGGGGATGGGGGCGCCAGTGTTGGCAACTTGGATGGATGCTAGTGTCCAAGATAAGAAATGCCAAAGTATGAAAAGATAGACGGGCAAGAAGGTGTGAAAGATCAAAAGTAGAAATAGAAAGGAAACAAATATGGCCAAAGACTAATTAGTACTTTTCTTACTTAGGAATCATATGAATAATAGTATGTGATCACGACTAAATAGATACCCAAAGTGTGTGATTTAGTCTTTACACTTGGTTTATGTAATGTAAGGATGGTATTATGTGTGAGCAACGCGAGGTGTAGATGAATATTAGGAGACTCATTGACAAGGTGTTATGTGACATCCTACCGATGCACACATGCCATGGACTTTTTGGGAGGTCGTGGCAATATGATAGAGAAATTATTTATAAAAGGAGATAAAACACTGTGAAGATGTGTGAGAATGGAAAAAAAAAATCATCAATCCCCATTTAGAGGAGAAGGCACAAAGCACAAAATCCTAATGGTGGTACACATAAGAGATGAAGGTTGAGCATATATGGGATACTGTAAGGTGGTGTGTAGAAAAATGTGGAGAAGGCCGGATCACGAGTTGAGGAAAGGATGAAGGAGAAGATGGAATCACCTAGGAGAGCACAAAGAAGACAACACAAGAGGAGAGGAAATACAAGTGAATGCAAATAATACTAATGGAATCATGCGTGTGAATATTGTATAAGAGGAGAGAAATGGGAAGTTTAGAAGAAGGATATTGTAGAGGAGTACCACGAGCAAACGAAGTTGAGTGACCTGTTATCATGATCGAGGTCAGACGCACCAAAATTACACGTGATACATTGTCGGAAAAGTAATAATCACCAATGATGATAAATTTCATTTCCGAATAAATGATTAATTCATGTCCCATTTCTTTTCTTTCTGATTATCTATGTGACTTAGTCTTTTTTTCTTCTTAGTTTCCCAGCCTTAAATGATCTCGCAAATTTTTTTCTCCCGCTTTTCCCTTAGTTATTCCTTTAAGTTACATAATTACCTTTAAGCTATGTAACCGCTATGTGGTTCCACAACCTCCAGTTTTCATTGGGTAGAAGTCATTCAATTGTCATGTCGGTTGTGTAACCACCAGTATGCGAGACCGGCGGTTTCATGCACATAAATATGAGAATTAACACTTCTAGTTTTGTACGCTGGTTGCAAGTATCCCATTTCTTTTCTCACATTTTTCTCAATCAATTCTCCTAATTTTGAGCTTGTTATATGTGTATTAACTTCATCTTCTTTACTTACTATTCTTTGTAAGTTGACTTCCCCTTGTGTGTATGATTTGACACTTCTTGATTGCAAGTGTGTTGGACCATTTCCTTGCAAAATTTTTATAAAAACCAAGTTTTTTCCTAAATCATTGGTTGGATTCCATTGAATTTGATTACACCATTACTCGCCAAAATATTTCCAAGAAGCACACAAGCAACTCAAATATTTTCCTTTTTACTTCGTTGCCTACATTTGAGACTAACTAGCTTACAACCACCTAGTCTACTCCAACATCTACACAACTTTTGCATACCAACCAACACATCTCCCTAGAGTACTTGGATTCATCATTGGAAAAGAAGTTGAGGGGATCAAGAAAATCACAAATGCCTCTGGATATTGTCACAATTCTACATTTCCAGGTTGGGGTGTAATTCAAATTCTTAAATATTTCTTTTACCTATAGAACTTATATTTCTTTATCAAATCAATAGCTTGTTTTTAGAAGGTAGAATTAACAATTATTCACTGTAAGTAGCTTCCATTGATAATTCTTTATCTTCTTATCCATGTGGATTTGTTTGGGAAAGGCTTTAGAGGAATTTATTGTGCACATACTTCTTCATTTATTTATTTAAATACACATGTAGCTTTCGTTTAATTCATTAGTTAGATTTGAATACGAATACGAACAAAGATTTCATTGAGAGTTTCCTCCTGCTTATCCCTATGGATCTACAAGGGAAAGAAGCTTGAGAAATCTTATGTTTCTGTGCATCTTGTTGCATTTTTTCACATTAAAAGCTTATGTGGAATTTTAGTGTTTTTACTGGGAAGTTTCAGGGAAAGAAATTGCTTCTGAGAAGCTTCATTTCTTCTCGTGACTCTAAGGTGAGGCATTAGAAGAAATAAATAATCCATAGTTACAAATTGGAAAGAACCTTTGTTTAAATTAGATTAGAATTCATTAATTTACAACAAAGGAATAACCACATCCGGTTATTCCCTGTTTGTTTTATTTTATTTTAGCATAGAAGTAGTTTTATTTAATTAGAAGCAATTCCCTTTGTCTGTAGCTTTTATTTATTTATTTCCAATAAAACAAAAAATACAAAAACATAGAGATTAGAAATCAATTAGCTTTGTTTGTTTATTTGTGTTTAAAAGCTTCATTTAAAATACCAAAAATAAGTATACTAATTTGTTCTTGCATTTATTTAATTAATTAGTTACATCTAGATTTAATTAAATTAAAAGGAGAGTAATTAACTTTTGTTTAGTTTAAATTTTCTTACATTATTGGTTTAAAGTAGGAATCTATATTAATTAGATTAGTAATGAACAATAACCCCCACATTTCCATAAAGGGCCTAGGTTACCTGATCTTAACCTCATCTCCCCTTTATTTCTTTGTGTGTTTTGTTTATCTCCGCAATTACTTGCTTTGTGCCCACATGACCATTCAGGGCCCTCGTTAACCAAGACTAAGAGTTTATGACCCAACCATACCACAACCAAACATCAAAACATGATTGACTAACATTTACCAAGGCCTTAGACAACTTATCTTTCAGACCACCCCAGTCCCACCTACCATCATCATACAATTGATTGCTTTGAACGATGAGGTAGAAATTTATGAGGAGTTCTAGGAAAACCAACCTAGTAGGAATTATACATGTCCTTATCCCATTTCTTGTTGTATATTCATGAACCTCTTTAGAGAGGAATTCTTAGATGATGGAGGACAATTTCCCCATGTTCCACAACCAAGCAAGGTCTTATTCGGTTCTACCAACATTGACCCTGACTTGCATATGATGATCATTCTTGATCATATCATCACCCCTGAACAAGTGAGATATTTTTTTATTTCTCTTAATGAGAAAGTACCAATTTTTCCAACTGAGAACATTAGGTTTCCTTGATTTATTATTATCACCTCCATCTATTCTATCCGCATTCCATTTACCCATCTTATTGTTATCCCATCCATTCCATTCCGGTTATCCGAGCATGACCTTGGGAGGTCTCATGCTTCTAGGAGTCACATGTTTATTCTCGTGCATAGAAATGCCCGCGTCGAGAATGAATGGTAAGAAGTGTGCAGAGTCCTGATATGATGAGAGGAGTGCACAAACCAAGTGCACAAAGGAAAAATCCCAAGTAGAGGGTAAGGAGTGGAAATATGAAGGTGTGCATGTTAGGAAATTTATTAGTATTTACATTAGTCTTTACTTTGGGAAATATTATTTAGCTATGATAAGTTAGTTAATAATATATTATTGTTAGCTAACTTACTATAACTAAATAATATTTACTAAATTACATTTGATTTGATTTTTTTGTGTTCTTGGTTGTGAGAATAAATGTAAATTTCACATTGTGGGGGAACATGACACCAATGTTCCATTTCCATTATGTGCCTAAAACAACTAAAGTCAAGTGTAACTTCTAGTGACAATGGAAATTTCCTATGTTGTTTGAGACCAAGTGGTAGCGATCGACAACATGATACAATTGAGAATATTATGATTCTTATGGAAAGTGATGTGAATTTTTTCCATATTTTATTTTTTTGTTTCGAATGGTATGTGGTTTCATTCCTTGTAATTATTTAAATGAAAATGATGTACATTTTGGAATATGTGAATAGTTATATCGGAGGGAAATTGACTGCAGTGATCCTTTGACTACTTGAGAGATTCTTTAACTCACAAATTTCTTAACCAATCATTTGGTGGAAATGTGATCATTCAAGTAAGGGATTCACCGTGGTGAAGTGGATAAGTCATGTGCAACAAGATCAAGACAACAAGATCCAAGCCAATAGTATGCATACCTAAAAGTATACTGAGGCATACGATTCTATTTCCATATTTTCATATGTGTTTCTTCCCATGTAAACACTAAGGGGTGGATGTTAGGAAATTTATTATTATTTACATTATTATTTACTTTGGTAAATATTATTTGGCTATGCTAAGTTACTTAATTGTAGATGGTAGTGGGGGCACCACTTTGAAGGAAGTTTCCTCAAAGGAAACAAAGGATTGGTGTACAAAGGAGACTATGAGAGTGCATAGAGGGAAAGGTGCACTAGGAGAAAATGAGATTTTAGTGATCTCAAAGGAGAGAATCAAGAAGAAGAGTGCAGGTCTAATGGAGGGTGTGACAATAGTAAGAGATAACTACTGAAAAGTAGCTAAAGTTTCCCCAAGGAAATAGGGGAAGAGCAACATTTAAGAAAATGTTGTGGAATAAGTGTGTAAGAAACAAATCACAAAAGAGAGAATTAGAGGAGAAAGAGATCCAAATAAATCTCGATGAAGAGGGAGAAGATGAATTCACCAAGAAGGATGTGAATGGTAGAATGAAGCTGCCCTAAGGAGGAGAATAAAGGTGGTCTATAGCCACAAGAAAAGAATCATGAGAAGAAAAAAAGTGCAACTAGAAGAGGGGGAATCCATAAATAAAATAGTGCACTAGAAGAGCGAAGATGGAAAATAAGACATGAAGCAAAGGAGAGGATTTTGTACATGAGAAAATAGAGGCTTGTAGATGAGAGAAGACCTATAAGTATGCATCGAGCGTAAAGGTGAAGAATGCACGGGAAAATATGCAATGGATGACAACTTAGAAGATGGAAAGGAACAAACGGAAGAGAAAGACAAGAGAACTAAGAAAATAGAGAAAATGGCTTATGGTGGGACCAAGTCCACAAGTGCACAAAGAGATGGACACACAAGAGGAAATTACACAAGAGAAGGTAGTGTTAAAAGAGAGATCATGACGTAAGGGAGACAAGAAGACAAGAGAAGAAATATGCGTAAAGGATCCCATAAAGAAGATAATATTAGAATGAAGGGAGAAGGCATAGAGAACAACAAATGGGTTAAGGATAAAAACACAAATGATATAATCCTATAGAAGATATGGGAAAGGATGAGGAAATTCCTAAAGACTTTTGACAAAAGTGGACAGCCAAAGGCAAGAGAAAGAGATAAACCAGGAGGAGGTGGATGGTTTACGGGAGAAAAATCTCACAAGAGTGTGTGAGACAATGTGGAAGAGTCATAAAGATGTGACAAAGGATTAGAAGAGGTGTAAGAAGAAGCGTGGTGACAAAAATAGGCTTTTTGGATAAAGTCTAGACTATTTGATCCAACAAATAAAGGGTGGTTTTGCCATTCACTCACCTACTTGAGGCGTAAATAAAGTTTTAAGTACATAGGTGTTTGATGCAAGAGCATCGCAGTTCAATATAATCTTGCACATATTTTGGCTAAGTGTGGGTGCATGCGAGGATGGGAGATGCAAAAAGTGAAGCGGTGATCGCATGGAATTGTGTAGAGGATTTTTGTAATAGATAGAGGAGGAAAGTGCAGTGCGTATAGAGTGTACAATAGGGGAATATGTGCAATATTGCATATAAGTTTGTAAAGAAGAAGAGAAGAAGAAACAATATATGGGAGAATGATGTGCGGTAGTACACAAAGGTATTTTGGCACATAGTGGACAACCGGAGGAATATGAGGATTATGAAGAAGGTGCACATGTTTTTGACAAGGTCCAAGGCAATGGTGTGTGATAATAAAGAAGTAAAGTTCTAACTCGAGACCATGAGTGCATGAAATAACGGAGAAGATGTGCAACAAAGGATTACATGAAACATGGTGCATAAATGACTTGATAGTTGATAAGATGTGTCAGAAAGTGATAAATATAATCAGACAAGGGACCCTGATTAGATGTAGTGGTAAGATAATACCAACCTTCATACTAACATGACATAGACCTATAAGTGACTAGGTGATGGTAGCTCAAGGCATTAATTGTGTTAGGTAGGAGTAGGAAAGGCATGACACATCTAGAAGATCCAACTCAACAAAGGAAACCCAAAGAAAAACTATAAAAGTGGTTTGGGTTACCATTTTGAGGGTATGATGGGTTGTTGTTAGTTGGTCAAGGAGGAGAAAACCAACAAAGAATGATTAAGTTGTTCGAGGGAATTATAATCATGTTAATATTTTAACTAGTCTAGGTTAGGTCATTAGGTAAAACAAAAAGAGTTTATAAAACCTCCCATACTAAGTGTATAAGATCCTTAGAGAGAAGTTGCATGTATATGCCATCACTACCATCAAGAAACAAAATAAACCCGTATGTTTCATTTTGTTGTGCTAGACTCTACAAATATTACCGGATCGTCTCACTACCATTTTGTATCAAATATATTGCCCCATAATAAAGAGGTTAAAGTAGAAAGGTTTTTAAAAATATATTGGGGCTAGTCTATGTGGAGTAGTAAAAAGGAGGGAGGATGATTAGTAACAAAGTAGATGAAGAAACCCTGAATTTATATCATTTCATTACGTATTTTTCAAAGTAGCAATGAATTTTTTTATAGAAGCCACATGTTTATCCATAGTAACAACACTACATAACAATAAATAGTTGGTATATATATATATATGAAGATTAACAAATTTAACTAACAAGAATACAATCACTCATGACCCTTCAATGTTATTATACAAAGTTTAATTAGTGTGACAAATATAGATATAAAAGAAAGGAAGAGAGACATCAAATTATACATACTAAAGGTTTATACTTTTTGAGTCCAATATGAGTTTCATTGAGTTTTAAATTGTAATATAATTAAATTTTGTAAAAATATGATATTGAATATAATCATGAAGAGGTGGAAGTAAAAATGGGTATAAATAATGTCGTAGGGGACGTGTGTAGTTTGGATATATGGTAAAATAAGGGGTATTATGTGTAGTTTGGATATATGGTGAAATAAGGGGTATTTTATTGAGAAGTTATATTTGGAGGGGGTGTTAATAATAGAAGATTGAGAAGTAAATTTAGAAATAGGGGTATTATTTAGTATCCTATGAAAAAATAACACCCATATTTCTAGTCTTTGGTATATTGTCTTTGAATAAATCTAGTTATTAAATGAATGCACCACAAAATACAAGTAGACCACTTCAACAACACATACAAATGAATGTCAATCTTGTCAAGTCCCTATCAAACGTCAAAAAGATATGATAACTCTCTTTTATTTTTGGGTCTTTGACAAATTGAAGTCGCTATCACAAGAAACAAGGTAGAGGCATTGTATTAAAATTTGATGGATGCCCTTGCCATGTTTTGAAGCCGCAATTTTGACATAGGTGTGGAATTTTGTTGAATTGATTGATTTAATGGGAGAGGTCCCTTGTGTATGCTTTGACATGTTGTATGTACATATATCTACCATGACATTTCCAAAATTTGCAACATTTGTCGAAAATCCCTTTTCCAACATTCTTGGATGAATGTCCACACCTAATTTTAAAGCTCCCATTTTGATAGAGGCTAGGAGGATGATGGCAAGTGTTTGGATTTAAACATGCCAAATGCATTCGCTTAAAAATCCAAGGCATTTTTAACAACCCTATTTTGTGAATATCCTTAAATCATTGCACTTAATAAGACGATCTCTCTCTAAGGAATTATGTACAATAGTGGACGCACCTTGTATATAATTCCACATTTTTCATACATGTCAAACACAAACTCGCAACTACGACATTCGAAAAAAATACTTTATGTTATGTTTTGTTCTAGAATTCCATACCCTAAATTGTAAAACTCTTATTTTGCCACGGGCTAAGAGTGTGCTAAAAAGGTGAGTTGATCGAGTTAGACATTTGATTGTTGCATTATGTGAAACAATATCAATGCCTCTCAAGGATGACCATGTCTTATATAAGTCAAGTAATAATGAGATATTGGATGAAAATATATCTCATTTTATCATTTGGCCAAACAATTGGCATACATCTATAGGAGCCTTTGATTTGAATTTTTCATTGTAAAAACCCTTGAAAAAGGATGGAAATCTTTTCTTTGCATAGGCATGGGTTAGGAAGGACAAACCCGAGCCAATAATAGCCCACACCCATCATCAATTCCATCAAAATTTTGGGTGTTGAATGGTAGTTTGTTTTCTAGGGAGGCACACTAGTCTTATCATAACATTTGAAAGTGAAATTGAGGTCATAGAAATTTAAACCCGCCCGTAGGGTAATAAGAAATGCTTGGCATAGAATGAAAAATCGTGATGGGAATGTTGGCATATATGATTTCTAATTATTGGAGAAGGTAATGCTTGGAACATCAACATTGTTTCCCTAAATTTTGAATTTTCCTTGTTCATTCACACTCGAAGCATATAAATTTGAAATACTCTCATCATTGTCATTCGCCTTGGCTACATAATTCTAATATTTGTTAGTAAAAAGTAGCCATCTCTACGGTGTGTCTATGTAGCTAGAAAGCCATCCAAGTATGACATTGGTCACCTGGTCTCAGATCTTGAAGGATTTGATAATGTTGGAATGTGATGCAACTAGTGACGCTCGTGAGAAGGCCATTGTTCTTTCCTTAGCTAGAAAATCCATTATTAGGTTGTAAATAGATGTCAAATTTAATCGATGCTAGTGAAAATTTTGGGAGTCTCACAAATCCACCATCAATTTATTTTATGAGACCGACAATGTTGATGTCATACAAATTACCTAACATCTAATAACATTTTAAGACCGACTACCCCAAATTGCCACTACGTATAAGTAGCTTGCTAATGGATTAAGAACAAACAAGTTGGATGACCTCATCATAATGTTGAAAACCTTACTCCTATTTGGTGGGCTATGTGCTCCTCCTTTTGCCATAACTTCAAAAACAATAAATGACCGTGGCTATCCGTTATTTCTCGTAATAGATGTTTTGCAAGAATACATAGGAGGGCCATCTAGCCTATGATGATGCACTATAAACATCAACATTTACTACACAATCAATGGGTTTCAACGGAAAAAAATGGTCATATTGAGCTCAAAACATCCCAAAAAGTATATAGAAAAGCCGATTTCCTTGGGCACTATATCCTCCATAGAGGAGTGAAAGAGTGCTATACTAACACTAGGTAAATATTACTGGGTCATCGAGACGAACCCTTCCAAGAATGTGAAGGTTATGAAAAACAACATTGTATCATGCTCTACAATTAAACACAAGAACGTGGAAAAAGTTGGCAAAGCTGATTTTGGAGTGATGTAGATGAAACGAAAAGAAAATAATTAATGTGGATGTTTGTTGCAATTATATACATTAATAGTAACACTATATATTTAATTAATATTAATGATGTTAATTAAAATATGTGAAAATAAATAAACAAAAATAATATAGTATAATAAACAAACATTTTAAGATTAAATATAAAAGTAACCCATAATTTACAGATTAAAAAAACTACTAACACTAGCAATCGCATGTGTACAATGCAATGTGAATGCCGAATGGTATATGTTATTAGATTTAGAAAGACAATTATTACTTTTGTAGTTGATGTTGATAAGGGGTGTGATTGACAATACTGATTTTCTATTAAAGCCCGAACAAATGTTGCGAAATACATTAGAAGGGATGTTAGAGAATAATTAGTTGTGTAATAATTGAATACAAATGCAAGTGAGACATGTAAGTTTGCTATTACTCACTCTCAAGAATGTAGTGAATGTGAAGTGTTGTTGTCAAAGTAGATTGAAAGAATGACTAAGTGCTTTAACATATTATCTCTCCATGAAACTAAAATGAGACAGAATATGCAATTATATATAAACAAATCTGAAATGGTTATGGTACATTCCAAATTTCTTTATTACCTCAACGAGTTCAAGAGCATCATTATTAGAGCTATTTTGTGCATATCTTACAATCATAGCATTCCATGAGACCACATATCTTTGAGACATTTTACAAACAAAAAAACAAGTATATGTTATTTGTGTTATAGGGATAGTTTTTATTCGTAGTTGTGTTTGTTTAAACTATGGGTGATTGATTTTGTATGTGTATAAATATAGATGAGTCACTTCATTTAAAAATGCAAACATGAGGTCTTACCCTTAAAATTATTAAAAATGCAAAAAAGTGATATAATGTACAAAGTTTTTTGCTTGTGCAATTTTCTTTGCACGTTTCTTGTATTTTTGTCCATTGCAGATGCCTCGATTGGAATTCCCATTCTCCTCAATTTGTGTGGTGGTTCATATTTCAAAGGCATCTTCGTTAGAATCATAAATCAAGAAGAAGCCTCATGAATGATCTCCAATCGCTCATATTTTGGAGAGAAAATTGGGGATGTTGGCATCAGGTGGAGGTGATCTCTGATCATTTTGGATATCACTATTTTTGGTGGTTTCGGTTTCTAATATAAAACATTAACAACACATTGTAGACGTTTAAACTCTTCTTCCCTCTGCAAGTGAGGCGTAGTTAAGTCGATCCTGTTGTAGGGAGAAAATTGTGTGTCTAGTCTGCATCATATTAAACTGGAGAGGGAAAATAAGTATGTTAGTCGTAGAAGATGTTTTTAGGTATGACGGGCAACTTAAAAAGCCTTGTCTATGACCAGTCTAACATCCAACTTGGGACGCTTTGAAATGGCCTCATTGGGAACAAGCCCCTTAGCACATAACAATCATGTCATTAACGAAGGCACATGCCCCCACATGTCACTTTGGAAAAAGGATTGGAGTCTAAATATAAATGTAACAATAAAAAACAAATAACATGAAAGCACTCTACAATAATTTTTTAATCCATAACATGCAATAAACAAAACAAATGAATAAATACTTCAATCAATATTGAAACCCACCTGAAGTTCGTTTAGAGACGACACTCTCTTCTTTACCATGCGGGAGAATGAGAATCACAAATACCCTACAAAAAAGTGAAAAAAGAAGTTAATAAAACTAAATATATCTATACTTATTCAATTAGTTACATCAAAAACAACCCTATTTTTGACGAGATTATAAATTGATCAATGAATAGTTGAGCACCAATTTTCAAAGGTACAAATTAATATAGAGGTAATTTTACAATATTTTAAATGAATTATATATGCAGTGCAGTTCAAAACACTTCTAGAACATAAACAAGGGCACATTTAATACACTGAAGATGAACTCCATGAAGTTTTTGGAACAGGGACGATAGAGAGGTGGTGGGGGGTGGGGGGAAGATGAAAAAGTGACCAAGTAATAAGATTTAGACAAATTTGTGTACACTTGATATCTATTTGTATCTAAGCTTGATAGGTGAAGGTCCTTAATAATGTCATGTTTCTATTGAGCTACCTTGATTTAACACTAGTCCATAGTTGTTGCTCCTTTAAAGTTGTACATAACTATAGTTGTTTCTTCTACCAATATATAACTGTAGTTGTACAAATTTAGTGATGAAATGGTTACTATCACATAAACTGATCAACGAAAAATACAACAAATTGAGAAATGGGCAAAGAGAGAGGAAATCGTATCGTACATGGGGCTATATATCCATGGGAGCCGACATAACCAGACATAGAGTACTCATCGCCCAAGTTATCAAATAGTTTAGATAGGCCAAAATCTGCAATTTTAGCCTCGAAATTTCCGTCCAGCAAGATGTTGGTTGATTTCACATCCCTGTGCAATATTGGATAGCTAATATTTAAGTGATTTTTGTTTTTGTTTTTGGCAGTAGATAGTCCCATTGGTAATATCAACTCCAAACACCAGTTATATTTTGAAGTGGTAGATTTGAAGATTCTCAACCCCCAAGTTTTTGAAATTACTATCCTTCTTTCTCTTGTAGAACTTGCCAAAATTGTATTCCCTGTACTTGGGAGGATCCTCTTCACTTACCAACTCCTCCAGAGGCTTTATTATCACATAGTGTGAAGGATTAAAGAAAAATGGAATTGACAGGCGTCTTCGAGTATCATTCACTACTACTCTGTGCTCTACGCTCTCATACCTGTCATTGCTCCACACCTGCAATGTATCATATTAATCACTGAAGAAATGAGTAACAATAAATATGGAAGTATGGGTTGATTGACCACAAACATATGTGAGACTTAGACTGAGCAAATAAATACCCATAGATGATATCTAACAATGAATGAATGAAATACTTTAACAGTGTTCCCTCTATTTATTGTATAAAAAATGTCTCTTTTTCTGTGTATGTTAGATCTTGTACTGTAAGTCTTGATCAGAAAATTCAAACAACATTGTTTTATCTTAAATCTTATTACAAGCACTATTTTTTTTTTTACCTGCAAACAGTCTCCAACATTGATGACGAAGGAGTTGGGCAGGGGCTGCACGGGCAGCCACTGGCCATTATCCTTTCGCCTGACCTCGAGGCCGCCGACCTGGTCTTGGTAAAGCAGAGTGAGAGCACCAGGGTCTTTGTGCCTGCCCACACCCAGTGCCAGCTCAGGAGCCGGGCACTCCGGGTAACAGTTGAGCCGCACAAAGCTCAAGTCATCTTTGACATAGTCATTCAGGCGGTCATGAGGTAACCCGAGGCTCCGTGCTATTAACTGTAACAGTTTAAGCAACACCTCCCTTGCAGCATCCGTGTACGCCAGGCAAGCTTCCTGGCAACAAAAATTGGTGTTTTGATATGGTAGGACAATTAAATTTGTGTTAAATTTTATATAAGATAATAATTTACAGTTCAATGTATAAGATTTCATCCTAGAATGGGGGTTAATGTCTATGGATAAATATATATTTTTATATATATTGTTTGGAAACCATAAACTGGAAATTAAGTAGATATCCGCATCTCTACCCATAAATATTTAATTAATATATGCTGGAATTTTTATATAAAAACAATGATTGATCAATGGTGAATTACAGATCGGGAAGAAAATACAATAATAACAAGAGGGCCACGGTAAAAAAAAAAGCAATAAATGTTAAGAGGACTATACAGAAATAGAAAGAGTTTTAGAAACAACTGCAAAAAAGTAGCCTTATGTTTCCCATTATAATCACGGCTCTGTAGTTATCATGATAAATATAATTTCTGTTGCAATTTTTCTTTTTACTGAGAAAACAATTTATAAATTAGATATATTTCAGATAGAAGGTGCAGACTTTTTTTTTTGGAAATTAGTTTTTTTGTTTTTGAAGCGTAGTGGTGTTCGAAATAGGATTTTGGGGAAAGGATTGTATCAAATCTTTTAATTAGATATTTTCCCTCATTTCGATGAACCATTGGTATTTTCTGTTTATGGTGACTTAAGGGAAGTGACTCCAAATATCATTTTAAATGATTTGACACAATTCTTCACCTTAAAAATTGTTTTGAATTCATGGACTGAAAGCTTAAAATCTCTATATCACCAATCAACACCAAATTTATCAGAAAAATCATAAATTCAAATTGACACTGATCTTACTTTTCAATATATTTACAATCTGTACCAACTATTTTAAAAAGTAAATACCTCGATTTTCTTTTGAAATAGAACATTATCCCTTTCAAAGAAATATTATCTAACGATGAATAACTATTACAGACCATTCAAATTTCACCCGAAATAGGAGAAAATAAAATGGTGAGCGCTATAGAAGAAAATATTTTAGGAAACAAAAACAATGGCTGCAATTCTTAGATTTTCATTATTACAAAATATGCTTGATTTTCATTCTTGTTAAAGTGAAGATTTTAATAAATTGGATTGAGAACTATGTTAACAGCCAAAAGGGTACCTGAATTCTGGATGTTGAGCAGGCCACCGGTTTGTGAGAGTCTCTGTAACACTGTCGTGTGGATCCGGAGAAATAGGCATCTGGATTGTTTCTCGTGGCGTGAAATCGAACACCTCTTTCCAATCCCTCACGTTTTTGGTGAGTTCAGTATCAAAATACCCTAAAGGAATCTGGGCATCTCTTGATACTTTCCTCTTTTCCTCCAAAGGTAACGAGAAGAAGTCGGCTGCTGCGGATTCCAGTCG
The DNA here is from genome assembly GCA_018340775.1 of Taxus wallichiana var. yunnanensis. Taxonomy (NCBI): domain Eukaryota; kingdom Viridiplantae; phylum Streptophyta; class Pinopsida; order Cupressales; family Taxaceae; genus Taxus; species Taxus wallichiana. The sequence continues at coordinate 378,214,330 of CM031237.1, forward strand.
GCGGAGAACATGATCTGGAAGGCCGTGGTTGATGACGTGGAAAAACCCCCAATTTTTGCAGGCCTGTTCCACCTCTTGTGGGGAGCTCTTGTCCAGGTCGATTATGGGGATATCAACGACATCTTCGCCATTGGATGAGGAGTTAAGTTTGGAGTTGGGACGATGCTCTTCGCTTTGAACAAAGGCAGAATCGATCCTGTCACCTTTGCTATTTTGGATCACCTCCACTTCCACCCCCATTGTTGTTTATGCTCTGCTCCTGGTTTTGTTTTCGCTTATATGCCTTATACAGGGAATGGATTTTATATTTTGGGGTTTTAATACATTGAACTTAGTCAAGTTGTTATAGATAATTACAAGCTCGAGGTGGGTATATCGACGTGGACTAGCAAACAATGGGTAGCTTCACATTTACATAGGTATTCAGTCGTCATCATTCGCCATGGATACGTTGGATTTCGCACGGGTTGATTCCTCCCAATGGCCCACATTTATGGAGTGCAAGAGTTGGTACTACATCCACTATCGACGTGACAGCTAAAGCGACAAGCAATATGTCTCAAGTCCCAACGTTTGTCTCGCCCTGCGCACATGGGGGCAAAAAGCACGCTTTAGCGCACTTCAGACCCTCCACAGTGCAGCCGTACAGGGCTCCGCGGCAGCAAGGAGTGCAGCCCAGGCCCCTTCCATTCACTCTACAGTGACTGTCAAAATCAATCAATTCGCTAGTCAATTTTTTAAAATTAACTTCTGTTTTTTCCCTCTGCTCTCCTGATGTGACATAGAATAGTACCAAGCTCGGCTAGGGCTGTTGTATTCTCATGTGCGCAAAGCAAGGGTTTAGGGCTCTCTGACATCATCAAATGACGCTGGACTCTGGGCTTCGCTCTTCCCCATGTGCGTAGGACTTCAGTATGCATATGGAGGGTAAAAGCACGCTTGAAGTTTTACATAGTTTGTTTGTACATAATTTTGTTGTAAGTTGGAGTGGACTTCTCGGTTTCGATAGAGTTTCGATAGTGTTAAATATAACTTAAATGTTTTATCTAATAAGGTTGTCCCACCAAGTATGCCAACCATTAATAAAATTGTGTTTAGCTTCATGTGCGTAACCCTAGGAAAACAAAGATCGTGACATCACCTTGTAAACACAAAGGTATACCACTTAAGCAAATGCATGTGCACGAGATCTTAGAAAGAGGAGTAACATTCATGGGTGTTGTTACCGTGTTGGCTATCCTAACATTACAACCATAACATCTCTTCCATATATTATCATTCGTTTGTTACATTTAAAGTTTAGTTTTTAATGGAAATATTTTTGCCTTAAAAAAGAAAGGTAAATACTATGTGTTTATCACAAAACATACACTCAAAATTTTAGCATGGTTCGAACTCGCAACCTACCACAAAATGTTACTATTGTGTTTTACTAACTATACTTCATGGCACCCTCGATAGAAATAATTGTGGCACATCATATCTAAGGGAGAGGAGCCAGTAGTTGTGCACCCAAGTTGAGGGGTGTACAACACACATATAAATACATCAAATTTTGAAAAAAAAAAACCCTTTAATAGATTTTTTTTTCTTAATCTAAATATTTTTTTTGAGCATTTTTATTTTATGGAAAGTGGTTTTTAAATGGATTTAAATCAAGTAGTTTTCCATACAAAGGAAAAAAGGGTGGACCATTAGTAGGGCATTATGTCATGCATTTTTTTCCACTTATGTGGCATCATGTGATTGGGTGATTCTTTGATGTGATTTGATGTGACACATTTTATTAGCTACTTTTTTTTCAAATGTTGAATGACAAATGTACATGTACTAGTCACTCACTTCACAAATACCCTCACCATTATTGGTCCATGCTCCACTATTGGCTCCTCTCCCTTATTGAGTTAAAACATTTGTTTGACTTTTCAAGTGAGCTGACACATGTATGTACGGCATATATTATATGAGGGCATACAAAATAAAAAGGTGCATACTAATGCCAAGATAGCCAACACCACACTCATGGTAGGACTAGGCATATACTCCTCGATTATTGTTCTTTTGTGCTTTAAAGATCACTTGTAATGTTTTCCCAAACTTTTTGATATATAAATATTTATTTAGAAAATTTTGTTTCCCTTTTCTGACTAGCAGAAACATTTTTAGGCATATAGGAATTCAAAATTAGTAAACATATATGTTTTTTTGGCGAAACAAACAACACACTTGAATTTTTCAGCTTATTTTGGGTATGTTGAAAACTATTTGTGGAATAATTTGGAGTGGTTCAAAAAGGGTTTTGATGAGGCATTGGGAAGAGAAAAAGCCATTTTATATTTTGGCGAGTCTCGCCTACAATTCATTTTGTCGCTTTCTTTTATATATTTTCTTTTCGGTATCTTATTGAGAAGGTTGTTTATATTGTTGTCTATGAAACATTCATTGAAACCTTTTTAATGATTTTAATGAAAAATCTCCACTCCCTAAGCTTGCTTTGTATTGAGAGGTCTCAACCCTATCATTATCGGTGGTTTTAATGTGTCTGTAAAAATGTAGGTAATATGTAACATTCAATTCAAGTGATTATTCATTATTTCTCAATTCATTTGAATTTTTTCTATAATTTTTTCTTATGATTTTAAAGATGAATTATGTCCTTTTTAAGAAAACAGATGTTACTTTACAACTAGCCCCATTCAACTATTGTTTGCGTAATTAACGACTGTAAGGTTTTTAGTGTGGAACAATCGTAGTGTTTATCTTAGTCATTCATGACATGGAATAGTTTTAGTAGCAAATTTGAATAACTACAATGGTGATTTTTAATATAAAAAAGGTTACATTGTCACACCCATCACTATAAATGAATAAAACAATGAGAACGGAGAACATCTATTTTACATATAGACCATCCCTCCTTTTTGTTAAAATTAATTTCGCATTGATTTGGATTCTTCATTTTTTCATTCTCTATGTCCATACTCTCATGTGATGGGATGGGATGAGATGTAATGTCGTGGGAACCATTTGAGTCATGGTTGAAGGATTTTGGTATAGCCTCTAGGTTGGTTAAGGTTGTGTTAGTTGTAGGGAACACTACAAAGGATTTGTGCACCTATTATTGCAAAGAACTATGAGGAGTGGATCCATAGTAGAACTATTGCAAAGGTTGCATGCGAAGGTCCGGGATTTGAGGTCTTGGACTCCACTACAACAATTGTGTTGGGGGTGGAAACAATAGAGTCGTGCATGCAAGATTTTCCTCTTAAGGATGGACACCAAGGTGGACACATGCATGATTGGCTAGTAAAATTAGAGTATTTATTTGCTTTCATGTGTTGTTACATGTAGGGAAATTTTTAGTTCAAAGAGGACAATTATTTGGCAGCCACATGAAGAAGAGATAAAAGAGCTATGTGCTCTATTGGATGAATACACGCCAATCCAAAACTTCTTCCTGGGGCAATAATTGTCAACTTTTCTTTTGGGGTACAAGGTTACTTGTTTATTTATGTGATTCTAATGCCATACCCTATTCTAAAGTTCCAATTTTGGGAGGCCAAGAGGAATCAATAAAATAATGTTGAGTAACATATATTTTATATTTCGATGATTCCTCAACTTCATTAGGTTTTTGATGAATCAAGGTTTTAAAGATCTGGAGTAGTTTGGCAAACAAATTATAAATTACTCCTCATGTTTACACATTAAATAAAATAGGCAAAGGTTATATTGGAGATAATTTTTACTTTTTACTACGCACACGAATGTTATAGGAAGAAATTTTTGAAATAATTAATCCACATTAACCATGTGCAACTCGAATATAACTATTAATACAAAGAATAAAGAAATAATCGTGTAAAATATACGGAGGGATAAGTATTTACTTTATTAAAGGAGTACAAAGATAATATGGATGTGTAGAATGGAGGAAAATACTCCAAAGAAGAACCTAGAAGTCCTTTATTCCTAAGACCATTACTCCAAAATGTTCTCGTACAAAACTATACAAATTTTGATAGGTGCAAGATGAATTTATGTTGTTCTATACAATTTTGAATTAGAAAATGATGGGTATCTAAAACTCATAGTGACTATGAATTACCTAGAAGTGAGTTTTTTTAGGGTTCACAACCGTGTGATAATGAATTGTAATGAATGAAACGCTAAATATTTTTCACTAGAACTTCATGAACACTAGATAAAAACTAATAAATTCATATGTGGGTGGAGTTAGACTGACCCTAGTAGTCAAATTTTTCTAAACTAATCCAATCGCCGCACCGTATCCCCTCACAAGCGAGAGAAAACCCCATGTACTCGTGTCTAGTAGGTGTAATAGTGTACATAAATATAATCCAACACCATATGTTTCCCAGTGTCTCTTAACATGAAAAATAATTCAAGCGTAACTATAGATATAATATAGATGTACCATGTACAACAATGATATATTGTAATGTTCTTCAAATGAAAAACTAATTTGCTTTGTCTCGTAAGACCTATGGTAATGTGTGGTATGATTTTTCTTGTTAAGACTTGGTTCTAGGACCTTTTGATGCTTGGTAATGTAGGAAGCTAGACTCTTGAACCTAGTTTTGAGAGTGCTTCATATGTATATGGTGGGTTCTCTAAAAGATGTGCATATGCTTTTGAAATATTTACGAGATCCTTGAGTGATTTTAGAGAGTAAGTTGTAATGCCTTCTCTTTAGAAAGGACAAGTGAGTTTGAATGGTGAATTAAAATTTGTCGCATAGTCTTTTGTAGGTTAGGTATCACACTAAGAAAGATCTAAAGGCTAGGAAAATACCCATATATGATTTCACATTGTGAAAAAATTCATTGGAGAGAGGGACCAAAACAAATAGGCCATCCTCGGAAGTAGACGACTTGGTCCCACACTAAACAATCGCATACATGAAATAATTGTCAAGAAGGAAATATTCTCGGGAAATATGTCTAACAATTAAGTGTTTCTTTGGGACACCATTGGAAAAAATGACCTTTTGGTAGCGATGGCGTTTTCCCTCTACCCTAAACCTAATTATGGCGGCAGCTTGGATGGACTATGCATGTTGGCTATTGCTCTTTCTTAGAAGATCGGTGTTCTGTGGGAATGATACCCCCATTTCAAGCTCAGGATAATGTGAGGATTTATGGCTCCCTACTTTGGCGAGCATGCAGTCTGTGAGTTGGGAGCTTGTTGTTGATCCTTTCCCCACCAGTATCAAGTTGTACCTATTTAGGTAGTTTCTCAGCCTCCCGTTGTCAGCTCTATGGATTTTCAAATACTGGTCAACACTATCTCGGGTTCTACCCTTTTCCTACAAACACATCGACATGTTTCTAGTTTTGAGATTCAGCGCATTATTTCTCTTAAATTGGGTCTTA